>JAOTON010002176.1:672500-1272500 GCA_034440635.1 Lepas anatifera
AGGTTTCAAAAGCTTGCAATCTTGGGCTGATAAAAGAGGGACTCTTGCTAATTTAGAAACAATAAATATAGCTTAAGCCAAAGATTAAACATTTTTCTTGGAATGTCTTGAGCTAAATCCGGTACCCGAAGCATTCTTCGATGGACGACACGGAAAAGCCCCCGACAATAAGTCGGCACCATTCTTAGCGTGAGTTCGAATCCAGATAAGGACAGTTTTTACCGCCAATCTTAAGATGCTAGGTTGCACCTCTAAGCAATCATTTACGAAATAAATATTTTAGAGGTGACTTAAACTAGCGTAAAGGAACATTTTTTGTCACCCAGACAGCACAATATTTCGAAAATGTATATTTTGATGCACCCTAGTGGCAGTGCTCCGGGTGTGGATGACGGTGCTCCGGTGTCAGTGACGGTGCTCCGGGTGTGGATGACGGTGCTCCGGTGTCAGTGACGGTGCTCCGGGTATGGATGACGGTGCTCCGGTGTCTGTGACGGTGCTCCGGTTTCAGTGACGGTGCTCCGGGTGTCAGTGGCGGTGCTCCGGGTGACAGTGGCGGTGCTCTGATGTCGGCAGGCTGTAGTGGAGGCGTACCGGCCGGTGCTGAGTGGCCGGCCGGCCGGGCCGCACCTGCACGACCTCATGCACCTGGCCGTCCAACACGAGTTTCCCGTACCACCCGACCCGGCCTCGCTACAGGGTAGGCACCGACCCGACCGGCGGCTCCCGAGCGGCCTGGGGGGCGTACGCTTGCCGAAAGGCCAAGTTACGCCACGTGGGGGCTTTTATGCTTCCCGGAAAACTATGATCACTTCAACAGCGGTTAATAACCACCAAATGTTTAATGAACGTCAAGTTTTCCGTGACCAATTTCCAATCCGCTGCTAATATGCTGGAAATGTCCTCAGGTCGTCCGCCGCCTCCGCCGCAGCCCCTCGGGTACGACGACTTGGCCCTGAGAGCCTCGCGGAGACACCAGAGTATCTTCAGTGGCCGCTGCCACCACTGACCCTGAGCCCTGCCCGAAGCACTGACACCTCATCCGGCACCGACAGCAACAGAGGCGGCCGCCTTAGCGGGCTGGTGCTGCTGCAGGAGCCCATCAGGGTTGCAATTAAACCTGGGGTAAGGCGAGCGTTGTGCATAGACCAGATTATTGTATTCACAACAGTGATACGTTGTCTAAACTGCAGACTGCTAATATCGTGTCAATTCTGGGCCTGGTGAGCTATTTGTTTTATTTGAACGACTGCCAAACTTTGTGTCCAATGTGGTAAATCTGAGGGCTGAAATTTTTGTCACGGAACTTTATTACTTTATTTAAGTTAAACCGTCCATGTTGAATGAAGCAAGCAAATCATGTATACATTTTGCTCAAGGCTGTGATGCGCATATTTTGCTCGAGCCAAGCGTTTGAATACGGCCGGGTGGATTTGTTGATACTGCTATAATACTACGGTTGAACGAGAAATGACATACATGGCAACAAGCACGTCCTTGGTATTGCTAACACCGTTAGCCGAATTCGGAATACTGGAAGAAGTGTATTCAAACAAGACGTCGGACTAGAAGGGAGTGGTGCTCCAAAACTCGAGCCAAAGTCAGACCCCTGACTCATGCAAAATAACAGCGCGTGCCTGGAGTGGCAGAACTTTCAGCAAGGGACTGTTCACATAATGACGTGAGCCAAATTTGGAGGGCGCTCGGACCCCCTTCCCATTAGTCAGCAGTCGTCATAAAATGGCCAACCCCCTCCCCGTACGTCAGAGACCGTCAGACCTCCCGTCAGCAAAACTTTTGTTTTACTCAAGTACTACGAAAAGATGCAAGAGTGTGCGTTTACTCTACTAGGATTACTAGGAATACGAATAGTCTTATTTTGAGAATAAGATATCGGCTATCTCTACGGAAAGTAGAGCCCTTTTCGGCCAATTCTCGACCTCCCCGTGTATTTTGAATGGATCCCTACCTGAGGCTAGATATCGATATCGAAATTCCCGCTACCACAACTTGTGGTACTTGGTAATCTTATATGACTATTAGATAAGTTGATTATTAAACTTGTTTTCCCTAGAGTAATTTAAAACGCTTTGGAGACACCTACGTTAGTTGACCTGGTCTAGTGGCCTGACCGGAGATAATGTTTAGCAAGAGATAACAAATAATTTTGAGAAAACTTGCGCAATCGGTCAACGATGAGGTGTGCCAAGTACGGCTTTCTGGTGGCTTCGGAAAAATCTGAGGAAGCTGTTCAAACGACCGCCCCCACCTACTGGGACGAGGTTTGATAGGATGGTAAGAGCAGCTCAAATCTTACTGAAAATCGAACAGGAATTCCGTTGATGGTTCGCTTTGTAAGTTCAGGCAGAGTTTGCCCTTCCTATAAGTTTGTTCTGATAGCACATGTTGAAAAAGCCACAGCAGAAATACCTACATCATGCCATCATAGAATTACCGTAATGTGATGTTTAGATTTTGTCTTATGTTTCAATGTCAGCTCCCATCTCTAGCTCCCCTTACTCCTAATGACAAATAAGCTACCCCACGTCCAATCACATTATATGAAAGTACCTGGCTAGCAAGATCGCTGCCATATTTTAGTACCTATATCAAGTTAAAACTGGAGCCATACTATAATCCCGACATGTTTGGGAGGGAAACTTCGAAGAATCCGCCATTCAACTGCCCTGGGTCTGCACAGTTCTTGCTCAATAAACCCTCCCATCTCCGGTCGCTGACGTCATATGTGAACAGCCCCCAACTTCTCTGATTTGACATCACAACCATCCCACACGCGGGCACACCGTCAATATTTTCCACAGAGTGACGCAACTTATGACAAGCCCTCGCATACACCCCAAACGGCGGAGAACGCCCCCTCGGACGGATGAGTTACACTTGAGATCAGGCGATGACTGCCTCCCACACCAACACGGATGCACACATTGTACGCAGGTAGAACCGATAAACACATGCACACAAACACACTGCCCAACATTTTTCAACCACCGAACTGATGCCGTAAGCTGGGAAGCCGTGACAGACACTACAACACTAAAGCTCTGAGGAGATCGACGGCTTCCCCCACGATCGTTCTCTTCTGTCCAAATGCTGATCTCATGCAGACCGACGTGTTGTTCTTTCCCGGTCCATTCTAACCCTAAGACGTGTCACAAGTTCTTTTGTACTAGTAGCGCATTCAAGTGTAGAGATTCAGTATGACTAGACTAGGTGCATTTGAGGGTATCACTACTACACAAGCGGAATTCAACTAGCACTCCAATATCTAGCATTTCCAGACTGCTGAAGTGTAGCCAGACACTTAAAATCATAGCGCCACTTCTCTGTGCATTTAGAGAACTGGCTCCAGTCCGTGCAGTAAACTGCCACAAGTGTTCACGACAAGACTGTGCTGAAATCCAGCCGGAGATCATTACCTGTCTCAACTCATCGCCCAGATGTCTGACACGCATCCAGTCGGGGGTTCAAATTGGAGGCTGACAACTGTCTCTAAGGACTTAAACACTGCCTGAACAACACGTCACTATAATTCGATGGTACTTGTTGGAGAATGCTGTACACATTACGCTGTTGATAACGCTTTAAGTTCTCAGCATTAAGTGTCAGCATCAATAAATGTCACATCACGCACGTTAAATTAAACCCGTACTTCTTAATATATCTATGGACGGAATCCATCACCTGGAACACGCTCGAACAAGAACAGGCGGGAAATAGTTGTAACAGGACTTTTATGATCCTTGCTCCATTGACGTTCAGTTGTCATCCAGATCCCCCCCACCCCCTCCATTCCAGCGGCGAGGAGTCGTGTAAATTGACTACATGTGTAGGACACCCACGTCCTGTCAGTACGGCCATGAGTACCACATATCAATACAGCGGCGATGCTCTGAGTAAAACTACGTAGGTGGATAATGGAGTTTAAAAACTGTTATCATACTAAGAGCTATTCGGGATATACGCGGATCCGGGATTTTTACCGGTGGAGGGGGCGCCACTTTAGGGCTGCAAAACCCATCATGTGGACGCCAAATCCTATCGCGGGGACGCCGATATTTGCATCCGGAGGAGGTAAGCAACATTTCAAGAAGAAGGTATCACCGACCTTTCAGAACGAAGTGCCCCTTGCCCCTTGGATCCGCCCATAATTCAGGAGCACTATGACCAACGACCATTGTAGTGCTCGAGTGTTATGACTGATAATTATGCAAAGTGTGTGCACCTACCAGGTCACTCCAATCGGAACGGAATAGTCCAAGCTCCACGGAGTCTAAATTTTCCTCAATGGTTCATGAAACAGTGATTTGACACTTCAGCGCCCTAACTTTATCAGACCCCGTTATACTTCGTCAACGGGTTCTGACATGGTCACTTCTGACGGGGGAGCTACAGGGTGCGGTGTCGGTGGGGACTGTGGTGGCGGCTCCGTAGGCGACGGAGACCGGTAGGCGGCTCCGTAGGCAGTGGAGACTGGTAGGCGGCTCCGTAGGCGGCGGAGACCGGTAGGCGGCTCCCTAGATGGCGGGGACCAGCAGGCAAGCGACTACGCTCTTCACATTACTCATATGAGGAAGCGTTCGTCCACCAGGGTCTTCCGCGCCAGGTTTCGCCGGCCGAAGAAGTAGCGGACGGCCTTCAGCAGCTGAAACAGGCAGATATCCGTCGGCAGGAGCACGGGGGAGGTAAGTCGGCAGAACTTCTACGAATAGGGACCATGAGGGAGGTCAAATAGCCAGATGCTAGGGAGTTCTGGCTCCTGCACAAGTGGGGACTCTTATGCAAATTGCATCCTACGTCTTTCCTCTCACGTTCCCGTATCGCACCAATTCATACGCAAGCTTTCACACCCCATTTTTCCGTGTCCAATTCTTCGTGCGAAAATACTCGTTACAACATCGTCTTCTGTACAAAAGTTCGGTTTCACCCGATTCGTACTAATAATTGTTTTCGACACTGTTTGGATCAGTCGAACCCGACCTCAGCCGACCTACGTTGGCAGAAAACAACTTCCCGGCGAAGGCTGATCTGCGCGAAAAAGGATGCGTGAAAAAGGATGCGCGCAAAAGCATGTGGGTTCCAAGATAGGCGCATTACAGAAAAAACACAATGGAAACTCGGTGAATACCCAATCAGAGTGTTGTGGGAATGACCTAAGACCCTAAAAAGATGATACAGATGACGGTAAAAGTGCTAAAAGACTGGTAGCCGAAAAAGCCAAAGTCCAGAAACTAAAACGTCTAAGCCCTAAAAAGGCCAAAAAGAGGCTACGTCAAGGTAAATATAAAAAACGTGGGATGAGGTAAATGCAACGTTTGATGATGATGATGATTTTTCCGGCCGTCGAATAGAGGTATTCATATGGAGGGCGCCTCGTTATAGGCGCCCTAATCGCCGGAGGAAGATCACAAGCCGGGGCCGGTCGGCCAGGGCCTCCTGAATGGTTGGGTCGTCCCGGCCGAATATATCCCGACGTAGGATGGCGCGCGCAGGACACAGGGTCAGCAAGTGTCGTAGAGTTTCCTCCTCCTCATTGCACTCTGGGCAGGTAGCCTCATGGTCTAGTCCAATCCGCTTTCGGTAGTGGCGAAGAATAAGAGAATGACCGGTGCTTAACCGCGCCACCTCAACACTTTCCCTTCGTGAGAGACCCTGGCGGTCTCCTAGAGTAGGGCGTTTGGTACCGCACTCTTGCGCATAACGAGTAGGTGCTATGTGTTCCGTCCATTTTTTGTGGACGTATCGACGGAGGCAGCCTTTGGCCGATTGGAAATCTATCTGAGCCTGACTTTGGTCCAGGTTCGCCGCGTCCCGTGCTACCTTATCGGCCAGTTCGTTCCCCGGTAGCCCGGCATGTCCAGGCACCCACTGCAGGGTGATGTGTGGTCCCCTGCGTGCTAGTGTTTTCAGGTGCTGCCACACAGAGCTTGAGAGAGTGTCTGCCTGGGCAACGGGGCCCTCAGCTAATTTGGAGAGAGCTGACTGGGAGTCGGTGCACACTCTCACCTCGGCAGGTCTCCAGTCTTCAACAACAGTATGGAGAAACTCAAGGGCGGCATCCAATGCCGCCAGTTCTGCTCTGTAGCTTGAGGTGAACCTACCGGCAGGTACTTTAAGGTGTTTCATTTGGCGACCTCCTTGCATCACTACTGCTCCACCTCCCCCAAACTCAGTGCCACCCGTAGCGGAGCCGTCGGTGTAGATTGTCACGTCCGCGGGAGGCAGTCGGTCGAGAGTTGCCTGTGCAGCCGCTAGGCGGGTCTCTGCTGGGTCTGTCCTGCTGGTGGCCGTGAGCAGGGTGGGACGGATGTCGATGCCTTGAGGGAGAGGTTCCCATGGTGCGGCCGGTGGAATCACCTGTAATGGATCCACAGGGAGGTCAGCCAGACCTGCGTCAACGGACGTTGCCAGGCCGGTGTCGGCCCAACCTCGATCCTGACGGAGTCGCTGTCGTGGGCGTTCTGAGAGCAGAATCGGCTGGAGGGGGTCTCCGGGAAGGCCCCTGATGTGGCGCTGTACGGCAACAGCTGCCAGTTCATGCCGCCGGATGTGAAAGGGCATTACATTGGCTTCTCGTTCTAGGGCTGAAACAGGGGTGGACCGTAGACAACCCGTGATAGTGCGACAGGCCTGCCGCTGTGCCACCTCCAGCTGCTCCAAGTTGGATGCTGCTACCCCTGTCATCCAGCCTCCGGCTGCGTAATCGGCACATGACCTGACGAAAGCCAAATAGGTAGTGCGAAGGTCAGACGCCCCTGCACCCCAGCTTTTGCCGCTGAGAGCTCGCAGAGTAGCATTCCTCCTCTTCATTTTGGCTTTCAGGTGTTCTGTGTGCTGGTGGAAAGACAGGGTTCTATCATACTTGATCCCCAGAAATGTTGGTGCAGTCTCATGTCGGAGTTGGGAGGTGCCGAGGGTTAAGGCACACTCTCTACGGGCCTCCGCTGGGTCCAGGGTGAAGATAGTGCCCACCGTCTTCTCCCTGCTGACCGTCATCTTCCATTCCTCCGCCCAGTCGAGGAGGTTGTTGAGTGCTCGCTGTACCCTCTCTTCTGCTTTAACGATCGACTTGTCAGACGCCCAAATCGCCAGGTCGTCCGCGAAGAGAGAGGTTTGGACGTCTCCGGGCATGTGGGTGGGCAGATCGTTGATGTATGATAGGAAGAGTGTTGGCGAGGTGACCGCACCCTGTGGCGTTCCCTCCCTTAGACAGCGGAAACGGCCACACTTGCCGTTGTATTTGACGCACGCCTGGCGATCAGAAAGAAAGGCGCGGAAGCAGGCAGTGTAGCAGCGCGGTAGGCCCATGGCAGCGAGCTTATAGATGATGCCTGTCTTCCAGGTCCTGTCGAAGGCCCGCGAAAAGTCGACGAGTACCATGACTGTTCTTTCTCGGCGTTGGAAACTGTCCGCTACTGCCTGGGTAACCCGCAGCACCTGGTCCTCTGTGGAGCGATGCTTTCTGAATCCAGCCTGGTTCGGGGAGAGGAGCTCACGTGACTCCAGGAGGTGGATAAGTCGCGCCTGTACCAGCCGTTCCAAGAGCTTCGAAACGCAGCTTAACAGGCTGATTGGGCGGTAAGAGCCAATCTCACCCTTCGGCTTTCCCTTCTTATGTATTGGAATGATAACTGCCTTCCTCCAGCACGATGGTAGCTCGCCCCGCAACCAGGACAGGTTGATTAGGTCCAGAAGCCTATTGCGGCTTGAGTCAGACAAGCGTACCAGCATCTCGTTAGAGATACCGTCTAACCCGGGAGCACGTTTGCCTGGGAGCCGTTTGAGGGCGGCATCCAGTTCGCTCCTTTTGAAAGCACAGCAGGCAGCCGTGCGCTCACCTTTGCATCCGTCACATGGTTTTTGGAGGTGGCGGGTGACAGAGTGTTTGTATCGGCGATCTCTCTTAATTCGCGGCGGGAGGTGACTGACTCTGGCATATTCCTTAATGAACGCATCAGCCTTCTTACTGTCAGTGTCGATGGTTTTCCCCCTCACTTGAAGCGCTTCATCTTGGCGGCCGCCTTTTTCCTTTCCGTCGATAGAGCGGATCGTGCGCCAAACTTTTTCAGGTTCTGTGCGCATATTCAGCCTCCCAGTGAAACTCTTCCAGTGTTCCTGGCGAGCGCGTTTTATGAGGGCCTTGACCTCACGAGTGGCGTGAACCCAGGCTGACCCCTGGCTTGGGTCGGCTCTTGAAATCGTACGGAGGTGATTTCTTCGGTTTACCGCTGCATCTACCTCAGCAGTCCACCAGGGTTTGGGAGTCCTGCGACTGCCCCGTGGAATCGCGGTGTTTGCTGCGTTTGTCACGATCCGGCTGAAATGGTGTGCCGCCTCCTTTACGTTGGTGTTATTAACGTTCCAGGGGGGTAGAGCAGCAAGTCCCTCGTCGACAATCGCGGCGTAGCGCCTCCAGTCCGCCTTGGCGTAGCTGTAGCGGGGCCTGGGGCGGCTTTTGATATCTACCCTTTCTGTTTGCACCGTGATGAATATTGGCTGGTGGTCAGAGGAGAGGTCTGCAAATGTACTCCATTCAACCCGGTTCTCCCAGCGTGCATGATGAAGCGTGACGTCTGGGGTTGAACGAGTGTAGGGAGGCGCCCTGCTCTGGCGCGTGGGCTCTCCGGAGTTGGCAGCCAGGAAGTTGTGAGTGACACACCAGTCATCAACACTTCGTCCAATCTCATCTTCCCCCAACTGGTGGTCCCAGAGTGGGCTATGACCGTTGATGTCAGCAAGGATAAAGGTTTTTTCAGTGTGTGGCCAATAGTCTGGGTCAAAATGTTGTATACGATCATCTCCAGTTGCTCCTGTTCGTATAGGGGGAACATAAGCGTTTACAATGGTTAAATGAGAGCCAGACAGGAGCTCCACTGCTACTGATTCCGTGGTCTTGTCAGCAGGCGCAACGAAGGGGCGCTCTAAGCACTTAAATGATATGCCCTCACGTATCAAAGTCGCCACGCCCCCGCCAGCCTCGGAGTTAGCTCGGCGTCCTCTAGTGCGATCTTTGCGCACGACATTGTAGCCTTGGATCGTGAAGTTAATCCCCTGTCTTAACTTGGTTTCCTGTATGCACACCACATCTGGCTTGTGAAGATGTAGGTAATGTTCAAGCTCTATTTTCTTGGGTAGTACACCATCGGCATTCCACTGAACCAGTCTAAGGCTGCCCCTTTTCATTCTGGTTTGTCTCGATGGTCGGCAAGGTCCAGGAGCTGACGCATTCGATTGTCGGCCTGAGCTGTTGGAAGGCAATCCACTTGATAATGGTGGGCTCGTTGTAGTAGGCTCTCCCTGGGGCCTCTGTGGCCTCACCACGTCATCTGGAGAGCGCACTAGGGGGGCTCGGGTCGCTGCAGACGCTCCCGGTGAAGGAGGAGCAGCTATGCCTGCATGGCGATTTCGCAAATTGTACCGATGCCTTGGGATACTTGTCCCTGTGGGGGGCCGGTGGGGAGTTACACGCTGCGGGCCGCCAGTGTTTCTCCTTCTACACCCCACACACAGCCAGGACCCACCTCTTCGAGTCAGACGGTTGAAATCTGCTGGACTGAGCTCAGTACATTGCATGTGAGCTCAGTACAATGCAACGTTTCGGTCGTGGGATACTGTCATCTGTATCATCTTTTTAGGGTCCTAGGTCATTCCCACAACACTCTGCGGTTTATGGCACCCTATCTCCAGCAGGCCTTCCGAGAACTTATTAATACCCAATCATTCACAAGGGAAATATTTGATAGGAAGATGCACATGCGCATAAAAGCTGACGAATAAATAAGGGGGAGAATTTAAGTCCAAAAATCTGTTCCGATTAGGCAAACAGCTGACATGTCAGAACACTGCATGTGTACAGTGCTGCCTCCACTCTCTGGGACCCCAGCGTGGTGTTGCAGCGCTAGCGCAGGCCAGGACCAACCTTCCCCACGCAGAAGACTACCACGGCGGCCAGCAGCAGGTCGGAGGCCAGGATGTCGACGAAGCAGAAGAGCAGCAGGTCGAAGGCGGCCAGCGCTGCCTCGTGGCCGTACAGCAGCGCGTGCTGGAAGGAGCGGCCCCCGTCTGCGGGAGCGGCCGGTCTCGTAACACAGTGACAGCTCAGAGCAGGGAGAGGAGTTGCGCAGAGCGTACCATGGTCATAGTGCGGTATTGAGGTATCCGTTCTATTATGACTTTTCAGCTCTCGTCACAACACACCGGCATACCAGCTCAGAGCAGAGAGGACATCACAGCGCATCGGCAGAACGCGACTCAGTTTTGTGAGTAGCGTTTTCCGAAACTTAAGTAATATCGACACTCTCCCCAAATCCTCGCATTTTCCCAATAATCAGCAATCAATGCATTTTCAATTTAATGTTTTGTAGCAGAGCTACCCACAAAAAGGTTCACAAAAGGCAAAATTGGTTTAAGGCCTGCCAGCATCGATCCGCCATTCCAAAGCACCTTGCTAATAACGCTTACCGTTGTAGAAGACACCCTTGTCGTCAGAGTCTGCGAACTCTACATCAATCATCTTCTCAATGAACTTTTTGTCCTTCACAGCGTAGTCCACATCCTTTATAGCCTGCCGGGCATATCACAACGTGACAATACTGAGAAACTATTTGGAAACCACAACGAACAAGTTGAACCTTTCCTTGCTGTATAGAATCTCGGTGGTCATACAGTGATCCACAGTCCACACCCTCTCTCAGCGCTCACGTGTTCGATGAAGAGGGAGAGGAACTTGTTCATGGTGCTGTAGGCCTTGGCGGTGGGGTTGGGCTGGCGGTCGGCCTCGGTGGCGCCAGGGTCGCCGGAGGCTCCAGCAGAGGCGGTCCGGTACCCGCGGGGACCCGAACCCTGTCCCAGCGCAGACGTCACATAGCTGGGGAGGGTCTGAGCAACAACTAGCCAGTGGTATCATGTTAGTACCTGGAATCTTGGGGGAAGAGGTCTGTGTTGCAAACACATGAATGAAAATGACTATTTTGAATGAATACCTACTTAATTTTGGACATGAGCTATATACAGTTAAACACTGCTACAGTTTTAATCCGCATGATCCGCACACCAAACAGCAACGGCAAACGAATTCAGCTCGAACGCCCAATACAAGCACTTCCTGTCACAGACTCTCCAGCGACCTCGCACCAATGGCCTCATCCGTGCCCACCTGCTGTAGTGGATACATGCGCTCGTCGTAATGCTGACGGAACTTGTTGGGCAGCAGAACCTGGAAGGTCTGCTGGTCAGAGCCCGGCACCAGGCCACGCCGCGAGCACAGGTCCTCCTGCTCCCGGCGCAGCTGCTCCTGCAAGCCTGCCAGGTCCGCGTCCGCGTGACCGTGCACCGACCTGCCGCGCACAAGTCACACTGGTCACGTGACCGTGCACCGTCCTGCCCCACACAAGTCATACTGGTCACGTGACCGTGCACCGACCTACCGCACACAAGTCACACTGGTCACGTGACCGTGCACCGACCTGCCGCGCACAAGTCACACTGGTCACGTGACCGTGCACCGACCTGCCGCGCACAAGTCACACTGGTCACGTGACCGTGCACCGACCTGCCGCGCACAAGTCACACTGGTCACGTGACAGGGACTGATCTGTCGCACAGGGGACATACCGGTCACGCTAGTGTCGACTGACCGTTCACTATAACGATTACACTGGTTACAGAAGTGGCGACTGATTTGTAGCGTGGAAGTCATGCACTATACAGGTCACATGATCGTGAATAGACTAGTTACAGAAAAGTTACGCTACTCACGTGACTGAGGACCGATCTGTTACTTAGTTGTGAGAGGCCCTCACCGTACACTGTTCTAGAGGAGTGTGAGATGGTTAATAATCTACTTTTGTTCCGCATAATTCGCCTCCACAATGACACTATAGTATACTTTCAGATATTTTTATCAGACGCGTCGCAACATGCAATTGAAAACGATGCCTCGGGGCACTACAAAATTCCGGCATCGATTAGTTATCGGCTGCAATTTGGTGAATCAACAAGTGACAGCTGATTAAATGGCCGCAGATTTGGGGACCTTGCGGATGTTATCCGACTCGCCGCCACGACAGACCTGCCGTGGATGTAGTAGCCGAAGTTCCGTTCGTACAGCATAAAGACGCTGATGTTGGAGAGAGAGCACAGGTCCACGAACTGCTGTAGTTTGTCCTCCACGAACCGCTCGTACACCAGGCTGACGAACGCCCACTGCCGGCGCCACCAGTACTCCGTGTAATAACCGTATAGTGTCCGTTAGCCGGGTACAGCGGTACAATGTTTGGTACCCGGGTATACCGGCGCAGAAACCCCAGACACATGAGCAGCCTCAGTACGGTACCGACCCAGTCGACTCATGTATCCGGGAGTATGGTACGGTTTTGGCTCTCGGTTCTGGTCCTTCTATAGAGGAAGGACCATGAGATTAGTCCGCAACATTTGGCGTTTTGACTTAAAAACAATGCGTTCAATTTCGGTATTAGTAATTTGACAAAAAAATTTAGGAATTACAAAAGTTGAGTTTGATTAGCTCACGTGGATGTTACATTGAAATAAAATAGATTTGCTTCTTAGAACGGTACGTTCTGCGTAGCCACATTTCGTGAAGCCACATGGCGTGGCAGCAGCCGCAGGGCCCCGTTACCGTCCCACGGCAGCCTCTGTACCTGCAGCAGCGCCACCACGCCGTAGGTGAGCGCGATGACGCAGAAGCGGCAGACGAAGGAGTCTGGGGGCCGCTGCTCGCCCGGCCGGTAGTCCATCCGAGCGTCCGGAGAGGCGGCTGACAGCTGGATAAAGCCCACGATCTGCCGCAGAGGAAGACGCACGGACCGCCGACGTGAAACTGGCGTCAGCGGGTATCGAACCCACACCCTGATCCCGAAATATGTCCGAACGACCATCATCGATGGCTACGTAAAGGCGCAGTTGATATAATATCAAATCTCTCCCCGCTGAATTTTCATGCAAGTACATTGCAGAAAATCGCCCAGGCGGAAGAAGGCTCAAACATGTCACTGAAAACTTATCACGGTTCCGCATTTCGCAATGAACAGACAACTGTTCACTTGGTAAATAAAGTTATGGAAACGTGGCTATGTAGGAGAGTCATGTGTTTAAGCAACCAAAGAACGCACTTCTAACCACTGACACAACAAAATAGCAAGGACCACGCCTGGCCCTCGTTGCAAGGGTATGCTTTTTTCAGTGCACGTCATCCCAGTTTCTGCCAGAAATAAAAGTGAAGCACCCTCACCTCCAGGAAGAACAGCACCAGGACGAGCTGCCACGTCTGGTTGACCTTGCGCAGTGTCTGCAGCTCGTTCCACTCGTTGGCGATGAAGTAGGTCCTCCAGATGCTCACCTGACGAACGTGGGAAGAATGGTCTCAAAACGTTTTCACCGTTTCATTTTCCAACAGATCACACGGATTCCAACAGTCCGTCAAAAGCAAAAATGAGTAACTGTATCAAAGTAGATTAACGAACATGCCTTAGAGTAAAACACGTTTTCACAAGTTTCGAAGTATCATCTAAAAACTTTCTGCTCACTTGTTGTCTTTCAAAATCACCTAACCACAAAACACCAATAAACTGAGGTTGTTTTTCGCCCAACATCAACAGCCTGGGTCATAATGAGAGGCACTGAGAACATCTAAGAACCACTAACCGTGTCTGAGAACTACTAACCGTGTCTGAGAATCACCGTGTCTAAGAACCACTAACCGTGTCTGAGAACCACTAACCGTGTCTGAGAACCACTTACCGTGTCGGCGCCGTCGACAGCGGCCGGCAGGTGCGGGTGAGGCAGGGAGGAGCGCGCTCTCGGCCGCTCCCAGTCCAGTAGGAACAAACTGACGCTGACCTGGCGACCCAGCAGCCAGGCCACGTCCACCGCCTGCCGAGGATCGGACACACCGAGCTGTCAGAGCAGACTGACCTGGCGGCCCAGCATCCAGGCCACGTCCACCGCCTGCCGAGGATCAGGGACCCAGAGCTGTCAGAACAGACTGACCCGGCGACCCAGCATCCAGGCCACGTCCACCGCCTGCCGAGGATCAGGGACCCAGAGCTGTCAGAACAGACTGACCCGGCGACCCAGCATCCAGGCCACGTCCACCGCCTGCCGAGGATCGGACACACCGAGCTGTCAGAGCAGACTGACCTGGCGACCCAGCATCCAGGCCACGTCCACCGCCTGCCGAGGATCGGACACACCGAGCTGTCAGAACAGACTGACCCGGCGACCCAGCAGCCAGGCCACGTCCACCGCCTGCCGAGGATCAGGGACCCAGAGCTGTCAGAACATACGGACGTACCCAGACTTCACCGGTCCAACAAATCAAAACAGAGCAGAACTAAATAAAGTGTACATAAACGCAAATATAATCTCACCGATCACTCACACCACGGGGTTTTATGTAACTGGAAGGTTTAACTGCTGTTTCAAAGGCCGGCTTAGTCATTACCACCGGATAGCGTTCAACCCTGCTCCACTCAGTACTTACCGACGAGGCTGTTCGGTATACAATCGGCGTCACCACGACATGCTCGAGAGACCGTCAGCCATCGCATCCACACACCTTGAGCACGAATGCGGCGATGAGCAGTCCTCGGACCAAGTCCTCCTGGTCGGAGGTGGGTAGCAGGCTGTACACCACCTGCTGCTGCTTGAAGAAGACGAACCAGTGGAAGCAGCTGAAGAACATGACCACCAGGAAGACGTTGGCCAGACTACCACAGGCGCTGACCAGCAGGTGCACCTGAGGCAGGGAAAGGGGAGCTGTTCGAGCCCTAGGGAACATGGTATAACACCATACTGCACGTGCAGTGTGTGGGCGGGCTGGCGAGGCCAAAGGGAAAGCTGGCCAGCAGATCGCGCGGAGCCGACTCTGGTAAGTTTTGGGCAGGATCGGTTGTTACCAGAGCAACGTGCTATTGAGCCGTTGCCTGGCCTAACACCCGCGATTTTGGAATATAATACTTCTTGGAGAACAGTAGTAATTCAATATGTTTGCATTTTGGTAATATCTTGCTAGGTCACTTGGATTCAGTCTAATTTTTGTCAACTATGAGCTGGTCTAACCTACTTCAAAACAAGCTCCGTTGGATACAACACACAGCTATACCGGTACAGTGTATAGGGATTGCACGATATCAATCACCCACACCTGCCAGCAGGGGCGTAGCCAAGGGGGGACGGCAGGGGCAGCCGCCCCCCCTGAGGGCCCGAAGGGCCCCAGTGAGGACACGAGCCGCGCGAAGCGCGGCTCGCCCGCACTATGCTCTGTGACCAAATTTGGCATTTTATACCAGACAGGGCCGTCTTAAGCCCTCTTCAGCACTCTATTCTGTAACAAGCAAGGCCCTTTTTACCCATCAGGGCCCTTTTAGCGCTGTCGCAGGGGCCCTTTTCGGGGCGCCGCCCCCCCTGAGCGAAATCCTGGCTACGCCCCTGCCTGCCAGTGATAGGAACCAGAGTCAGGATGCGGTGGCGCAGTGGTAGGGCGTTGGCTTCCACGCCGCTGACCCTGGTTCAAATCCCCGGCGGGACTACTGAACAAGGACTGCCTGATCTCCAATACACCCTTCCAACAGGGTGAGAGTTGGCGACGCCATATGACAACAGCTGGCGCGTCGTCAAACTCAGGGCTTCCGTTAGAAACCCGTATTTACTAAGATGGAATACAACAGAAAATTTCAATGAAATACATTCATATAAAATTAGCGTATTCTAAACCACGACGTACCACATACAGAAAAATGAGACAAGGCGGTGAGAGAGCAGCATATTCTCAGGCATGATCGGCATTAGAGCGTCATGTGCCTTTCAACAGGAATTTCCCAGAGCATTCCCAAAATTGGAAGCCGAGTCCACGCTATGTATAGGATCATCAGCCCCATGTTCGCTGACTTGCCGAAAGTAATGCGGCATCAATTAATTGTGTAGTTTTGGGACATACTAAACGGTTGAAAATAAATCGGGTCCAAGCGGTGAGACGTCTTGGCCAACTTTCATGGCAAACTTATAAGTAATTTGTTTTACTATTCTTATGCCGAATACTTCATAAATTAAATATTTTCCTTTTTGATTTCACAGCAAACTATTCCGTGCTTACATGCAACCGAATTGTGTGTCCTCTCACACCTTCCCTGAAAAAATACATGTTTGTAATCTACAACGAAAGCGTTTCAGCAGGTAAAAACTGTGAATCATTAGTGAGCACCCTTGATAGGGGTGATGCAAACATGACCACTGGTACCGATAACATCCACTCCAGCCGGTACACAGTCGTGTGCAGGGGGCGGTCAGGCGACAATCTATTTGTTAGCCGGCGAGGCGGTAGGGAATACCGAACGTGTCCAGCTAGACAGTATAGATGCCATAAAAACACTGGCGGCATATGCCGACCAATGAAGCATTATTGTAAACAAGTATTCATCATCCTCGGCAGGTGAAACCAATTCCAGTATGCAGAATGCTGGGTATTCCCGTACACTTCGTTCGTTAAGCGTACGCATTGTTCTAACGTCTATCCCACAACCTGCGGCCCAATTCATACTTTAATCCGTCTGACGCCACACCCGCATGCCGATGCTTCCGACCTACCCCCAGCGCGCGTGGCTAATCACCCGGTGAGTGAGCGACAGAACGCAATAGCTGGAGCCAGTGCGGATCGATGGCGGCCGCGACCTCCGTCTGTGTGGCCCTGCCATGGTAACGTCGTGGGGGCCACACGGACCACACTCCAGCCCCCGACCCCCATCCAGTCAGCAGCAGCTGCAGTGGAGCGTCTGCACCCAGTGCAGCTCCAGCGGCGCCAATATCTACACATCTTCCGGCAAGACCTCACTGTCACGTGTACCAGCCACGGCGGCTGAACGGCCGCCAGTCGCCGCACGTTTGCTGAAGCTGAAGACTCTCTGCCTCGGAAACCACCGGTAAAAAGCCAGTGGTTACGGCATACAATAGCACGTGAATCTACCGCTTCCGAAGCGGCTCCCACGCAGCGCCGGCCTACACCGCTGTAGCAGTGCCATCAGGAGCTTCCCTGTTGGACGCCACACCGCCGTGAGCCAGCCGGGATGACCCGGTGCTGCTGGCGGCCGGCTGGCGCTGGGCAGACCAGGTTCTGTCCCTGCTGCTGCTCCATGCTGTTGTACACCGCCTGCAGGCTTCTCTCCCTGCTGATCCCAGCCGGGCACGTGACCGCGGCCGTCCTCAACAACAAAGCCGAACCACCCGGAGTCGCTCACGCACTGGCTACCGTATCCATCATATTCGCCGTCTTAGGCTCGTTCTTGACGATCACGACGCAAGAACACCAAGCCACGCCAGACCACATTAACGCCGTGGTCATCATGTTCCTGGTGCCGGTGATTCTGCTGCAGGTGCTGGCTGTACAGACTCTGGTGATGTTTCCGCCGCCGCACGGCCAGTTCTGGTGGCTCGGAGCGGTGGACCAGGCCGTGGTGGTGGTGGATCTTCTGGTGATGACGCAGCTCCTCCGCCAAATCCGCTCTCGCGACAAGAGCTGGCGGCATGTGTTCAAAAGACTGGGAGTATCTCTGCTCAGTGTGCTCTTGCAACCGCTACTGATGGTCGCCGGGATTTTACTCTGTGTACGAGAACTTTTATTTTGCCCGTGTGGAGGGTATCAGACGGTGAAGAATCGTGTGTCATCTCGATGCTGTAAAAAGCGGAGCGCCGTCGCTCCCGCAGCCAAGAAGCCGCCGCAGGCAGCGCAGGACCCAGTCAGTGCAGAGAAGGGTGGCGACTCCGCGACAGATCACCCGGAGCCGGAGCCGGAGCTGAGCCGACGCCAGCGGCTGATTCTGGTCGGTGGTGGGCAGCAGCCCCAGAGCGGGTTGTTCCGGTACAATCCCCACACGGACCGGCTGGTGGTGATGGTGGAGTCTGACGGCAGGGTGGCCAGCGCTGGGCGGTAGCTTTGGTTAGATCTGGAGCGATTTGTCCAGGGTAGCGAGCGCTGGGCGGTAGCTTTGGGTAGAACCGGAGCGGTTTGTCCAGGGTGACGAGCACTGGGCGGTAGCTTTCGTTAGAGCGGTGTTACCAGGGTGGCGAGCGCTGGACGGTAGATGGAACGATTTGTCCAGGGTGGTGAGCGCTGAACGGTAGCTTTGGTTAGAGCTGGAGCTGTTGTCCAAGTGAATCAGTGAGAACAAAACGTAGAGAAAACAGACCATGCGGATACAGCGAGCCATGAACAGTGGTGGAACATAATCGTGGCAAGTGTCATGTATTGAGCTTTGGACCATGGTGACACCGAATAATGCGTGATTTAAGCTAGTTCGATAACGTATCGCCCTGGGAATGCAGTAGCACAGAAAATCTAAAACAAGCGGAGTGAGGCGAGAAGACGAAAAATACTTGTCTCATGAAACTTGAAAAAAACAATGTCATTTTGTACAGTCTCAATTTTACTTAACTACTGAGGAGATAAGGTAAAGCAACAGAAACCGAATACATTTCAGCTACCTTGTGAGTACTTATTCATCCAAGCGACGAAAGTAAGCATCCATTCCTAGCATGGAATTAAGTGGGAAATATGCGCATTACCATAAGCCTAAAGGGGTGCAATGGACAGAAAACAGAAATCCACACACGATCTTTATCTACAGCCCAGACACTTCTGTTGACGCAATTTACTGGTTTCATGAGCACACCGGGAAGACCGATACCATATCGGGACTTGTGGAGACAAAGCTGCTGTTTCACACTTGTTCACAACCCTTCCCATATACTGACAACACGGCAGCGTCAAACAGCGATCGGACGGGTCGCCGCGATAAACAACTTTCCACGCCCAGACGGTTAACCAAGTTACGCATTCCGGCATGTTTGCATATCTTGGACGCCTTGATTTTTGTTTTCCCAGCCTTATACAAAACAACGGGAAAATAGAAAATGTTATACCATTCTAGGTAATCTGTCTTCCAGTAAAAAAACACGTGGAACATGAATCGGAATCAAAGTGATTTTCCAAGTTCAAACTGCGTGAGTGTGTCTTAGTGAATGATACCTAACCATACATAGCTTCTGAAATTCTAGTTTCAAAAAACATACGTATGCTTCTGTGAAGTTCTAGCACTGTCTGGAACATTTGCCAACACCAGATGATAAAAAACCACCAGATATGCCGGTGTTCTTACCATAGAAGTTCTTATTTTGATGTTGGAAATGTTAATTCCCGAACAAAAAGGGGCGCTGATCATGGACTTTGCGGGATACCCGGTGGTTTCCAGGCGAAGCTGTAATGTCTGTACGATGTTTCCCAGTTCGGTTCCGTCTGACCCCTGTCCAGGCATGCCTCTGGCGCCCAACCAACGCGTACTCGTCCAGGTTAGGGTGACTAGTCCAATCAGCGTGCACTCGCCACGGGTCTCCAGTCCAGCGAGAGCGCACTCACCAAGGTCAGTGTAAATCATGTTGGGGGTTTAACGACGCTGGTACTGCCTAAGTCATACGGCGTCGGAGGGGGGACGGGAATAAGCTAGGCTTGAGCTATGGCAGGACGACAAACCCTACCTCTGGATGGGCTCGCACCCACGCAGTGACCCAAAATAGGTTTTGTGCTAGGGTGTCGAGTGGAAAATTCAGCTCGGAATGTATGGCGAGTGAGTGGAAAATTCCCCCAAAATGTATGGCGGAGTAAAAAATTTCCAATTTGGGTACTCAGGTGGTAAACTCTCAGAGCCCTTGTTTGAACTGAGGGATGGATATTTCCTTTAATTTTCTCAAAGTAAATATTTTAAAATCGTCCCAAAACAGCATTGTTTGACCATTACCATGTGAAAAATTTTGGTTAAGCAGGTAAATCTGTACCAACTGAAACCCCCTGATGCAGTCTTCAATTTTTTTAGGAATTGGTGAATTTCCACAAATAAAAAGCTTTTTGGGGGCTTCTGAGACCAACCTTTGGGGGAAAGAACTCTGGGAGCCACCAAGACTAACATTTGCGGGAGGAAGATCAACTCTTGGGGGGCTTCCCTAGACCAACTCTTGTGCCCCTCCTCTCCTCTCCCACACGACCAGCTCTAAAGGGTCCCTGAGACGAAATATCGGGGTCCCCTTAGACCAACTCTGCAGAGGGGGCCTCTGAGATCGGCAGGTGGTAAAAAATGAAAAGGGATTTTTTCATGCAATACCTAGTGCCAAAATTAATTATCTAAGCATACACTGTATAGTTTTTCTGTCCGGGACAACGCCCCTCCTATACCTATACGTATAGTTATCGGAATTTTGGAGGCCACTCCTGACCTCAATCACTTCACCTCGCAAACACCTATGCTGGGGCCCAGTAGAGCCCAGTAGAGGTTTACACCTAACTAACCCAAACGAAACTACAAACTTTCTATCACGGCAATAAACTCTTCCAGACTCTTGCTAAAAGTTTCTTTTCTTTACCTGTCAATTCCCCTGCTTCTTTTCACATATATACTCACCTTCATATGAATATGCTGCTTTCTATCAATATCTAATCGAAGCTACAGCCAGCCTCCTTTTTTCTGTGTGTGTTGTTTCTTCCTTCGTCTACAATCAGCCAGGCGCGGCGGGTTGCGACAGAGTCAGAGCAACTACTAATTTCAATTTCTGATCGCTTTCCGCTTGCCGGTCGCATGGGCAACATAATTTGCATTTCAAACATTGCTCTAAATTAATTTTCTAAATCCTTATAGACTAGAAAATTATACAAGTAAAAGCACACCAAGAGGAATACTAACAATGTTTTGTCAATAACGAATATGAAACCGGGCTTTCAAAAAGCCTAAAGATGCCGCTTTTATTTACTAGATGTAAAGACGGCGATTTGGTAAGTCCACGCCGTAGACCAGCCATACAAAAAAGTGCAGATGTTTGAAGGGTAACTGGATGCATTCTTGATGCCCAAAAAAAATCATTTCATGAAAATGTAGAGTTTCAATGTATTCAAGTACCGGACACTTTCAGTTGAACTTAAATAGCAGCGTATTTATGACTAGGGTGTCGTAGGGTGTCGTGAGTGGATTTGGGTGTCACAGGGCGTGGACGCAGCAATGAAGGGCTGATATGGATAAAAATTATTTTCTTCGAAATGAATGGTCAATTTTCTACCATACAATGTCAACAAAATATGCTGCTTAGCATACAAATTTCAAGATAATTGCTTTTAACAACAAGATGACCAAAAATGGTGTTTCACTATTCTCGGTACCAAAAATACAAAAACAACTTTTCAAGGACGTAAGCCTAGAAGTCATGTGCACAGATAAACTGCTTTCCAGAAATGTATCTTTCAAAGCGGTCAGCTCATTTTTTTGGCAACACAAGGCTAGGGTGTCTAATTTTCCACTCACCAGTTTTGTGAGTGGTAGAATTTAGTGGCGGTGTTCACCCATTGGAACTTTCTCCGGTGGGGCGGGGGGCACTTAGCGTCTTGCCCGCGCCAGAATTTCGATTCAGTTGTTCCACTGAAATCGGTGGATATAAGGATGCCAGTTATAATTGACTAGAAAAATAGAAATCGCCAGATTTTCTTGCAGAAAAGCCAGAGAAGCGCATGAGAGCCGAGTTAATTTGGCGATCTCTTTGTCGATTCTGCTGCTCTCTTTTTCCAGTGGACGTTGGTAGAGGAGATAATGGAACTGGCCTTTGTAGTAAGTATTGCTGAGTAAAATTAAATAGTAGTAAGTATTGTTGGAAGTGAGGGGAAAATTCAGCAAAAAATATATAAAAGTGAGTGGAAAATTCTGCTTGACTGGGTGTCGTTCTGCACCCAGCACCCCAGGTTTTGGGACACTGCACCCACGACACCTTACACATACAGAATTGCAAAAGCCGAGCCGAGTGCGTGCCCTAACCGACTGTGCAACCCAAACCCCCAAGGTCAGTGTGCGCATCGCGCATTCGGCAAGGCCAGGGTGTCCAGCGTAGTCAGCGCGTACTCTCTAAGGTGAGGGTATCCAGCCCAGCCAGCGCGAACCCACCAAGGTGAGGGTGTCCAGCTCAGCCAGCGCGCACTCACCAAGGTGAGGGTGTCCAGCTCAGCCTTGCCGTTCCGACTGCTCCACGCCCAGGTGCGGAAGATGGCCCACACCGCGGCGAAGGCGCTCACCACACCCACTGCCACCTGGCGGAAGGGCACCGAGTCAGCAGTGCAGACATCCCACACCCAGCGTCCGAACACCAGAGGCGCGGGCAGAGCCGCACCAACAGAGTGCAGACATCCCACACCCAGCGTCCGAACACCAGGGGCGCGGGCAGAGCCGCACCCACAGAGTGCAGACATCCCACACCCAGCGTCCGAACACCAGGGGCGCGGGCAGAGCCGCACCCACAGAGTGCAGACATCCCACACCCAGCGTCCGAACACCAGAGGCGCGGGCAGAGCCGCACCCACAGAGTGCAGACATCCCACACCCAGCGTCCGAACACCAGAGGCGCGGGCAGAGCCGCACCCACAGAGTGCAGACATCCCACACCCAGCGTCCGAACACCAGAGGCGCGGGCAGAGCCGCACCCAGAGAAGCTTCACTCATTCATGATGACCGTGGTCTAATATTCACTAAACTTTGTGTCAGAGACTAGCTGTTGGAAAAAGACTAGTCGAAAGACGAAAACACTGGTGAGACACAGTACGTATTTAGAGACAAGAGTTCAACACTGCCGTGAAAAGGAAAAAGGGTAACTGCAATGTATTAGCAATTACAGATTCCCTTTTTCATTGCATGGCAGAACTGCTCAAAGGAGTCAATACGCAATATTGCATGGGCGTCGAAAGCGGGGGGCAGGCGGGGGACGCCTCCCCTTGCAACCAATATATTTCCTATTAACGTACGCAAACGTACTGAAGTTGGTTGCAAGTGCATTACCCCGATACCGTTCGCTGACAGTCTTTAATTCTTGGCTTCACCCCTCCCCCTCCCCGTCGTCGCCAGTTTTGAGTTCGCCACCCAACCCCGTAAAACATATGACGATGCTTCTGGAAAAAATCCCTTTTATGTGCAAAATAACGGCAGAATTTCCATTCGTGTTAACGCCATGTCTGACTTGTTCATTCACCGCACCACTTCAGTTGACCTTCTCCACAGCAGCCAAGCACAGAGCCCATGCTGGGGCACTGCGGTACCTGCCGGGCCGGTGCAAAACCCGGACAGCGCGACAGACTGAGCCCACCGCCACCTCTTCTCACCGCCAAATCACGCATATTGGGGGTTTGGAGGGCCAGCACAGCAGAAAGAAAACTGTAGAGTAGATTTCGCGCATGTCTCGCCTGAGGTAGGAACGGTAGGCTGACCTCGATAATCTCGCGTGTTTTGGCCATGTTAGCCGTGTAGGGTGTGGATGACCTCGATATTCTCGCGTATTCTGGCCATGTTGGCTGTATAGCTCACCTCGATATGCTCGCGTGTTTTGGCCATCTTGGCTGTGAGGCTGAACTCGATATTCTCGCATGTTTTGACCATGTTGGACGTGCAGCTCACCTCGATATTCTCGCGCGTTTTGGCCATGTTGGCGGAGTAGCTGACGCGGAGCCGGACTGAGACCTGCCGCTGCAGCTGGTCACGCTTCAGCAGGCCGTACGTCAGCGTCAGCAGAGGCGGCAGAATACGGCCGGGCCGGCCAGCCTCCTCCTGCAGTCGCACCCTGCGGGAGCGGGACGGCAGCGGTCAGCAGGGCGGGTCTGTGCAGTATGTCACCGCGCCACGGGAGGAGGGGGAGGTGGGGATGGCAGGAGCGAGATCGCCGGAGCTGACTCCAGCAACGGGTGCAGAGGGTGTGAGGTTTGCTGCTCACAACTCAAACCAGGGAGTCACGGGGACGATACCTCTAACGTTGGCGAGGGCTTCGATCAGCAACCACTCTGTAAATGTCCCGAGATGCAACGCTCACGAACTATAGTATTGGACAGGATATCAGAGTTTCATTTACGTCAACAAAAGTCTCACCGGTGACAAAATCTTAATCAACCTATTCCTAGATCAACACCCAAACTTCATTTAATCCTTCCTCGATTTATTGAAACTAACCCGAATAGTATTCAATCTGACAAACGATGAAGCTTCACCGCGGCTATAGCCAGGCTCCCAAAGTTAGGCTCCAGTTAACGACTGTGAGGGATAGGGCGTCGGCGCTGACTCACTGCAGGTGGATGTCGGAGACGTACTGCACCAGTTCAGGCAGCCGGCTCTCCCCCTCAGCCTCGCCGCCGGCCGCCACCGCCGACAGAGCGTCCACCAGGAAGAAGCGGTGCACCAGCTGCCACCGCTGCCGGCTCTCCAGCTGCCGGCGGCGTCCCGGCCCGCTCACCACTGCTCACTGCACCGCCCACTAACCCACACTGATGACAGAGCTCACTCACCACTGCACCGCCCACTAACCCACACTGATGACAGAGCTCACTCACCACTGCACCGCCCACTAACCCACACTGATGACAGAGCTCACTCACCACTGCACCGCCCACTAACCCACACTGATGACAGAGCTCACTCACCACTGCACCGCCCACT
The DNA here is from genome assembly GCA_034440635.1 of Lepas anatifera. Classification (NCBI taxonomy): domain Eukaryota; kingdom Metazoa; phylum Arthropoda; class Thecostraca; family Lepadidae; genus Lepas; species Lepas anatifera. The sequence continues at coordinate 697,025 of JAOTON010002176.1, forward strand.
AACCCACACTGATGACAGAGCCCACTCACCACTGCACCGCCCACTAAACCACACTGATGACAGAGCTCACTCACCACTGCACCGCCCACTAACCCACACTGACAGCTGACGAACCACTGCACCGCCCACTAACCCACACTGATGACAGAGCTGACGAACCACTGCACCGCCCACTAACCCACACTGATGACAGAGCTCACTCACCACTGCACCGCCCACTAACCCACACTGACGTCACAGCTGACGAACCACTGCACCGCCCACTAACCCACACTGATGACAGAGCTGACGAACCACTGCACCGCCCACTAACCCACACTGACAGCTGACGAACCACTGCACCGCCCACTAACCCACACTGATGACAGAGCTAACGAACCACTGCAACGCCCACTAACCCACACTGATGTCACAGCTGACGAACCACTGCACCGCCCACTAACCCACACTGATGTCACAGCTGACGAACGACTGCACCGCCCACTAACCCAAACTGATGACAGAGCTCACTCACCACTGCACCGCCCACTAACCCACACTGATGACAGAGCCCACTCACCACTGCACCGCCCACTAACCCAAACTGATGACAGAGCCCACTCACCACTGCACCGCCCACTAACCCAAACTGATGACAGAGCTTACTCACCACTGCACCGCTCACTAACCCACACTGATGACAGAGCCCACTCACCACTGCACCGCCCACTAACCCACACTGATGACAGGGCTGACGAACCACTGCACCGCCCACTAACCCACACTGACGTCACAGCTGACGAACCACTGCACCGCCCACTAACACACACTGATGACAGAGCTCACTCACCACTGCACCGCCCACTAACCCACACTGATGACAGAGCCCACTCACCACTGCACCGCCCACTAACCCAAACTGATGACAGAGCCCACTCACCACTGCACCGCCCACTAACCCAAACTGATGACAGAGCTTACTCACCACTGCACCGCTCACTAACCCACACTGATGACAGAGCCCACTCACCACTGCACCGCCCACTAACCCACACTGACGTCACAGCTGACGAACCACTGCACCGCCCACTAACACACACTGACGTCACAGCTGACGAACCACTGCACCGCCAACTAACTCACACTGACGTCATAGCTAACGGACCACTGCTCACTGCACCGCCAACTACGCCAACTAACCCACACTGATGACAGAGCCCACTCACCACTGCACCGCCCACTAACCCACACTGACGTCACAGCTAACGAACCACTGCACCGCCCACTAACCCATACTGACGTCACAGCTCACTAAACCTCACTGCTTACTGCACCGCCCACTAAACGTCATAGCCGTCACCGCCCACCCCCGCTGACGTCATAGCTCACGAACTACTGCTCACTTCACCGCCAACTAACTCACACTGACGTCATAGCTCACTCACCACTGCTCATTGCACCGCTAACTAACCTACACTGAAGACAGAACCCACTCACCACTGCTGGTGACATCACGGCTCGCTCACCACTGTTGGTGACGTCACACACCACTTTGGTGACGTCACAGCCCACTGAACACTGCTGGTGACATCACCGCCCACTCAACACTGCTGGTGACGTCAAAGCTCACTAAAACCCACTGACATTACAACTCAGTAACATCAACTGACATCACAACTCAGTAACATCAACTGACGTCACAGTTCACTAACCTACACCGAAGTCACACATCACTAATGCCCACTGACATCACACCTCAGTAACCCCTACTGACGTCACAGCTCAGCACTGCTGGTCGTGACGTTGAAAATCACTAACGCATCTTTTCCAGTAACGGCGCAGGTCAATAAATAACATGCGCGATCTGTAAAACCATATGATTTAGCCTTTGAATCACTTATGTTAATCGTCGTTTTATGTTTGTGCTGTCGCACAATCGGACTGTACCGTGATCTTTTATCTGTTCCATCCCATGACGGCCCTCCGCGTGAATACGAACCCTCATTGGAATCCCTAGTTCAAATTACCGATCATTGCTGAGCAGGAAAACAACTGTTTTGATGAGTAAACGAAGATCCTTAGACGGAATATTAGCCACCGGTCTCAACTACTGGGCTGTATAAGCCGAAAAGCTTCATTTTGGCTGGTAAGCATGAGGACGCCAACATTTTCTTCACTGTGCTTTACAGGTGCCGCCGAAAATTTTATACTAGCAAGTCATGGAGAGTGCCATTCCAGACATAGAATATTGGCCCAAACTAAAAGCAATACTTTGGAAGACTTCCAACATAAAAATATGTCAGCATCATCAATATACAACTGTATCAACTCAAGCGGTTTGCAAACGAGTTCCTGCGTGATTTTCGTTCGCGCATTACTTGAAAGCATGGCAATATAAGTGTAATTGTAGTTATGAAAATGCAACACATTAAAAAGGGTACAACGGATGTCACCAACGTTAAGTCTCCCCTGTCATAAGTTGAGCCGGAGGTAAACACGGTGTGAAGTCACCAAAACATCCTCCAATTTCCAAATTCGACATCCATTTAAACCATTCAGAGACCCAAATGCTATGAGCAGCATCCAATCCACAGCGCGCGCCCCTGCACTCCTCAGGCGAGTCACAACACTCGGGCGTCACTCGTCACCGCCCCGATCCAAGACGCGGCGGTCACACGATGCGGAAGGCCGCCCGTCACGCCCCAAATAAGGACACATGGGGGTTTTACCATTATAACGCCGAGGTAAATGTCGGTTTGAAGTGAGAATAATCACAGCTCTGGGTATTCCTGGAAATGCAACATTGGCGCTGGATCATTACGAAAGGACAATCACCACAGGCCCGTAACTCGAGCAGCGCCCGTGCTCTACATATATAGATCGCCTGTGGCTTTCCCAGATATATGCCGAGGATCGGGCTCACCCATGCATTATAAAGAGGGGGCTTGCAGTCATTGCATGCGTTAAATTGATCTATATGTAAATTGTTCTGTCAACGAATCCACGTGTCTTGGTCGGCCTTTGTGACAAGGCGGTTGTTGGCAACGGAAAACTATCGCTCACATAGAAAGTCGCCATCTGCGCAGCACCAGAGTTCCACATAGAGAGCTCTGAAGTATAGCAAATATCTTGCAATGATGCAACACACTTCCTCACAGAAAAACAACCGTTGGTATTTCACCAATCACATTCAGAGCGATGCAACGCCGAAGAAAATTTAGCAGAGCGTGGTTTCGATCCACGGACCTCTGGGTTATGGGCCCAGCACGCTTCCACTGCGCCACTCTGCTACGACTCCTCCCGTCCCTTAAAATGAAAGCAATGCAAGGCTTATGACCCAGACCGTATGTGTTCTTCATTAGGCATATTGGAAGAGAGGTGCTGTGGGACTTGCGTTCTTAATTATAAGTAACAAGATTGAACAAGCGGTAAAATGTCAGTATTGGGACAAGCGAGATGTGACAAGTGCTGGAGTTGCGCTGGCGTGAAAAGGTACAAGCTTTTATTGTTTTAAGCGTCTGAACTTTGTTTTATTGTTGTCTCCCGCGGGAACTTTATTCTTGATCTCTTCTAGTATGGGTTGTGCAAAATATTGTTAGAGTGTGCGCTATTTTATCAACACTGCATACGATCTAGAAACATCGACATAAAATAATCGGAATACATAATTATATTAATTCCAGAAATCGTAAAATTTTAGTTTGTTCCTGAGCTTCATAATTGAACAAATTCTCCGGTTTAATGCCCCCGTTTTCCATTACTTTCCCACAAAAAATCTCGCCATGCATACTTAACCTGGGCCAAAATAAGGAATATATACATTTAATTACATACTTAAGTCATAGGTACATTTTCCGTGCAACTTTTGCGCCAAACTTGTGAGGCACAGAGAGTGCTATCAATTCTAAGACAGAACCAATCTCATTGGTTATACCATGCTGAGACTCCATCTTCTATCCATGAAAAACAAGTCCCAACATATCCACGAGGATTCCCGCAGACGGCAACACTATTGACAGTACCGCCCGTGCAGAGGTACCCACTTGGTTAACCAGCTCTCCGGCGCGCCGGTAGTTGGTGACGCGGACCGGTACGGCGTACAGCCGCGGTCCCTGCTCCGACTGGTGGTACAGGTACAGCTCATAGAAGCGGGGCCGGTTAGCAGCTACCAGCTCCCGGCCGGACACCGAGCACGTGCGCTCAAACCGGGCACCAAACCTGCCGGGCACGTGGACTCAAACCGGGCACCGAGCCAGTGAGTGAAGAGTCACAATGTAAAACTGCCGGTAAGACCCGGGGGCGACGGGGTGTCCATAGCAGTTCCGGTGTGATGGAGCCCTCGGTGAAAACACCGCCAACCCTGGAAGGCGGGCGCCGTGGCCGGGGCTCTGACACCCCCGCGGAGTGTTCCCCTCACGCCCCCCAGTTGACCACTGCCCCCTCTTAAATGACATCCTCCGAAGGTGGAGGCGGATCGAGAAGGACGGGCTGTGTGAAATATGCAGGGAACCTGAAGCTGCCACGCACTACCGCACAGTCGTGACTGCGTTAAACACATGCACCCACGACTGATACACCTCGGTCCTATCCCAGCACTGCAGGAGGACGTTCTGCAAGAGGACTCTGAGGGGTTCCCCCCACTCACCGGAGCGCGTCGGAAGGGGAGGAGAACAGCTGAGCACAGATGGTGGAGGAGGCGTCAGCCAGGCGGTTCCAGCCCAGGAGTTGGCCCTCCGCGCTGAACACGGCCACGGTTAGGTTCAGGTACGCACTCTGCGAACCAGTCGAAAACAGCTCAGCACCACAGCTCAGCACTGGATATCCAAAACAGAGCTTAAAGGGAGATACGCGAAAAAATTATTTTTGTGGTTTCTTGCTATTTGAAAAATCCTGATAATGAAACTATCAATTATTTTTGCATCTTGTGCAAAATTTTGGGAGGCCACTTTCTTATTATTGAAATAGGTTAACAGTTTCGATAAAACGCCCATCACTTACCCATGCCCATACCCATCACTTACTTTTCGAAAACTATTTAAAGTTGAAAAGTAATGTTTTTTTATAATACAAATGTCTGTTCTCCTGTATTTGTATTTGAATTAATTTTAAACTTTTTTAACTAAAAAATAAATTAGTTTGCCCTAGAAATGAAAAAAACATAATTATCCAAGTCTTCAGCGGTTTCGTACCTCGGGTCTTGAGTCATTTTCTGCTTCGGCCCCAGATTGACAAAACTTGCGTCAGATAGGTCACGTGACCCCGGTTTGAGAGTTCCTATACTTCTGATTGGTTAATTGTGATTTCTTTCAAGCCCTATATTTCTGTTTGAAAAGAATTTTGGAATGTTGTTTTTCTAAAGTAATTTTTTTCTGTATTAGCCCAAAGTTCTACATCACTGTTTAGGATAGATATGACCTAATTCTAAAAGAAATTGATAGCCTTAGCCGTGTGTACGTCATATACATCGATATGAGGTGTACCAATAAAGTCGTCTAGAAATGTTGGCTTTGAGAGCAATTTAAAGGCATTTGCAGGACGAATTCGCAAAAATGAGAACAGGACTTCTGAAGCAACTTTTTGTAACCTTTTGATATAGCCAATAAATTTTTTTCGCGTATCTCCCTTTAATGAGGATACATACCTTTCGGAACAGAATAGCAACATAATATAAATCTTTGTGTTTCAGTTGTCCCGAGGCTATCATAAAACCACATCATCAATGTAAGTTAACCCGCGCCCCACCGGGGGTCCGGTGCCACCTTCGCCCCACCGGGGGGCCATCGATGGCCCCCCTCTAACTCCGAAAATATGGGCGTTAGCGCAAATCTGCAAAGTGCAATAGAAAGCTCGCGTGAATTCAGTAAGAAATTACTTCGCATGTTTTAGTGCTCAGGTCAATGGTTTGACCTCCAAAGGTCAAATTAGGTCAAGATCGGCTATTTTCACTCAAATATGCAATGATTAAGCAAACTGGGCATAACTCTTATGTCATTAGAGCTATTGAGGCCTGGTAAAGTACATTTGATAGCAAATTGCCAGTACTTTTTCCGCCATGTGGAACGTAAAGACCTCCCGCCAGTGGTTTGACCGCCAGAGGTCACCTCGTGACCTAGTATGACCTGAGGTCACGAAAGGTCAAAAAGTGACCTTGCCGTATATCAAATGAAAGCCAGCAACAAGACAAACACGATGGTGTTTGTTTCACCGCTCTAACTCAATTAGGTCAAAAGTTATTGTCAAAATACTGTTTTTGACCTCTGGTGACCTTGGATGACCTTGGAAAAGTCTAAGGGCAAATATGACCCCTGGGATCCGTGAAAGGGTGTCCAAAAACGCTGTTCTGAGCAGTCTGAGTATTTGCAATCATTTTTGTGGCTTTTATATCATGAAATAGCTTTTCCCCATGCTTTTCCAATGGGAGAGGTCGCCTCGTGACCTGACCTCAGGGCACGAAATCGAAAAAATCCCGGATATACACCTTGTAGACCCTGGAGGGGTCATGAAGTGTAGGAAGTTTCAAATCGATCGACTTTGAAATGTAGCTCTTACAGAGCTCTAAAGGTGAAGTGAGGTGACCTTGGTTGACCTCGTCTGGTGACCTGACCTTGGGTGACCCGGGGTAAAAAAATTTCAGGGATGATGGGAAAATGATGCAGTGAGAGGTAGAGCCCTCAACCGCGGTGCTGCGCCTCGTCGTTTTTCTGCTATCCCGGAAAAACCTTAGGGGGCCATCGATGGCCCCCCCGGTGGGGCGAGGGTTAAGGTACAGACAGAAATTGCACTAAATGGTCTCATCTATTACCTCCGGTATGCACGCTCTGCCTCTGACCTCGCTCTCTGCGTGGACGCTGTATTCCTGCGTGATGCGCGTGCGGCCCAAGACAGTGATGGCCTCATCCTCGTCATAGTAGAGCCAGGGAATGTGCGGTGGCGAGCGCACGTGAGAGGCGCCCAGCTGACGCAACTGACCGCACGCCGACGCCACCACACCGTGCGAGTACATACTCAAAGTGCAGAGGTTCGCCAACAGATGGCAGGCAGACGTGTTGAGACGGAACTGGCAAAAATACACAGGGGGTGATTTCAACGATAAAACAAACTAAACGCGACAGAATGCATTATCTGAACGAATGTATCTGACAAAGAATTCCAGTTAACACGGTATATCCCGACTCAGGCTCCGTCACAACAGAGCAGCATTTTGAGAACCCTGCAAAATGTATTCATTGTTAACGAAATAAAAACACAACACTGCTCTGTGCACACAACTCAGAGTAGCTTTCAGCACCATCCACGAATTACAGAGCAACAAACTCCCATGAAACAGCAGGCCTTATCTTGCACACCAGTGTTTAAAATGACAAGCTTTAATGACGCATAAACTGTCACGGTCATATGGATGTTCGAACTCTAAGTCTTATAGAATGAATTTAGGGGATACATTTGCACTTATTGAGATAACCGGAATTCAAGGCTGTGACCTACGAATCAAGAAACAAATGCTGTATTCACTGAGTCACACATACCTACCTTTAAACATGAAGCCAAGGCACACGTCCGTCAGAGAGCCCAAGCGAATAGGACGCCCATTTCTGCGGCGCTAATCCATCCACGTAAAAGTCAAGCAGCAATTTAGGAGAACGCTCTTCACGGGGTCCCCTTTTCCAGGCATAGTGATAAACTGGTCCATCGTACATACCCTGCACAGGAAGGCGGCCGCGCGCGTGTGTTTGCGGAAGAAAGCCGAGTCGACCGTCGTACCGTCCAGATACTCCACAGTGTACATAGAGGACTCCGCAGGAACCTGCAGGCGGGGGAACTCATTAAAAAGACCAGAATTGAGAGAAAGGAGCAGGCAACGTTTAGGGGACCGTCCATAAATTACGCAACACATAATTGGTAATGTTTAACCCCCGCCTTCATGTAACACTTTTCGAAACCCATGAGTAAAGTTTAACAACGCTGTGGCTGACTCTCCCCACCTGTTCTCTGTACCGCTCACCCACCTGGTTCAACTCATTGACACCGATACAGGAGCCGTCGACTATGACGTGGGTGGACGGACAACTGCAGTTTCCATTGCTGGCCACTAGATAGCTCTGATCGCAGCGACGGCACACACTGCCGGCAGCGGGCAGCGCCTCTGGGCCGCACCGCAGGCAGCCGCGACCCACCCGGGTACCATTCCGAGCCAACTCAACTGCAGGGCGTTCAGGTCTTGAATCAGTGGCGCATCCAGGACTTCATTGGGGGGGACGGGGAGGAGGTAGGGGCTCAACCACTTTTGCTTCTGAACAGCCCCTGGCTATGCATTTACTAAATACTCTCTGACGTTACAGAAAGAGGGATTTTAGCCCCTACCCCCCCACCCCTTGTATCCGTCATTGCCTTGAATGCTGAACAATGGCGTCATCGAAATTGTGATCCTTTACAGGTGTTACTCGATTGTGACTAAGTTGGTTCACTAACCTAGAAAAAGAAGCTACATGGCCATGCCCACCTGTAAAAGACGGCAGTAAGAAAATTTGCACACCCACAAGCATTGTAACTATGCTATCGAAACCAAGCCATGCAATAAAAAATACAGACTGATCAATCACAAAACTGGAACTCTTAGACACGCATGCATGAACATTTAGACCTGGCCAGATAATAAAAAACGGCAAAGCCGCTGAGAGAGACGGCCACCTCACCTGATACCGAGCCAGCCGGACACTGGGAGCATAGCTTGGTGCGGGAGTCGAACGTCAGAGGCGGCAGACAGCGCGTGCAGTCCAGACCATCCTCGGTAGTGACGTGTTTGGGCGGACACGCCACACACGTGAGCGTGCCGCCCACAGCCTCGTAGGTCCGCCAGAAGCCTGGCCCGCAGACACACTCCAGGCCTGCCCGCAAACAGGACAACAGCATGTGCCAGCCCAGTGCTGAAACATTCTGGACTGGTAGACATAAGTTCATACGGAATTGAAGGATACTTAGGGTATCCAGGTGATTCAGCACTGCATGGGTAGATATCACTTCCTGTGTTGACATGAAATGACTGACCAAGATTCAGCACTGACCTCCAGCCAGAGCCAATGCCGTCAGACGTGATAGACGAAATGGTAATGAAATCATCAAATGTATCGGTACTTAAAACGTGATCCAGTTATATCATGCAGAACTTTATGCAAACAGGTGTTTGAAACATGGTCCTGTATGAAATAGAATTTAAAATGAAATGCATGTTTGAAATGTGGTCAATCACTGTGTAGATGTTGACATTAGATGCTTGTTTAAACATGGTCTGATACTGTACAGGACTTGACATCAAATGCAAGTTTCAAACCTGGTCCAGCACTGTGTACAATATGACGTTATATAAATGGTTGAAATATAGTTCTGTATTACAATGAATTTAATACTAAACAAATGCTTCACGCGTGATCTGGTGCCCCGTAAAATTTGACGTTAAATTCGTGCTTGAAACATGGCCCTGTTTTTGTAGACTTTGACCTTAAATGAGTGTTTGAACCATGGTCTGAAACTAAATATAACTTGACCTAAAATGCATGTTTGAAATATTATCTGGAAATATGTAGGGATTGACGTTAAATAGGTACTTGTTTGAAAGGTTGACTCGTACTACGGAGGGTCCGACGTTACATACGATTTGAAACAAAGTCTGATACTATGGAGAATTCGATGTAAAATGCATGTTTTAACGAGGTGTAGCAATATGTACAGCTTAATGTTACATGTGCTAGCAATGTGGTCCTGTATTAGGCAGAATCTTATGTCAAATGTCTGTTTGAAACATGGTTCTGTATTTTGTAGAATAATATCATGTGAATGTTCAAAACATGGTCCAATACTACTCAGAATTTTATGTTATATATATATATATATATATATATATATATATGTTTGAGATGTGGTCCAGTATTCAGCCATGGTAAAACGTCCGAATTTATGAGGGGCACTATGGGCTTATACACATTTTGTTCCAGTTAATGCCATAGTGATATTGTGAAAATTTCTGCAAGAAGGAGGAACCATGCCCTGGTGCTCCCTGCCCCAATTCCACCACCAATGGCAGTATTATGTAGAATTTGATGATTGATGTATGTTTGAAATGCAGTCCTGCATAGTATGTACATTTCAATGTTAAATATAGATTTAAAATGTGATCAGTTGCTCTGCAGAAATCTATTTTGAATGCAATTTTGAAACATGACCACTGAATTTGATGTTAACTGTGTGCTAGAAATGATGCCCTGCTTGATGCAGAATTCAGTGTTACCTAGATGTGTCTATGAAATGTGGTCCAGTAAATGTAGGTACCTGAGCTTTGGTGTTGAAAACATAATTTAGGCTAGAAAACTGCTTCTGTATCCAGTAAAATATATAACTTGATGTATATTTGTGTTTTATAAGGTGGTTACCACCGTTAAAGTACATCAATATATGCATTGGTGACTGAAGAGGCTGATACACACAAAAGGGGGACCTCAGGAGCCTTCCATAAAAACATGCAACACACTGAAATTGGGGCTGTTTTCCAAGCTGTAGTAGGAACTCTACCCCCCCCCCCCAACCATGCTATTTACCACAGGGTCCAGATTGTCCAAACACAATGTCATTGATGCCTTTTTAGATTGGGCAACAGCACACCAGGACATGCAAAATACAAACAATGGTGCTGTTCCAAAGTCTTCCATGAAAAAGTGTGGAGGAACTGATGCCAAGTTTTCTTAGCTTTAACCTGCTGAACCAACAAAAAAATGTAAGCAAAGCCGAGTTTTCCCAATGCTGAACAATTCTGATCTTCTAGATTTTTTACAGTTGACCCCGAAGTTTAAGGCATAGAATACCATTATTTTTCATGGAAGGTGCTGGAAAAGTCCAGATTAAACAGTATATGAGGGAAATATACAAGCAGCTAGACAGCCTCCAAATCTGAAATTGAAATGGATCAAAACCAGGCACACCCACCATTGCTAGAACTGACTTGAAACTTGCTGCATTTAGTGCACTGAAATGTTGTTGTGCTGAAAAATTCATCATTGGCACAGTCTTGAACTTGCTGGTATGCAAAATACTCTGAACCATAAGAAATTGAAAGTAAACCAAGGAAATATATCTGCACCACGAGTTTTCCCATCACTGGCACGCCTACATATTGGGCCTAAGCCCAAAAAAGAGACTGCATCTCTTTGGTAGCCTGAGCCATACTGCACAGCTTGTTGATGCAGTTACGAAAGACAAGCCACTCTCAAATATCCTAATGTGGCATACATAGATATCGATGAATCATTTTCTTTTACGTTCCCGAGGACCCATCCAACCTCTCGCTCACGGTCTCCTCCCTTTGCCTTCCTCCCAGGGAGCTCAAAGATAACAACTAGGTACCTTGGTAAATAGAAGTAAGGGAAGACAAAATTTATTAACACACTTATCTCTGGGCTGAAGGCTGTCTTTTTATCGATGCAATAGGTCTTTTTATTCACTATCGTCTTTTTATATCTATAGGAACCGTGGGTATATCCTCCCTTGTTTTGTTCAATCGCCGCGCGCCGCCGCCTTTCCAAGCTGAAACAACAACAATCAAGGCTGCAATTCCAGTGCTAGTTCAAAAAATTATCATAAAAACGGAACCCTTGTAAGATAAAAAATTACATACACCAAATATAATTACACTTAAGTTTTGAAAAAATTATTATAAATAGGCAAAAATCAATACTTTTGGTTCTATAGTCATTCAAACTCGAGTATTTCTCCGATAGCTCACTATATAAAAACCGATCCAGCAAAGAAATGCTTACGTCATTATTTCATCGGCTATGCTTGCTAAGCATAAGGTAAGCAACTAAGGGCACTGCTATTCGAAAACCTTGCCGATAACAACAACACCTTACCTTACCTTACAAATAGTCGGGATTTTGAGGCCACTGTGGCCTGCGGGTCCCGTTCTCAACGAGCTCCAGATGAATGTGTGCTTATCTCAGTCGTTCTCAGGGATCAGGTACCTGAGATGGTTCCAGTGAGTGTCTAAGTTGGCCTTGAATTGAGACAATGTCTGTGAAGAAACTACAGACTCGGGTAGAGAGTTCCAGTCAGAGACGGCTCGAACCCCAAACACACATCGGCGGACCCTGGTCTGAGCTGTGGGTTTCGTCAGTTTCAGCGGGTGGCCTCTAGTCCGTGTGTTTGTGTTTAGTGCTACGAAGTCTGAGTAGTCCAGATCGACCCTCCCATGTAGCAACTGAAACATTTTCACCATATCTCCTCTTCGTCTACGGTAATACAGTGACGGGAGATCTAGACTTCGGCCTATCCATATAAGGTAAAGGCGTAGTGAGGGGATCATACGAGTTGCACGTCTCTGTACCTTCTCCACCAGTTGCTGGTCGGCCCGATTAAACGGCCCCCACACAGCGTTGCCGTGCTCGACTAGAGGACGCACAAGTGCTTTGTACAAGCAGGGTAGAGTGAATTTGTCAATATTGGCAAAGACCTTGAATCACAGCAAGTACCCTGTTGGCCCTGGATACCGCAGAGGCCGCCTGGTGCCTGAACTTCAGCCGGAATCGATCATGATGCCCAGGTCTTTTCCTCACTGACTTCACGGACAGGCCCACCGGACATTGTGTACTGTTGATGCGTTGCCTGACCCAAGGTGCAGAACTGAGCATTTTCCTGTGTTAAATGGGAGCTGCCAGTTTTCTGACCAGTGTATGATGCGGTTGATATCATCTTGCAGTTTGTTCCTGGATGCATGATGTTGAGCTGCGTTGTATACTTTAGTATCGTCGGCAAAAATTTTGATACTGGATTCTACAATGTCAGGCAAGTCATTTATATACACCAGGAACAGAAGGGGACCCAGAACAGAACCCTGGGGGATACCACTAGTCACCTTCGCCCAAGTGGAAGCTTGTGCCTACCACCACTTGTTGCTGTCGATTGGTCAGGAAGCTCGGATCCAGTTTAGGAGTCTACCCCGCACCCCATAGCCATACAGCTTTAGGAGTAGTCGCTCATGGGGTACCGAATCAAACGCTTTGCTAAAATCGAGGTACAGCGAATCAACCGGGTAATGGTCCTCCATTAAGGAACTCCAGTGCTCCAAAACTTCAAGCATCTGAGTCTGTAAGACCTTCTTGGCCTGAAACCGTGTTGGTCCTTGGATAGTAGGTCAGTTGCAGTTAGATGCAGAAAGAGCTGGTCCCTAATAGCAGACTCCATTACTTTGCATGGCACAGGCGTTAGACTCACTGGTCGATAGTTTTGGGCAGCTGCCTGTCTCCTTCTTAAAAATGGGCACGACCGAACCCTTTCGCCAGTCATTGGGCAGAGTGGCTGAGTCTAGGGATTTCTGGAATAGCGGAGCAAGAGGGATACACAGGGAGCTGTGGGTCTCTGAGAGGATGCGAGGATGAAGCTTGTCCGGCCCTGGGGAACTATTTTCTTTAGGGTTTTTAGCTTCTCAGCAACCAACTGTGGAGTGAAGTTCATGTGCTCCAAATAAGGTCCCAGCGGCGTGGTTCAAACTCAGGGATGAAGCAAATGTCCTCATGTGTAAATACGCTTGAAAAGAAAGAGTTCAGAACTTGTGCCTTTTCCTTGTCAGAAGATACCAGCGCACCATTAACATCCTTCAGGTCTTCAATCTTGCTTTTGGTTTTAAGCCTGCTGTTAATGTACTTCCAAAATGGCTTGGGGCACTTTTGGCATTGCTGCTAGCTGGCGTTCATGTTCCAACTGGAGCTTACGGGTAAGATTTCTCAGTTTGTTTGAGCACAAGGAATAACGACCATAATCAATTATGTCACCGGACTGCTTGTATTGCTTCCAAAGCCTATTTTTCTTGTCCTTCATGTTCAGTGCAAAGCTAGTCATGTAAATGTTCTTGCGGTTTTTCCTGGGTCGTACCTTGGGAATACACTGCTCCACCAAATTTTCTAGTGTTTGTTTGAAGAAATTATGCGCTTCCTCAATGGGTAGACTTCCAATGACGTCCCAGTTTGTTTCAGATATGAGCTGATTTAGGCGACAAAGTCAGCACCGTTGAAGTTGTATCTTGTAATATTGCTGATCTTGTGTTCTGTGTATACATTGAGATGGAACTTCAAAATCAGATGATCACTCCTACCAAGTCCAGGAAAATACCTTAGGTCACTAAGCATGCCTTCTTCGTTGGTGAATATAAGATCCAATATGTTTCCAGTTTCTCCAAGCCTCAACCTAGTCGGAGCATGCACATGCTGAAAAAGAAAGTGCTGGTGCATAATTTCAATGAGCGTGTGAGAAGGGTGTCCAGCAGGAGCTCTGGAGAGTTCAACATCCCAGTCTATCTGGGGGAAATTGAAGTCTCCCAGAATCATGAGGTGAGAGGCTTGATGAGTGTGTATCGATGCCATGAGATCCCTAAATTCATCCATGATTTGTGAGCCAGAACCACTGGGGCTTCGGTAGACACCGCAAATCAACAATGAGTCCTGCCTGTGTAGACCTAATCTAACAACTAAGAATTCCTTAAAGCTTATCTGGGAAAACGAAACAAGAGATGAACGAATGTGTTGCTGAATGTAGATGACAATACCCCTTTCACCGCTGCTTCCCAGATTCTCTCTGTTTGGGTCAAAACTTGTGTACAGATTGTAGTTTGGAAGAGCCAGAAGTGCCTCTGTGATAGCAGTGCGCTGGGCCTTGGGGATAACTTCTGTGAGCAAGATCACATCAGGCTGTCTCCTGCAATTTCCATGAATAAGTCTTCACGCTTGTTGAGAAACTGGTCTACATTTGAGTACAACACCTTTAGACTATGTGCCTCCTGGGTGCAGAGTCAGGCTGTCTGGTGCCCCACAGTTGGAGTTTTCTGCTTGCTCCTTCTGTGGTCTCAGGTTGCGTGACTTCGCTTAAGGGTGACTCAATAGGTTCTTGGGATTGTGGAGTATGAGCGGCAACCACAGGAGGATCATCCACAATGGCCTGCACAGAAGCGGCTGCTTCAGGGATGGTTCGATCCGAGTTTTCAGCATAAGCTGAAGGATGGGTCGACTGGGATGGCTGGTTTGGACGGGCACTTCCATTCTTGTTCACAGCCACTATTTTGCCTCCTGATAATGGGTTTTCCCTGCTTGTTTGGTCCCAGCTCTTCCGCGCTTTTCTGGCTTGCGTTCATTCCATGTTAAGTCTGGGTGTGAACAGTCTCTTCCAGTTTGTGGATGACTTGAGTTGGGCTGCCATGCTAAGGATCTCTGCTTGACTCTTCATTTTCCAGTGTAACTATAAGCCTGGGTTTGTTGGGAATCACCTTGCCGCTCTGAAGGATCTTGTAGGCTTGCAATTTAGCCTAAACACCTCCTTGGTCACTGAGGCAAACAGAGACATGTCCGCCATTGACCTCTCCAATTGGGAGTCACCCTGTTGCTCCGGCAAGTTGTGGACAACTATGTTGCGGGAGCGACGGTTTTTGTCTAGGAAGCCATGAATGCCTGTGAGATGCACTGTGCATCCTTACAGTCATTGCTGGCTGTGTTCTCTTGGGTTCATTTAAACTGGTCGCTTCTGTTCCACCTTACTCAACCTTGTCACAGGATCCTTTTACAACATCGGAAGAGGCTTTCTGCATGTTGATATCCCTGATTGAACGCTGCAACATCATGGTGTGGTCTGGGCGTTTTTCTAGCTCCTTCATTGATAGAGCAACAAGTTTCTGTGATTCTTCGACCCTCCAAATCACATACCCTCTTGTCAGCTGGGGTCATCACAATGACTATCACTCGGTGCAGTTTGATTGGCATTGTCTTTGTGCTTTCAGTGAAGCTGTGAGTTCACCTGGGCTGAGGGTCTCTCTTACTTGGAGCCTGGAGGACCTGGACTCCACGTCCTTTCCAGACCTGGGCGGATCATGCGGGTGCATCCTTCAAGTTTGCACAGGAATGCTATGATCTTATGCTTTTTCAGCATTGTATGCTGGTTTTGT
Organism: Lepas anatifera; assembly: GCA_034440635.1. Classification (NCBI taxonomy): domain Eukaryota; kingdom Metazoa; phylum Arthropoda; class Thecostraca; family Lepadidae; genus Lepas; species Lepas anatifera. Next base: position 712,974 of record JAOTON010002176.1, read on the forward strand.
TACTTCCTGGCAGACAGTGTGGAACCACAAGTGACCCGTCGCATTGCCCCTGCTGGCCATTTTTACCTCAAGACCGCTACAGGGTTTCCAGGGCCACCTTTACAAACTGTTAGGGATCCACTGTCCGCTTGAAGATCTGGAAAGAGTGGGTGACACCACAGTTCCTTATAGGGGCATGTACTTATGGCCGCTGCCACTGACCTGTTGTGCATGGCTGAGCAGTTTGATCAGCCACCACACAAATCCTACCGCTTGATAGACTTCCATGTGGCGCATCCACTTTCTTGGTAACACCATATCAATATACGTGCATACCAAGACCGTAAAAGATAAAAGGTCTATGAATCTGTTGTATAAGGTGGAAAACCAATCCTTCCTGCCTTGTTCTTTACCTTCGGTGTTGTTTACTGCACGTGATTTTTCGTTAAAAAGTAACTGCAGCTTCAGCCCTTTCTGAGTACGTATCTTACGGCCCCAGCTGTCTTCTTTTTATGTTATTCTTCAAGATAGGTTTCAGAATACCTAGTACCTAGCAAGTCTGCAAAGTATCGCAGCAGGCCAGACGAGTCTCCACCAGCCATCTACAATTCTCACACCACCAGCGTCTAAAAATTCACACCAATCTGCCATATACCAGGGTGAAAAGCGCACACATTCCTACCCACACAATGCAACGCCACCTCTCTTATTAGTTAGTTAAGGACTTTTTTAAGGCCCCCTCCTGTATCTTAAAAAACACGTAGTCATTATTTGTGTGGTTTAAGTGTCATCTTCCTCGCACCAGTCTTGCAAATTCACACCAGTTCACACTGTTGCAGATGCAGGGCGGTGTCTGTGCAGTGTGAGACCGCCTCCATATTTTATTGGTGTCGCTCATGCTTTAGCTGTGTGTTGCTTGTGCTTCTTTTGTACCTCTCATTATCCTTGTGATATGTTTGTCCACTCACCCGGCTGGTGGACATCTGCTGGGCTCCAAGCCTGTGCCAGTCTGGGCGTAATTTAGAGCGCTTGCACTGTCGGCAGTCACGGGTTCGGGGCCCAGCGCCTCCGTGTGTAATTTCTCTTTGCCCACCACAGCTGGGGCTTGTTTTTAGAATCACTGTATGGATCATGTACCTCCTGTAGTGTGAATATATGTGTTTGGTATCAAAATTTGCACCACTCGCTCCTGTCTCCAAGCATACTCACACCAACAAGATCTCATCAAAAATGCCATACTTTGCACACTGGGTACCTAGTCTAGGCTAGAAGTGTATCTTGTTGGTTGTTACACCAGGGTAATAAAAGACTAAGGTTAGGTAATTTCTCTGCATGGAGTGTCCATTGGTTTGGGTAAAGCATCTAAGCTTGGGGGTCATAGATTTTAGAGAAAACTTATTTAGAAAAAACTTCCCTGAAGTGGAAGAGAAATTTATGAATACCTATCCTTAGTGTACCTATAGCAATATATTTAAAATCCACATAGAAATTCACCTAATTTTTGGGTCCTTTTGATCCAGTCTGCAAAGTATGGCAGCAGGCCAGATGAGTCGCACCAGCCATCTAAAATTCTCGCACCACCAGCCTCTTAAAATTCGCACCAATCTGCCACATACCAGGGAAAAAATGCACCGATTCCTACCCCTACAATGCAATACTACCTCAATCATTAGTCAGTTAGTTAAGGACTTTTTATAAGGCCCTCTCCTGTGTCTTAATAACCATTCAGTCATTATTTGTTTAGTTTAAGTGTCACTAACCTCGCAAATTCACACCAGGTTGATAAAATTTGCACCACTTGGTCCTGTCTCCAAGGGCACTCGCACCGACGAGATCTCGTCGAAAATCCCATACTTTGCACACTGGCTCTTGATGGACCTGATATTCCATGGATCAATATCTGGTCTCAGGTTTATGTCCTGGTAGAGCCTGCCTGTGAACCACTCTGCAAAGTTTGGCAGCAGGCCAGCCAAGTCGCACCAGTCATTTAGAATTATCACAAATGTGCACTACGAGCCGCCTAAAACTTCCACCAATTCACATTATAACAGGTCGAAAAACACAACCAACCCTACCAACATGATTCATTGCTAAAATTGTGCCCCAATGTGATATTGTGGGCACCAGCTACGTTTGTGGACTGGATCGAACCCGCCACCATCCTTCTTCCGTCGATTCCACCACAGAAGGCTACACCTTCTGGCGCCTCATTCGAGGGCCATGCCTCGTTGCTTACTGCCGGGATACACTTTTCCGGATGGCAGCGGGGAACCCACTGCCCCGGTCCATCACCTGGGGCAGCTCGTCTCTGCTGGGTGTCATGCTCCCGGGCTTGGGTACACAGTCGTGAGAGAAACGTCACCGCTGACGACACAGGTCTCGACTCGCGCTCCAGTGCGGGTCTGGGATCTTCCGTGCCGACTTGCGACGCCCCTGGCCTATATAATCCTGTATCACACCACAAGGTGCAACACTCGCTGTACCATTGAGCAATTAGTTTCCCAAGGGGCGTAAAATTACCACAGCCTTCCTGGCGTTCAGAAACGCGATGCTGAGGATGAGCGATTGGTCTCACTCAAAGCCTCCTTATGCTGATGCCACTGGCTGTTAGCCATTGGTTCTCAAATAAGTTTCTCAGTTCACTGTTATTATATTGAAACAGCAGTGTGGCTAAAACATGGAAAAGCCAGCCAGAATGTATGACCATTTTCCATGGCTGATCATAGCAGATGTACATGGAGACCATAGAGGCCCTCCTCTATGGTCTCCTGCTTGTATGTGACGCATGGAGCTGATTTTCGCTCGCCGGCCAGATTTTTTTATACTATTGTCAATGTCAAGCCTGCCAATGTTGATGGAATAATGCCTTGGCATTCATTGTGCTCCCCATATAACTTGTCAAATCAGAGATGATATCATAACCGTATAATCAGCTGTATATGTTAACAAAATAGAAGCTTCATGCCGTCTGACAGTCATTCCATTCGTTCTAGATCTCAAAACACGTTTTCTGTAATATGTTACTGGCCGAGCAAGACCAAGACTATTTGGATCAAGACTGCCTTGAAATGGAACAGTTTGCCTCTCGAGTCAGTTGGTTCACTTCTCAGTACGGGAGAGAGGGCATCATGTCGTACTCCATCGAGAACATAGTCGGACCTCCCTCGAAGCCTGGCTTATACGGGGACTTCGCCAGCTCAGCTGTGCTGGTACGTTGTGGGCTTCTTTCTTTGACTTCTCATTTATGCTCCTGAGATCTTTACAGCTTTTTAATGTAGCCATGAGCTCGGAAAATTGCGACTCTCAAGTGTCTGCTTGAGGTGTGATGTTACTGATTTCTCGCTTTATAAGTTTTGCTGCCCAGGTAGGCAGACTTGATGTGATCGGACGATCTTCGACTACGTAACTAGTTTCAGATTTCTATAATGCATTGTTCGGTGTGTTCTTAGCCGCAAGTTTCTCTGGGAATATGTATGTTTGTTATTCCGCCTGTCAAGTACCTCCCTTTCTTAGAATGCGAGGAGTGAAACCATTGAAAATTTCATACTAGTTTTGATGAAGTTTGCATTGTGGGAATCAGTTTCTGCACCAGGGAGCGAACGTTGGTTAAATATTTTGTATGAAGTGGGTGAAAATTGGTACGTGCCCTGAGACAGTCGCCGTGGTTGTAGCCGGGCTGCACGTGCCGTGGATCTGTCCGCCAGAGCGGTGACCTCGGACTAGTGTGCTGCAGGCGACCTACGGCCCCTGGTGGCGACGCTGTCCTTCTGCTCGGCCCGTCTTCGCCGTCAGCGCTCCTCCGCAGCCGCCCGCTGAGGACTTTATCGGTGAGCTCCTACTCCTGCTCCTGCTCACTTCACGACGCTGGTGTCCCACGCTGGCTATAGGGTGCCCGTCTGTATTTTTTTCACGAGAGGGCTGCTTTCCATCAGAGAGAAGAGAGTTGGTGAGAATACATTCACTGCCAGGTACGCTGCTCTGCTGACCTGGCCTCAGGTATTTCACTCACGTGGCTGGCTCTGGGCATTTGTTGTGAAATCTCTACATTGTCTGGATTGTGTTCGTCGGGTGATTTGCACTGTTAGTGCACGTTTGACCCTCGCCGCTGGCTGTGTACCCGCAGACCTGGAGTTTGAGCCGGCGGTGTACGTATGTTCGCAGACCTGGAGTTTGAGCAGGCGGTGTACGTATGTCTGCAGACCTGGAGTTTGAGCAGGCGATGTACGTATGTTCGCAGACCTGGAGTTTGAGCAGGCGGTGTACGTATGTCTGCAGACCTGGAGTTTGAGCAGGCGATGTACGTATGTTCGCAGACCTGGAGTTTGAGCAGGCGGTGTGTGTCCGCAGACCTGGAGTTTGAGCCGGCGGTGTGTGTCCGCAGACCTGGAGTTTGAGCAGGCGGTGTACGTGTGTCCGCAGACCTGGAGTTTGAGCAGGCGGTGTATGTGTGTCCCCAGACCTGGAGTTTGAGCAGGCGGTGTACGTGTGTCCGCAGACCTGGAGTTTGAGCAGGCGGTGTGTGTCCGCAGACCTGGAGTTTGAGCAGGCGGTGTACGTGTGTCCGCAGACCTGGAGTTTGAGCAGGCGGTGTGTGTCCGCAGACCTGGAGTTTGAGCAGGCGGTGTACGTGTGTCCGCAGACCTGGAGTTTGAGCAGGCGGTGTACGTGTGTCCGTAGACCTGCAGTTTGAGCCGGCGGTGTACGTGTGTCCCCAGACCTGGAGTTTGAGCAGGCGGTGTACGTGTGTCCGCAGACCTGGAGTTTGAGCAGGCAGTGTACGTGTGTCCGCAGACCTGGAGTTTGAGCAGGCAGTGTACGTGTGTCCGCAGACCTGGAGTTTGAGCAGGCGGTGTACGTGTGTCCGCAGACCTGGAGTTTGAGCAGGCGGTGTACGTGCTGGAGCTGGTGCTGCACGAGACCTACCACCGCGGCTGCCTGCTGCGTGTGTGGGCGCGGTGGCAGCGGTCAGACGGCAGTCCGTGCTGGTACCGGCTCTGGAGCCGCCCCCGGACTCCGCTGCTGACACCGGTGGACGCTCGCCCCGCACCACCCGGCCCCGGCTCAACGTGCTGCTGCGGCCCGTCAGGTCAGTCGGGTCTCCACCGCTGCGTTGTGAACCTCAACCGTCTTTCCGTCTTGTTCTTTTTCACACAAAAGTTGACTGAGCCCCAGAGTAACTTATTATATTAACTCCTTCTGCGCATTACTGTGTGGACACATTGCGTTGAGCGTTTACGTGGGATTTTACACTTAGTAGGTTGATTGACCGCTCCTTTATTTTTTATCACGTCTCTATGAATATTGTGTCTATGATATGCGGTCTATCATAATCCAATGTTTGTTACTTGAAAACTAAAATCGCGATTTTCCTTCTAATGTCTTGTTGGGTACAGCAGGTTTGTGATTCAAGAGGCGTAATTATGGAATGTAGACATCATTTTTCATCTTACGGACCACTCTTGCTGGAGGTTATATGTTCTAAAATTCAAGTTTTATGTTGTTGTCGCGGTCAGGCAGCTCCCCGCCGTCCGCCGGACGGGCGCCTGAACTTTCCCTTACGGGGCGGGGGTGTCACGTGGCCCGGCTTCGCACAAATCGATTGATGGCGGGCTGGGCCGTCAGTGTTGGCCAGGCAACGCTGGTGTGCGTGAATGAATGAATACATGCCACGGCGGAGTGATTGCTTTGTCGCTTAGTGTCGGCATCTAACTTAATATGATTAAAAAACGCCCGTAACGCTAAGTTCTTGAAACGATAGGTACAAACTTGCAAAATTGTATGGATATTACAGAATTTAAACAGCATTGTGCTCAAGTAGGGTGCAGATCTCTCTCTCGCTCTCTCTCTCTCTCTCTCTCTCTCTCTCTCTCTCTCTCTCTCTCTCTCTCTCTCTCTCTCTCTCTCTCTCTCTCTCTCTCTCTCTCTCTCTCTCTCTCTCTCTCTCTCTCTCTCTCTCTCTCTCTCTCTCTCTCTCTCTCTCTCTCTCTCTCTCTCTCTCTCTCTCTCTCTCTCTCTCTCTCTCTCTCTCTCTCTCTCTCTCTCTCTCTCTCTCTCTCTCTCTCTCTCTCTCTCTCTCTCTCTCTCTCTCTCTCTCTCTCTCTCTCTCTCTCTCTCTCTCTCTCTCTCTCTCTCTCTCTCTCTCTCTCTCTCTCTCTCTCTCTCTCTCTCTCTCTCTCTCTCTCTCTCTCTCTCTCTCTCTCTCTCTCTCTCTGTCTCTCTGTCTCTCTGTCTCTCTGTCTCTCTGTCTCTCTGTTCTCTGCTCTCTGTCTCTCTGTCTCTCTGTCTCTCTGTCTCTCTGTCTCTCTGTCTCTCTGTTCTCTGTCTCTCTGTCTCTCTGTCTCTCTGTCTCTCTGTCTCTCTGTCTCTCTGTCTCTCTGTCTCTCTGTCTCTCTGTCTCTCTCTCTCGCTCTCGCTCTCTTGCTCTCTTGCTCTCTTGCTCTCTGTCTCGCTCTCTCTCGCTCTCTCTGACACTATGTGATCCCTCCCTGTGCAGACACCTGCGGCTGGAGCTGGACAGCAGTCTGCTGCAGTACTACGCCGGTCTGGACGGCGTTCTGCTGCGGGGCTGTCGACGGCGGCCGCCCGTGTCCTGTCTGCTGCCGCCGGGTGTGGCGCCGGTGCGCCCCCTGCTGGCGCGTCTCCGCCAGCTGCCGCGGGCCCGTGCTGCCGCCCCAGCTGAGCTGACCGGAGAGGCGGTGCCGGCCCGGCTGAGGCTGCTGCGGCTGCTGACTGAGTTCTGGTGCGAGTGGGAGGACAGCCGAGAGCGACGTCACCGGCAGCGGAGCACGCAGCCGGCGCGGATCACACTGCTGCAGCTGCCGGTGAGGCCCCCAGCTGCTGCCGGCTGCACGCAACGCGGCTGCGGGGGCAGAGCCAGAGACCGATCATTTCTGCCGACCAGAGCATGACTGCTCAATTCAACGGGACCCTCTTAAATAGTATGTAATTTTTAGAAGAGTTTGCCACTTTTCACCCAAGGGTTAAAGAGCAGCGCCCGGACATTATCTGCGCTGCTGGCGCGTCCTCGTTTGTTCCCGCTGGTGACGTCGCTGTTTTCAGCTCGTCGTCGGTTGTTGCCGTTGGTGACGCCGCCGCTGTCGGCTGACGTGAGTGCAACTGCGGTGCAGGAGGAGATTCTGCTGCGTGTGCTGGCGGCTCTGGACCTGGTCAGCCTGAGCAGGACCGCCCGCACCTGTCGGCACCTGCACCGGCTGGCCGGCGACAGCCTGCTGCACGCCCAGGTCGACCTGCAGGTCAGTGGAGCGGGTAACGCCCAGATCGACCTGCAGGTCAGTGGAGCGGGTAACGCCCAGATCGACCTGCAGGTCAGTGGAGCGGGTAACGGCCAGCTCGAACTGCAGGTTAGCATAGCGCCCAGATCGACCTGAAGGTTAGTCTCACGCCCAGATCGACCTAAAGGTCAGTATAGCGGATAGCGCCCAAATCGACCTAAATGTCAAGGTCACAAGTAACGCCCAGATACAAATACAAATGCAAAAACATGTATTATTGACAGATCGACCTGCAGGTTAGTGTAATGGGTAACGCCCAAATCGACCTGCGTTGTGTAACGTTTAGTGAAGTGCCCAAGTGCACCTGCAGACGGGTAACGGGCTGACCGACTTACAACCAGATCGCTTGTCCAGGTCGGCTTACAGTTCATTGTAGTTTCCATATTGACCTCCAGGTGTGGGGTGTCCTCATTGGCTTACAGGGTAAAGTCGCAGGCATTTGGTACCGAAACAGCCAGACATTGTTCGATTGTTTTAATGAAATTTTAAGTTATTGTAACGTAATAACTCACTTAGAGACATGTGCAGTCCGTGTGTACAATTAGGACAGCATACTCTAAATGAAGCCATGTTTTGTGTTGGTTTATAGGCGCACCGGCAGCCAGGGTCAATGGTTATGTTCTAATGATGATGATAATATGTACTTCAAGGAGTGGTTATTGAAAATATATTCGTACGCGCAGTGCCCAACTAGATCATTCAAGTAGCAAAGAGGGAGTTATCCATTTGTAGAAAACCGTGCAGTTTCTGTTGATTAGTTTGACTCTTTTGAAATTCCGATACTGATGCGGCTGTTGTTATTGCCTGCGTTGTCCATCCCTCCCCCTCCCGTGACCAGTCTCCACCGCCGCCCGGCAGCCGTACTGGCACCTGGTGGACGCGCGGGTGCTGCCGTTCCTGGCGGCGCGCGCCGCCGCTCTGACGCGGCTGGACCTCAGCTGGTGCGGCAACTGCGGCGCGCTGCCGGCCACCCTCTTCTGCAACCTGCTGGCCGAGGTCGGAGACCGGCTGCTCAGTCTGCGCGTGGACGCCTGCGACTGGTTCGACGGCCTCTGCTTGGAGTGGACGGGACTGTTCTGCCGCGGTCTGGAAGGTACGTTATTTTTCTGCCGCGGACGAGAGAAGTATGTGACTGTTTTGCCGCGGTCTGGAGGGTACGTGATTGTTCTGCCGCGGACTAGAGGAATATGTGATTGTTCTGCCGCGGTCTGAGGGTTATGTGACTGTTTTGTTGCGGTCTGAAATGTACTGACTACCAACCCATGCTCGCAATTAGGTCCGCTGCCTTTGTAAATTTCGTGAAGGGGATGAGAGTTTATATTTGTGTGCCAGTATTGCACTTGGAGTAGATTCATTGTGCAATCGAGGCAGTGCAGTCACCTAGCCCGCGCGACCCCATTACCTCTGCAGTGTGGCGAGACCCGGTTAACTATTAAGGGGTAGATGGACCTTGACACTTTGCAAGCTGACTTTCCTCCCTCCTAAGCCTTGTAATCTTGCGTTTGGTGCGCTGTAAAGTATATAATAGAATAAAAACGTCATTTCAGGGTGGTGCCATTGTGTGGTGGTGCTATTCCACTATCAACCTGTCACGAATGTGAGAATATGTAGCCATTGCCATTTAGCTTGGGTTGAGTCACTCTTGCCTCAGATGTTTCACCCATGCGTTTTATGCGCGCCATCCATCACGGCGCCCTACATTCATTTGTTCAAAACAAGTGTTACAGAGGGTGCTTGGCTCAATGCTAGAACCCCTGCCTCGTGGGTCCTGGGTTCAACGTCCGGGTTCGGAAAATAAGTATAACCTTATCCAAAACCTCCTACCTGGGAGGAGCTCACGGAGCCAGTTCGGTAGTAACCTTGGTAGCTGGTGCGTCATCAGACCCTTACAATTGTAAGCGCTGCAGTTTCCTGCGTCCCGATTTTTTCCGCACCCCTTCATATCGCCTAGCACATAATAATGCGGGTAACTGCTGGTGCGGCATGCCCATTACATGAGTAACTGCCGCATTGGAACCCGTATAGCACGGGTAACTGCCGCAGTGTAACCCGTGTTACATGGGTAACTGCCGCAGTGGAACCCGTAGTACACTGGTAACTGCTGCAGCAGCACCCGTATTACACTGGTAACTGCTGCAGCAGCACCCGTATTACACTGGTAACTGCTGCAGCAGCACCCGTAGTACACTGGTAACTGCTGCAGCAGCACCCGTATTACACTGGTAACTGCTGCAGCAGCACCCGTATTACACTGGTAACTGCTGCAGCAGCACCCGTATTACACTGGTAACTGCTGCAGCAGCACCCGTATTACACTGGTAACTGCTGCAGCAGCACCCGTATTACACTGGTAACTGCTGCAGCAGCATCCGTATTACACGGGTAACTGCTGCAGCGGCACGCCCGTTACATGTGTTACTGCTGCAGCGTGATGTCCGTTCCGGCTGTAGCGGCGCCCCGCCTGTTCGGCAGAGCTGAGTCTGCGGGGCTGCACGGCCGTCTCGGACGAGGCGTTCTGGAGCCTGCAGTACCTGTGCGCGGTGCGGCGGCTGGACCTCTACCGCACGGCCGTCACCGCCGCTCCCCTGGTGGCCTTCATCACCAACGCCAGCGGACTGCAGCACCTCGGACTGGGTCAGTGCGCTGGTGGCACATACACTGCAGTACAGGCGCCAAGTAGGAACGGCTGGCTGCAGAAGGGTGGCTGGTGTTCTTCCTCATGCCTGTGTCAGTATATGCAGCGGTGCAACGCCAGCGGGTGCTCTATTTATCTTCTACTTGTAGCGATTACAGCATGCAGGACTCTAAATTTTCAGCATGCTTGCCGCGACTGAATTGGTGTAACACAGGCCTGTGCTCCCGGCTGTGACAGCGGCACTGCTCGGCAGGCCTGTGCTCCCGGCTGTGACAGCGGTGCTGCCCGGCAGGCCTGTGCTCCCGGCTGTGACAGCGGTGCTGCCCGGCAGGCCTGTGCTCCCGGCTGTGACAGCGGTGCTGCCCGGCAGGCCTGTGCTCCCGGCTGTGACAGCGGCACTGCCCGGCAGGCCTGTGCTCCCGGCTGTGACAGCGGTGCTGCTCGGCAGGCCTGTGCTCCCGGCTGTGACAGCGGTGCTGCTCGGCAGGCCTGTGCTCCCGGCTGTGACAGCGGTGCTGCCCGGCAGGCCTGTGCTCCCGGCTGTGACAGCGGTGCTGCTTGGCAGGCCTGTGCTCCCGGCTGTGACAGCGGTGCTGCCCGGCAGGCCTGTGCTCCTGGCTGTGACAGCGGCACTGCCCGGCAGGCCTGTGCTCCCGGCTGTGACAGCGGTGCTGCTCGGCAGGCCTGTGCTCCCGGCTGTGACAGCGGTGCTGCTCGGCAGACCTGTGCTCCCGGCTGTGACAGCGGTGCTGCCCGGCAGGCCTGTGCTCCCGGCTGTGACAGCGGTGCTGCTCGGCAGGCCTGTGCTCCCGGCTGTGACAGCGGTGCTGCCCGGCAGGCCTGTGCTCCCGGCTGTGACAGCGGTGCTGCCCGGCAGGCCTGTGCTCCCGGCTGTGACAGCGGTGCTGCCCGGCAGGCCTGTGCTCCCGGCTGTGACAGCGGTGCTGCCCGGCAGGCCTGTGCTCCCGGCTGTGACAGCGGTGCTGCTCGGCAGGCCTGTGCTCCCGGCTGTGACAGCGGTGCTGCTCGGCAGGCCTGTGCTCCCGGCTGTGACAGCGGTGCTGCCCGGCAGGCCTGTGCTCCCGGCTGTGACAGCGGTGCTGCTCGGCAGGCCTGTGCTCCCGGCTGTGACAGCGGTGCTGCCCGGCAGGCCTGTGCTCCCGGCTGTGACAGCGGTGCTGCCCGGCAGGCCTGTGCTCCCGGCTGTGACAGCGGTGCTGCCCGGCAGGCCTGTGCTCCCGGCTGTGACAGCGGTGCTGCCCGGCAGGCCTGTGCTCCCGGCTGTGACAGCGGTGCTGCCCGGCAGGCCTGTGCTCCTGGCTGTGACAGCGGCACTGCCCGGCAGGCCTGTGCTCCCGGCTGTGACAGCGGTGCTGCTCGGCAGGCCTGTGCTCCTGGCTGTGACAGCGGTGCTGCTCGGCAGGCCTGTGCTCCTGGCTGTGACAGCGGTACTGCCGGCTGTGACAGCGGTGCTGCCGGCTGTGACAGCGGTGCTGCCCGGCAGGCCTGTGCTCCCGGCTGCAGCGGCTGTGGCAGGTGTGCGAGAGTCTGGGCAGCAGCTGCCCAGACCTGCGCTCGCTGAGCCTGTGGAAGCTGACGGAGCTGCCGTGGACGGAGCTGCGCCACCTCCGGCACTGCAGCCGACTGCAGGAGCTCGACATGGGCTGGTGGTGAGCGCCAGCGACGGCTATAAACGCACCTGGAATCAGTGGCGGATCCAAGACTTCATCAAGGGGGCTAGGGGTTCGAGCCCCACCCATCATTGCCGATCAGCCTCAGCCTATGCATTAGCTATAGACACTCAAACATTTCGAGGGACTTGATCCTCCCAGCCCCCAGCCCTGGTATCCGCCACTGCCTAGACTCCCCTCCCCTTTTCCAACCAGCCAGTCTTTGGGTATTGCGATATCACGGCTGGGCTGTTCACACGGTATTTCAGTTAAACCTTACCTGGTTTCGGAACTGTTTTGACCTTTTCATCTAAATAATGTCTCATGGATAGCAAATGTGTGAACTGAACCATCGATATAGGAAATAGAATTATTAAGAATATAAAATAATGGAATGAGTGTTTCCTCACTTCACAAGGTTGCAGTGTACATGATTTTCTTTTCATCGCTTTCGGTGTGCGGACCTTGAGCCGGTTTTCTGCCACTATGTGAATTGCTCCTTGAAAAGACAATTCGCTTGAAATGAAAAGTTCCAATAGCGAAACCAGTGTCTCTCCATGCATCATCTACGAAAATATTCATTAGTCGAATAAGTAGGCCGAGCACTACGTCAGTGGGTGGGGTTTGCCGTGTTATCTCTGACGTTACGGTGGCTTTGTGTCGCCCTGTCGCAGTAGTCAGAACGCTACGTCAGTGGGTGGGGTTTGCCGTGTTATCTCTGACGTTACGGTGGCTGTGTGTCGCCCTGTCGCGTGCAGTCGGGCGGCGGTGCCGGAGGCGGAGCCCCCGCTGCTGACCAGCCTGGCGCCGCACTTCCCTGACCTCAGGAAAATCTTCCTCACCTCGCTCAGGTCAGTGAAGTCGCGTCAGAGCGAGCTGTCCGAGCCCCGCCTCTCTGCCGGATCTTTCTCTTAAATGAGAGTCATGGACGATTTGTTGAGGCTGGCGATGTGTTGGCGTTACTAATTGTTCTCTTGTTGGGAACGAGTACATCGATGGGGATAACGTTTTTCCACTTTTTTCTCGCATCGACTCATTTGATGAAAGGAATAGCGTACAATACAATAAAACAAACAAATAAACAACAATTAGATAAGCTAGTCTTTTATTGCTGAGCATTTTCATAGATGAAATATTATCCTCTTATTATGTTTAGAGATTGATCCATAAAGTTTATTTTGTTTGGCAACTTTAAGCTTTTTGGGTCTGCTGCTGAACATATCTGCAAGTAAATGGTTGAAATCGTTCCTGGTTGCTGGCCTGCCGTAATTCGTAATAGTCGTGTTTTACTGTGTTACTTCCCTTGGAGCACATGTTTTGTATTATCTGGTAAAAAGTCGAGTCTGAGGGTCTTGAGTCGCTTCCACCAGAACCGCACAACCAGATCTACTGTGGCCTCTGCCTACCCTTGGGTGGTAGGCATCTTCGCGAAGGATGCGGCACCGCCACCGCTGCTGAGAGTTTGCCTGTGGTGACGGCAGGGTCCTCTGTGTTGTGCAGGTTGATTCAGGACGGCGACCTGCTACTGATCGCCCGCCACTGTCCCCGTATCCAGCAGCTGGATATCCTCGGAGCTAGTCTCGTGCACCCGGAGGCCGTGGAAAGGTGCGCACTACCCCTCCCAGCCCGACTTTCCGCCGGGAATCGTGTTAGGCCGTTGGAGCATTTGGGCATATTTGATTCAGCTCGAATGTTGGCTGCATTTGCTTTTCTTGTTGTGTTAGCTACCAGCCTCATTTTTGCGATAAGGTAGTCCTATACCAGAACGTGTAGATTGTACGTTCTCAGAAAGCTTTCTGGAGATAAGACGGCTAAAATATTTAGAAGGGACTTTTCGCGGAAATAAACACTGTTAACCTTCCCGGGGATGTCGCTCTTTGAAGACGATCTGCGATTGCTAACGTATGAAAATGTTTGAAAACAGAACGCTTATGCCGGGCTGCCTTTTCAAATCCCAACTTTAATGCTCTTGTAGCGGACGATTTTGGTATCTTAAAGGCGTTTGGCTGTTCATGTTGTGCACGTCCAGCGCCCTCCCATGGGTGCCCGATGTGGACCGGGGTTGACCGGCCCCTGACTGTGTGTATTGGCAGCATGTATGTGTACTGGCTGCGTGTATGTGTATCGGCAGTGTTTGTGTGTATTGACAAAGTGTATGTGTATTGGTAGCGTATATATGTATCCACAACCTGTATGCGTCTGCAGCATTTGTGTATTGGCAGCGTGTATGTGCACTGGTAGCGTGTATGTGCACTGGTAGCGTGTATGTTCACTGGTAGCGTGTATGTGTATTGGTAGCGTGTATTTATTTATTTATTTATTTTACTTCATCAGAACGCTCCACAAAGTACATGCGGCTATTATTAGCATGGAACTCACTTGTACAATAGATTATTCGGCTAGATTGACCGATTACGTATTAATTCTAGGTGCACAGAATCGTTTTATATAGTAATTTCTTAAGTTTGCCGTAACTACCCTTGCGCAGAGGGCCGTTCCTCCAAGTTTTTCGGTTCGCTTGGATAGCTGTTTTCGGATCAGGGTCAGCAACCATTTTGAATTCAAATCCTTGATGATAGACTAAAATCACTAAACAGCTGAGTGCATAAGTAGACGGCCCGCAGGATGTGAAACCAGGTGGAATGCAGCAGACGTTGCACTGTCCGGAAGTAGCAGTCTTGTAAAATGTTCTGAATATCACAGGAAGACTTAAAATACGTATCAGAAGCCATATGTAGGTCATTGAGGCACATGCCATCGAACTAAGCGTTATCAAGGACGGAAATTAAAACTCCAGCTTTGACAAAAGACCAGAAACAAACAGAGCCAACGCGAGCAGTCACACATACGGGACCGCTCAGTGAAAGCTCTGTTATATAGTCTTATCCTTCATTCCATTCACGATAGTTGTAGTGTCCACGTAGAAGACATAATATCGAGTTTCCAGGCAAACATGACGATTATTCGAACAACCATTTTTCAGTCTGAGATCAATTTACCGTCTCTAGAAAATAAGTGCCCAACCGAGAAAGTCACGAGATTTAAGAGTCTGAAAACGCAAGGTCTTTTGGGCAGTATATGCTGAGGCGTCGAGATCGTCGCAAGGATTTTTACGGTGATCGCAAAAATCTTCAGCAATTCTGCAAACTTTTATGATCTTCATGTTGGTCACAGAGCCATTATAACATCAAGATCTTCGATACACAAGTAGAAAATATGATCAGCTACACCTTGGACATAGGGTAAGGGCGGGTAAGATTACGCAGGAGATAAGAGTGTGCAGCAGCTGTTTTGGTTACTTAGCAACCACTGAGATGGTGGATACCGTGGTATAAAAAAGCAAGGCCAGTGCCTTGGTTGCTAAACAAATTCAACGTGTTCCCGTTCTTTCAGCGGGAGTACAGAGCAAAATCAGTTTCTGGGCACCCTTGATATAATATTTCTTAACTAGATAACCTTGTAGACCTTGCTTATATTATCAATAATATTGTATTACGGTCTGTCATCAGTAAGAAAGCTCAGCTAGGACTATGATGCGGCAGGACTGGTACTCACGCTAAAACGCCAGCCAACGTGTTTATGAAGACTTTCTTTCCAAGGGAGCATGCCTGGCAAGAGTACGCATTAGACCATTGTGCAAGAGTACGCAGGCTTAAGAGATAGATAAATATATTTTCGCTCGGAATAAAGCCCATAATTCATATTTGGAAAACCAAACATTGCAACATAGTTCTTGTATATTTAGAACGATATAAAATCCTACAATCACCTAGTTTGGGGACCAAAATTTCCGCGACATGGCGTATGCACTTAAAGTACAGCGGGGCATATATGCGTACTCCATCCTCCTCTTGCGTACTCTTACTGACCCACTCCGGCAAGAGTACGCACGTGACGTTTTATTTTTGATGGGTTGGTGGCGAGTTCCTTTCAGAGACATCGAGTTGAAACATGGGCCATACAAAGAAAAATCTCCAGGCTAAACAATAATATAAAAAGTTTAGCTGGTAGACGTATAGGATAAAAGTGAAAGCCTTTGGAAAGTTAAGTGCGTAATCTTGCACAGACTTCCCCTACGTTCTAAGAAGAAAAACACTTAATTCACAACTTTTGGAGCACGAATCGCGGAGCACTCGCAGGGGCAGCCGATCGTCAGCTGATCAACTCCGATGTATGCAGATCGTCAGCTGATGTATGTGTACTGGTAGCGTGTATGTGTATTGGTAGTGTGCATGTGTACCGGCAGTGTGTATGTATTGGTAGCGTGTATGTGCACCGGTAGCGTTTATGTGTACTGGTAGCGTGTATGCGCACTGGTAGCGTGTATGCGCACTGGTAGCATGTATGTGTACTGGCAGCGCGTATGTGTACTGGTAGCGTGTATGCATTAGCAGCATGCATGTGTACTGGTAGCGTGCATGTGTATTGGTAGCGTGTATGTGTATTGGAAGCATGTATGTGCATGGTAGTGTGTATGTGTTTTAGCAGCGTAGTGTGTACTGGCAGCGTGTATGTGTACTGGCAGCGTGCTGGCGTCGTGCGTGGAGCTGGAGCTCCTGGACGTCAGCTTCTGCAACCTCATCAGCGGGGACCAGGTGGGTCGCTGGAGGACGGCCTACCCGCGCGTCGCCATACAGAAGTCCTGCTGACCGGCGCTGCTGCGGGGGCACGCCGAGTCTCCGGGGGAAGCGTAGGCACGGTACCGCGGCCCGGAGAGCCGGCTGAGGTCAGCCGCAAACCTAGCCCCACGACGATGGCGAGGGTACTGGATCTCAGGGATTGTCAATGGCATGGCCAGCTTTACCAATATGTAAAGAAGCTTCCTGTCATGAACATGACAGGTCAAAGAACATCGCGGTTAGGTTACGATATTGTGCCTTATTTTTCGAGACAGTTTTGTCTGTCACGCTTTGTCACGTGTGGCGCGTGCCGTTTTCCTCAGGCACTTGTGTGGTCATATCATTTTCCACGTGGACCATATAAGGGATAGAATCCCCAATCTGTTATTGTGATTGCTTGAAGTCACAGGCAAACATCTAGTCACGTTGTCCCCTCCTCCAACCCACTATCATGCAAAGGCAAAACCCAAAGTTGGGCATTGATCCCAAATCTCAACTAGCCATTGGAGACAATAGAGTTATCTATGGTTCAAATGTTGAACCACAGACTGGAAGAGTTTTGGAAACTAAAGGCTCTTATTAAAAGTTCTATGTAAATATGGGATTAGGGGAATATGAACATCCAAAGAAAAAGTAGGAATGAAAACCCCACAGCACACGACTCTTCGCCGCGATCACAGTGTCTTTTCCGTTTCAAATAAGATCGTGGTTTATACTGAAATCAAGTGACGTAGCTTCTAACTCCTTCTTCATTGCGAAACCATACAAACAAACACGCAGATTTCCGTGAACATACACAGGTCTGCCGTTGGAAGGCAAAAAGCAGTAAGTCCTGGTTTTTGGAACACGCAAAATTGTCCAGGAGAGCCAAAAATGTTTTTCTCTGCTGAGCTCGTATTTGAACACATTTTTATTGAAATTTTATACCACTGGATTCCACAGACCATGAGAAATTTCGTGGTATGGGTTAAAATTGTATATGCTTCATGGTTCCCGAAATAATCGAGAAAATAATTTTGCCTTACGAAGCCTCACTGAAATTGTTTGTAAGATTGTCAGGCAAAAAGCAGTTAGTGGTTTCGTCGTCAGGCAAAAAACAGTAAGTCCAAAATTCATTCATTACGTCAGGCAAACAGCAGTAACCAGAAACCTCATTCATTCTCGCATCAGGCAGAAAGCAGCAAGATGAAAGTTAACTTGCTACGAACCACTTCCTTCAGGTCGTGTCATGTGGCGACGTTGCATTGGATCTAGACTATGCGGTACTCCCTGTAATTGGGAAAGTGTACCGGTTGGGAGTGGCCCTAATGAATAAAATTATTTCACCCATAGTGTAACACGCGAAGTGGAGAGGGGTGATGGCGTAGACCTCCGGGCCGGGCTACGGCCGGCGTAGCCGATAGGCTCTCGGTGGTGTCTGAGGTAATATCGGGTCAAGGCCACCACGGCCCCGCCGTCCCGAAGCTACGCCGGGTCTGGGTGGATGGTGCCGAAAAGGCTTGGCCGCAATTCCCCATGCACGGGCACCGGAGCAGAACGTGCTTGGGTGTATCCGGGCCCTCGCGGCAGACGAGACAGTGCGTAGCAGGGCGTGCCAGGTCCGCACGCTGTTGACAGGGACAACTGGGAAGACGGCTCTGACACCCGAGACGGCACCCGACCACGAGCAAGTGATGCGGTGGAGGCATTGACGGTTGAGACCCCAGTGCCCCGCCCACAGCTGACGAACGCTAACGGTGTCTTCCCAGCTCTGGGTGAGGTGGCGCGGTCGATGGCTCGGACGAAACGGCGGACATCCACAGGCTCGGTTCCCTATGGAAAGCTGGAGGCTTCCTTATCCAGTGCGTCCACTCTTTCATTACCTGGAAGCCCAAAGTTGGCCAGGACACATTGCAGGAAAGCGTCTTGAACCCTGGCCACGATTTTGAACCGATGCACCTATCGGGGCGTGCTGGGCACAGGCGCCGCTCGCAAGGGTCGTGAGTGTTCCTTGGGAGTCCGTGCATAGAACGATGGGGCGCTCGACTGGAGCGCTGCTCATCTCCAGCTGTGGCTCCAGCGCCGCTCGCATGGCAACAAACTCGGCGCGAGTGCTGCTGTAGTTTTCCCACCAGGGTTGTGACCAAGTGTTCTTCTCCAGAGGGAAGCATGACTGGGGCACCTCCTCCGCCCGCACTCACTCCTCCCGCTGAGCCGTCGCTCCAGAGCCAGGTGGCCTGGTCTGGCAGGGTGCCAAGGTGCTCCTCCACGGCGGTACGGCGCTGTGCATCCGGAGTACCTTGCAGGTCGTCCGGGCCGACATCCAGGCGGCTGTGGACACGGGTCCTGACACGGGTGGTGTACAGCTTCGCTTCTATGGGGACATCGGACGCACCCGCTCTCTCTCCAGCGTCCATGTGCCAACAGTCCGTCAGCCTGTGATGGTGATCAGGCGCTGGGGGGCAGTGAACGCCGCTATCACGTGGAGTGGGTCGTCCTCCCGAGAGCTGGAGCCGAGCCTACCAGCCGCACTGACAACACCTGGCACCAGACCCTAACGGTCGTGAAGCCCGCCTCTGTCAACAGCGGGTCTCGCGGGGTGCTGACGGGGCAGCCGGTGATGTCTCAGGCGGCAGCCCTGAGTTCACGCTCCAGGAACTCCACGTGTGATTGGGCTGCGGCGGGCAGCCATGCCGCGGCGGCGTACTCAGTTGCACCGCGCGCCTCGCCGCTAGCTACCGTGCGGAGTTGTGGCTCTCTCAGTCCCCAGGAGCGACCCGTCATCCTGTAGAGCTGGGCGATACGGGGCTTCACTTTCTTGGGGAGGTGGAGACGGCGTTCCCCGAAATGAAACTGCCTGTCAAAGGTCAGACCGAGAAGCTTCAGGCGCCCCCACCTCCGACGTCCGCGCCGTTCACCTTGATGTAGGGGTTCTGTGCGTCCTGGTAACACTGACAGCACGAGCACGTACGTCTTGTACCCGGCGATGGCCGTCTTCCAGTCCCGAGCCCAGCCGACCATGGTGTCGACAGCCTGGTTAGCGCGCTCTCTGGCGAGGTCAACGGAGCAACCGATGCTCAATGTAGCCATGTCATCGGCGCACACCTACACCGAGGTGCCCGGAACGCGCCGCAGGGCCTCCACCAAGTCCGCCGACTAAGGGGTAACCCGGGTTGGGGCAAGGACCGACCCCTTCGGCAGACCGGCGCGGAAGTAACCACATCCCCGATGGGAAGTCCTGGCTCCACCTATGTATCAACGTAAGGGGTCGAGAGGACGGGGATGCCTGGCCACAGAGAATGTAACGTCACGGACAGTGGCCTGTTCAGTTGTAGTTGATGAGATTTAATGGGAAAGAAACATGAGTTCGTTTTTTCAACGAACGTCTCACTTCGTTGTAATTACAGTTTAGACTGTTTTGCTACCGGTTAGAAGGCATTGCCCCTCATGAAGGGTCCCCAGTTAATATCATCCCCCTCGAGCACCGGGCGTACGCCACCGCAAGGAAACACAGCTGGAGAGGCCTGGGCCCCGACGGAAAATCGATTTTGGGGAGTGAAGTCAAATGTACTCACATGTACTTGTGTACTTCACATGTGAAATGTACTTCGGATTTATTTTTCTTAGGGGATTTGAATCTCAGTATTCTAAGACTACAAGGTTGTGTAACCAAGGTTTAGTCTTGAGTGTTTTGGTTTGCGACCTAACACACCTGCACTTATATTCTATTATTAAGTTTTTTTCTCTAAGGCCATGTATTTTATTTCCCTAGCTTATTTTTTTCTATATTTAAATCAACTCACTTGACACACGGAAGGACAACTGGACCAAACAGGGGTTTGAGTGGCGCAGTCGGTTAGCGCGCGCACTCGGCTTGGACTGCGACATTCTCTAAGTGTTCGAGATTCGGGTTCGAGGAGCCCGCCAGAGGCAGGATTTGAAAGCCTAACTCATTCCTCCCCCCCTACGAGGCTATATGATCTCAGCATTTGGTGCGTCGTTAAACCCCAAACAGTTTAACTGGACCAAACATTGTGCGGCTTGAGCACACCTTCCAAGATTGTTCAAAGCGCCTCTTTAATTGGTTAATATTTCCACAAGCTTCCCTGTAATTGGTGATGGAAGATACTGCCTTTTGCTTGACGACGTGGTGTCACCCCCGGTTCTGAGAATCGTCCGAATTGGTTGAAAGCGGGCTACTGCTTTTTGCCTGACGAAGCATACCCTCTTCATGATGCCTACTGCTTTTTGACATGCCAAATTTGGTCATATTTTCAAAAATATTGAATTTTTAAAAATTGCTGCCACCACCACAAAACGCGCCGCAGCGAGAGCTTTCCAATGATACCAAAAAAACAAAAAATCGACAAAAATTGGACTTACTGCTTTCTGCCTTCCAACGGCAGAGGTGCATACATCAGACATGCATGTACGCACGGGCACGCACACACACTTGGCCATCATTTGGAGCATAGGTACTGTAAAGGCCCGCTCGGTGTTTCCTTACTCCGAAAATCTCCTTCCAGAGCTATCCAAATCAATAGTGAAATAATCGCATGGCTCGCAACTGATTTTCCGTAGAGGACGCCCACTCATCATCCGTATCAAATTTGTTCACTTTACGATAACAGCACGAATGATAGTTCGAATGATGGTCAGAAATGCGCATAAATATGACACAAGTAAAAGGCAGATGCAGTAAAATATTCATAATGTCTCAATCTGGTATAGAATTGATCTGTATGTGTTGAAAATAAAAAATATCCATAAAAGTGATGACATTTGCAGGCTCTGTTTAAATATGGTTCAGTAACCAACCAATGGCAAAGAATCGTCAACTTTAACACGCGCATTGACGGGGTGGCGGGTACCCGCCCCTCGGGGTTTTCGGGGGCAGCAGAAAAACGGCGGCGCGTAGCGCCGCCTACTTGGCATGCCTTTTCCCTCATCATTTTTACAACTTCTGTGAAACTTTTAAGGTTAGGTCATCTCAGGCCAGGTCACCAGTACAGGTCGTGACCTGACCTCAAAAAAAGTTTAAGATAGCATAAGTCGGAGCAGGGTGAACTTATCCGATTGAAACTCTATCACAAAATGGCCCCACCGAGTTCTCTAAAACGTGTTCCGGTATTTTTGATATCGATGACCTAAGGTCAGGTACGAGGCATGACCTCTCCATTGGAAATACATGGGAAAGATGGTTTTACTGAATAACTTTGTAACGGTTGGTGATAGAGCGTTTATTTTAGCTGCATTAGACTCGCCGTGTCATTGCGGTTCTAATGATATGCATTTTGTATAATTTGACCGTGACCTAACCTCAGGTCAGTTCAAATCCTTGATTTGACCTAGCAAGGTCAAATTATATATCATTCGATTCGGCTTGCTGCGAGGATTCATACAGTTCCAATCGTTTTGCTCTATATTTACTTGTTTATATGTAATGGCCGAAAACCTTTAATTTACATGTTATCCCTATGACGGCATGTTTTGACCTCTTGTGACCTTAAATGTGACCTGACAAAAAAAGTGTTCAAATATTTTCGATGGAGAAGTGGATGGGCTACCCAACGTCGTTTACCGTTTTTCGCTACCTACCGTGGTTTTCGAGATCTTAGGGGGCTGGTACCCCCCTGTCAAAGCGAAGGTGGCTCAGACCCCCGTCAATGCGCGTATTAAACACACTTACGGATCTGTTATGCAGCAAATATAGGAAATGTGAGCCGACGTAAAAATTAATATTTTGCCATGGAAACACGAAAATTAAAAAAAGTTAATTGTTCGCGGAAATGTAAACAAAAGTTTATTGGCGCTGAATAGAAAATAGCGCGACGGTGTATCGGAGACATTGGGCAGTATTTACGCCGCGGGTTTTGCCTTTGCTCAGTGGATAAGTTCGTGCTGCCAACACAGCGCTCTAAAGAAAGCGTCCAAATTGTAAGTGCGCTTGTCATCACGCTGCTAAAATGACGTAACTGTGATATTGAAGCAAGACTGAGATCTAACGCGTGTTCCAACGTCTGCCTCAGAAACCCAGGACCAGTGGTTATATTTGAAGGGGTGCCATTGTTTTACCGTTTGAGTCTATTATCAGCTGTGTTTTTAAGTGCACGATAACCGTCAGAGTCGTGTTGCAGGTACAGCCGATTCCATACTGATTGGTAGGTGTGAGGTTGCGGTCGTTTTTGCGAAATATCTCTCAAGGAATGTTTCCTGCCGACACCATGTTTGCCTCATCTGCTGCGTTTTAACTGGATGTATGAACTGACGTGCAAAAATACTTCATCGGGTTCAAAATTCGGAAGTAATTGAGAAAAGACAAAATCATCGGGATCGGCTAAAACATTTGTTGTCCTTAAATTTTCAACATTGACGTTTCTTCCAGTTCACAGGGGGCCACATCTAAAGAGCTGTTCAAATACATTACTATAGTCGCAACCTTTTGTGAGAAGTGTAATCGTTTTTAAGATATTTCTGACACTAACAACTGACAACTAACAATAATACCTACCAATCAGTTTGCCAAACAGTGTGGAACCGGCTGTATATACCTGACATCGCAATAACGGTTCAGCCGTTCTCTTCTGTCAGGCGCCGTGTTCGAAATGCGAAGGATCACCGGCCAGTTACTGGCCGGTAATCCTTCGCATTTTGTGGTGATTGTAGAACGCAGCTTGCAACAGGGCTACTGTAGCTTTGTTACAAGCTGCGTTCTCAACATGCGTGCCTAACGCATGGGAAGTGAATGCAATTTAGTTTTAATTTGTTCGTGGCAAGCGCCTCGGGTACTGCTTACCTTGCTCAAATGCATTCAACTTGCTCAAATGTGTGTGTTGTATGCGCACGAGTTGATATTTTGTCTCAGTTACATCCGTTGGCGGGTACTGGGCATACAGTCAGACCGCTGTGCCGATCAGGAGCACGCGAAATGGGTGCCGTGTTTGTATTATTTTCACGAATTCTGGCAACTTTGCGGCAGAACTGTGTTCCTATCTGGCAACTATCCTAGTGTGCCTTTTTATGTGCTGAGTACGAAACACGGTTGCCACCCTGACCCCGTGTGCCTATTTTTGCACTGATTACGAAACGCAGTAGGATTTGGGAGATATACTGAGTGTTAACTTCCGATTTTTTTGTGACGCCATATTCCCTCGATCATCGCACCAGTCCCGGCTCCGACCTTTGCCAGTCAGCGGACAGTGCGGAGCGGCGTGGATGTGCCCCTACTACACGGATGCCTCGCGCCGCTCTAGTCCGTGTTAAACATGAATATAGGACCCCCCCCTTACGCTCGTGGAGCTTGGTACCATTGGCCTGTGATCTAGTGTTCGTTCGGCTAATGAAAACCATGTTTGAAAAACGCCACAATCTCCCTTTTTATTGTTGGGGTTTACACAATTAGCTAACTGCTCAAATGATACGGCGTCGCCAATTCTCGCTCTGCTGGATTAGGTCTTGAGAAATTGTAATGATGGTCAGGATATGCCAAGCCACTGAAAGCGCCCTAAACACCAATATACTCTCATCTTGCCGTGCAGGGACTGAGGGATCAGATGACCATTATGTTAGTCCATCCAGACACCTCACCAACGGGGGAGGCGCCGTCCATTCTAGAAATTGTACTACTCTCGTTATTTCCGGTCTCCCCCGTTCGTATGAACCGGGGAAATTTAGAGCAAAAATCATTCCGGTCTCACCGCGACGTTTTCGTCGGCCGAAAAGAGTTAACCAATGTCAATGCACCCGACTTTGGTTGGTTATGACTGTCAAAATGTTTCCAATTTGTGTAGTGTGCTTTTCCAGCAAGTCGTTCTCGTGATCCAAATAATAACTGCACCTTCTCAATAGCGGGAATAAAGCATATTGATGGCCCTCGTCCGTGAAAACCGTACTTCGCCCTAACTCGGGTATCGAAGACTGGAAAGTTGGTTGGCTGGAATAGTTGGAACACGCGTGCAGTGCTGCGCGGCCGCGGCCGCCCCCGCCGGTTTTTGCTGCGCATGTGCGGCGCGCCGCCGGAATGCAGCCGCAGCGGCGGAAGTCGGCGCGTTCCAGCGCGGCCGGCGCAGCGGCGGCCTCCCGCCTAACCGGACCTCTGTCGCCGCCGACCCGTCTGCGTTCACGGCCGCGCCGCGTGGCCACCACCAGCAGAGCACTGACACCCATCTGGGTTCTCTCGTGCACTCTCCAATGGTGCGACAGCGCGGCTGGGGGAGTGGAATAGTGCAGAGCCCGCCTGTTCGACACGCCGCAGCTGCGTGCCTCAGCATCCGACGTCAATTATACCGGTTCACAGCTGGGGAGTGGGGTCTGTGCGAGTCGTTTGGCGGACGACCGGTACAGGTGGACCGGCCGGCGGCGGCTCCAACAAACAACTCTATGCCGTCGCGCAGAATCAGACATAAAGAGAATAGTGCTATCGAGTTCGTAAGTCGCGAAACAGTATCACATAGTGATACCTGGGCACTGGGAAATTCGATATGAAGACTGCCCTTTCACTGTCAGGTTGTGTGGCGTGGACTGCGGTGCGATGCCACGCTAAAGCTGTTAATTTCAAGTACTCCTGCTGCGCCTTCCCCGTTCGGTTCCAAACCACAACTGGCTCAAATATCACAGTCACAGTAAGCGAGCTGTTCAGACATCCTGCCGCCAGCCGCACTTTTCAGCCACAAGCAGACAGACAGTAGCGTCTCACTCGGCTCTATTTTCTCTAAATAGTTTCATACAGTAGTTCGATACACAGAGCGTGGCGTCTCATCAGCGCGAGGACGCGGCAGTGCGGGTGGTGAGGACGGCGGCCCGTCCCGCGCGGCAGGCGCGGTTCCATCTGACCGGCAGCGCCACTGCCACACCTGCCTCCACGCTGACGGCAGGCCGGCCTTCCAGAGGCCCTGACAGCGCGCGGGCCCCGCCAGACGCCAGCAGGCGGCCCGCGCCACACCATAGTACCCTGTATCCAGCGGCAGCGCGCGCCTATTGGTCAAAGGAAGACGAAGAGAAAAAGCCGGCAGCCAGCCAACCGCACAGGGCAGTATTCGCTGTGATGAGAGCTGAGATCAGACGGCCAACGGAGCCGGAGCACTGGCGCTGACGGGTCACCGGGACAGGTACAGGCCCGGAACACAGGTCACCGGGACAGGTACAGGGCCGGAACACAGGTCACCGGGACGGGTACAGGCCCGGGACACAGGTCACCGGGACAGGTACAGGCCCGGAACACAGGTCACCGGGACGGGTACAGGACCGGGACACAGGTCACCGGGACGGGTACAGGGCCGGAAGTCACCGGGACCGGGACACAGGTCACCGGGACCGGTACAGGACCGGGACCCGAACAGGCCCGGAACACAGGTCACCGGGACGGGTACAGGGCCGGAACACAGGTCAGGACGGGTACAGGCCCGGGACAAAGGTCACCGGGACAGGGACAGGGCCGGAACACAGGTCACCGGGACAGGTACAGCATCGGAACATAGGTGACAGGGACAAGACCAGAACACAGGTCAGCGGGACAGGACAGGGCCGGAACACAGGTCACCGGGGCAGGACCAGAACACTGGTTACGGGACAGGGACAGGGCCGGAACACAGGTCACCGGGGCATGACCGGAGCACAGGTCACCGGGACAGGACCAGAACACAGGTCACTGGGACGAGTACAGGACCGGGACAAGACCGGACATAGGTGACAGGGACAAGACCAGAACAAAGGTCAGCGGGAAAGGAACAGGACCGGAACATAGGTCACCAAGACAGGACCGAAGCACAGTTTTTTTCGGAACAGGAAAGACCAGAACACCGTCCTTCGGGATAAGAACAGACCGGAACACAGTCATTTCGGACAAGAACAGGTGCAGACTGGCACACCGCGCCAGTGTCACGACATGCACACATGCGAGCAGACACGCACACACGCAACAACGAACCGCACACAAACAGAAAACCAGAAAAAAGGCTCCGGCCGCGCGCTAAATATTATGCGGGACGCTGCTCTTGCTATATTGCGTAAATTATTGTCACGATCAGAACTGCAATAAGTAAATACGCTACCTGGCATAGTTCATAGCACGATCCGGACGATTTAGGAACGAATGAGTATACGCATAAGCCAGACAAGAACCAACGTCCCCAGTGCGCCACAACAGGTGACGTCAGGCGGTTGCAAACCTACAAACTACACACCGACTGCAAAGTGGCGGCTCCGCCGACATTCGTATTTACACCCAGGCGTAGCAATTACAAATACACGGGCGAAAGGAATCAAAGGCAACGATCCACTGACTGCAGCTTTGGGAAATTCATTTGTACATGGTGAAGCCTCCCAGAACGCGTGGCAAGACGATTTCCTGAGCGCACCCTCCCACACATTGGCCTCGTTAGGCTGGCCCACCCAGCGCTGGGCAGTGGTAGAAATCGATCGAGGCGAGGTGAGCCGACAGCTGGCGCGCGCCCGTCCAGACTGAGTTAGAGGCAGCGGCGGTTATCTGGCGGCTCGGCGGCGCGCGCTGCCGGCCCGCGCCGCCGCCACTGCACGACTCACCACCCTCTGCCGGCGCGCCGCCGCCGCCACTGCCGCCGCCGTCCGCCGCGTCCGACTCCGCGGCCACCCGGTGCGGTTTTTACGGCGTTTGCCAGCGCGCCTGCGTCGGTCTACGGCGGGCGGGGCGGCAGCCTCAGTGACGACTCTGGGTCGCACTGCCGTCGCCGGCGCCGCAGAGTCCCGCAGTAGCGCCGACAGGTCCGCCTGCTCCGGGAAGGCCAGCGGCACTCCCGCCAGGTGTGCCGGCAGTTCGCCGTCGTACGCCGGCTCGGCCGAGAGCGAGCCGGTGCGTCGGCGGCGACGCGGCCGGCCCTGCCTCGGCACGGTGGCGGCCAGCGAGCAGGGGTCGTGCGGCTCCTGCGCAGCGGTCAGCAGGCTACTGATGCCGGCTGCCACCAGCTGCACCTGCTCCAGACTGCTCTCCCACAGGGCCACACCCTCGGCAGCGTCCACCGAGCACCGCGCCGCCCGCGTCGACGCGTGGCACCGCGGCGACTTGCGCGCCGTATCGGCTAGCTGTCTGAGACGACGGTGCTTGGCACGCGGCGGCGGCTTGGTGGTGCTGCAGGACGCCTCTGACGACGGAGGCTCCGACGGGTACAGCTCGGCGTGCGACATCTGGTAGGGCAGTCGCGGCCCGTTCTCACCGCCGGCGGCCGCCAGCGCCTCACTCACGTCACCCAGCACACTCTCACCACCACTCTCACGCAAGTAGGTTTGAAACCACTGTTCACGGTCCGGCACTGACTCAAAGGCGAACTCGATCTGCCGCAGCTCGGTCGCCGGCTCGGCCGTCTCGTCCACACCGTCGTTGGAATCATCACTAGACGCGTCGCTGGCTGTGAGTTTCTCGGCCGGCGGCTGACCGTGCGGAGTGCCGCACGAGTTGAAGCGCGTGCGGCGCGGTCGCACGGTGGCACTGCCGCGGCGCACCACCCGGAAGCTGTCGCAGCTATCGTCCGGCGCCTCACCAACGTCGCACACCAGCGGCGCCTCTGGCTCCAGGAGCGGCGGGCCGTCACTGTCGCCCGACAGACGCCGACTGGACCGCAGCTTCCCCGACAGAATCTCCACCTTGTAGTACTCGTGATTGTCTCTCAGCAGAAGACTGTCCAATGTCGCCCGCTTTTTAGCCGGCGTAACGGCCGGCGCCGGCTCGTCGTCCCAGGTGGCTGAGCGCTGTCGCCGCCGCGGCCTCTCGCCGTTGCGGTGCGGAGGGGTCGCCGCCGGCCGGCCCGGCATGTGCCGCAGCTTGCTGTCGAATATCTCCGTTTTGTGGCACTCGCTGTTGACCATCAGCTTCTGCACCTCGGTGAGGTATTTGTGCCGGTGGCGGCGCAGCGTCGGCGGTGGAGGCAGGTGGCCGTTGGTGAGCGGCGTGTCGGCGGTGCCGTGGTCGGCGGCGCTGGCGGCGCGCTGTCGCAGGGAGCGCAGCGCCGGCGCCAGGAAGCCGCCGTTCAGCCGGAGCCGCCGCTCCGGAGGCTCATCGTCCGGCTCCGGCGGCTGAAACACACGCGGACAGGGTCAGCTGGCGCCAACAACCCGGGGCACTCAACGAGAGGCACGACCAACCAGCACCAGAAACTCAGGGCATCCAACGCGAGGCACGGTCAACCGGGGGCACCCATCACACGGGCACGATCAACCGGGGCACCCAACACACGGGCACGATCAGGTCGCGCCAGCGAACCGGAGGCACCTCAACGCGTGGACAGATAAGCATCATAAGCAAAAGGAGAAATACCAGCATTCAAACAGAAAGGCTGTCATTTGGCGTTTTATACTTGAAATTATGAATTACGGTTGGTAAGAACCAGAGCCAGATTCTCACCTCCATGCGCGCTTTGGAGACACGCTTGCCCAGTTTGTTGTTGGTGATGAAGACGTCGAGGGTGAGGTTGCTGTGGGGCGCCGTGGTGGCACGCTTCACGCGGCTTCGGCCTTCAAACAGCCCCATCCGGAACACCTGCCAGCTGCCACCCGCACACAGGGCCGCACACCTGTCAGCAAACGCCCAGTTAGCCCTGGAATAGAGAGCTCACCGTCCTCTCAATTTCACCCATAACAACTCAAAATGGGCATAGTTCGATGAATATAGAAATGAAAATTGGGCTCTCACCCAGGGCCTTTGGTCACCCTGACTTTCCTGTAAACTGTTGCACATACGACCGGTCAGGAGGTTTGGCCGGATGGAAAGGATGGAAATAAAAATGGATGGCGACAATGTCACCCAGGCTCTTTAACCTTTTAATTGGGGGTATTACAGGCCCCTAACCCTCTATGTCAAGCCCCCTCCCCTGTGAAAGGGCACTTTTAGTAGATGCGGGTGCTAAATCAGGAGCGGTCTATAGGTGATTATGCGGGTGCTAAGTCATAGGTTTTATCATACTGGAAACACATTCAGTTTAATACAGTTTACAATCCCAGCAGAGCTTTCTAGACCGGGTTCCCCCGGCAGTGTCCTGAACAGAGTGGAACGGATCAACGCTGATTTGATCTAGCAATGTTGGCACAGCATAGCATCAGCAGCTGCCATGCCCTAAAATTCAAATTAGCATCACCATCTGAAGAAGATTCAGCTTATAATGAAATACACAGATGATGATGACACCATTTTATTCCCAGTAAGAACAGACTCCTGGTTCAATCTGGTGTGTTGTTTTAAAACTGTATCGCGACTACGTCCAGAAGAACGACAAATTTAGTGCAATTATGACAGCAAATACTCAGTGGAAACAAATATCAAAATAAAAAAAATCAAGATAAAACGCCTACCTCTGATTTCCTATACAAAAAGTTTAGACACAAATTCAAAAGAAAACTCGATTTTTTTGGGGGGGAGATTGCATGATCTGAGACAAATAAAAAATCACAAGTTCACATGACCAAAAAACTAAAATACAAAATAAGTCCACTGGTCACCAAGTTCGGCCCTTTCTGAGCAGAAAAATGTACAATCTAACACATCTGACAAATTTAAACCAGTTACGGGCTTGTTAGGTACGTCTGTTGAAATTTTACACATTTTGATGGATCCAAGCCAGAATTACCGACAAGTTACATAGCTCTGTATCGGGACGTTACCTGGTGGAAATGCCCGTCGCCAAAACTCAGTAGCAGTAGCTCAGATCGATCCAACAATTCCACAGCTAAATTTAACACCAGAGATAACCCCCATGCAAATTTACATAAGAACCGGTGACCTGACAGGCTTCATCCGCTAGCCGATCCATTATGGGCCCCAGTAAACAGTTTTTGTAGTCGACAGTTTTGCAGTTTTAACAGTTGCAACAGTAGACATTTGTGTTATTTCTGTTGGGTCACTATTGGGGCCTGTTCATGTGCCTCCACCTGCCTCCACTGGCGGGAGGCTACCAGTCCTTTTGACCGAAAAAGAAAAAATCGACGCCGAAACAGGACCATATTTACTTTAATTTCCTGGTCATCCTTGCACTTTCTAAGGCTAAGTTGGCTATTACGGTGTCATTTTACAGAGCTATACGTGGCATCGTTACGTCCCCGGTGCGGAAAAAGTCCATTGGATTACTGACAGAGCCATATGACGAAACACATGGAGAGCAGCATATTAGTATTTCCGTCAGGGACTATGTCTGCCTGTCTTTCTGTAGTTGGTCCCGCCTGGGGATTACGCTACAGCTCCGAAACTTGGTAGGGTCATGGACCCTGATTCCAATATGCCCGAACCGAGGTCCCCGTGTGGAATTTCGATACCACTTTGGAAAATTTGGGCAAAATATTTAAGTGCTTATTTTTCTAATTTTTGTTTCTACTTAACTCGAACGTTGCTTGTTTTGAAAACCTATTACGGGCTCTCTGTGCACACAATATTTTAACTGATTCGTCAATTTTTACAGGATTAAAATTCGATGTCTGACACATCTAGAAATAATTCGGATACTGGTCGATGTATATGCTCAAGATATGCAAAGATATGGCAAAGATAGTTAAAACAAGGTGACAGGAAGAAAGCCTGAAGAAGCCTGAAGAAAACTTCCTCGTGCTTAGGCATGGTTTCGAACTCAAAACGAAGTTTTCATCAAGTTGTGGGCAGTTTTACACCCACTTGTTTTGGCACAGCCATTGCCGTGCGGCGGTCATGGCATCGTCAGTTTGACGTTGACTCTGAGGCAGGTTAGCTGCGTGCAGCATTGAGCCGCACATCAACCACACACAGTGGCGCAATTGTAAGATAATATAAACTTGATCACGAGAACCTGGCTCGAATCCAGTTGCACGACCGATCGAATTTGTTTAAAACCTAAACACACATTAACATGTGGTTCTACTGCACCAGTGGGCGTTGGCTAGAGGCTGAAACTCGCAAACTATTCTGGTCAAAGGAATACTTTTTGTCCATATTTAGCCGATATTTTCAGGGCAGTAAAATTGGCCTCTATCAAAATTTCAGCAAATCTACTATATGATTTTGAGTCAGCAATGCAGCTGCAATGGCTGGTAGCTTTTCCAATAAATCATCTGTTTTGGTAGGCATGCTTTGATACATGCCTCACTTTACCATACTCTTCAGGAGAAATTCAGGAGAAAAAAACATTTCGGGAGAAAGGAAGCAGATCTGGGAAAAGATTCCAGATATTGAACACATACCTGAGAAGACATCAATATTAATATTAAGAACGTTTTGAGACTGTTACTGATGAAACAAAAACAGTGGAAGAAAGGTTAAAATTGATTAAAAAAACTAAAGAGGGCTTGGGAAATGACCGGAATAAAGATTAAAAAGTAATATTGGTAAAAAAGAAAACCTCAACTAAAGATTGGATAAATATATTTTTGATCTTGCAGTTATTGCTTGATTTAAAATAAAAAATACATGGCTAAACAGATGTTATGGAGAAAAATTACCTACTGTTAACTCAACATGGATGAAAGAAACGATGGCAAAATAGGAAATACATCAAAATATGACCATCTTTTATACACTATGAAAGAACAACATGCATGTCAAATGCAAATATTTTTCAGGGTAGTGTCTTTTTCTGTTTGGCTGTATATTGGTGGAACCTAGGACTGTTGTGATTAAATATATTAAGTTCAAATTTGTTGTGATGTCATCAAACCATTCAATATATAAATTCAGCATGTCTCTCTACATACAATGACATAACAAAATTTGAAATAAAAATATGACTGATGCCTTTGTTCTGTGGAACCGCAACTCTGGCAGCAGTACAAACAGATAGAGAAAGAAATAACACAAGAAGATAGTCAAACAAAACAGTTGCCTATAGAGGTTAATTTGCACTAAAAAAATAAAACTCCAAGAAGTTGTGGGCATTGTGAAACAATGTATATTTATTGGAAGAAGAAATCATAAAGATGAACAATGAAAGGGAAAGGAAGGGATCAACCTGACCCATGGTGAAATAGGCACATATTTGATTATTTTTCTTTCAAATAAACATGATTTTCCAACTGCTGAACTAAAAACTTGTATGATATGGAACAACTTATTTGGTACGACAAAGCACAAAGTGTCTAGGGTTTATCTCAGCTGGTACTTTGTTCATTTATATACACAGGAATTTGAGTCCATGTATGGTACCACAGAAAAAAAATTTTACTGAAATATATTTAGGTATGGCTTTTAAAGTGTGTGATCAGTAAATTACTTAGAAAATAGCACACACTACACAACATTCAACAAACACACCTTAAGATATTATCCTTTGTTTAAGACAGTAAAGCAGCTAGTGGCATTGCATGAAGTTTGGTACAATTTTAAGGGTACTGCAGGTTGGTGCATATCTTGCATATAAAATAACTACCTATTTCATTGCTTACTGGAGAAAGCTAGTGCGTCGTTTTCGTCTACACTTAGCAATCAGTCACCATACTTCATAACCCACCTATCAAATCCCAAAAAAACTATGGCAGAACAATGACCTGTTGACTGCAGTATCGACAGTATAGTCTTCACAGTAACAAATAACAGACATGCCCCACAGAGACTAACCAACTGAAGCAACGACAGAATGGAGCCAACGATCAGTCTATATTTTGTACCCAATGGCAATCCTATAACACTCTCACTGAGAACGACGGAATTTTGTGATCAGTCTAACTCCAGCCTCCTCACGATTTGACTTACCTAAAATATGTTCAATCGTTCAGGAAAACTCCATAGGAAATAACAAACACAAGCCTCACAAACGCCGCACATCCTCCCTTGTCGGCAGACAGTTTTTCATACAAACACAAACGGAATCAACGACCACGAAATGTGGTTAAAGAAAACCTTAATAGACATTTCTAAACTTTTGATATTTTTCTTCTATATAGAAACTTTTTATTTTCTTGTAGATAATTATTATGCTACTTCTATTATTCAAATAACTATTTTTTGCAAAATTGTTTTACTTTCGAGACCGTTGTTCGGAGCCGGCAGACCCGACTGCGAAGAGAGGGGACTGGAGGGCGGGAAGAGGAATGGGGCAATTTGAAACCATGGATAAGTTCAGCTTAAAAGATTATCCATAAGGTTAACGGTGTGCTCCTGTGATGCATGAACTACTTTTGACCACTATTTCATATCAGAATGCTGAATGTTCCAGACATACTAAAATCCGCGAAAATAAGGCCGTACTAATTATTGGGTAATCCGTCAACCAGTGCAGCGAGCTCAGCCGCTGCGCGCATAGCTCAACTTACAAGATCGAATCGGGGATGGGTGCATGTCCCAGGCGCGGATACAGGGGCGTGACGCAGGGGCGTTTCTCTGGGTACATCTGATACGGCCCAGAGGCCGGTGCCAGTCGCCCCAAAGCGTTAAAAATAGTTATATCTGGACTGAGCTTAACAGGTTTTATAAGTGGCTGATAGAAGGGGCTAGGGGACTCAAACCCCCCCAAATGTCCGAGTGCCTACAATAAGCACAAAGCTGGAGGCTATTCCGAGGCAATTACGGGGCAGGCTCGAGCCTCCTAGCACTGCCTCTCCCCAAAGTGAATTCTTGGATCCACCACCGGCGTTTATAAACACACATTTTTCGAATTTGTCTGTTTTACAAACTTCAAGAATTATTTGGGATCCCTCTAAGGCGACACCACCTACCCCTCTCCCCTTCAAAAGCATGTATACGGGCGTGCATCCCCCTGAATTACATCACTTCATGCAAATACAGTCACAGCCTCACAGCTAACAGTCGAATTTTCGGGTGGGCAACAGCATCGCGTATTTTCGATGTTTTCATTGCCGTGGATTTCACCAGGATAATAGAGGATTTCACTGCAACTTGTACCTCAGGGCCCAAAGAATGTTACCAGAACAAGTAGCAAACGCTTTTCTGTCTGGCGTAAATCGACCGCCCCTCCGACCGACGGTTAGGAATTCACAGCTGGCAGGAAACGACGGCGGGGACTGAACCGGAAGCTGACCCGCTGAATAAACGGCCAGTTCAAACGTTGCTGCTAGAGGACTCATTGCCTATGTTTGTAGGCAGGGGTGAAGCCATCCATCGAGAGGAGCCTCGCGGCTATCAACACCAACGGTTCTACCCCCGCCTGACCTATAAAGTCGGGAGGGATTGGGACTGCTGGCGGTGCAACTGAGGGGGGCACTGGGTTCGTGCCCCTTAAATCAGAAATTTTAGCACTAGCCTTATGGCGTTGACTGGAAAGAAATAGGTTGAAAAGCCCATGGTGCCCCTCCCCGCCGTCACTGACTGGGACTTACAAGTCATTCAGACATATATTTTGACAATTGCAAAATTGTGAAAACATGATCCGAATCGAATCACCGAGTAGGATACATAGTGGAGTCCTCGACTTTATCAAGCGTTATTTTCCCAGCACTGTAGCAGGGACTGTGCCATAGTGCTCAGGGGCGCAACTTTATGTTTTCGATGGAGGGGCACTCGGCTGGAAAGGGGGCCCGTACATAATGGGGCCCGTAGTTTTTTAATGAAAATGTGACCGAAAGAACCTATTTTCGACCGTTCGTTGTCGAAAACTGACTGGAAAGGTTAAATAACAATTTTTTTAGCGCGCTCTTTGTCACTGTTCATGATTTGCACTATTTAGCCCAAAAAGTTGTAAGAAGACTCAATCTTTTGAACGAGCTGCCAAAGTATGTAAGGATATTGGACAGGTAGGTGTCTACTTACCGTCTTCGTCGTCCACGCGGGTGTTCTTCTCCGGAGGTACAACGGGATCAGCCC
The DNA here is from genome assembly GCA_034440635.1 of Lepas anatifera. NCBI lineage: Eukaryota > Metazoa > Arthropoda > Thecostraca > Lepadidae > Lepas > Lepas anatifera. Next base: position 747,884 of record JAOTON010002176.1, read on the forward strand.
CGGACGACGCAGGAGGGATGGATGCTGGAGGGCCTTTTAGCAAACGGGATCCGGCTCGTGGCCTGGCAGAGGAAGGCAATGATCAGAAAAAGAGGGATTGGAATTACAACCTTACTTTACCGTTTTGCTGGAAACTATATACATTGCACTTTTCCGAGTTAGTTTTAAATTAGGGTTTTAATTTTTGCGGTCAATAAATGAAGGTAGCTTGCAAAGTACCAAAAATACTAGTGATATGAACTACTTTAAGTGGGTGCGTACGTTGCCAGAGATTAAATGCAAATATGATCGGGGGCATTTTATAACAGTTTGCAAAATTAACAAGACGATTCTAGATTCATACCTAGGTTACCTGAAAAATGAAGAAAGTTTGGGTAATTTTGCCAGAGCAGCCTCTCGGTCTTGAATATTTTTTTGTTTTATGCTTTTATGCACCCGACTTATGCTTATACTGTCCAACCATTCTAAAATTCACGCCTGGAACGAAATCGCATTATCACGAATAATTTGATACAAATGGAAGGCAGAGATCGAAGTGCGAAATTCCCTTATCAGCAGGGAAATCGAACCTACTGATATTTATGTTACATGCTCAAGACGCCTTTTTCTAATCCATTCACCTTGCCAGTTCAATGACATTTTACAACACTGGGTACCGGTCAAGGGGTACTATGAATAGGTGATACTGCCTATTTCCCTTTACAATACTCATATAGGATCAATACAAAAGGAATGGGGGACCTGAAATTTCTCACGCCCCATCCCTCTCCCCGAATGTTCCAGGGGGCATGGGACCGGCCGCACGTTGCCCAGGAAACCCACAGGGAGCCCGCAAGTATGACAGGGGGCCGGTTTCGGCAACAGGGAGCATGGATACACCACCTGGGGCACGAAACTGCTAAAAATTGAGGAACTCCTGCAAATACGCGACTAACACAACAGCTTCAGTTTCTGCACGATATTCTTAGACAACAAGGGGCCCGGACAGACCACAGCGGGCCCGAGGACACCAAAGGGGCCGGGCAGACCACAGGAACCCAGAAAACCATAGGATCCTAGTAAGCCCACAAGGGGCCCGAGCAGACCACACACAGCCAGACATTTGGCTGGGCTCTGCCCGATATATGCTGGGCTTTGACTGGGCAGAGCCCGAGTATATGGGCTCAGCCCAGGTCCGGCTCCGCTCCGCCTGGGCAGAGCCCATGTTCAAGCAAGACCGGGCTCTACTGCTCGGGCAAGTTGTCATCCCCTGACCTAATGTCGGGCTCAGCCCGAGTCTATGTGGCTCAGTTATGGCTCGGGCAGAGCCCGTCCCAGCCCGCTCTGGGCCCGGTCGGAATTGCTGACTGGGCACCGGGCCCGGGCAGACCACACGGTGCCTGGACAGATGAAAGGACCCGGGCAGACCACAGGGACCCGAGCAGAAGACAGGTGCCGGTCTAACCACAGAGGGGCCCCAGTCTGCAAAGTATGGCAGCAGACCCGACGAGTCCGCACCAGCCTTGTAGATTTTTGCACCACCATCAGCCTAAGATTCACACCAAGCACTGGTGAGAAATTTCACTGACCCGGAAATTTCGATGTTTTTACCAGTTTCTCCCTTCTCAGAACTCTGTGGGTGTTTGATTTGAGCTTCCTCGCATCAGACGGCAAAAGTGGGCATTTGTTTGCTCCAAAGTTCGCACCACCTGACGGGTGTCCGCACCACGAGATCTTGTCAAAAGTACCATATTTTGCACACTGGGAGGGGCCCGGGCAAACCACAGAGGGCCCGCGCAGACAAAAGGGGCCCCGGACGGACAAAAGGGGGTCTGCAGAGGCCACGCGGAGGCCTGGACAGACCAAAAGGGTTCCAGGAAAACCACGGGAGTCCCGAGCAGACCACAAGGGGCTCGATCAGACCAAAATGGGCACTAGCAGACAAGGGGTCCGTGCAGACCAAATGGGGCCGGACAGACCACAGGGGCCGGGGCAGACCACAGGGCCCCGGGCAGACCATAGGGGCCCGGGAAGACCACAAGGACCCCGGGCAGACCACAAGGGGACCGAGCGGAGCACAAGGGGCCTGGGCAGACCACAGGGGGCCCGGTCAGACCAATAGGGGCCCGGAATACCACAGGGGCCCCGCATAGCAAACATGGCATAGGCTGGTTGCAGTTACACTAACCACATCCATGGGAGGCCCGTCTGCATCCACAGGGTATTAACTACTGGGAGTAGGGACCTGGCTGCGGCCACCAGGGGGGCGAATGGGGTGGCCACCAGGGGGGGCGAATGGGGCAGCCACCCCTTAACACGCGCATTGACGGGGGGCGCGTACCCGCCCCTTCGGGTTTTTCGGAGACAGCAGAAAAACGGCGGCGCGCAGCGCCGCCGTACTTGGTATACCTTTTCCCTCATCATTTTTACAACTTATGTGAAAATTTTAAGGATAGGTCATCTCAGGTCAGGTCACCAGTACAGGTCAAGTGACCCGACCTCAAAAAAAGTTTAAGATAGCATAAGTCGGAGCAAGATGAACTTATCGTATTGAAACTCATATCACATAATGGGCTCACCGAGTTCTCTAAAACATGTTCCGGTATTTTTGATATCGATGACCTAAGGTCAGGTACGAAGCATGACCTCTCCATTGGTAATACATGGGAAATATGGTTTTTACTGAATAACTCAATAACAGATGGTGATAGAGCGTTTATTTTAGCTTCATTAGACTCGCCTTGGCTTTGCAGTTCTAATGATATGCATTTTATATAATTTGACCCTGACCTGACCTCAGGTCAGGTCAAATCTTTGATTTGACCTAGCAAGGTCAAATCATATATCATTCGATTCGGCTTGCTGCGAGGATTCATTGAGTTCAAGTCGTTTTGCTCTATCTTTACTTGTTCAGATGTAATGGCCGAAAAACTTAATTTACATGTTATTCCTATGATGGCATGTGACGGCATGTTTTTGACCTCTGGTGACCTTAAATGTGACCTGACAAAAAAATGGTTCAAATATTTTCGATGGAGAAGCAAATGGGCTACCCAACGCCGTTTACCGTTTTTTGCTACCTACCGTGGTTCTCGAGAACTTAGGGGGCGGGTACCCGCCCCCTCGTCAATCCGGTGGCTCAGACCCCCGTCAATGCGCGTGTTAAGCCTAAGAGCCTCTGAGGAAGAAATGCCCGGCCGCAGCCACAGCAAGCCCAGATAGACCACGGGGCCCCGCACTCATGGCAAGGGCCCGTCCGTGGCATTATAGGACCCGTGCCTCCTGTACTATGGGGAGCCCAATTGAATGCACAGGTCCCGGTTGCAGTCACAGGGGGCCCGGGTGGATAACAGGGGGCTGGGTGGATTCCAGGGGCCCGGTTGCAGTCACAGGTGGCCCGGTTGGACCACAGAAAATCCGTTTGCAGTCACAGGGGGCCCGGGTGGATCTCAGGGGGCCCGGTTGCAGTCAAAGAGGGCCCGTGTGGATCACAGGGAGCCCTCAGGTGGATTACAGGGTCCCGATTGCAGTCACAGGGGGCCCGATTGCAGTGGGGGCCCGATTGCAGTCACAGGGGGCCCGATTGCAGTCACAGGGGGCCCGGGTGGATCACAAAGGGCCCGGTTGCAGTCACAGGGGGCCCGGTTGCAGTCACAGAGTGCCTGGTTGCAGTCACAGGGGCTCCGGGTGGATCACAGATGGTCCGGTTGCAGTCACGGGGGGCCCGGGTGTATCACAGGGGACTCGGTTGCAGTCACAGGGGGCCCGGGTAGATCATAAGGGCCCGGTTGTAATTACAGGGGGCCCGGGTGGATCACATGGGGCCCGGTTGCAGTCACAGGGGGCCCGGGTGGATTACAGGGGGCCTGGTTGCAGACACAGGGGCCCCGGCAGTGGCGGATCCAGGGGTGGGGGGTAAAAAAGGCAATTGACCCCCTAAACGGAAAAGCTCGGGCCAAAACTATGTTTTTCCCCCAAAGCCATCGACCTCCCTTTTCCCCCGACTCCTTTTTAGCTTTTAAGCAAAATTTTGGTGCTTCAACTCTCAACTTCAAACAGAATTAGAGAAGTTCAGTGTAAATATTGGGGCTTGGATAGGAAAAAATGTATCTTGAGCCCATATTTTTCACCCCGTGACGTCTTTTTGCTTTTCGTCTCCAGTTCCCAAAATCCTACCGAAAATGCATATAGTAGCGCAATTTTTAACTTCGCGAGGTTTTTTTGCTTTTCGACTTTGGTTTGCCCCTCCCAAACCAACCGGCTAGATCCGCCACTGGGCCCCAGTGGATCACAGATGACCCGGTCCCAGTCACAGGGGGCCCGGGTGAATGATAGGGGCCCGGTTGTAATCACAGGGAGCCTAGATGGGTGACAGGGTTCCCGTTTGCCGTCACAGGGGGCCCGGGTGGATTACAGGGGGCCCGGCTGGATCACAGGGGCTCGATTGCAGTCACAGGGGTGCGGGTGGATCACAGAGGGGCCCGGTTGCAATCACAGAGGGCCGGATGGTTCACAGGGGGGCCGGGTTGATTACAGGGGGCCTGGTTGCAGTCCACAGGGGGCCCGGGTGGATCACAGAGGGTCAGGTTGGATGACAGGAGGCCCGAATATGCCGGAATTAGGGACCCGGCTGCAGTCAAAGTGGGCCTGAAAATATCTTTAGGGGCCCGGTTCCGGACACCGAGGTTAAGGGTGGCCCACAGGGGACCCGCAAGCATGCCAGGGAGCCTGGCCTCAGCCAAAGCTAGCCCAAGTAGACCACTCGGGCCCGCAATCGTGGCAGGGGCCCGGCTGTGTCCGCAGGAGCCCGCAACTTGGGATTGGGGGGGCTCGTCGGGTCATTGGGGGGCTTCTCCGAACATTGGGGGGCTCGAGCTCCCCCAAATATATGGAAACTTGCGCCCCTGATAGTGCTGGGTAAATAACAATTGTTCGACTCCGTCAGCAGTCCGATCCGGATTGCATTTTGGCTGTGGAGACTGGCGTTGGAAAATAGCTAGTTTTGGCATCACTAGTGGGCACAACAATACCTCATAAAATTGACATTACACAATTCTGAATACCGTTCGTTGCTATGACAACTGCGCGGGGCTTGATGTTTGATCATTAGTCAGCTGAGTTCGGCGGGAGCATTTGCCGCAGGGCAGTTTGGCAAAAGTGAGGATATCATCCGATTCGATAGATTCCATTCATCCTTTGCCATCCGTGCCTTTGACTATTGCTTTGCCTTTGACAAGGGTGGGCTTTCCGAGCGGATATGTGAGAATGGGTGCGGCATGCTTTGATCCAGAAATAATTTAAATCGGGTTAGTTATCCATCTGTGCCTTGATTTGCCTTCTCATCTATGCAAATTGTGTCTGATACAAGCTCGAAGCGACGTGGAGCGGTCTCGGCCGGTCTGCCAACCGTGGTCTTATTTCGACCATTCAGCCGCCCTGATTTCGATCTGTCCATATACTTACCTCGATCCGAGATCTCGTCGGGATATCGCTTTGGTAAACCTGGTTTGGAGTAGCTCGTTCATTATTTCTTAGATGAGAGTGATATTGGAACAGCCGCAGAAACTTCCCTGCCAGATGAAATGAACCCACCTAGTAGGGGCTAGGTGTATTATGGTAGTAGGCAGATCACATCTCGCGGTTCAAAAGGATCACATCAGAAGGTCAACTGATCAAAGGGTCTAGTGTTTATAGGCTCCACTCTTTGAAAGTTACACCTTTTGAATAAGAAGTCCTACGTTCAAAAGGTCTACAAAGGCGTGCGCAGATGCTTGAGAGTGGGGTGGATGATGCCGCAGAGGCGTGCTAAGACACATGATTATAGGAGGAAATGAGGGTTAGGTTAGGTTAGGTTAGGTTAGGTTAGGTTAGGTTAGGTTAGGTTAGGTTAGGTTAGGTTAGGTTAGGTTAGGTTAGGTTAGGTTAGGTTAGGTTAGGTTAGGTTAGGTTAGGTTAGGTTAGCTTAGCTTAGCTTAGCTTAGCTTAGCTTAGCTTAGGTCAGGTCAGGTCAGGTCAGGTCAGGTGTGAATGCCCTTAGTCCCTATTTCCCAGACTGGGGATATCAACCCTCTTTCCAGAACCTGAGTGCGCCTCTGGTCTGGCTACCACTTTTCGAAATGTTTTAGAAATATCCCCACATTCTGCAAGAAAATCTCTAGAGATGAAACAGACGGAAGGAGGGGAAGTTTGAGTAGTGTTAAGTGGTACCCAGACCAGAGGCGCACTCAGATTCAGGAAAGAGGGGTGATATCCCCAGACTAGGAAATAGGGACCAAGGGCATACACAATTGACCAGACCTGACCTAACCTTACCTAACCTGACCTGACCCCACCTGGCCTGACCTGACCTGACCTAACCTAACCTAACCTAACCTAACCTAACCTAACCTAACCTAACCTAACCTACCCTACCTATCCTACCCTACCCTACCTTAACCTAACCTAACCTAACCTAACCTAACCTGACCTAACCTAACCCTCATTGCCTCCTGTTATCAGGTGTCTTAGCACGCCTCTGCAGTATCATACACCCCAACTCTCATGTATCTGATCACGCCTCTTTGGACATTTTGAACGTTGGACATTTTGAACGTTGGACATTTTGAGCGGTAGCACCTATGAACTATGGACCTTCTAATGTGATCCTTTTGAACCGCGAGATGTGATCTGCCTACTACCATAATACCGGGGCTAGGTCCTATTCGGCTGTCTTTTTAGCAACGCGGTCAAATACCGATATAATTTCTTAGAGAAAAACATTTTTCAATGGAAGGGACCAATTTGGGCAGGATTCGAGCTACACCAGTCACCGCATTGATTTAAGTACCTACTACGTTTTAGGGACTTACGTTTTACGCACTGAAGTTATATGTACTTACTGGATTCTACGTGAACTGTGAAAAGAAAAAAACCTTTCTCTGGGAAACTCGGTCTGTTGGGGGCATAACCCTCGGCCCTGTGGGTGTTGTAACAGCCTCCCTTCGGGATATCCTGGCGCCGCGAAGCGCCGCTGTACTTGGCACACCTCGTCCTTGACCAGCATGTAGAACGTGGCAGGCTTCTCGACGAGGTTTTTGGGGCAGCTCAAATCCTGCCCCAATAGGGTCATAAGTTTGGTTGCTGGGGCCAGGGGCGCCGCCACAGAATTTTCGCAGGGGGGACGGACCCGGGCTGGTGTTGACCGGGGGAGGCGAATTTTGAGCATATTCGGTACCTGACAGCCTTAATGACCATTGGCCCAAAAATTTTTTGGGGGACGTCCCCCCTGGTTGGCCAACAGGGGGGACGCGTCCCCCACGTCCCCCCGCTTTCGGCGCCCATGGCTGTGGCAGACCTTTCCACCGGGGCATACATCTTTATTGTATTGGTACTTTAGGAAGGCCACTATAAGCAATAATAATTTGCTTTCTTTTTCTTCTTAACGGTGCCTCCGTGTCCACTTCGGTGTGTAAGACCACCCAAGGGCCACTCTCTGCCCCAATGTTTCTTTACCTGCCCGAAAGATGTGCAAAAGCTGCCCCAAACCGGTAGGTCTGCCCCGATGCTGGCCCAACGAGATCTCGTCAAAACATGTCACCTCTTGCAGACTTGCTCCTTTATTAATTCTGCTATTTATCCACAAATTTTAAGGTAAAGTCATCTCAGGTCAAGTGATCAGTGCAGGTCAAGTCACCTCACCTCATCTCACCTCACCTCCAAAAAAATAAGATAGTAAGAACACGGTGAATATATTCAATTGAAACTTCCATCAGTATAAGTAAGAACACGGTGAATATATTCAATTGAATGTTCCATCACATAATGGGCACATCACAGGCCATTTTTTAACATGTTAACTGGGGGGCCATTTACCCCCCCTAGTCGACCGAAATCCCCCCAGTGCCCAGAAATAAGCCCCCAGTGAAATAGAGGACTTAAAATTGACCAAATGCAGGCTTACCTAACGAAAATAAGACAGAACACACCCCGATAATTATTACTTTTTATATTTCTGGTCCCAAATTGGCAATCCACAAAAATTGTGTTAAAAATTTCACCCGTGGCTGTCTACTCCATCGTGCGAAGACGAAACAAAGCGCTTAGATACGGGAAATCCCGGCAAAACAGCCTCAGCATCAACTAGTCACAACGCTGGAGAAGAACGCTGGCCTACAACCAATCAAACATCCTGTTCTATCCGACCGGAAGCCCACATCCCAGCCAGTACCGTGACATTGCATGATTGTCTCATTTCACAAGCAGTCACTTGACAGCGCTGAGAGCACGTTCGTGGATTAGACGGGACACGGTGTAGTCAAAGTGCGTAAGACTGATTGCTGGTGTGGCGGTATGAAGTGCCTAGCCTTTTTATTTATTACTGTGGTGGTAGCATACATAAGCGTCGCCACCGGCCAAAAAGTGAGGGGGCCAGGCAAACTTTAAGCTGATGCTGACAGCAAACTTTCCACGTTAGTACCAACAACTTTTCGAATGTGGGCTCCTCGTTGCCTTCCGCAGCGGCTGGTTGTGCAAATTTCCGATTTACTCCCATTTTGACTGAGATCATGAAATTGTTGGTCAAAAAGTGGGTGAGGGGAGATTGATGATCCCAAAAAATGTTCTGGTTATGTGGATAAAATCAATCGATGGCCACGCGGGGTTGGAAGGGCACCCCTGGCTTCCTATGAGATGGGTAGTGTGCTAAAAATATTGCGTCAAGTCAATAACAAACTGTCAACAATCAGTTTTAAACAGTGGTACAAGTCGCTTTTTCTGTGGTCTTATTACTACTGCTGGGGGTCGTTTTAGCCTCAAAACCGGCTTTTGTGGTGTTTATTTGGCTATTTTGGTGAAAAAAATATTTTGCCCCTCTTTGGCCCTTTTTCTAACTCGGTTTGACCTTTTCCGCTGAAAAAAACTGGCAGTCCTGGACAGCATCTATAATCTCTAGACATAGAATAGCACAAACATTGAGAAACATTTTTTAACGCTATCGCGTCCAAGCCTTATTAAACCCCCTCAAAATGGGTTCATGCTCCGCTGAAGACACCATAATGGCCAGCGCAAGAAATGCCCCCCCCACTAACTTTTCCTTAAAAATTCCCCGGCCCATCAAGTGCTGTACAATATATTCCAGGACTTTTCATACCGATTGTTCTGTTCCATCGGGCTCTGCTCCTCCTGTCCCGAGCAGGCCAGCCCTCAGCTGACCTGCTCGGTGCCTCAGGACACCAACTTCGCTTAACCTGCCCGTTATTCAACTGCCCTGGCCTGCCCAGTTTTGACCTACCGGTGTCAAACTGGGCGAAAATAACTGTATATCTGTAGGTAAAGCTTATAATACCTTTATATTCTCCAATCGTAGTATCCTAAGCCCCTTTCCAGGTTCATATTGCAAGTTTAGATCTGTGACCTCTTAGAGGTAATCGGGGACCACTTGAAACCCACCCCGGTGGGCCTCCGAGCCACCTTCGCCCTAGTGGGAGGTATTCAAACACCCCAATCCCCCCCGCTCGAGCTCGGCTCCTTTGCGGGATAGCGAAAAAACGTTAACTCAGGTGGATAGCTCTTAATAATTCATGAAGTAGCTACATCGTTCGCTTTTTGGCTCAAATCAATATTAAAGTCACAACAAGTAAAAAACGATGGCATGTTATAGAGGAGTTCCTGGGCTCTAGCGTCTGACAGAGTTGAATAATTTCTTAAGCGCCATGCGTCTCCTCTGGTTACGGCGAATTGGATGATGTATGGTGTGACTATACTAGGTCCAAACATAAAATGATTGATTTTATTTCTAGCTTGGCCAGTCACGTCCTTGCTGAGTAGCCCCACTAACCCGGCCAATGATATTTGGTGCGGTGAGAAAAGGCTGCGGGTGGGCTGGGCCGTCTTTCCCGTGCATGTCCCTCTAAAGCCCTACGCCGTTTTAAATCCGTTTTACAAGAGGGTGGGCTGAGAGCCGGATTCTCGGACGTTGCCAGGCCAAGCACCGTCATCGGGCATTTGTCCGGCTGGCAGAACCAATGCTGATCAGGAAGTGAGAAATTGGCCAGCAGGTGGACGTTTTGCCACCGCCCTGCACGGGTCATGTATTAGATCTGCTTCTGCCCTAACAATCTAAATTAAGGGTTTATCGAAGTTTTTTATGCCATTCAAATCATTTCATGGTAAAAGCTGCAGTGCCGTTTCTAACACGTATACATGTAATAATATTACACGATGAAACAATATCACACTGAAACCATCGCACAGTGTACGAGTACCCTCGCATAGCGTTTGCCGTCATCTCTAATGAAACGCATCCACCAGCACAGCACGACAGAAAGCAGGCTGTAAGCCCCGTCAATCCTGGGTGGGCTTCCTTTCTTAATATATATATATATATATATATATATATATATATATATATATATATATATATATATATATACGCACTGGGCGAATGTCCAACAAAATACAATAAAGGGGTCATCAGAGCCTATGTAAGGAGAGCACTGAAAACCTGCTCCTCTTGGGATGCCGTTCACGCAGAGTTCGACCACATCAAGAGCATGCTTGTAAATAATAACTATAGCACCTCGGAAATTGATGTAGAAATCCGAAGAGCCCTGGACAGCTACATGCAGAAGGAGACCGAGAAGAAAGAAGACGAAACGAAGACCAGACTGAAACTTTACTACAGGAGCATCATGACATCGGGATATAAAGAAGACGGGCAAGTACTGAGGGACATTATTAAGAAGAACGTGCCACCGGCAGACAACACAATCCAGCTTATCATCTACTATAAGAACAGGAGAACGTCAAACTTAATGATGAAGAACGACATGCACCAAGAGACGATGCTGCAGAAGACCAATGTAGTCTACCACTGGACATGCCCTGATGAAGGTTGTTAACTTCAAAACAAGGCGGACTACATTGGTCACACTACAACAACGCTCTCAAGGCGTTTGACCATGCACCTCCACGCACACCCACCCTCTAATCACACGCAGAACACCCACAACCGACAAATCACGCGGCAGGATCTGGTGGATAACGTTAAGATCATTGAGCAGGAGAGAGACCAGCGGAGATGGAAGATACCCAAGGCTGTGATAATCCGGGAGAAGTGCCCTGCGCTCAACACCCAGCGTGATTATCTGGGGATTTTCACGCTCTGCAACATGCATACCTATGGTGCTGGCTGAGCGCGATTGGCTTGAAATTCGCCGGAAGAATGGGATGCCTCAAACGTTTTACGCGTGACACTATCTGTTTGTATAATCTGAGTGTTTCAAAATATGCACTTTAAACTTTTGTCCTTTAATTTACAGAATGTAATGCACTTTTATATGTTCATATGCTTGATAACGTTATTAGAATATAACGAAACCGGTTGCAATTATGAACTTTATTCCTTATGACTTTCATAGGAGATCTGATAGCTAATGAAACCGATGAAATAAAGTCGGTGGTACGTAATTTAGATAAGGTACAACAGAAGCTAATCAACGCACGCAACGCAGTCTTGTTTCATCATACTTGCATATATATATATATATATATATATTTATATATATATATATATATAAAATATATATATATATTAATACAGTGCTGGTTGAATGTCACCGCAGCTTTGGCTTTTTGTAGTTTTCTTTCTAGAGTTTCAATGTTCGTGATAAGTTTTCGGTTTTCTATGCTATGTTCGTGTAAAATTGTTCCGATATTCATGTCATATTAAAGAAAATTGAAGTAAAAAACGCACCTAAAGTCGACCGGTTTCATTTATCTCACATTTTCACATTTTCAACATTTTCAAGACTGAGGTACGTTGAATAGTAGTTACAAATTTTAAGGTTTGAATTTTTGATGTCTCGCACAAGATCCCATGCATATGAGCACAAATCACTTCACATTGCGGCAAACAAACATGCAACACGATTAACACCACAGAGATTGATTAAATTGTCAAGATGAATAAATTGTCTAAAAGGAAAGCTATACATTACGAGACAAGTACAAAATTCATAATACACTCGAAACGTTACAATGAAAGTAAACGTGAGGGGGAGGGGCTACTCTATGATAGCCGAGGCCCCTCAAAAAGTAGGAGAGTTCCCCTGGCGTTCTGTTGTTTATTTATTAGTGGGTCGCGCTCCCTGATGCATACGGCTTCTAGTGCCGCCAGGCGTCGGACGTCCCGAGCTCGTCCAATGATGGTGGTGTTTTCTACCAGTTGCCGCCTTGTCAGTCGCCTGTGATGTTCTTCCAGGGTGTGGGAGAATGGTGCTCCACCCTGCAGGTGCATTGTGAATCTTCTTGATAGTCTTGTTGTCGTGTACCCAATATAATCACTGTTTGGGAGGAGTGCACAGTCTCCTATCTGACATTTATATTGGTATACGATGTTTGTTTGTTTCAGTGCCGATTTGTCCTCCGCCATGCTGTTCTTCATTACCAGGGATGAAGTTGACGGGCTCTGGTAATAAACTTGCAGCTTGATGTTTGCCTCGGGATCGGTTGGCTTGCAGTTTCTTTGCGATTATCCTTTTTAGCCCCTTATCTTCGGTCTCGTAGCCTGCTGTCATTTGGCTTCTATAGAAGATGTTGATGGTGTTTGTTTGGTCTCTTGCTGCTGTTGCTGTTAATTATTTGTTCCAGAGTGTTGTTGATTTGTTGGTCTATAAATGCGATGTCGTAGCTGTTGTCCGCTAGCGTTTGTTTTATTCGTCTTAATTCTTTGTGCACGAGAGGCCATGAAGAACAGTGGGTGAGCGCCCTGTGAACGTATGCTCTCACCACACTGCTTTTGTAGCGTTGAGGGCACTGGCTCTTGTAATTTAGGCACCTTCCGGCGTCTGTCGACTTGCGATGAACGCTGGTGACGAATGGTCCGTCAGCTGCGTCGATAGAAATGTCTAAGAAATTAATACTTTCTTCAACACTTTCTTCTACCTTGAAGGTAAGCCCCGACACTGCTTCTAGTCTCGACTTGAGGTGTTGCAAGTCATCTTGATCTCTAACTTCCAGAAGTATGTCATCAACATACCTGCAGTAGAAGGATGGTTTTTCAGGCGTGTGTTCTAACACTTCGTCTTCGACTGCCGCCATAAAGGCTTGGGCGAAGAGCACACCCAGTGGCGAGCCCATGGCAACACCGTCAGTTTGGTAATACATATTCCCTTGCGGGCATCGAAATGGAGACTTGGTGGTGCACAGCCTGAGCATGGCACACATAATTTGCTCGGGGATGTCAAGTCCTGGTAGTGTGTCATGGCGATACACATAATCAGCAAGGATCTTGATTGTCCGTTCCACAGGTACGTTGGTAAACAGGCTAGTCACGTCCAAAGAAGCTAGGCTTCCAGTCCTTGTCCTGCCTTTTACCAGATCGATGAACTCAGCCGATGATTTCAGAGAGTATGTTGATGGCACGTAAGGGCTGATGAGCTTGTTCAATGTTTTTGCTAGCTGATACGTAGGCAGCGGGATTTGTGATATAATGGGTCGCAGTAGGTTTCCTTCCTTGTGCGTTTTTACATTACCGTAAAAATATCCAGGCTGGTATTCCCCACTATCCGTTCAAACTTGATCACCTTACTGACCTTGTTGGAAGCGTCTATAAGGCTGTTGGCCTGCTTCTTTAATTCTTCAACCGGATTTCTTGTTATTCTTTTGAACTTGGTTTCGTCATTTAAGATGACAGCTGTTTTCTGATAGTATTCTTCTGCGTTTATCACGACAAATAGCTGGGCTTTGTCTGCTTTGCGCACGATGATGTTCTTATTGTGCTGGAGATCTTTGCGCGCACCGAAGACGTGGGTGAAGTGATGGCTTGCTACCTCCGCTCTTGTTTTTGGTACTTTCTGCCTGAGCTGCTCCTGTACATCCGGGTTGCACTTATCTTATTTTCCTATTCAGCTTGCAAATTCTCTGATACAAAATCTCTAATTCAACTTTCTTGACCTGCGTTGAATAACGGGGTACGACATCGCATTTATAGACCAACAAATCAACAACACTCTGAACAAATACTTAACAGCAACAGCGGCAAAGACCAACAAACACTATCAACATCTTCTATACAAGCCAAATGACGCAGGCTACGAGACCGAAGAAAAGGTGCTAAAAGGATAATCGGAAAGAACTGCAGCCAACCGATCCCGGGCAAACATCAAGCTGAAGTTTATTACCAGGCCCATCAACTTCATCCCTGGTAATGAAGAGCAACTGGCGGAGGACAAATCGGCACTGAAACAAACAAACGTGTGTACCAATATAAATGTCAGATAGGAGACTGTGCACTCCTCCCAAACAGTAAGTATATTGGGTACACGACAACAAGACTATCAAGAAGACTCACAATGCACCTGCAGAGTGGAGCACCATCCTCCCACACCCTGGAAGAACATCACAGGCGACTGACAAGGCAGCAACTGGTAGAAAACACCACCATCATTGGACGAGCTCGGGACGTCCGACGCCTGGCGGCACTAGAAGCCGTATGCATCAGGGAGCGCGACCCACTAATAAATAAACAACAGAACGCCAGGGGAACTCTCCTACTTTTTGAGGGGCCTCGGCTATCATAGAGTAGCCCCTCCCCCTCACGTGTACTTTCATTGTAACGTTTAGAGTGTATTATGAATTTTGTACTTGTCTCGTAATGTATAGCTTTCCTTTTAGACAATTTATTCATCTTGACAATCTAATCAATCTCTGTGGTGTTAATCGTGTTGCATGTTTGTTTGCCGCAATGTGAAGTGATTTGTGCTCATATGCATGGGATCTTGTGCGAGACATCAAAAATTCAAACCTTAAAATTTGTAACTACTATTCAACGTACCTCCGTCTTGAAAATGTTGAAAATGTGAAAATGTGAGATAAATGAAACCGGTCGACTTTAGGTGCGTTTTTTACTTCAATTTTCTTTAATATGACATGAATATCGGAACAATTTTACACGAACATAGCATAGAAAACCGAAAACTTATTAGGAACATTGAAACCCTAGAAAGAAAACTACAAAAAGCCAAAGCTGCGGTGACGTTCAACCAGCACTATATTAATAATAACTTCCTTCTGTCTTATACTAATAATATATATATATATATATATATATATATATATATATATATATATATATATATATATATATATATATGAGTCATCCATTGTTTGATGACCGATCTGTTATAATACCTTCCTCTCTCATTTCCAACTTTCTGATTGTCTTCTATTTTCAGCGAAAGTCGATAAATGAGACATCTTTATGTGGTATTATGAAATATGTTTCGATAGATTTTGTAATCATCTCCAGCACCACAAATATGAAAAAATGCTATATAATAATCAGACGTTCGCTCAATGTTCAGCAGTACACAAAAAGGGATTTGATTTATTAAATTGCAAAATGACGACACTTTCACGAAGCTGAACGAATAATAATGACCTACGGCTGAATTAATGAATGCCGCACACCTGTACAGTAGCGATGCTGTCGAATTTTTTGTTGACTTTTCCCGTGATGTAACACGCCAACAGCTGTTGTCCTCTACCTGTATATTAGTATAATACTACTATTATGAACCGTAATGATGGGCGTTATATGACCACACTGGTTGGCGCGCCCTTAAACTCAAATAACAACACTGAACCGTAATGAACATTGTTACACACTTCATTGTTTACACAGCTTAGATTGAATCATGCCCTTATTCAGCAGTTTCAGAAACAAACCATGAATATTAGGCGTGAGCGATTAGTACAGTGAGGTCGTCGGAGGTAGTTTATTGCCGGGTGGTTGAACAAGGGCGGGTCCTGTTGTAAATTGTTCTGAGACATTCCAGGCGAGAGGTGCCACTTTCTAGCCGCCCCTGGTTGTTTACTTCCTCGCTGGCATATATGTGACACGAATTATTCCATTCATTTTCAGATGCATTACATGAAATAAAGTTATTTCATTGAAACGTAACACTAATGCAGATGCTCGTATTTTCCGTTCACTTGCCAATATGAGGCCTGCTCCAATACACGATACAAAATAAAAGCCCAACCACCCGTCTCTTCTCTTGTGTTGACAGGGAAGGCGCAGGCCACCATGCCGAAGCTGCTGGTGCCGTCGAACCTGCCGTACGACGCGGTGCTGCTGTCGCGCGACAAATGGACCTCTATCCAGGCGCACCTGACCCGCGAGCAAGAGGAGGCGGCCCGCAGGCAACGCATCCGCGAGGCCAGGGAGCAGCGCCAATCCGTCTCCAAACAGATGAAGGATGACTGGCCCAACACGCTGGCGGTGCGTGGTTTGCTCGGCAGGCTTGGAGTTCGTCCGAACGGTTTTTTTCTGCGCAGGTTATTTGAAATGTTGTGCTATGATTTTCGTTAATGTTTGCGCTCTCTGCACAGAAATTGCATGCCAAGAGACTGAAGGACCGTGAGGACCGTATTCGGAAGAAAGAAGAGGACCAGCTGGCGATCGATGCTGACGAGGCCAAAATCCAGGTCAGTGTACCCTCCATAACCTGTCAGCAATTGATCGCTGGCGGTTGGGAAGCACACGCACGTAAGATGTGGCAGAATCATTTGTTCAGGTTTGGTGAAAACCTGCCTTGAGTGCAACAGGGCGGTGCTTATATCCGTCTAAGACTGCCGAATTAGCTCATTACGGGTTGCTGAGGGATTGCTCCTATTAGGAACATGGGTTTACCCGTGCGTACTGGAGCCAATTCTGAAGGATTAAATTACACCTTGTTAAAGGCACTTTCCACTGCCTATAAACCTGTATTTACCACAAAGAAAGCAGGCATGCCTAGGAGTGGATCCAGCCGATTGGTTCAGGGGGAACCGTCAGCATCGGGCTCTAAAATAAAACAAAACAATTAACGGTGAAGGTGGCGGCTGACAAGATTTAACTGGTGCTGCACGTTAATAAATTTGTACATAAAATACCTGCTCTTAAGTGATGTTTTTAAACGAGAGCGCACCTCAAATAGCACACCATGATAAAACGTTTGTATGCCAGATTACTTTGAAAGCAATCGCGTTTGAATAGCGGCAAAGACCTCCTGTTTTTCTTCTTCTTCGGGGAAGCTTGTTTCACACTCCTGGGGCTAACTTCCAAATGGGTATAAATGTTTGGAAATGTTTAAGCTGACATTAAAAAACGGTATTTTGATGGGGGAGGGGGGCAGATGTGGGTTTAGTCCCTATTTTCCCCTTGCCCTCTCGGGTGTAGCCGGATTGCCCACTCCCCGGATCCACCCCTGGGCGGGCCGACCGTAATCCGATCCACGCTGTTTGACTCGGCTGTCGCAGATCGAGTCTAGAGCAGCGTTTCTGGGGTCGGGTTTCTGGCGCGGGCTTCCGCTCGCCGTGCCGCTGGTGAGATGGTGCTGTGCCGTCTCACACGCGTCTGACAGTGGCGGGGCCGACTCCGGAGGACTGCGATGCGGCACACCTCGCTGAATGGGCCACAGAGCATGGCGAATAATAGTGCGGATGCCGAGTCGTTTAGCTTTAAAATGTGCCTTTTATAAATGTGATCTAATTTGTCATTTAAGCGCAACTGATGAGAATATTTCAAATATTTGACAGAATTTCGCAAGTGCCTGGGAACTCCGCAGCCGGCAGAATTCAAGCCCAGGATCTGAGAATATATCGGAAGTGTCGATCTAGCATTCTCTTCATCTACATGTGAGGGTATGTGGGTCTACTTGTCTGGGTGAGGGTATGTTCTTCAGGGCACATGCTCGTAACTCCAATTTGCAGACCTTCAACAACAGTGAAGCAGTGACCGACCCAGAATTTCGGTAAATGGGAGGGGGGTGGGGTGAGCGAAGGGTCAGGGGCAGCATATACTGGGGGCTTCTTGTTTTTAAATCGTCGTGGGTGATTCAAAGGTCATACCAAGAATCAATAGGCCCAGTTCGGTCCGGGGCGCGCCGTTGTCCGGAGACCGGAGGACAAATAGTCGGAGTTCGGTGGCGAGCCGTGGGGGGACTGAAAGCAATGGAAGACAGTGGAAATCAGCTATCAGTCAGGGTTACACGCCCTCTACAGTCGGTTGGAATGCGACAACTGTAAAGCACGGTCTTCGACGTTTAAGGCCTTCAGGACCTCCGACCTGCACGCCGAGGGCCAGCTTCACGTACCTAAGCAAGAACATCAATATTTTAAAGAAATACCTGCTAATGAGCTAAGACACCTTAATTCTCGTTTTTAATTAGCTTTCTTACAAAGTTTAACGATAAAGTATATATATATATATATATATATATATATATATATATATATATAGAATGTGTGGAGACACTTTGATGCACGTCGCTGTAAGCCCTGTTGTCGGCAGGCCACCATCCGGAAGGAGAAGCTGGATGCAGCGCGGGAGATGCTTTTCCATGATGAGGACCAGGTCAAGGGTATGGACGGCGCCATCTTACTCTCCGAGGTGAGTCCCGTAGTGCCCACTCCCCGAGAATATTCTTGCCGATGGCGATACATTTTTTGGTAGAGATGAAATTGCAGGCGTCATCGGAAATGGTGAAGTTGCCAAATTTTTGCCGAAACATTGAAGAATGTAAAACATTTCAGCTCAAAATGAGAGCCAGCATGTCCGGGATCGAGCCTCGCATCTCTGTTGGACTGCTGATTCATTACAAGGGTGCAATGGCACGTAGGTGGATCCAGAATTGTAGATCGGGGGTTGAGGTGGTTGGGAGGCGCCACTTTTGGACTGAAAAATCTGACAGGTGGAAGCCAAATCCTATCGTGAGGTCGTCGATACTGGCATCCTGGGGGAGGAGGGGGGGGTGGAAGCTACATATCAAGAGGCGCCGAGGGTTGGTTGGAGGATGGGCAAATACCTTCCCTTGCCCCCCCTGAATCCACCCATGCAACGGCAAACAAGGGCCGCTTGGCGTACCCTGCATCATTATTTTTGGGATAGCAGCCCGTCCGGGTCACTGGCGTGAGGAGAAAATATGGCACCCAACGCGCGGAGGCTTTCAGACGTCGCTCTCGGAGCTGTTTGTTCTCAGTGTGTTTGTCATGTCGGCATGAAACAAAGAGAGCTGAACGCTGATTAAGTGTTAAAGGGAATGTTGCACCTTCATAACGTGATTTTAACTGAGATAGCCAAGTTGTAAAGCAAGTCGGAAAACCCGGTACTCCATATATCATTTGTCTTGGAACTCGATATTTCCGTAGAAAAAAGCTAAAACCTGTCTGACACCAGCCCCCTCATCAGCCCCCGCCGGGCGGCCATTGTTGTGAGCTGCTGGTGTGACGACATATGCTGACGTCACGATGGGCATCAGCCAATCGAAGCCCTTGAAGCGCGTCAAGTATGGTAGTGGTTGCCAGATCATGATATCATCCACAGGCAGATATTTATTTATTTTCCTAAAGGAGTATTTTAAAACAAAATATTGAGCTTATCGAACATTTTTTAGAGAAATCATGAGTGGTTTCATTATTTTTGGCTAAAAGTACGCCTAATTTCACTAAATTCCAGGATTCGACCAAGGTGCCACATTCCCTTTAATGTCAAATCAGTCAAATATAACGAATAACCAATTCAAGTCGTAGTCGATCATCTGCGGACGCTTCGAAACCCTTTCAAACATATTTAAAGCGGGAAAAGAAGCCGGTGGCTATACTGATTGCTGAACCTAGCCGCGACGCGACCTGTGCACACAGTGACGACGGCTAGTGCTGAGCAAGCCGTCACAGACGTCTTCTTTAAACACCGAGTCTCGTACTTAACTCAACCGACCACGCTTAGCGCGTATGCGTACCCCTGTCAGCATTCATAGTCTGGTATGTAACTGCCAGGCTGGCGTGCGGTCTGTCTGTGTGGCTGGTGGGCGCCGCAGCTGTCGCCGCCTCTGTACCACGTCACCAGCCGCTGTGGTGGACGGCAGGTGCTGAAGGAGCGCGACGAGCAGGTGAGGCTGCGGTGCCGGCAGCGCCAGGAGGAGCAGATGCGCGAGAAACAGTGGCAACAGCACCTGCACTGGGACTGGGCCGAGCAGGAACGCGTGGAGGAGCAGCAGCAGCGGCAGAGGCGCGCCGCCCTGCAGCGCTCCAACCTCAAGGAGTGCGTCACCACTCGACGGCGAAGCCGCCGTCCGACCATGTCTGCGGCTGCTCTCTGGCGGACGATCGTTGCTAAATGCCGATTAACTTTTAAAAAAATATCCAAACTATTTTAATGCGTAAAACCAGTTACACTCAATCTTGTACAAGACTGTGTTGTGCAGGGAATGCAGATACCGCTTCATGAATAAGGACTGACAACTGCCGGATATACTTCGCTCGCTGCAGCTGCTGCAGCAAAGCCTCTGACAGTCAATGTTTTCAGTATTTTCTCCAATGATTGATACGCATTCTTAACAGTAGCTTTCCCTGGTCTGGTTACTAAGAGTTTATGGTGGTCCATTGATATAATGCCAGGAGCGGCGGAAGGTCCGGATCTAAGGAAGGGGGACCATTGACTTCTAACCATTTCTTTCTAGTCAACGCCATAGGGTTAATGTTATATAATAATCATTTGAGGGAGGGGCGGTGCCCCGGCGCTCCCTCGTTCTGCCGCCTATGCATAATGCTATTTTATGCTATCGGCAACTGTTACTTCATTGAAGTAGCAGGTATGAAGTCGTGACATGCTCCTCAAACGAGTAACCTTTTACAAAATCACCTTCTGGGATACACCTCTTTTATCACGCACCCCGCTGGGGTCCATGGCATGACGCGCCCCGCTGGGGGGGCGTTTTTCGCCCCCCTTCGTATCTCATTCCCCACGAAATCTAACGGAAAATTACGGGCGGTTTTTGAAAACTCTTGACAGATGAAGAGATTTTATACGAAGAACTTTTATGTCAGGTCATTATTGAGGTCCGCATAGGTCAAAGAAGGTTCCATAGGCTTACAACAGAGCAGTGTTGCAATTCCTCTCATTGCGGCGAATCGAATAATGTATAATATGACCTTGCTAGGTCAAATAGTAAAACTGACCTGACCGAGCTAGGTCAGGGTTACATAGTGACCTGATATGGTCATGTTCCATATCAATCGACTCCCCGTTACAATATAAGCACAATGCAAGCAAAATGGGAGCTTTATCTCAATTCAGTGAGAAGTTATTGGCAGAAAAATTACTATGCTCCCGTGACCTGACATGACGTTTGAGAGGGCAGATGCTCAAAAACTCAACTTTATGGTCAAGATCGTGATAAGAATAGACGGTTTGAGGATGTTCAGCTTTATCTATCCAGTGTTTACTGAAAATGAGCCAATTCTATTTTTCACCATAGACTTATAATGGGGTGACCAAATAATTGACCCCACCTTAGGTCAATAATATAAAAATTCAGAGATAGTGGATTTGTAGACCCTAATGACTTTATCATTTTTTGGAAATTTCAAACTGATCGGTTTGCTGATGTTTCCTGGGCGCCCCTTCAAACTCGTGATTTTAAGTTTTGAGGTCAGGTCGCTTGACCTTAAATAGCTACTTGACCTGAAATGACCTTAACTAAAAATTTGGTCAGATGTGTCAAATTGATCAGGGACAAGGTCCTTTAAGTTTCGTTGTCCTGCGTCTCTTCGTTTTTGAGCTATCTGGGGAAAACCAGGAGGGGGGCAAATTTCGCCCCCCAGCGGGGCGCGTGTTAAATAAAACCAACTTGCGTTTAATAGGAAACCAAGGGGAGCGCCATTAAAGGGAGGGTGGCACCCTCATAATGTGATTTTAACTGAGATAGCCAAGTTGTAAAGCAAGTCGGAAAACCCGGTACTCAATATATCATTTGTCTTGGAACTCGAGATTTCCGTTGAAAAAGCTAAAACCTACGTGCAATGTACCCCTCATGTACCCCTAGCAGCAGGCCACAGTTGTCATGGCTGTTGGTGTGACGACATACACTGACGTCACGATGAGCATCAGCCAATCGAAGCCCTTGAAGCTTTTCGAGTATGGTAGTGGTTGCCAGATCATGACATCATCCACAGGCAGATATTTATTTCTTTTCCTAGAGGAGCAGTTTAAAAATAAAAATATTGAGCTTATTGTACATTTTTCAGAAAAATTATGAGCGGTTTCATTATTTTCGGCTAAAAGTACGCCTCATTACACTAAATTCCAGGATTCGACCAAGGTGCCACATTCCCTTTAAAGGGAATGTGGCACATTGGTCGAATCCTGGAGTTTAGTGTTATTAGGCGTACTTTTAGTCAAAAATAATGAAACCACTCACGATTTCTCTGAAAATGTACAATAAGCTCAATATTTGGTTTTTAAAAATACTCCTCTAGAAAAAGAAATAAATATCAGCCAGTGGATGATGTCACGATCTGGCAACCACTACCATACTTGAAATGCTTCAAGGGCTTCGATTGGCTGATGCTCATCGTGACGTCAGCATATGTCGTCACACCAGTAGCTCACAACAATGGCCGCCGGCGACGGGGGGCTGAGGGGGCTGGTGTCAGGTAGGTTTTAGCTTTTTTCTACGGAAATATCGAGTTCCAAGACAAATGAAATATGGAGCACCGGGTTTTCCGACCTGCTTTACAACTTGGCTATCTCAGTTAAAATCACGTTGTGAAGGTGCCACATTCCCTTTAAGTACGGAAGTGTATCAGAATGATCATTGCTCACCATAAACACAGCCTCATCGCATTCTAACGCCGTCAGGATGACCAACCTCGGGTAAGACCCACTTTGCTATCCCGGTTAACAGCCATTTATGCCTGCGTGAACAGGAAGGAGTTTGCCATGCACATCAAAGAGCAGCTGCGGAAGAAGGAGCTGGAGGAGGAGCGGCAGATCCGGCTGGCCACTGAGGAGTACAACAAACTGGTCCTCGAGAAGAAACAAAAGGCGAGTGCGGCGCCTGGGCCCAAACGGACGTCCCAGTGAAACGCCCGAATCGGCCGTTTACGCAGGGTTCTCAGCAACCGTCATTTTCTAGTTATTCTCTGTGGAAGGTTTAGTTAGCCAGTATCGAGGTGAATTAATTCTGACGTTGACTTAAATTTCAGGAGTGGGACAAGAAGCAGGAGGTGAAAAAGGAAGCGCTGGAGTTTATGCGGACCCAGAGGGCGTTTGAACTTCTCAAAGGCGTGCGGGACAAGGAGGAAAATGTGAGTATGACACGTTACGCAAAGCAGAAAATCTTTTCAATTTGTGTAGAGGGTCTAAACGGGAAAGAAAAACACGTTTTCCGTACATATGGAAGGGTATTACCGACTCAAAGGGCAATTCTTAGCATCTGCCGTAAAAATAGTCTCCAACGTATTTTCAGTATTACCAGTCCATCTCGTGGTTGCGTTCCCTGACCGGCGCTCTTCCCTCTATCTTTAACCCCTCTCTCCCTTTCCTCCGTTCTCACTCTCGCTGCGTGCCGTGGCAGGCCGAGATCCGCGTGTACGGCAAGGAGAAGCTGTCGATGGCCAAGGAGATTCTGGCCACCAAGCAGGGCATCCTGGACCGGGCGCGCCGCC
The DNA here is from genome assembly GCA_034440635.1 of Lepas anatifera. NCBI lineage: Eukaryota > Metazoa > Arthropoda > Thecostraca > Lepadidae > Lepas > Lepas anatifera. Next base: position 771,332 of record JAOTON010002176.1, read on the forward strand.
GCGGCGAGCGGGCCTGCGCGCAGCTGGAAAAGCTGTACGACAAGGCAGCGGATGACGAGGACGCGCGCATCGCCGCCGTGGTGGCGCAGAAACAGGCGCAGAAGGACGCCGAGGAGGCGGCCAAGGCAGCTGCCCGCGCCGCCATGAACAAGGCCATCAACGAGCACAGGATGGCCGACCTCGAGCGGCACAGGTATACAGTAACAACGTACTCGTGCTGGGGTGTACGGCATCGCTCCTGCATGCTGCAAGCAATTGTCTCGAGACAAGAATCCACGTCTTTAACTAGCTAATCGTTTTATGCTGAGTCCCTAAAAACTAGAGAGTTTTAGTTTGTTCTGCAGAAGGAACCATCCATGAATTACGTAACGCAAGAGGGGGGTTGATGGGAGTCAAACATAGCGTTATTTAATTTTTTACATGGTCTTCGCAAAGCGTGGGGAGGGTTGAAATACAAATGCGTTACGCAGCTTATAGGCGGCCGCTAGGCGGTGCCTTGTCTCTCACATTACCAGCTGTTTCGGAAACACCAAAAGATGTTCAGTTTTCCTTATTTCAGATCCCACCCCAGTGATGATCAATTGAGTGCTGCGCCGACTGGTGGTAGTACCTTTTCGTGTTGCTCCGTCACTGTGGCATTGACCGATTGTACGTGACCGGACGGGTGGAAGAAGTGCCTCGCGTGTTGTTCTATGACTGGCAGTGACCCGCTGTGCCTGGGCGGCAGAGAGGAGCAGCGGGCGGCGGCGGCGGCCAAGGTGGCTGAGAGGCACCGGATGGACGCGGCGGCCGCCAGCCTGGCGGAGGAGCTGCGTGACCGGCAGCGCGACCTCATCAACCAGCGCGCCCAGAACAAACGCGACTGGCAGGACCAGCAGGTAACCCGGAACAAACGCCACTGGCAGGACCAGCAGGTAACCCGGAACAAACGCGACTGGCAGGACCGGCAGGTAACCGGGAACAAACGCCACTGGCAGGACCAGCAGGTATCCCGGAACAAACGCCACTGGCAGGACCAGCAGGTAACCCGGAACAAACGCCACTGGCAGGACCAGCAGGTAACCCGGAACAAACGAGACTGGCAGGACCAGCAGGTAACCCGGAACAAACGCCACTGGCAGGACCAGCAGGTAACCCGGAACAAACGCGACTGGCAGGACCAGCAGGTAACCGGGAACAAACACCACTGGCAGGACCAGCAGGCCAGCAGGTAACCCGGAACAAACGCCACTGGCAGGACCAGCAGGTAACCCGGAACAAACGCGACTGGCAGGACCGGCAGGTACCCGCAATGCCAGCACGTCGTGGCAACATTCTCAAGCACAAAATCCGTCATGTACCAAGTTTTCAGACATAACCCCTGTATCAAACGATGCTCCAATAACTCGGATGGTTCGGATATCCTGAAAGCCGTGGTCCCAATTCGTTTATGATATTGCCTTTCTCCCTTCTCCCCCGGCGCCCCTTTGTCCAGCGGGAAGTGAAGGCTCTTCTTCCTCTTGACCTCAACCTGTCCTCCTCTGCTCCCCTTCAGGTAGAATTTCTTAACCCTCCTGGCCTTACCCTGCTCCCCGTCCCGCTTGAGGAGGTATAGACTCGCATCCCTGCCCTGTCCCGCAGGAGGAGCTGGAGGCCCAGCGTCTGGCGGACAAGTGTGAGGAGTACGCGGAGGTTGAGCAGCGTGGCAATGCCACCCAGAAGGAGCAGCGCAAGTTCTGCGAGTATGTGGACTCCGAGCTGAAGCGGCTGCAGCAGAGCGGGCGGAACACCTACCCGCTGCGCGTCGCCGCCAAGGTAGGCCACTCATATAAAGAGGAGCCCGGCTAAACAACCGAGAAACCGCCCGATCCTCCCAAAGGTGGAGGTGGAAATAGAGTGGAGAAGTAGGGGGTGGGTAGGGACGAGCTGGCATTCGAAACAGCGTTAGCACTTCTCCTCTGCTGGTTTTAAAATATATAAGGATTGTTGCACATTAAAAAGTGGAACTAGGAGGAGCAGTTCCAGTTTAACTTAGCGTATGCAAAATCGACCAGCAAACAAATCACGTCCATGGTGATGGGACGTCCCCACTCGCAAATTAATACAATAATGGAATTTGAAAGGAGCTGAAGCACGCCTCAGGGCGGTTTTTATGTCTTTCCCCGTGTGACACCCGTGAACTGGAGTGCAGTCAGCGGCCCGCAGCAGCCGTGGTGTCTCCGTTCGGCGGCGTCTGACGCGTGCGCTGGTTGGCAGGCCAAGTCCGCCGGCTTCCTGCGCCACTCCACCGACTGGTCCAACGTCGGCATACGGCCCTTCTGATCCGGCGGCGTCACCGGCCAGTGTCACCAGGTGTCCGCGGCTCTGTAACACGGCCTGAGCATCAGTCTTGGAAACTGCGAGCTGTCATATCACACGCCAGCTTTGCCCCTCCAGGCTTACGACCAGTAAAATTGCTGGCAATCTTGCACTAAGTGCCACACCGTCGACAGCGAAATCTGATGTGCTCTTGTATTTTTTTAAGCCGCAGCGTGTCTGGAGCTTTTCGAAACCTGTAATTATTGTCTCGTCTTAGTCAGTTTCACTGTCCGTTTTCATTGCACAAACGACGAACGCATTTTGCGAATACATCGATACTCCACCGAGAATTCCGCTTCACGCAATATCGTCCGTGGACAGGCTATACCTAAAAAAGTTCAAACATGACCACTGTGCACACTTTGCAAATGCGTTGTTGCATTGCAATAATTTCCTGTAGGTGCTCTTTCCCGATTCCCACCGATCAAAATACCCTCAGCACTATTAGGACGACTCGGCCTCCGGTCTCCGCAGTACAGACGACGCCGGCGACCTCCGCCCCCGGCCCACAGACTCCCGATCACGCGGCGACTGCTGCCAGCGCGCTGGGCTGCAGGCGTCGCCTGAGCGCGGAGAGGGGAGCTGTGTCTGCGGGATGCCGGCCACACTGCGCCGGAACTGCGGCAGTCGGACGCAGCGGCAGCGTCCACCGGACTCGTGGCACCAAGATCCGCGATGCCAGCTCGGTACATGCGACTTAAACGACTGACTTCCAGTTTGGGACACGTCCGCACGTTATGCTAGAAGCAGGTCTGTACCAAATAACGACTAAAGCTCGTATAGTTTATTTCACGCCTAAAATAGACAACTTGGTGCGATTTTCATGCTATCACAACGTCACATAGCAGCAAGGAAGGCAGTCACCGCGGAGCGACGCCGACAGCTATCACCCCCAGCCGGCCGCTGCGCACAGGCCGCGGCCACAATTTACCACCGACACTCCCTATACAAAACAGCAGACTAGAAAATATGACGGGACAGGGCCCTCGGCCATTCACGCAACACAATAAAAATAAACTCTTCCAGACAACGGGAACGCACCGGGACGAAACACTGGCTGCTTCAAAAGCTCCAACACCGCACTCTTCATTGATGGGTTAGTGGCTGTAGCGGCTGGAATAAACATTTTCAGCTATGTATGTGGGACGGCTGACATTCGAAAGCCGTATTGTCAGTGCTGGTAACAGCACGGATGCCTGCCATGCACTCGGCTGTGAGAGCTACCGGCGGGCAGCGCCGCCCTGCGGCGGCAGACCCTGCCTGCCCAGCAGGGCGTCGAACCTGGACAGGTACGGCTGCAGGTCCTCCGAGCAGATGTCGCTCACACTCGCCACGCTCCTGCCGGCGAAACACAGGAGGACGTGGCAACGCAAAGGTAGTGGGCTGGTTTCCTGGCGCAGGTTTTATGAAAATACCGGTTTACAAGGTCTTTGCCCCGTCATTCAGTCCATGACTAGAAAACATATAGCAGATAGATGAGAGCATTGCCCATATAAAGTAGTTTCGTCGTCCCCGTTTGTACCTTCAAAAATCACTGGAAGGGCGAGTCGTGGCTGAAGTATACAACACAATTATGCCACCATTACCATGAGGAAACAAGTTATGAATTCCTAATACCAGCAGCCATTAATTTTGGCGTCAGTCCGGACGATAGATTATCGCGAGATGATCTCCGAGACTAAATTTTGACAACAACCGAAAGGGGCCAGAGGCGGGCTGCACGAGTCCGAGGCCCGGCCGCTGTCCTGCGTTTGGCCTCACCTGGTCTCCAGCTGACAGCTGAGGTCGGGCGTGGAGCCGGAGCACTCCCACACCAGACGGTCCAGTACGCCGAGCTCGGCGCTGGCCAGCTGAGAGCCGTCCGAGCCGCAGGAGGTCGGTGTGGCAGGCCGTACCTCGGCCTCGGCCGCCGCCGGCTCCCGTCCCTCTGTCGCAGCGGCCGCCAGGCGCCGACCTGTGCAGACGTTCACCGCTGACACCAGCTTCATACTCACCCCCTGTCCCAGCTGAGCACATCCCGAGCCCCGCGGGTCCCTTCAGCGGACCCGCCCTAACGTCGATGAGCGCAACAAGGAGTATTAAAGGGGATATGGCAATCTCGTGGGATGCAAATCGGGCTCTCAGTCGCGCAAAGCATACAGCACGACCCCTAGGTCCATGTTTTGTTTCTCTCTGAACCCGCAATTTAAGGAACAACGGAGCCGCGTGAACATACAACTCTCACACATCTCCCTTCCCTAAGAGCCTAGCGGTCGCCGGCAGCTGTTTACCGAGAAATGGGATCGGCGCGGGACTGGTGGGGCCGGGTTTCGCTCTTGATACACCCTATTTCTCCGGTAATTGAAAATTGCAGGACAAATCAAATTCCAAACAATACTTTTTTAGATATGTTTATCTCCTGGCTCTGAGCTCAAAATGCGCTAGATATGCGCCTAGTTCCCCGTAGAAATAACAAAACCTGCAGCAGGGTTTTCCCCCGGCTGGCGAATTTAATAATTTCACCACGTATTTGATTCTACACAATGCAAGCCAACCGCCGCCGCTTCGGCAGCCAGCCGCCGTGAGACGGGCGAGTACCTGACTGCCAGCGGCGGACCATGAAGCCCATGCGGCGCACTGCCACCACGGCCCAGGCGACGGCCCGGAACTTGCGCAGCGGACACAGGAAGCGGCGACCGTCCGACTGGAAGGCCCCGCCCGTCAGCTGGGTCATCCGCTCCAGCGTCATCACCTCCGTCTCCTGCAATGGTCGGCGCTCGTCAGCGGCACAGAGTACCTAGTTTGTTAACACAGACCAGACACTTATGCCTTTCCTTCATAGGACATGTACTCAGAGGTGCGTATAGCTGCAGCAGTGATAGTATCAACAACACGAATACGCGCGAGTGGGTGGCCAGCAGCTAGGGGTGAGCACGAGGTGCCATCGCTGCTGGACCTACAGCGTACCTGGTAGCCGCCCAGCAGCACCATGAGGTAGCGCTTCTGCCAGCAGAGGGCGCGCCGGTAGCTCTCGGCGCGCAGGTAGCGGCCACGCTCCTCTTTCAGCCGGGCGTCGTCACCGTCTCCGCCACTGGCGCCCAGCCGGTGCTGCCGCTCCTGCTCCTGCTCCAGCCGCGCGATCCTCTGCTGCAGCCGCTGGCGCTCCTGGCTCCAGCCGGAGCGCTCCTGCTCCAGCCGGTCGCGCCACTGTCCGCCGCCGGAGGAGGGCGCGTCCCCGCGGCTGCCCAGCTGTTGTTCCAGCTCACCGATCCGGCCCCGCAGCCGCTCCACCTCACCCTCGATGTCGCTCACGCCAGACATCTGGCGGGGGAACGGTCAACTAACGCCCTCAGCCCTCACTGACGCCCACCACTGACATATGGCGACATGACGGATTATAGCCTCTAGAGCACACGCTTTGGACTTAGCGATGGAAAAATATATGTCAGGCAGAATTATGGTTTTGCAAAGTGCGTCTCTTCCAAGTCCATACTGCCACAGCTTTGAAAATCACGACGACATAGTCACATAATTTTTTAAAACTATTATTAAAGTATGTTATTATCATTAGATAAATTATCAAAGCATGGCATCGAATGAAACAGAACCATGGGAACAATGGGACAGGGCGGAGTCATTTGCATTCTTGGTATCTAACACCCACCACCAAGCCAAAAAGTAAGACATTTCCCATGAAGATTGCACCAAACTGTACAAAATCTTATCACCCACAGAATCCCCACAAACAGGACAGCCACTCACTGCGCAAACACCGCACACCACACAGTGACAACAAGCGGACGACACAGAGCCATGATGGGTGATCAGGAAGTCAGCGGGATGGGCGCCGGTCTGAAGCCGGGTGATCAGTACCTGGCCGGGGCGCGGCCCTGTCTGAGTGGCGCGCTGGGTCACCTGGGGCGGCGGCGCCGGCCGCGCTGACGCTTCGGTCAGACGGACCCGCAGCCGCTCACACTCCGCCGTCCGTTCCGCCAGCTGCGCACGGGTCACAGCCGGGTCACCAGACACGACCGAGGCACCGGTGACGGGGCGCAGCACACGGCACTGCAACTGGTCACGTGTAGATGATTCGAACGCATCCACTTCCAGAGCCAACCAATTTCTGTCGACGTGAACAGAAGATCCAGAGGAGTTCCGCTGCAGAGGCGATTGGACAGATCAGCCAGCGGTAAGTTGCAACAGCGAAACAAGAAAAACACCTGTTAACATTTCAAATATGGTACCATGAATATACACCGGTCAGTGCTAGACCGAACGGTTCCACACGACCTGTTGCCCGGCAGCACCAGTCGCCAGTTGTGTTTGGTCGCCGGCGGCCGCACCCACCCTGGTCTGCAGCAGCTGCGTGCTGGTCTGCTGCTGGCCCAGCTTGGCCTGCAGTCGCTGCAGCTGCGCGCGCCGCCGCTCCGTCACCACATTCAGCTGAGCGGCGCCAGCCCGCTCCGACTCCAGCGCAGCCTCCAGCAGTCGGCACCGGTGCTGCTCGTCAGAGAGACGCTGCCGTACCTGCCGGCCACCGGTGGTCATTAGAGAGACGCTGCCGTACCTCCCCGACAACGGTGGTCATTAGAGAGACGCTGCCGGACACCGGTGCTGGTCGTCAGAGAGACGCTGCCGGACACCGGTACTACTGTGATGTCTCCCGGACACTGTCCCGCCAGCTCTCTGCCCTCACCTCCACCATGGTGGCCTCGTCAGCTATCCTGGTGGCACGCAGCTGCCGCAGCTCGTCCGTCAGTTTCAGACCGTTCTCGTCGGCCCGTCTCCGGTCGCCGTCGTCCGCCGGTCTGGGATCGCTCCCGTCCGCCGCCCGCAGGCTGTTCCCGTCAGCCTGGGCCCGGCCGTCCGGCTGTGGAGGCAGCTGGTCCCCGGCTCCGTCCAGCCGCGACTCGCCGGTCTCCGCCGGAGCCTGCCGACCAGGCACGGGGCGTCACACAGACTCCCCCCACGGACACCACCTAACAGCGACGGTACCAGTCGCAAGAATATTCAAAAGGACAGAGACCTGGAGAGGCAATGAAACACAAACTCGGGCTACGCGGCGAAGCCGTGTAAGGACTGAATCAACAGTAGAAAAGTACATTTCACTGCACGTGACCTTTACTGCAGCAGCGCCTCTTTCGAACAAGGCTCCGGCCCTCACCTGACTGGCGCGGGCTGCCGGGTCGGCGGCGACGGCGCAGAGCCGTCCGATCAGCTGCAGCTTGGTCTGGTGCTGGCGCTGCAGGCAGCTCTGCAGCTCGTCCACCAGGGCGCGCTCCTCCCGCAGCCGCCACTCCAGCAGCTCCACTGTGCGTGAGAGCCACGCCGTTAGCCTCTCAGCGGACACCGCTCCAGCTCACGGCCCGACGCCGAATAGGAGCCTATGCCGACGCCTATGCCTCCCAAATGTCATCAAAGAGCGACTGACCATTCATCAGTGCCACTCACAAGCTAAACAAACAACACTCTCGACGGCCCACATGGACCATGGCCCGTGCTCCCGTCCCCGCATCCCGCAGGGCCGTTACAGCCTCAGCGCGGCCCGCCTGGGTGCGTACCCTGCTCCCGGAGCTGCTGCTCCACGAGCGGCGGGTGCTCCGGCTCCGACTCCGGCGCTGGCTCGGCTGCCAGCGGACCTCGCCCCACCGGCGAGTGCGACCTCACGAACCGCAGCTCCGACAGCGTCAGCACCTGGCGGCCGCAGACCGAACTAACACCGCAGCAGTGGGCACATTTGCCAGGAGCTGGTATACTTCATTAAGGACACTGCCGAGAATTAACCGTAATCCAGCCGCCACGTCTTGCTGATACTCGTACACAAACATACATTCACAGCAAGTAAACGTCTGTTTCATCCTGTAGGATACGTAAACAACGACGCACCCTGAAGCACACATAAATAGCCTTTCTGAATAATTTCAAGCCCTACGCTGAACAAAGCAATGACGACCCAGATTTGTTCTCCATTATAACCAGTCCCGGCACGTAGCCCAACGCCCGCGACGCTGTCACAAACAGCAGCGCGCCCACCTCCACGCCCTGGCGGTGCACTTTGTCCAGCAGTTTGCGGAGCCGGCGCGCGGCTCGGTCGCCCTGGTCCGACGGCGGCGACAGCGGCACCAGCAGGGCAGTGAGCCGCTCCTCCAGCTTATGGCGGCGCTTCAGCTCGCGGTCCCGGTCGGCCGCCAGCTGGCAGCACCGGTCCTGCAGCGTGCGCGCCCGCTCCCGCCACGCCGCCGCCTGTCCCAGTGCGTAAACACCATCTCAGTATACACAAACTACACACACCCAACCTCAGCATACGCATGTACACCAGCTCTTAACGCACGCACACACTCCACATACTCAGTTTCTAAGTCAGCACCTTCACACAAACCCAGTGCGCAAACAACCAATCACAGCCCAAGCACACATCCAGCCTCAGCGCATGCACAGACTCAGCCTCAGCACACGCACACCCACTTCAGCGAACGCATACACACCTCAGCGCAAGCACAGACCCAGCCTCAGCGCACGCAAACATACCTCAGCGCACGCAAACATACCTCAGCGCACATACATACATCGGGGCAGTACTGAAAAAGGAGTTTTGGTTTGAGTTCTGGGCTGCTACCAAGTCCCTCCCCCTCCACCCACTACCGAAAGCAAGACATGTATATCAAATCGTCAAAACCACCGAACAACGGTTCTTTTCGTACCTCCCCACCCTCCCACACACACCAGCCTAGTAAAAGGGCCGGGCAGTCACTGACCGGTTCGACGCAGTCACCGGCAGCACCGGCGTCCGTGTCCGGCCTGTCGGCCCCTCGTCCGTGAGATCCGTTCACTGCCGCCGCCGCCTCCTCCAGACGAGACACCAGCTCCTGAATCTGCCGCTCCTTACCGCGCAGCTCCGTCTCCAGAAGCTCCGCACGCGCCGTCAGCTCCGCGACCCTCTCACTTCTGTTCCTGAGCTCCTGATCTAGGCCAGAAATCTTAGCAGTCAGCTCCTGGACGCTGGCGTCCTTTTCCAGGGCCGCCTCTTCGGCAGCACGGAGCTGAGCCATTGCCTCCTCCACACTCTTGTCCTTGTGTAGACCATCCTCCTCTGCACAGCGCAGTCTCACTTCCAGCTGCTGCACCAGCTCCTCCCTCTGGTTAGCGCTGTGCTGCAGCTGCTGTAACTGCTGTTCCTTCTCCTCAGCACTATGCTGCAGCTGCTGTAACTGCTGCTCCCTCTCCTCAGCGCTGTGCTGCAGCTCCTGTAGCTGTTGTTCCCTTCTCCTCAGCGCTGTGCTGTAGCTGCCGTACCTGATCTTCCTTCCCCTCGGCGCTGTGCTGCAGCTGCCGTACTTGCTGATCGCTCTCTATCAGCCGGCTCTCCAGGCCACGAGCTCTCTGCTCGGCCTCTGCGGCCTGCTGTCCGGCGGCGTCCACCTGAGTCCGCAACAGCCGCGCGGCTGCCTCGGCGTCCGACAGCCGCTGTAGCAGGTTCTGCAGCCGCGCCGTCTGCTCCGCCCGGCCGGCGTCCAGCGCAGACACCTCCGACCGCAGCGCCGCCGCCTCTGACTCCCTGTGCTGAACCTCCTCCTCCGCTAGCTGCAACCGCGCCAGCAGCTCCTGTCGACACGGCACAGAAAAATACAGCACTTCTGGCTCATACAGCACAGAGACATACATCACTTCTTGCTCACACGGCACAGAGAAATACAGCACTTGTTGCTTCAACAACCTTAAACAAAACACTGCCTGACCAAACATCACAGTGAAATACAAGACTTCCTGTCAAAACGTCACCGTGAAATACAGCAGCTCCTGCCAAAGCATCAGAGTGAAATACAGCAGCTCCTGCCGACACAGCACAGAGAGATACAGGAGCTCCTTCCTGCCCGACACGGTATGGTGGTATAAAACAGCTCCTGTCGACACGGTATGGTGGTATAAAACAGCTCCTACCGACACGGTATGGTGGTATAAAACAGCTCCTGCCAGAACAGTCCCACCGAGTTTTCACACGTGTAATTTGCACTGGAGGGAAACCAAATAAGCGTCGCAGAAGAGAGGCAAAGTTGCATCTTTCCTATATGATCGGGAAGTACACATGCTTGCGCCTGAATGACTACGCTAATTATAACAAACTTATGATTACCGATGGTTCACTTCGCTACCTACGAAAGGTTACGTCAAGCATCCATCAGCAATCGATTCTTAGAAATGAGCATTAACGCATCAGTCATTAAAACACGATATGCAGGTGTAGTCTTTAGTCATAGAAATGTCTGCAATATGGGTCCGAGGCAAAGGAAAACAAGGATATCGCCAACGTATTAAGAACGAGAGATATAATTTTTCCTATGCTCAGCAGAATGTTTTAAACATGCTACTCACGAGGATCCGTTGTCATGCCGAGGAGAGACGTGGTTGAGGACTAAGAGGCAATGCAGCAGGGAACATCACATAAGCAACAGAGAAGACAGTCCGCAGAAGAGTTGGTGAAATTAGCGAGTAAATCATGCAGCTGGAGAAGAAAGCTAAGACAGGAGGAGGAAGGAGCGGCGTTCGCATAAGCTGAAGACCTGAGGAAAACGGTTTACGTCAAAAGCGACGGAAACATGCAAATGGGAGTGTAAATTATAACTTAAGTAACGGATCTAAACGAACTTGCGACAGACAGCTAAGTAACAATGTTATCTCTTAGTAAATCAACTTGGCTAACACACAATCTAGCATTAATGGCCTATGGATACCACTAAAAATTACTTTGACTACATAGATGTGCAACTCTTTCCGCTTAACTTTCTCACACTCAGCAATAAGCTGCAATTCAACACGTTCAGCTTACCGCCAAGGAAGAAGGAAGGCCACTCTGACGACAGAAACCGGTGCGCTTCAGAAGTTCCAGAAAACCCAGGGTCGCCGGAATTAAGCAGTCCTTAATCATTGTAAGAAATATAAGAGGTCGATAGCACCGATACATGGACATCTCACCCAGTCTTCAGAAATTAACAACACACGCCTATCGAAGACATATTACAGAACAGCCAAGAACACAATCACTGCAAGCTTTTGAAAGCCAGCACAGACAGCGACATCGGACACAGAAACACACTGCCCCACCAGCGCACCTCACGTCCAAATCAGACAACCGGACCGCTCCCTGACAGACGCAGAATGACTTTAGATGTAGATGGGCCCAGCCCCCCCCCCCAACAGCAATGACTCCGCCCCGCGGCGCTTGGAGGAGCCATCCCGTCCAGTAACGGGACGGAGGGACTTGTGGTTAAGGTACGGATGAAGAGCTCACCCCGTCTAGCAGGGAGGGACACGATGACTTAGAGTCGAGGTAGGTTTCGGATTGGGGCGCCTGGGAGGCTGAGACGAACGCTCCGGACTCTGAGGCGGTGTCCTCCACCTCGTCGGCCGAGCTCTCCTCCTGCCACGGCTGAGCCGGCCATCCGGCCCACAGGTCACAGGGGGACACTGGAGGACCGTCTCAAAGGTGGGAAAGTCAGCAACAAAGGAGAGAAGCAGCCGTGGTTGTTCTAAACTACCCGCCCCGGGCTCAATTACTTGGATCCGGACCAGGTAAAGTACACTCTGGCATTTAAGACTAGTCAGCGTCTTCAATAACTATTTCAGTTCGCCACATTCAACCACTCGGTCGCTGTTGGGAGGCTGACTCACCAGAGTGCTGGGGTGGGGGCTGGCGGACGGGGCCGGCAGCGGCAGAGGCGGAGGCGGAGGAGGCTCAGGGACGCCGGCCGGCTCGTCCGAGCCGAACCGCGGAGACATGGAGAAGTAGCCGGAGGAAGAGGCGGGGTCCGAGCCGTTGTCGCCCTCCTACACCGCAGCACGTGCAACAGCAGGGGACGGCACCGACGTCCCACACAGGGACAGAGAGGTACGGAAGAGACGCCGTCAACACGGAGACAAGGGCGACCAGACAACCGGCAAAACAGGACAAATGACCACATGTGGTGGTTGGGGAAGCGTGTCGGAATCACAACAAGGAAACTGCTTAATAAATAGCGGACATGATACGTCAAATGAATTAAAGATTGTAAAGTAAGCGGAAGAAAGGGAACGTTATTTCATGCAAACTACAGGACAGACGAGAAGCAGGCTCGGAATGAGTTGGCGGGAGTGTCTGTCAGTCGGTCAGTGTGTCCGTCAGGGGCCGGCGACTCCAGCCCACTGACCTGTTGGCTGTGACGCTGGTGGCGCGCCAGTAGCGCCGTCGCCTCGTGCATTTTCCCACAGGCGTCCAGCTTCAGCAGCTCCATGTCACGCAGCGTGGTCAGCAGCTGCTCCTCCACCGAGCGCAGCAGCGCGTCAGTGGTCGGCACACCCTGCCAGAGACGGCGCGTCAGAGGTCGGCACACTCTGCCAGAGACGGCGCGTCAGAGGTCAGCACACCCTGCCAAATACGGCACGTCAGAGGTCGGCACACCCTGCCAGAGACGGCGCGTCAGAGGCTGGCACACCCTGCCAGAGACGGCGCGTCAGAGGTCGGCACACCCTGCCAGAGACGGCGCGTCAGAGGTCGGCACACCCTGCCAGAGACGGCGCGTCAGCGACAGGAGCACACCCTGCCAGAGACGGCGCGTCAGAGGTCGGCACACCCTGCCAGAGACGGCGCGTCAGAGGCCGGCACACCCTGCCAGAGACGGCGCGCCAGCGACAGGAGCACACCCTGCCAGAGACGGCGCGTCAGAGGTCGGCACACCCTGCCAGAGACGGCGCGTCAGAGGTCGGCACACCCTGCCAGAGACGGCGCGTCAGAGGGCAGCACACCTCAGCCAGGGACGGTGCGTCAGAGGTCGGCACACCCTGCCAGAGACGGCGCGTCAGGGTCGGCACCCGCTGCGCGGGTACGGCGCTTCACTGGTCGGCACACCTGCTGCGCAGAGACGGCTGCGTCAGAGGTCGGCACACCCTGCCTGTAACTGCTGCTGCAGGGTCGCCTCCTGCTGCCGGATGGTGACGCGCGCCTCCTCTAGTTGTGAGGCACAGCCTGCCAGAGACTCCGTGTCGGAGGCCGCCGGCTGCTGCAGCTGCTGCTGCTGAGGCGGCAAGACAGGGGTCAAAGGGGAGGGCAGCGCACTGACTGCCAGCTGACGGCAGAGATGCGGCACACTAGCCACTAGACAGGTCATCAGGGGGCGCAGCACACTCTCACCCAGGTGACGGTACGTCAAAGGCCGGCACACCCTGCCAGGGCGGCTCGGCTGCTGCGCGGGTACCGCTTCCTGCTCAGCTCACCTGCTGCTGCAACTGCTGCGGTGCTGCTGTAACTGCTGCTGCAGCGCCTCCTGCTGCCGGATGGTGATGCGCGCCTCCTCCAGTTGTGAGGCCAGCGCCAGCTCCGTGTCGGAGGCCGCCGGCTGCTGCTGCTGCTGCTGCTGACGGGAGCCAGGGGTCACAGGGGAGGGCAGCGCACTGACTGCAGCTGACGGAGAAATGGGCACACAGCCGCCAAAGAAGGCGACGGAGATACGTAAAACATCTCCACTAACCAATGCTGACGACAGAGGGTGCAGTTCGTAGGGATAATAAATAATGCAACATCTACACAACGGCGCGTCATAACGTCATACATAAAACAATGGCCACCTTCATCTCATGCAGAAGAACCTGACTACGCAACGCAAATACAAAAATTCGATCTCCAGCCACTCAATAAGGCCTCAATGACGCAACATGTCGCCGTGGTTGTCGTGATCCATACCTTGAGCTGTGCGAGGCTGTCGCGCAGACCCGAGTAGTCGGCGTCCAGCTGTGCCATGATCGGGTCCAGCACGCGTAGTCGGGCCTGTACCTGCTGCAGCTGATGCCGCGCCTGTTCGGCAGCCGCGTCCTCCGCCGTACTGAGCTCCGCCACCTGCCGACCCACACACGACTCTCACCAACGTGGATAGGTAGCTGCAGAGAGGTACAAGATGAAGCCACCGCGCCGCAGCATTAACGATAAACGAGGTGCAGTGTGGTCACCGCAAACTGCTCTCGGAAGGCAGGTTAATTGAGCGTCCAAGAGAGGACACGCAATACAAAGCAAATAATGTGCTCTTATTTATCAGTTCCTTGCCCAGAGCACACTTATACATTATCAGCAGCCGTTAATATCCGGTAAGATTGTACCTGGGTGATCTCGGCCGGCGGTGGAGGCGGCGGGTCCGGCGGTGACGGTGGCGCCGCCACCGGCGATGGCCGTGTCCGCTCCAGCTGCTGTTTACGGTTGTGCAGCAGCTGTTTCTTGCGCGCCAGCGCCGCCCGCAGGTGCTGGATGGAGTCGCCGCTGCTGGTGGTGTGCGCGCTGGTGGCCCGGGAGCCGGCCGAGCTGCGGGAGCTGCGCGCGTCCGCCTCCGAGGCCGCCACCGTCAGCGCCGAGCCGAAACTGCGCTCCGACGCCGGTGAGCCGGGTCGGCCGCCGGCCGCCGACTCCGGAGATACCTCCTGGCGGCGGCGGCAGGGTCACAGCCAGGTACACAGGCCAGCTACAGCCCGCGACAATCACTGAACACACAATCACTGAACTCTGAGGTTAGGGGTGCGACAACTGGCTTCTCAATTTCACACGGAGGTGAGCTGGCAATTTTCTTTAAGAATAATAGGATTGGTTGAGACGATAAACAGGGCTATCAGCTGCACCGAGTGATTACAGGAATTTGAAGAGAACTCAAAACCATACATTATACGGAATAATACATTATTGCACAGAATTGTTTGTCGATCCGTATGCTTCCCAACTTCTTCAGAACTGCATAAGCTTTACTTCCCGAGTCCTCATGAAGTGTCACTACAGCCCCCCACGCTCTGAAATGAATCCGTCGTCTCACCTGTTGTTTGTCAGGCGCCATCAGGCTGATGTCGGGCCGGGAGAGGTCGCCAGGGTCGGAGGCGTTGGTGGTGGCCGCGTGACGCAGCACCTCTGGGCTGAGGTCGGTGGCGCCCAGCAGGCTGGAGTCCAGCACCTCCAGCCGGCCCGCGGACTCGCCAGCCGAGGCCGGGTCCTGAGAACGGAGAGGGAGAGAGCCGTCAAGGGTGGCAACAGTTCGCACTCTGCTCACCCAAATTAATCAATAATATTGGCTGAGCAACTGGAGCAACGAGATGAGTATTACACCGATAAGAGCAATCTCAAAGAGTGTGTCACATGTATAATGGATTTTGAACTGATATAAGTTTTGTAGAGTGTGTCGAGATAGATTATTATCAGGTTTCATTTCACGAAAAACTCTGCATACAATTTCCGCACTTTTTAATGTTCAAAACAAAGGGGGATATTCCACAATTTCAAGCAATGACGTTTTTTTCTTTTCCCAAATTTATGAATTGCAATTGCAAAAACTGAAATGTCAAACCTTTTCATCTGGCAACGGATGTCACGAGATAACTGTTCATAAATGGCACCGCCTTCGCAACGTTACATGTCGCAAGCCGCTGCAAGCAGTCAGATTCATAGTTACATGTGATGCTTATGTCCCCTCAAGGTAGTAAGACAAGAGGCAACATTTTTGTTTGAAGCGGTGGAAGGTGGAAACAAAATGTGGTTTCCTGATTTTCAGACCGGTTTGGCCTACAATGGTCCTCTCTAAAATTTCGACAGTGGTCTATTACCTTAGAGAAATGAGCATCACTTGGGGGGGCGGAGTGGGGCAGAGTGTTGTGAACGAGAGCAAACGAAGAAGCGTCAGTTGAATTCCCCAACTGACCGAATTATGCTGGATTCGCGAGAGACTGCGCACGTTGTGCTCGAGGTCCTCGATCTGCTGGTTCTTCTCGGTGAGCAGACGCTCCACAAACTCGGGCAGGTTGTTTTCGCGCAGCTGCGCCAACAGCTCCGCGTGACGCAACTGCCCAGACACGGGGAACAGTCAAGGGAAAACCCGCCAGAAAACGGGGCTACACAGAGCTGCACGTCCTGAGAAGTCTTGAACAGCGTAAGGATAAAACGAAAGCTGCACCAATAATATAATTCAAGCCCAGTTTTAGCCTCTGGTTCGCTGTGATAGTTTCAACAGCATGGCTATCCTAAAAACCTTTCAGTATTTTTTTCGAGGCATAAATCAAATCGTCTGCATTTGGAGCTTCGCAGCCACGCTTGCAACACTATTACGACTACAACACAAATGCTGGCGCTGTTGTTTGCTCGCAATTATAGTTTAACAAAGGACCCGTACGTCGGTGGTGCTATGCGGAGGTGTGCGGCGTATGGTATCCGCCATGAAGCTACGCCGATGATGAGGGTCCAAACTCCACGCGCGGTGGTCAGCCACACTAGACGCCGACCGAAGCCGATTGGTCATCTTAACATCGTGGTTGTCGCCGAACACATTACCATCGCCCGATTTTAATGTGCCGGAGATGACGCGGCCCATGTGCAGACGCCTCTCGTCGCTGCTCAGACCCCAGGCGCGTGGGTCCGAGACTGAGTCGGGATTTCGAAGGGACAAGCGATGAATCGAGGTGGCGCCAGTCATATCGCCCCCTGGCTCAGGCGATTTTTCATCGGACATTTTGACGGACTTGCAGAAATGCAGTCAACTAAACATTTACCTTCTCACTCTAGGACCTCGTATAAAAAGCAAATGAACAAGAATCAAACCACATAGAACAAACATTCCGGTGAAACTAGAAATTTAGACAAATGGATGAGGAAGCTTATGTAGTTCAGTCAGCAAGCAGATGCTAAATCATCAGCCCACCCCCAGCGTTCGGAATCGTTTTCTTTTATGATTAACCGCGTGCCCGTAAGTCACATAATTTGTTTTAGCTCGTGACAATATTCTGCACGACCTCCGCAGAAAAGGTAAAGACACAATAATATGTTCGATTATAATTCAAAACATGTGGGGGAATCGTGTTAAGATGTTTCTATCCAGGGGGGTCAACGACTTCTGAGTCGGTCTTTTTATAAAGTAAAGGAATTTTGGTTTCTATCTACTGCGCATGGGGTCGGGACAAATTACAAGTAGTAATGTAGCAAGATCTTCGAGGACATCCCAAATATAGGTAATCAAACTACCGACCCATTTTAGTGTCAGCAGACAGACGGAAGGACATAAAGGAAGAATAAAGGTGATAGCATGGAAATATGAAATGCAGAATATTTACGTAAAAATGACACCGACGGAAATGTGGTTGGATAATATACGGGGAGCAATGATGGGATAAAGAAATGAATAAGTGGTTTTAATATACCAAACGTTTGGAAAGAAAACTTTTCGATGATATCTAATAAGACGTAGTAAGCTTCATGAAATCAACTCATCTACCCCTGTGAAAGCACTCTGATCTGGCTTGAGGTCTGAGCGACCCTGGCTTGAGGTCTGAGCAATTATCCTGGGGCGACGCTGCCCCTGAGGCCACGCTCAGCAGAAGGAGTGAGGGACTCGTTTCACTCGCGATTTCCTTTCGGTGCGGTCGTTCAGCTTTTCTGATGCATCCCTAATTCACATAATTTCCAATGTCTTCTCACCTTCTGCACAACTACACATAATTTAAAAATAAATATAAAATGTGCAGCAATGAAAGCCCAAAAATAAGGTCCTCCAAATCAATTTGAAAATGAGCACGCATCCATCTTAGTTTTTACTAACTCACAGTCGTGATCGACAAAACCATGAAAGCTATAAAATCAGAATATACAATACAGAATATACAAATCGATATTTAACTATATGGAGACCTCTAAATTCTGCATAAATGGTGCAGCAAATGCACGGAGAGCACACTATTTTTTAGCCAATAGCCGTGTGAGACGTCAAGAAAGAGCATCCACCGACTAGCGATACATCAGCGGTACCTTGGGAAACACCCCGTTATTCACATCCTGACAGCTTGCCATCAGTGTAACCGACATAGTACAGCGTACAACAGGTTCGGTACGATCTCTAGCATGCTCTTCTTCCCTTCTTTCGCCCTGGTGCTTCATGAAACGTGCGCTGAACTCAAAACTGCACCCTGCAAATAAGGGGACACGTACCACAAAAGACGACCCCATCAATCATCAGTTGGAATACCAAATACAACCTTGTGATCCGAGCCTCACCCTCCAATTTCCCAGCTAGCCTGTGAGAACTGTTAGGAGATCCGCGAGTCCGATTATATAAAACATTTTGAATTCCTCTCCATACACATCAGCATTACGACACATACCCCCTTCCGCACATGATCCGATGTCCGACAATTTTGGGTTCGACCTATCTAAACAACGTTCAAACAGACTCAAACCCCTATTCCCCTAGACTCCTGGAGGGTCATATTTTTAATGAGCGCCTGGGGTAGCATTCTCCATAGCTTTGATACCGTGCTGTAACGGCCAACGCACAAGAGCCCGCTTGGCACAAAGCGAACGGGCCCAGTGCAACCCTGTTCCAACACCCCTTTCACACCAGGGCCTCGCTCCAACTCCACAAACCTGAAGGGCACCAGGTGGACCCTCACCTGCAGTTCATGGTACTTCTCAGAGAGACTGCGCAGCTGGGCTGGCTCCGGCGGCGGCGGTGGCGGCGGTGACGAGGCAGCGTCGGCGGCCCGCTGCCGACCCAGACGAGCCAGCTCCGCCTCCCTCACCTCCAGCAGGCGGCGCGTCTCCTCCAGCTGGTAGGTGGCCTCCGCCAGCTGACGGCCGCCGCACACCAACGTCACACACAGCGAGGTGGGCGGCACACAAAGGTCACACACAGCCGAGGTGTGCCGCACACCAAGGTCACACGCAGCCGAGGTGTACCGCACACAAAGGTCACACACAGCCGAGGTGTGCCGCACACAAAGGTCACACAAGCTGAGGTGTGCCGCACACCAACGTCACACACAGCCGAGGTGTGCCGCACACCAAGCTTAAAAGCGGCTGAGGTGCGCCCCGCACCAAGGTCAAACACAGCCGAGGTGTGCCGCACACAAAGGTCACACGCGGCTGAGGTGCGCCGCATGCAATTGACGGTTGCCGCACATCCGGGGCAATGGCTACGATGAATATCAATATTCATGGATGCGGGGATTTCACAAGCTTACCACAGAACTTTCAGGACTGTGCTTTGTAGACTTGATGCTGGGAGCATACACTTTTTTACGAGCAAAAATACAAGCTTTTGCAAATTATTTAACACGCGCATTGACGGGGGCGGGTACCCCGCCCTCGGGTTTTTCGGGGATAGCAGTAAAACGGTGGCGCGTAGCGCCGCCGTACTTGGCATACCTTTTCCTTATCATTTTTACAACTTCTGTGAAAATTTTAAGGTTAGATCATCTCAGGTCAGGTCACCAGTACAGGTCAAGTGACCTGAATTAAAAAAGAGTTAAGTCGTAGCAGGGTGAACTTATCCGATTGAAACTCATATCACATAATGGGCCCACCGAGTTCTCTTAAACGTGTTCGGGTATTTTTGATACCGATGACCTAAGGTCAGGTACGAGGCATGACCTCTCCATTGGAAATACATGGGAAAATTGTTTTTACTCTATAACTCAGTAACAGATAGTGATAGAGCGTTTATTTTAGCTGCATTAGACTCGCCTTGGCTTTGCAGTTCTAATGATATGCATTTTATATAATTTGACCCTGAACTGACCTCGGGTCAGGTCGAATCCTTGATTTGACCTAGCAAGGTCAAATTATATATCATTCGATTCGGCTTGCTGCGAGGATTCATATAGTTCAAGTCGTTTTGTTCTATCTTTACTTGTTCAGATGTAATGGCCGAAAAACTTAATTTACATGTTATCCCTATTACGGCATGTTTTGACCTCTCGTGACCTTAAATGTGACCTGACAAAATGGTTAAGGTATTTTAGATGGAGAAGTGGATGGGCTACCCAACGCCGTTTGCCGTTTTTCGCTACCTACAGTGGTTCTCGAGATCTTAGGGGGCGGGTACCCGCCCCTCGTCAAAGCGAAGGTGGTTCAGACCCCCGTCAATGCGCGTGTTAAGATGAGAAAACACAAGTTTGACGAATACTTTCTAGATAAGTGATAAGTGAAATATTGATAAGCGCCACTTCAGGTCTTAATAATCATCTCTTCTAAGTAATCATGCTTCATCTGCATTCATATTTATTTGTGGCACAAATAAAAAAGGTTCAATCTGGCACAATGCCTTTACTAGCATGACCAGATCATGACGACAAGCGAAGATTGAAGCTTGTTACTTGAAGCAAAGGAAAATTAAATGATGGGAAATATATATTTGCCATTTTCCAGCAGACACAAGGCCGACTCAATTATTAAAAAATGTCCCTTAAGCCACTCTACAAGTGATAGTCTCAAATTTCACGATGGTGCCACATCTCATTGACTCCAATAGAATATCATAATTTCAGCTAGCTCTCACTCAGGCATGCAATGACAGCAATTTAGTAGATACTGCTGACCAGTGATACCAAAAACCAAGGAACTTTCCTCGTACTTCAGTTCTCCGCACCAACGCATAAGGTAATATGCAATACACCATACATAAATACATGGAAGAAACAAGCTCGTACACCATACAGAAGTTAAGCTTTTCACTGCTGAAGCGAAATACGGGATGGACGGCTGGTTTCCTGATGGGGCATAAAATAAGTACTAGAAAAATCCGCAGACACATCTTAACTGGCCGAGCCCTTAAGCCTAGCTCCTTTCTTTCCCAGTACAATACAACTATTTTGATTGTTCCCTCCATCGGGTTTCACCCCTCCGACCCCACATTTCTCCACCGGTTACCGACCTGTTTCTCCCTGTCTCTGG
Organism: Lepas anatifera; assembly: GCA_034440635.1. Classification (NCBI taxonomy): domain Eukaryota; kingdom Metazoa; phylum Arthropoda; class Thecostraca; family Lepadidae; genus Lepas; species Lepas anatifera. The sequence goes on from JAOTON010002176.1 coordinate 792,357, forward strand.
TGCGCTGCTCGCTGTCGTTGAGTCTGTCCTGCAGCTGGCCGGCCCGCTGTTTCCAGTCGCCGGCCGCGTCCGCCGCGCCCACACCCGCCTCCGCCGCCAGTCGGCTCCGCTGCAGCCGCGCCTGCAGCGCCGACATCTGCAGCAGCTGCTCCGCCAGCTGCGACTGCAGCGCGTCCCGCTCCGCACACACGTCCTGCGGGCAGGAGCGCAGTCAGCCCGGCGCCAGCTTTCTCTCTCTCTCTCTCGCTCTCGCTCTCGCTCTCGCTCTCGCTCTCGCTCTCTCTCTCTCTCTCTCTCTCTCTCTCTCTCTCTCTCTCTCTCTCTCTCTCTCTCTCTCTCTCTCTCTCTCTCTCTCTCTCTCTCTCTCTCTCTCTCTCTCTGACCTGGTGACTGGCGCGGCACCGTTTCAGCTCCAGCTCCATCTGTCGGAGCTGTCCCAGCGCCGCCTCCTCCGCCTCCGCCAGCCGCTGCAGCCGCCGCCGCAGCTGCGTCAGCTCCTCCCCCACTGTCGCACTGCAAGGAACCACCAATACACACCTTCTATTCCCCACCAAGACAACTCCACACAGAGCAGCAGCTCACCAGCACGCTCGAGAAAACGATTACACCCGCTTAAACGAAAATATCTACCCCGAGGCTTCCCCTCGCAGCCCAGCGTAAGTTACAAAATTATTTCTACCCCACCTCCAAACATACACGCAGTTCCTCCTCATCATTACAAAAACTGTTCCTCCCAACTGACACGTTTCCAATCGTCAAACTGTCGCAGTATCACAGGAACCATAAAGTGTTCACGGGAACGTAAAGTGTATCACAGGAACCATAAACCATGTACTGCCACGGCTTGGTCGATCCGTCGCGGAATCGCGCCAGCTCTAAATTCGAATGCACTGACTGGCGGACGTCTGGTTGGGAGTTGCCCGGTGACAGAGTCTCGGCCCGCGACGAGAAGCTCTCCTCCAGCGTCTCCGACCGCTGGTCCAGCCGGGTCTCCATCCGGATGATCTGACACCAAAGAAAGTCAAACGCCTCGTACAAAACAAAAAAACGACGAGGCACAACAGGCTTCCAATCTATCCATGGTGTCTAGCTCCAATGAAGTAATGTGAAGTAATGTAAGTAAGGTGCAGCTCCAATGTGATACTTCAAATGAAGTAATATCATTATGTCTGACAGAATTTTATTTGGTCACCGGTCACTAGGGTAGCCATAGCCACCGACTCACGCCAGCCGGTCGGCAGAGGGGAAGAGGACGGGGCGGGGGCAGTGGGTGTGGCTCGGTGACTGCTGGAGCCACCAGTACCGCCGCTGAATGAAGCAGGCACGACCTCGTGCCTCACCTGTTCTCGCAGCTCCTGCAGTAGGGACGGACACACGGAGAGCTCCGTGTCCTCGGTGTCGGCCGAGCTGTTGAGACTGGGCTCCGGCGGAGGTGGGTCCCGACCCCGCGCCGGTTTCGCGGCTGGTGGCGCTCTCCCTGGGCCTCCGCAGCTGCACGCCGCCAACTGCCGGGCGAGAGCAGGGTGGTTCAGTCGAGCGGCATGGTACACCCATCAGAGGTCAAGGAACTGGCACTGGCGGTTGCTGATCTAAATGACTAGAACTGTACAACAAACAGAAACTCCTGCTACACAGTAGGCGGAAAATTGGGTTCCTTTACCTTCTGATGGGCATTCCATGCGCGAACAATAGATACTCTATGTAGGCTCTTTGAATTATCCGAGTGGTTCTGAGTACTACAACACACGGGCATTGACAAAGAATGTGTGAAACAGCCAAATCCCGGTGTTTGAAGCACCCAGCCGCCGATCAACAGGGGACCTCAGCAACAACCTATTGTCCCTCACCCACTATTGTCCCCACGGTGCCTACAAGGGGTAGGCACCGCCAAAGAGGCCTCTTTACGAGACTTCGAGGCAACTGAATTTATTTTTACAAATGTGCCCGACAGTAGATGTTTTCACGTATGCCTACCAATCATTTCGGTCACAAGTTAAAGCCTATGTCGCCTCTCTGTAGCTTAGCTGTTCTATGTACCAGTGATGTACCCTATGATGCGGATAGATTTTAGTGATTTTTATTGCTTTTATTGTCTTTTAGGAACTTTTATGGCTTATTGTCTTTTAGGGACTTTTAAGGTTTTATTATATTTTATGTCCCTCTGTTGTCTTTTATGGTTTGTATTGCCTGTGTGTATTCATAGGTATTATTTGATGCGCTACTTCCTTTTTAGGTCATTTTAATTAAGGTCTTGTAGCGCTTCTGCTTTAATGCTGTGTATGTACATATTGTTCAATGTTTTATCTCCTGTACTTCGCCATTTATTGGGGCCATCCCGTAGGTGATAACTCAAATAAATACAAATACAAATACACCCGTCCCTTCCGCTAACCCTCTCACCAGTTCATGCAGCTAGTCCTCCCAGCCGTCCCTGCAGCAAACCCCTCACCTGTCGCTGCAGCTAAGACCTCCAAAAGTCGCTGCAGCTAGCCCCCGCACCATTTCACGCGGCTAGCCCCTCACCTGTCGCTGCAGCTAGCCCCCTCACCTGTCGCTGCAGCTAGCCCCTCACCTGTCGCTGCAGCTAGCCCCCTCACCTGTCGCTGCAGCTAGCCCCTCACCTGTCGCTGCAGCTAGCCCCTCACCTGTCGCTGCAGCTAGCCCCTCACCATTTCACGCGGCTAGCCCCCTCACCTGTCGCTGCAGCTGCCGCAGCACAGCTGCCTGGCTGCGCAGCTCCACCCGCAGCTGGTCGGCGCCGGCGGCTGCCTCACGCTGTCCCAACTCGTCGACCTGGGACTCCAGCGAGCGGATGATGTCGCGCAGGTCGTATATCTGCCGACACGGCGGGGCAGAGTTACAGACGCCCCGCCACGCAATCACCTTACCATCGCTGCAGAATGTCAGCTTTGGACGAAACACCATGATTTCCACAAGAACACACAGTTCGATCGTTTTATTTACACTTTGGTTGACAGGTAGCCTCACCTTGTCCACGGCGGCCTTCAGCTCGTCACGCAGTTGTGTGCGCTCCTGTTCGCCCTCCTGGGCCGAGGCCAGCAGCTCGCTGTTCTGCACCTCCACGGCCTCCAGCTGAACGCAATGGTAACAGACTCAGTTTCGCTCCGCTCAGCTCTCAGTTCCACGGTTAATTCGGACTGATCCAATCTACAAATCGGATCGTAAATTATATTATGAAAAAACACTGTGCCCACAAGCAAAACATCCGTTAAAAATCTATAAAACATTTTTTTCTGGTATCTAATTCCAGAGCTGCCTCTTCTGTTTTTTCTCTCTCGCGCTTTTCTTGCTACCCCATGCCTTAGTTTTCCCTCGCACTGACCTGCCGCCGCCGCAGGGCCAGTTCGTCCCTCTCTCGCTCGGTGGACGTCAGCTGCGCCGCCAGCCGCGCCTGCTCGCGGCCGAACTCGTCCCTCTCCGACTCCCGCTCCGCCGTCAGCTCCTCCAGGAAGGAGCGCACCGCGCGCAGCTGCTTATCGGCCGCTTCCATCTGCGCAGGAACGCAGCGTTCACTTTTGCAAGGCAATAGCAAACAGGGATGATATGTGCTATCAATGAAAAGTCTCTGGATAAAAGTGCTGCAACAAAGAAAGCTTCATGGCATACACTCTTGAAAATGGAAACAACATGCACCATGCTGAGGCGCAACGAATATACCGTTTTAGCAGTCTCACATCGCGCAAGTGGAGAGAAATGCGTCTTTCCGCACTCCTCCGGCGTCAACAAGAACTAACGTTCGTCCCCAGCCCGTCACACCCCCGTGAGTCAGCGTTCCTCCACCCACCTGTTGTCTGAGGTCATCGACCTCGCGGGCGCTTTCAGCCACCACCAGGTCGCTCTGCGTGGTCAGCTCGACCAGCAGGGTCTCCAGCTGTTGGACGCGGCTCAGCAGCAGCGGAGAGTCAGCCAGGTCGACCGGTGTCTCCAGCAGCGCCTCAGCTGACCACATCACCGGGCAGAGTGAACACATATACACAGGACTAGACTGACACACAGGCACAGGGCTGGACTGGCACACATACACGCCTCAGCTGGTCACACCGCCGAGCGGAGTGAACACACACGGCCTGAAGACAGACCCTGATTGTTAACATCCATTCAGGGTGTGGTCCAGACATACTCTCCCCTTTCAGACACTGGAATCTCACGCGGTTCGACAATCTTCATGCCTGCCTCAAGTACGTCCATTTCCAAACTGCCATTTCTTCCTCTTGCGCCCCCCGCCCCCTCTCTCACCTGCGTCTCTGACCCGCTGCAGGTCCGTCTCGGCCGGCGGAGACCGGCGGTCGCGGCCCGGCGCCTCCCCAGCGCCTCTCTCTCCTCCGCCTGGGCAGCACCCGAGAGCTGTTGTCGGGCAGCTGCCAGCTCGGTGGCCAGCCCGTCCACCCGCAGCTGCAGCTCGGCGCAGCGCCGCTCCGACGTCTGTAGCCGCTCGGCGTCACTGCTGCCACTGCTGACGGCAGCGGACGGTGGTCGTGGTCACACAGAGTCATGCCGCACAACAGACTCACAAACAGCGGGTATATGCAATACAGACCTATACCTTCCACAACAATAATTTGCACTTTCCCACGGCACATAAAAATGAGCTGCACTTTTTGTCCAGAAACGATGACAACAAATGAATGTCTATGTGGAGTCATGAGGAACAGCAGTTGCAAACCCGAAAATGAAATAAGGCACATTTCCACAAATCCCTACAAAAATGTTGTAATGATAATAAATCAAGGCATCATAATAATGAGAATTAATGGGGGCAGCAGGTGTGAAAGTCCACACCAGAAACGTATTTCGACAAAACGACACCATAATTTCGACGTCAATACCAGGCCCACGCTGCCTCTCCGTCCGGCGACTGACCCGGCGGCCTGGGAGGCGGCCGCCGCCTGCAGCCTGGCGGCCGCCTCCCTGACGCAGCGCTCCACCCGCGGCAGTTGCCGGCCCGTCTCCGCCCACAGCCAGACGCCCTCGTCCGGCGCCAGCGCCTCCAGCACCATGCGGTCCGTCTGCTCGGCCTCAGGGTCGGCGGCCGTGCCCGAGGGCGGCCGGTACAGCCGCTCGGCCGCCTGGAAGTACTGGCAGAGGGCGCGCACCAGGCCGGTCAGCTGCCGCAGCTGGGCGGTCTGCTCCTCCCTGCCGCCGCGGCGCGCACAGAGGTTAGTCAGCCGCCAGCGTAGTTAGGAGATAGCAGGATGATCAGCACTGCACTCATTATTTAACGGTTCGTTATACTTTCTTGATCACTGTTCTCCTACTGCCGCGGAATTTCGATGTACTCACGAACAGAACCACGGGTCATAGCTCAGCGAACAAGCACTGCCCCCACTCTCTCTGCAGCGGACCCGGGGACCTACAGCAACGCCACATCCACAGCACTATATCAGCAGCCGTGTGACACTGCCCCTCTGTCGCGGTGCAGCACCAGCAGCCTGCATCGCTACTCACCTGTCGCGGTGCTGCACCAGCAGTGTGCATCGCTGCTCACCTGTCGCGGTGCAGCAGCTGCAGCCTGCATCGCTACTCACCTGTCGCGGTGCAGCAGCTGCAGCCTGCATCGCTGCTCACCTGTCGCGGTGCAGCAGCTGCAGCTCCTCGCGGCCCACCTCCACCACGGGCGCCTCCTCGCCGGTCCACAGCTGCTGCGCTTCCACACGCCGCTGCGCCTGCTCCAGCTGGCGACGGACGTTCGCTCAACCTCAGTCTCAGTCTCAGACGCCGGCTCAACCTCAGTCCACATCGGCGCCCGCGGAGCCCCCCCTCCAGCATGGTTCTGTCCACACCGCTGCGTGCGCCCACGGAACCGCTCCCCGCGCGTGGATCAGCCCGGCAGCGGATCAAAAGCTACTCGAGCCGAAGACAAAATAAACAGTGATGGTGTAGAGGGCTTACACGAAAATAAATATATTAATGGTACAAAATGTTTTCGTCGCTAGAGTTTCTCTGTGGTTTAACAGGAATCAGCCCATTTTTGAATCGTAAAATATTTAATATGGTGTCCAAAATACACCACATTTTAAAGAGCTACCGTTGAAAGCGGAAAGCAGTCCGCCAGCACTTTTCTGCGCACGGATAGATGGATCATCGGCACACGCACTTTTGGCTGTTCTACCTAGGTTTATTCGGTTCTTTGTCTGCTCAGTATTCGGCCACACCTCATGGAAAAACCCTCAGAATGTACATAACACAAAAATATTAGTTCTCGCAGGGCTCCAAGTGTGCTGACCCACTCAACAGAGCACACAGCTCCCAATAGGACACGAGCAATTAGATCGTGCCCGAAAACACACGCCGCTGTGTTTTCGCTAGAACGCTAGCTCTTTGTGAAAAATTTCTGGCACGTCGACAGACGATAGACACTACGACAAGACAGATAATATGTATTCCTCAACAACTCAGACCATATGGCGCAAACATGAAGGATGCCAGAGCCTAGCACTACAAACTCAACAATGAACCATACACCAGCCATTAACAGCCTTACGGCTCCAACAACCTAATCTCAAACGCCTGCTTTGAAAAGCAAAGATGGTACACTAGGAGTAAATAATCTTGGAGAACGTGCTGTATACCACAGAGGTGATCTACATTCGGAAACATCTGAAGACCCATGCAAAACAATGAAGCAGCAGACCAAGGAATTAGGCAATTAATGCTAGCCATGCATTGCTCTTCCTGGAAAGAATCAGACTTCGGCGTGCCATACTTTAACATAGGTAAAGTTCTCAACTCTACGTGATATCTGCCCGCGTTCAAGCCGAAGAAGAACAAAAACTAGGAAAAGGATCATTCAGAAAAGAGCCAATGACGACAAATCACCATTTTAATCGTCCCAAATACGATCCCAATACGCATAAAAGCGGCAATGTCCCCGAAACAAAACGAAATGTAGGCCAAAACAGAGCTTAAAGGGAAAGCGTACGTTTCCTTTCCAAAAAGAGGACGGAAACGCGGAGGGCAATCGAAAAATATATCGCGTAAGAGACGGGTTTTCCTCGCTGAACTACACAACCTCCAGAAGTATGTACTCTCAGCATGCTGCATCAGACAGGGGTACCACCCCACCACAGCGTTCTCCCACTTCACCCCCACCACGTGGCCAGGGAGGCTCCAGAGACAAACCTGGCGCAGCCGGAGCCGCAGCTCCGGCGCCGCCGCCTCGCCGCACGGGGTCACCTCCAGCGCCTCCAGCTCCCCCACCAGCGTCTCCTGAGGGTGCCGGCCCCGCCCCCGCCGCCGTCAGCACCGGGCCGACCGCGCGGACACACCCAAACACCGCCATCTGTGTAGCTCAACTCTCGACCTTTACCCAGGGTTACCGTGTGATCTTTGCACAGAGGCACATGCCATTCTTGTTAGTATCACCTGCTTTTCATTCGTGTCGCTGAAATTGAACCTCCTGACGGATACACTCGCCTAGACAATATGTAACAGGAAAGGCGGAAACACCATCTGTGGATACAGCATGCAAGCAATAAGCCGTTAATAAAAGCATTAGTGGCAGCTGGTGCGTGAGAGGTCGGTACTTTGCCAGTGCGTTAGTGTGGTATCCAAGGCACGGCATTCAAGCCAAAATCAATACTGATCATAAGCACCAATTGCACGTTAAATGGACGGAAAAGTTCACCAATTAAAACATAATACTTACCTCCATGCAGTAACACTTACGTATGCGCTCAGATCATTAACAAAGGAAAGCGGTTCCACCCAACAGATTGAAACCTGTTCCTACTGCCTCACCTTCACTTTAAAAAGAGCATTAAGTACAGGGCTAAAGAGCATAATCTGCAATCAATAGATGGTAAAGAAACCCTAGCCAAGTTAAAACGGATGGCTTACGAGGCATTCCTTGGAATCCTGACGTAGCAGTCATTTGTCCGAAAACAAAATGAATGAAAATATTCCATTCACGGCCTAAATAGGGGATGTTTTGCGCACGCACCATCACGGACAAACCCTACTATGTACCTATCATAAGGCATGACCAATCAATCTCATTGAAACCCTGCATCGTTGGGTGCATAGCAGTGCGCATTGAATATATCACAGGTATTGGCAAAATACAAGCTATATGTTTTGGACACCCAGTATTTCATAATACCGCAAAATAGTCGGCCTCCGAAAAAAAACACAGGACAAATGAGTATTCGGAAAGGCATTTGCCCATCTGCATAAGGGTTGTCGCGGGGTACTTCACGCCAGAGTGTAGCCTTCCCCTAGACACCAGTGAAACTTGTTTCCTTGAACAGATTAACTCTCTACAAGAACGACCAGCGCGAAAATGACGAATACATGCAAATTTACACAGAAAGCTTAAAATACAACTTTAGGCTTGATCCGCATCAATAGCCTGTCCAGGGTGGCATATCCGTGTCATAAATCCAACTACATCAATGATCTAATCCTCTCGAACTATCGGCGCGGCTCTCCTTCTTAACGTGCCATCAATCTCGTCTCCACACATACACACTTATAATCCACCTATCACATCCAATGTTGAGGACAGGCGCACTAATGAGCACCGTCGGTTGCGGTATTAGTCACAGGCTCCCGCCGATTTTCCATTCTCGTGGGTACCCAGTACCTGCAGATGGTGCTCGCGGCGCGCAGAGGCCTCCAGCTGGAGCTTTAGTTCGCGCAGCTGCCGCTGGTGGCGCGACTCAAACGCTCGCAGCGCCGCCTGGTGAGCGGCCTCCAGCTCGGCCAGGCCGGCGCCGGCGTCTCGCTGGAGGGCGGCCTGCAGCCGCGCCACGCGGGTAGCGGCCTCCTCGTCCAGCGAAACACCGCTCAGTACCGCCTGTCGGAACGTCGGCCCGCCTCACACACACGAGGGACGTCCGGCCCATCTCACAAACACACGAGGGACATCCGGAACACCTCACACCCACACACAAGGTACGTCCGGCCCACCTCACACACACGAGGGACGTACGGCCCACCTCACAAACACACGAGGGACGTCCGGAACACCTCACAACCACACACAAGGTACGTCCGGCCCATCTCACACCCGCACCCACACACCCGCACTCACCCACTCACACCCCACCCCCACATACCGACCCCCCCACACCCACCCACCCATACACACGAGCGACGTCCGTCACACCTCACACACCCGTACCCACCCCCCACGCTCACACACACGAGGGACATCCGGCACACCTCACACTCACACACGAGGGACGTCCGGCACACTTCACACCCCACACACACACGAGGGACGTCCGTCACACCTCACATACCCGTACAAACCCACACCCCACCCCCACACCCACACACACGAGGGACGTCCGGCACACCTCACACCCACACACACACGAGGGACGTCCGTCACACCTCACATACCCACAAACCCACACCCACCACACCCACACACACGAGGGACGTCGGCACAACTCACACCCACACACACACACGAGGGACGTCCGTCCACTACGGCCACCCACACCCCACCCCCACACACACGAGGGACGTCCGGCACACCTCACACCCACACACACACGAGGGACGTCCGGCACACCTCACGCCCACACACACACACGAGGGACGTCCGGCACACCTCACACCCACACACACACACGAGGGACGTCCGGCACACCTCACACCCACACACACACGAGGGACGTCCGGCACACCTCACACCCACACACACGAGGGACGTCCGGCACACCTCACACCCACACACCACGAGGGACGTCCGGCACACCTACACCCACACACTCACGAGGGACGTCCGGCACACCTCACACCACACACACACACGAGGGACGTCCAGCACACCTCACATCCACACACACACACACGAGGGACGTCCGGCACACCTCACATACCCGTACCCACCCACACCCCACCCCACACCCACACACGAGGGACATCCGTCAGACCTCACACACAAGGTACGTCCGGCCCACCTCACACCCGCACCCACACAGCCGCACCCCACCCCCACACACACACGCAAGGGACGTCAGCTCATCTAAAACACAAGGGATGTCCAACCCACCTAACACACCCACACCCACATACAGGGGGACGTCCGTCACACCTCACACACACGAGGGACATCGGCTGAAATGACACACACGAGGGACGTCCACCACACACATGAGGGACGTCCGACACATACATGAGGTATACCCGACATACACACAAACACTAGGGACGTCCGGCGCACACACAAGGAACGTCCGCCCCCCACCCCACACGAGCGATGTCAGGCACATACATGAGGGATGTCCGGCACACACAAATACAAAGGACATCCGGCACACCGCACACACAAGAGAGCGCGCCCACTTGTGACAGCATTCGCGCCATTAACCGTTTCGGCCTAAATCATGTTTATGCTTTCCGGATGACACCGCTCAACAAAGCCCGTCGACAACGTATGGCAGCGGAGGAAAGCACGACAGTGTTTGGCAGCCGTATACCACTGCAACGCAAACTCCGGGCGGCATCTACCAAAACAAAACCGTTACATCCTCCGAATGAGAACAGAGCAAAGCACAACTTAACAAAACAGAGCGGAACACAACTCCGAGGGGTTCAAATCCCTGAAAATGCGAACCCCAAGCTGCAGCGAACTCAAACAAAACCAAATTAAGTGTGAAGCCGACCAATGCCTGGAAAGGTGAAACGTCATTCACTTAAGACTTACTCATAAAAACGAAACACGAAACAAATTTCTTCACTTAAAACTTACTCATAGAAACGGAAACACGAAACAGCCTTCTTTAATGTTTGAACCTTGTTGTTCCACATCTCTGTGAGGCTCCCAATGCTAAGGAGGGCTGTCCTTAAGGCATGACGTTGCCGCTCGCAGAGTCAATCAGTGGAATGCTTTGGCAACGCGCTCCCACGTACATAAACTCATGTCATTTCGAAATTAATAACTGAAAATAAAGTTCAGACATAACGTTGAGGAAATGCCACCAGAAAAAGTTCATGCGTATGCGACAGACTTTGGGGTGGGCAAGCGAAAGAATAACGCACGAAACAAACCGCCACTCAAAAGACAAAAGCGAGAGAAAAGAACGGACCATACTGCACAAAAAGCCAAAGATGGAAGAGAGTACCGCACACCATAATTATCTAATTCTCATGGAGAACTACTGCCGCACCAGAGGGCGTACAGGAGAACAGGAAGGGAGACAAGCAGAGTGCAGACCTGAAAAATTATCTCATCACATTACTGTGATTAAAATATCAGATAACAATTGAGGACGTCTTGCGCCATATCACAAGACACATATCAAACCTACTTGCCAGCTTCAACTAATGACCTCGGCCATGAGTTCACATTGCCATTGATCATCCTAGATATCGTTCAAGCGTCCCATCCCGTCATTCATCTATAAATTGTGAATTATTCGCGCTTGGTACCACTCTACGCCATCACCCTTACTGTCGGCCCCGACCCCTTTCATTTGGTGCTTCCAGTGCCAGCAGTCTGCCTTGCTTTAGTGTGTGTGGGGGGAGGGGGATTTCTATTTCAGACGTCTTAAAATACTATATTGGTAGATTATGGTCCTGTTCCAGCGCCTCGTCTAACCTTTTTCCAAGCTCCTCCAAAAGAGGAGGAAGACTACTATACTCTACTGTTCAAATGAGACAGGAGCAGAACATTCTACTCTTCTGGGAGGAGGATAAAGAAGGCGCTGGAACAGACACTGTTCTCACGGAATCGTCACTAATGTACTTTACCAACGGCTGCTTTTGAAGAAATACATCTTATGAAAAACACCATGTGTCATTGGCTTAGTCCGAAATACATTACATAAAATCGGATCATTCACTCGCTATGGGCTGATCCAAGATCTCCGATGAGAGGAAAAATTTAGACCAGGGGCGCCAGCTTAAAGGTGTGACATATCAGAGAGGCGCCACATTGTATCTTGGGGGGGGCGACAGTATATGAATCCTGGGGAAAAGGGGGTAGGAAGCAACCTTGTTTTTTTGGGGGGGGCGTAGGGGCGGTTGTAGGTGGCACCGAGCCTTGGTGTGGGTGCGACCCGTAGTTCATTACATTTGTCCCTCACCCCAGTTGGCCACCGCGCCGTGTCTCCCACTACCTTGGCTGAGGACCCGGTCCCAGCCCAGGCGTGCCACCGCCACAGCCGCCGACACCTGCCCATCACTGACCCCGCCGGCGCCGGTACCCACCTTGATCTGGCTCTCGTACCCGGCAGCCAGCTCCAGCTTCCAGCAGGCAGCCTCCTGGTCGCGGCGCAGCTCGGCGGCGGCGCTCTCGGCGCGCAGCTGCGCCAGCTCCCGCTCCGCCTGCGCCGCCTCCTCCTGCGCCTCTCGCCTGCGCGCCTCCAGCTCGCGCGCCGCCGCCTCCGAGGTACGTCGCTGCTCCTCCTGCCCAGCGCCGGCGCCGGCCACCGTTGTGGGAGTGCGCCGCGGCAGGGGTGCGCGGGTCACGCCGCCGTGGGGCGCACGTCGCCGAGTGCAATTTGTGGAATAGGTATACTACACCCCATTTTCACAACTACCCAACTTTTTAATTATTACAGGGTGGGGCATCAGGAGTGCAGTGCACCAAAAGTTCAGACGCTTGCAATTTTATTTGTTTCTGTGTCTTCTGTATTTGTTTCATGAGGCGCGAACTACACTTGGTATCGACCAATATGGCAAAAAATATCCCCTTAATGTATAGAGCGTTATTCCCTGGGCATTGCTTAGAAGTCTTTGGGTCGTTTCCTCGCTTGGGCGCCACCGATACTCACAAAACAAAACTGTACCAGAACTTGAATAGTGCCTGACTGTTTCTTTACATTTGATAGAAAAACACCGACTTCGCACGTTGTTCCAAACTTTACAGAATTGTTCTACTCTTTGTCCGGTGGAGAAAAATGTATATCGCAAACTATTTTCAGCTAAAACCGAAACGTATCTGCACATTCAATAATAATCAGGGATGCACGAATAATGTGTTAACACCCCTTTCATCAACCTTGAAATATATTACATGGGATGAATTTCATATGTGCTTGACATTCAAAACCACCATATTCATCGGCATCCATTCATGCTTTATCACCTTAGTTGCCCCAACTTTTCCAAATTGAGGTAACAATGATCCCAAGAGCTAGACGTGCGATTAATTTGCTGAACATTTACCATCCACAACAGAGCTTGGTCAGTAAATGACCATATTCAATTAGCCCCATTTTTGTTAAATATGCAGGCAAAGCCAAGAGCCAGACATATTTGATTCCCTCACACTTGCAATGCCTCCATGTCCTATTGTTTTCTCGCTCTATTTCGGAACTCTTTTCCCCGTCCTCACGGGAAGTGTTAATCTGACGAGCAGGTGACCAGGAGGACTTTTGGACAAGTCCGGTGGCAAAGCTGGTTAGTAGGCGATAAAGCGGCACACGGTGCCAGCAGGCGTTAGTATCGAGGCACGATGCAGTGTTATAGGCACAAACTCAAGCCAAGCTGTACACGAAGCACGTCAGGTTCTCCCAGAATAGGTGGCGTGCTACAGGAGAGACAGTGGAGCTTCTGGAGGTGCTACATTGTACCCAGCAACTCATATCTGAGAACTCTCCTCTTCAGATTCCAGTCTTGAGTCGTATGAGCTCCCCGTCAGATAGTGGCTCACATACGACCGGTAGACATAAAGAGAGTCCGTGGAAAGCCATAGTAGTCACCGGGCCCTCCAGACAATGGACACCCCGCCACCTGATCGTTACATGTCTAACTAGGGATTCTGGCAAAAACGGCAGACTGCAGACTGCATTAAAATAATGAAAATCCAGTTAAGGCTACGTCTTTGGGTCACCCGCACTTCCACATTTAAAGGCCCTCTAGAAACAAGTAGCCCCCTTCAAGGACGCGACCTTCGGCCGCGCCTGACCCTCCACCAGGCTATGTACCAGCGCGAGGGACACTCCCGCAGCCTTCCCACCTGTTCGGCCTGACTGCGCTGCCGCAGCTCCAGCGCCAGCGCCTCCAGCTCCGACAGCAGCAGCTGCCGGCGGGCCTCCTCCCCCTCGGCGGACGTCATCGCCGCGCCGGGGCCGTCCCCGCCGCCAGAGTGCGCCGCCGCCGCCGGCACGCCGTCCTGCAGGTCGGCCAGAACCGGCGTCAACGCCAGAATACGCTGCTCACCATGCCACAGGAACAGGAGAGAAACAGAGCAGGCTGCATCAGACGGACCCTAAAATAGACATTTCGGTCAGTCTGCACGGATTTGATTGTCTCAGTGTGTCAATATGTCCGAAGTGTTTCAGCCAGTCCCCTCCCTGTGGCAGTAGAGGTTCCCGTTTCCCAGCGTCAGTTCCGTTGATAGCCGACCTGAGGACACTGCTGCAGCTGCTGGAGCTGCTGTCGGTGTTGTTGGACCAGCTCGGCACGCGCTGCGCTGCCCTGCTTCTCCGCCTCCCGACGTGCCGCCTCTGCCTCACGCTTATGCCTGAGGTCACAGAGGGAGGGTAAGAACACCAACAGCACCGACACGGACCTCACCAGTGACGGTGGGAGAGTAAGAACATGAGCACCCACACGGACCTCACCGATCACAGTGGGAGAGTAGGAGTATCATCGCAGACACGGGCCTCACCGGTCACAGTGAGAGAGTAAGAAACATCATCATGGCAGACACGGACCTCACCGGCTACGGCGACAGAGTTGGAACATCATCATGGCAGACACGGACCTCATCGGTCACAGTGGGGAGTTAGAACATAATCATGGCCGACACGGACCTCACCGGTCACAGTGGGAGAGCAAGAACATCAGCGCCTGCACGGACCTCACGGGTCACAGTGGGAGAGTAGAAACATCATCATGACAGACACGGACCTCACCGGTCACAGTGGGAGAGTAAGAACATCATCATGGCAGACCTTACCGGTCACAGTGGGGGAGTAAGAACATCATGGCAGACACGGACCTCACCGGTCATAGTGGGGAGTAAGAACATCATGACAGACACGGACCTCACACCGGTCACAGTGGGGGAGTAAGCGCATCATCGTAGACACGGACCTCACCGGCCACAGTGGGAGAGTAAGAACATCATCGCAGACACGGACCTCACCAGTCACAGTGGGGGAGTAAGAACATCATCATGGCAGACCTTACCGGTCACAGTGGGGGAGTAAGAACATCATGGCAGACACGGACCTCACCGGTCATAGTGGGGGAGTAAGAACATCATGACAGACACGGACCTCACGGGTCACAGTGGGAGAGTAGGAACATCATCATGGCTGACACGGACTTCACCGGTCACAGTGAGGGAGTAAGAACATCATCATGGCTGACACGGACCTCACCGGTCACAGTGGTGGAGTAAGAAGATTACGGCAAACACGGACCTCACCGGTCACAGTGGGGGAGTAAGAACATCATGGCAGACACGGACCTCACCGGTCATAGTGGGGGAGTAAGAACATCATGACAGACACGGACCTCACCGGTCACAGTGGGAGAGTAAGAACATCATCATGGCAGACCTTACCGGTCACAGTGGGGGAGTAAGAACATCATGGCAGACACGGACCTCACCGGTCATAGTGGGGGAGTAAGAACATCATGACAGACACGGACCTCACGGGTCACAGTGGGAGAGTAGGAACATCATCATGGCTGACACGGACTTCACCGGTCACAGTGAGGGAGTAAGAACATCATCATGGCTGACACGGACCTCACCGGTCACAGTGGTGGAGTAAGAAGATTACGGCAAACACGGACCTCACCGGTCACAGTGGGGGAGTAAGAACATCATCGCAGACACGGACCTCACTAGTCACAGTGGGGGGAGTAAGAACATCATCATCGCAGACAAGGACCTCACCGGTCACAGTGGGAGAGTAAGAACATCATCATGGCAGACCTTACCGGTCACAGTGGGGGAGTAAGAACATCATCATGGCAGACACGGACCTCACCAGTCACAGTAGGGGGGGGAGTAAGAACATCATCAGACAGACACGGACCTCACCGGTCACAGTGGGGGAGTAAGCGCATCATCGTAGACACGGACCTCACCGGTCACAGTGGGAGAGTAAGAACATCATCATGGCAGACACGGACCTCACTGGTCATAGTGGGAGGGTTAGAACATCAGATAAGAGCATCGCTTCTAGTAAACGGTTTCTGATAAAAGCTTATAGTAACACATGATACCTGTATAAAGACCGGTTGCAGGCCTTTAAATTAAATAAGTCAGGACCATTTAGCCGGATAAAATCACACCTTTTGACATCTAGAAAAAGATACATGCAATGCTTAGTTTTTTTGCGTTACATCCATATTCCTAAATAATATGCATAAGGGGATTACCACGATTAAAAATGTCATCCGTTCCTAATTTCCACACTCCTCGTCAGAACTGCGCAAAGCAACAGCTGTGACCCTGGGCTCGATACCAAAGGCCGGTGTCGACCACATCTGTGTCGACACCGGCCGCGGCCGCCACAGAAACACCGGTCAACACACAAAAACAGGATCAATGACATCCGTCGCAGGCGGCCTGGTTACACCGCGTTGCCAGGCAACAATGATTACTCATCCCAGCACTCAGAGCAATATGAGAACACTCTTCTTAATTCCGCAGCTTACAGACGCCAATCCGCGAGAGACTCACCGTTCGACTGTTTGCGCCAGCTGCGCCGCGTGTTTTCTTTCGATCTCGGCGATGTGCAGGCGGTGTTTGCGTTCCAGCTCAGTCCTGACATCTCGTGTGCGCGCGGCTAACTTGCGGTCCAGCTCCTGTCCCCAGGTGGCCAGCCGCCGCTCGAAGCCCACCCGCAGACGCAGCGCAGCCGGCCTGGGCCGCAGAGCGCGGGGCAAGCCGGTAAGACGGGCTCACGCGGACAGTGACATCGCTGCTGACGGGTCACTGCGACAACACACAGTGGCGCCCTCTCCAAACACATCACACTCCCGAAATAAAAACTTTTTCTTTTCTTAGAATGACACTTTTCTTGCGTCTACGCTGTATTAATACTTTTCTTAAATTCAGGTCCTCAGCTCACCTCTACTTGAAACGTAGTGGCAGATTGGCGCCTGTTTCTAATAACTCTGGTCAGGTCAGAAAACTCGAAAGTGTGAACTTCTGAAAAAGTTAATTTAATCAATATCTTTGGCTTAAAGGAACAATTTAGGAATAAAATAGGTTTGAAACTCAAGAAACCACAGTTTGCTTCCACCTCAAATTGCTCAAAACAGATATCGCTTCTTGTCTTAATACACTGGGTTGAACCAAGCATCGCGTGAAATCACGAATCTGGCAGCCAGCGGCGGCTTGCGCCATGTCAGGTTGCGTGGCCATGCCATCATTTATCATCATTTATCACGTGGCATGCGTTGCCAGATATAAAGCGATTCTTTCATGGTTTGAAATAAGGCATTAAGCCCCTTTTCTTTGAACTTTAAACCTTACAAAAGTTGTATACAGAGAGCATTGGGTAAAGTTAAATATGCCAATGGTGGTTTCTCGACACGCTCAAGAAAACTGGTATCCCAGTTCAAGACCCATTATAAAAGTGGGGCGAAAGCTGGCGCGCCCTTTAACGACGCGCCATCCTTCATATCCACATAGCTAAAAAAACTTTAATCATCTTCCCTCACAAAGGAAACCTAAAAACAGGATCAAGCCCGCGCGAGGACAGTCAAACTTGGCCTTCCGTGTGTATTTCTACAGCTTTACAAGACGACCTTTGACCATGAGCAGCTCCACATGCCTCCCGGAACTGGCCCCACCGTATCAGTAAAATACAAGCCAGCGACCACCTTACATCCACTACACGTGATGGACACACACCTCTCATATTTCTCTAGGTCCACACCCAGGGTAACATGCCTTGAAATTAACAGGCACAATCCAATAACGTTAGTACCCTACGCAGTGCGGCGGGCTACCCTTCAGCCGTCCTGTCCGGCCCCACAATTTCCAATGCATACTGATGAGAGTGCGGCAGCCCTGCACTCTTCGCAGTTCTCTCGGGACGCCCTCTTCATCATGCTCGACTATACGCCTACAAGATTCTCCACTCCAAAAGTTAACGATACATCACGGCGCAGTGCCTCGCTACTCTGCCTTTAACATTTCGCGAGTCATCGCAAAGAACGAGCACATTGTTTACCAACGATAGAACATTTTCCCACAGATCCAACGTTTTATCCAAAGCAGTTTCGAGTTTCATGATACAGTAACTTCGTTCATCCGCCTGTGTCTGTTCGTCCGTGTGCCTGTTCTCCGTCTGTCTGTTCGTCCGTCTGTGTCTATCTGTCCATCTGTGTCTATCCGTCCGTCTGTGCCTGTTCTCCTTGTTCTGTCTGTTCGTCCGTTCACGGATGTCCGTTCGCTGTCTCCTCGTCCATTTGTATCTGCTCCTAGATCTGTGTCTGTTCGTCCATCTGCGCCTGTTCTCTGTCTGTGCCTATCCGTCCGTCTGTGTTTCCTCGTCAGTCTGTGTCTGTTCGTCCGTTCACGTATGTCCGTTCGTCCGTTCACGTATGTCCGTTCGTCTGTCTCCTCGTCCGTTTGTATCTACTCCTCGGTCTGCGTCTGTTCGTCCGTCTGTGCCTGTTCTCCGTCTGCGCCTGTTCGTCGGTCTGTGTCGGTTGGTCGGTCGGTGTCAGTCCCCGTCAGTGGGTCTGTTCCAGTGCTGTATGGACCCACCCTGAGGCGTGCTGGCCGTCGTCGGGCGGCAGGCCGAGGTCAGTGAATCCGCCGTCGCCCAGCTCGGCGGCCAGGCTCTGCACCCCGGCCGCCAGCTCCGACAGCTCGCCGTCAGCTGTCAGGCCCGCCTCCGACTGGGCCTGCTGCTGAATCAGCCGGCGCATCTCGTCAGAGTACCTGCCGCACGCCACAACACCGGCATCACCATCGCCATAGTCGGTGTTTTAGGACAGGTCACCTTCGACAGTCATATCGAGTCGTTAACTATGGTGGCACTGTCAACAAAGTACGACGGGACTACAGAGCTTCCCAGAACCCCCAATCCCTCCCAACAACAATAATATGTTCGTAAAATAAGAAAACTGGGTTACAGCGGCATCCATGTCATTTCCACCAAAGCTATGGAGGCAATCAAAGCAGAGCTCTTACGTTTAGGACGCGAGTTACGCCAGCTTTATAGCTGCTCACAAGCCCAGCACGGCACAAACAGCGTCGGTGGGACTGAGTGGAAGAGAGACAGTGTTTACCCGGCAGTGAAACGGCGACTCATCAGTGGACCGGCAGAGACCCAGCGACCCAGCAG
This sequence comes from Lepas anatifera, assembly GCA_034440635.1. NCBI lineage: Eukaryota > Metazoa > Arthropoda > Thecostraca > Lepadidae > Lepas > Lepas anatifera. The sequence goes on from JAOTON010002176.1 coordinate 811,604, forward strand.
TGGACCGGCAGTAGATAAATCGGGGACACATCAGTGGACAGGCAGTAGATAAATCGGGGACACATCAGTGGACCGGCAGTAGATAAATCGGTGACTTATCAGTGGACCGGCAGTGAGCCAGCGACTTAACCTTCGCCCGGGTGGGGGGCCTTTTTAGACCCCCTCGGGTTTTTCCAAAGTGACCAAAAAAACGGCGGCGCGCAGCCGCCAAACTCGGTCTAGCTGTTCCTTCATCATTTTTACATCTTTCCTGAAAATTTTGGCTCAAGGTCATATCAGGTCAGGTCACCAGGTCAGGTGAAGTGACCTCACCTCAAAAATACTTAGGACGGCATAACTAAAAGAAGGGTTAATCGATCAAGTTGAAACTCATACCACATCTTGGGCCCACCAGGAGCTACAACATTTGTTCCGGGATTTTTGATATTGGTGACCTAAGGTCATGTGCAGAGCATGACCTCCCCATTGACAATGCATGGGGAAAATCACGAAATGAGCTTTTCTCAGTAAGTATGGATGGAATCAACTTCAAACATCGGTTGCGACTTGCTCTTAGCCCATTTCTGAAGCTGATACCAAAATTTTTGACTTGTGACCTTTAAAAGGTCACCTTAGGTCAAATAAGCATTTTTGTGTTGTTCTCTATAAATTTTGAATAAACTAAGATAGATCTTTTATTTTGTCGCCAAAGTGTTTGTATAGTCACTGGAAGTCAAATGATATACATCATGACTATACCAGGTCAAGTTGGGTCAGACCGTTGACCTGGGTCAGGTCAAATTCTTAAATTTGACCTGCCATAGCAATATCATATATCATTCGATTCGTATTGATGAGAGGATTGCAATGGTGCATAAACTATGGCTGTATCTTGTTTGGTTTGGAAGCTATTAGCGAAAAAGTAAACGCCTTTATGCATGGGTGGCTATGGACATTCCCAAGAATATGCCCAATATTTAGTGACCTGTAGCTCCCTAGGCTTTGACCTGACACGAAAATGAATGCCACTGTAATGAAAGCGCATCTTAAGAGCTTTCGAATGGTGTTAGAAAAATGTTTCTAGCTATCATAGTTTCTGAGATATAGGAGGTTTTCTTAGTACGCCTCATATTAGCGATTTTGACCTATTTTGACCTCTGGTGACCTTGATATTGACCTGACAAGAAAAATGACCGAAGTATTTTCGATATCATTTTCGAAGAGCTTTCGATTGCCGTTTTGCGCTTTTTTCTAGCTCTCTTAGTTTTTGAGATCGTGGGGGTCTTTTTTAGCCCCCCACCAGGGCGAAGGTGGCTCGTACCCGCCACCGGGGCAAGGGTTAACAGTGGACCGGCAGTGTTTTCCCGGCAGTGACCCGGCGGCTCGGCAGTATTTTCCCGGCAGTGACCCGGGGAATCGGCAGTATTTTCCCAGCAGTGACTCGGCGGCTCATCAGTATTTTGCCGACAGTGACCCGGGGACTGGGCAGCTGGGCCGCACCTGGCGGGTCATTAAGCGGCCGCACCGGCGCGCCGCCTCTATAAGTCTCCGGCGGCGGTGCCGATCTGGCAAAACACGCCGATAACGCCTGATTTATGAAGTCGCACAAACACAGAGGCCGCCCGTCAGCCCAGCGCCAGCTCTGATTCCAGCTGCCTCCGCGACTGAGCCGGCGGCGACAGAAAAGCGCCGGCACAGAACGACAGCTGACAGCACGGCGAACGCTCCAAATCAGCACGAGAACATAATTTGTATTATATAATTTGTTTCTGGGAGGACACACAGACTGATGAGGAAGATGATGAGACCCCAAAGGAAGATCATTAATTTTCTGGTCACCCGCCTGTAATTAGTACTAACATGGTGAATGATAGATCACTCCAAAGATATCTAATTATGACTGCGATGGAGATAATGCCTTATTCGTCCCCAACCAGCAATTCTCCAGAAAAAAACATATGAAAAACGTCGCAAGAAAATTATATCTACGTTAAGAACATGCTGAGTGGCGCACGCTCGATTGTGAGGGCTACCGCACAAGATTGTGGGTCAATACTCCAGCGGTGGGATAAAAATCACTTCAAGCTGGCAGCTCGGTCGCCGGGAACTCTACCTTGAGCTGTATGACACTCGAGGGGCAACTGGAGCGAAATCTGTCCCGCGGGGTTGGATCCAGTGACCCCGGCTTCAGAGATACCACAGTGCTGTCTCCAAACCCACATGTACGAGCACCATTACTGCCCGTTCTACAGTACATTTGGTACGTTTTAATATGCACTCGCAGGCATGTATTCGCCCTAATTAAAAACGAGGAGCAGCAGGTAGAACCAGGAGCAGGCTGTCAGCATCAGATACGCGTTCAACTCCTCATATTAAATTCACTCATTATATGTCTAGCCGTGCTACAAGTTGATACCCAAGGAACTGGCTACATGGTTGTGAAGTTATTGATTAATATTTGAAACGCATGATTAAACGGTCAGGTTAAAAGTGCAGCTTAGCCGCTATCTGCTGTGCGAAACCCCGCGTTTTGTTGCCCATCAAACTGTAAACCACCCCGACACTTTGAAGTAGACCAGCCCACGCTTACCATCGGAAACTCACTCTCAACGCCGGAAATAACCTCCTTTATGATCCTTCCCGGGTTTATAAACTCTAGCCTGAAAACAGCGATCGGAGTGGTGTCCTATCTATAGAGATGTTGAAAAAATACCGGACCACCTACATTCCACAAGCCACGCCTCCGAGATAAGAAATGGACACACACCCCGGGTATAACCGTTTTACGGTACCCCTCACCCGACCCTTGACTCCCCCTTACCTACCACACGTCCAACACCTCCAACCCAGCGCAGCCGGTGCGGGGGTGTCGGGGCCGCGGCGCTCGGCACGGTATGACACCACTGCTCCGGCTATATTGCCACAACCGAGCACGGACGATGAAAGGCTTCAATCAGCGGGATGGCGGCCGAGCCGAAAACAGGCGGCGGAGCGCCGGCCGCCGCCGACACACAGCTCAGGCCGACGCGCGGCACGCTAGTGAAAACGAAAAGGTGATCCAACGACTGATACCGTTGTTTCAACAATAAGACTTTTGAGGGAAGTCTACTGATTGATAACTTTGTCAAACATTTCACTCTGAACGCATGCGCTCATGAATGGATGAGGCAGGAGTCATGGCCCAGCAATATATCAGATTATGAGCTATAAAATTACGCTAATCCATGGCAATAGCACCCGTTACCCCCCCCCTTCCCAAATGCTATGGACGGCTAGTTTTCCTCACATTACGTCGGACCACTATGGAAGGCTGGGGCAGCGTCTTCTGCGAACCTCTATACGTGCCCGCAAGCTGTAGCGTTATACGTCTTCTGTGAACCTCTAAACGTGCACGCAAGCTGTAGAGCTATAGACACCTGGATTAACCCTTGGTTAACATAACAATTTCCCAAAAGGGCCGATCATTTTTTGGGCTTATCGACGCACCAATTGCCATGGTAATATGGCGTCACCAACTCTTTCCCTGTTGGAAGGATTTCTCGGTAGCCAGCTTGCTCCTTGTTCAGGGGAGCCGCCAGGCCTTGAACTCGGGTCGGCCGCGTGGAAGCCAACCGCGCCGACCACTCTGCTCAGTGGCGGATCCAGGGGGGCAAAAAGGCAATTGCCCCCAAACGGAAAGCTCGGGGCAAACTATGTTTTTGCCCCCAAAGCGATCGACCTCCTTTTTCCCCGACTCCTTTTGCTTGTAAGCACATTTTGGTGCTTCAACTCTCAACTTCAAACAGAATTGAGAAGTTCAGTATAAATATTGAGGCTTGGATAGGAAAAATGTATCTTGAGCCCATATTTTCACCCCGTGACTTTTTTTGCTTTTCGCCTCAGTTCCCAAAATCCTACCGAAAGGCTATTGTAGCGCATTTTCCTGGCGACTTTTTGTTTTGACTTTGGTTTCCCTCCCAAACCAACCGGCTAGATCCGCCACGCTCTGCTATCGCCCCCCTAAAAAGACGTACAAAATCATTCATGAACCGATGTATTTTTCCAGAACCAAATACACTGATTTATGAATCTAGCACTTTTGCTCCTCAAGGCGCACAATTCATCATTCTCCTCACGCCGATGTTCAGCGCTGCGGCCCGAATGGGAATTTCCCGGTAAAACACCGATTCAGCACTCCACTTCCCGGGAAACTGCGCCGCAGAGCAGCGGCGGCTCTACCTAGGCTTTCTTCAAATACTGGGAGCACATAGCAGAGAACGAGAGAAGGGAGGTTTGCCTCCGGCTCAGAGACTATCAGCGGTGTTCGGAGCGGGGGGGCGAGAACCGGCCTAGTGCTGCGATCGATCCTCCACGGCCTCGTTTCCAGCATGTCACTGTATGTAGGACATCCAGGTTCGCCCGTGCGACGGTACGAACATTAGAGGTCAGACCGCCCACCCCAGTTCCAGCGCCCCGACACCCTGCCAAGAAGGAGCAAACGACACCAGGCTAAACAATGGCGACGGTACAATTCGGCGCTATTGAGCTGTTTTAGTTCTATATACAGAAACCGTAGCACTACGGTTATGACCGGAGGACAAATATTTGAAACAAAATTCATCTCGTTTGAGACGAGCTTCTGAAGAGGTCCACGGACGCGAATTAATTTTTGTCTACAAACGTATCACCATTCATTGGCGGACGCAGGGGGAGGGCATTTCGACCATGGGCTCCCCGAAGCGCTGGAGGGGGGGGCAAACTATATTTTTCCCCCAAAGGCCGGATAAATTTTTGAACAAGGGTGTTTACACTAAGTCTGTCGAGCAATAAAATCTTCGCTCCCCCCACCTCCCACCCCCAGGAGAGCGATCATGTACTTGGAGAGGGAAAGTAAGTGGGTTTTGCCTCCCTCAAAACTCGGTTCTGCATCCGCCCCTGTCACCATTGAGTGGACAAAATAGTGCAGTGGATTTAGTGATAAATAAAATCCCAGCTCCAGTTCCGGCAAATAGTCCAGTCAATTGTGAAACTTGACATAGACACCGCAACGTGCCCGGAATGTTCGCACGCCGTGAACTCTCCTTAGCTACCGCATCCCGGAATCAGTATGACTACATAAACATAAATCTACGCAATACTTTAAAAATGACATTGTTACGAATGCAGTTCAAGCCAAACGATTGAAAGTCTTTGCACAGCTAAAACTGACATGAAACTGAAACTGTTCCCGCACTGTCCACGAAAAAGTTCGGGGAAGCCACAAAAAGAACACGGGACTCTACCTCATCAAATTGTGAACCTGACTCATAGGTCTTTGATGGCCGGCAGCGGCGCTACTAACGGCCCGCGACCAACCATCAAATGACATCATCAATCCGATGGCCTTATTATTGCCTCCATTTTCCCAGGTAATGGGCCGGAGGAGAGATTCTGTCGCAACGGGCCCCGGTTCCACGCCACACCCCTGGCGGGGTGAAGGCGCTTCTCCGGTGACACGTGCACCATTCATACGTCCGAGGAAAATCCGACACCAAACTGAATCAACGCCATATTTCCTAGCTCTAAATCAATAAAATCGTCATGTCTCCGGCGAAATATTTCGCTATGCGCCGGCACACCAATTCCGAACGGCGATAAAACCGCCCTTGTGCGGTGATAAGCCCTGCACATGGCTACTGGATCAAAAAGCCTGCCGCATATGCAGCCAATGGCTCGAATACGAGCTGACATAAATTTCGGTGGCGCTATTGCCAAAAGTGAAGTGCTTTCCACGCCCGTCTCCAGGCATACATCAGCGCATGAAACTCAGAAGCTTGAAAGACATCCGAGCAACGCGAGGTCATTCAGTTTCCATGCGTCGGCAGTGCGGCCTTAGAAAAGGCATGAACAGCTTCTGAAATCTTCAGTGATAATAATTTTCAAGACTCAAGGCACCAACTGCCAGGGTCATGTGGCGTCGCCAACCCTTTCCCCGTTGGAAATGGTTTCTCGGCAGCAAAATTATTCCTTGCTCAGGGAATCCGTCGGGCCTCGAACGCAAGTCGACCGCGTGGAAAGCAAGCGTGCTAACCACAACACCAACGCGCCCCCTGAAAGCTTCAGATGTTTCACCCGCCGCAGAAAGAACACAGGACTCTACCTCATCAGCTTGAGAACCTGACTCAAAGGTATCTGATGGTCCGGTGGCAATGGGGAAATACCTGACTACGACTAGCAATTTACGTTCTAATTATCAACAAAGTATGTGGAATACCCAGCTGCCAGTAGAATGGTAGCCTTTTGTGTTCGCGAGATACAGACCGGATCCTGACACATTTCTGATCCGGTAATGTCTGAACTATCGATTGATCGATGGCCACTGTCAATCGATTTCGACCGCAAAACAGTGTAGAGGGAGTGCTTGTTTCCAACGTACGGCGGATGTCCAATCTAAAAAGGCGGATACATTACCCGGTGATTACAAACTGCATTCAGTCCTGAGTGAAATTGGGGACAAACTCAACCGAACATACAGACATGGTGCTCAGGCTAGCCCAAGCCGACTAAAAGCTACGGCAAAAGGCCAGACGCCCATTGAAATAGTTATGCACAGTTTAACCATGTTCTATCGACGATAAGCGGCAGCAAGTTCCGGTTCACAACCGGCTAACAAACCGCATAAATCATATATTTTCATAAAAAAGGAGCCATCAAGAAACCAAAACATCACACACCAAGATACACCGCCTACAGCGACTCTACCGCTCTCTTCCCACTTGGTAACCGCGTAGTGAACTTCGGAAGGACGTGTAGTACTCTGCGTCACTGAATTCACCCTGTCTTTATGGAGAAGCCAGCTCAGCTTGCTAGACCGCTCCACAGCCAATGTGAACGGCTCAGCAGGCCGGTGCGCCCGTGGCTATCTTCGCCAGCAAACACCAGTCCCGCACCTAATTCAGTCTCACCTCGAGGGCCACAGAATGATCCAGCGCAGTCCGAACACACTCCCGTCAGACACCCCGGACACTCTCATTGGATAAACGTCACAGCCGCGGGGCAAGGTCACGTGTCCGACAAGGAAACACCAATCAGCCGGCACGTCGGAGCGCGCCGGGGTATATACTGTCCCGCAACACACCATACCCGACAGCTGGTGCTGCTTCAAATTAAAATGAAACGAATTAATAGCGAAACATCGAAACATGACAATAAACAGATATCAAAACCGACAGCGATAGATCTATAGCACAGTAATGGCTAGGACCAAGCAGAAAACTTAAGCTGGGTCTGACCGGTACACTTACACACACTCGCGTCACTCAAAATCACAGTTCTCGCTCGATAGTTCCTCTCTTACTACGAAGCACGTGCCAAAGATTCAGACAAATCCCCATGGGACCCCGTCAGCCCATATCCCCAGCCGCTCAGAATCTGGTGCCTAGCCAGAACGAGTTAGAGACAATACAAAGGATAAAGACGACAACCGCTTTTTGGCTTTTGCAACCACTCACATTTTCTCGGTGAAGCGGACTTTCTCCTGGAAGTACTCGCGTAGTTGGTTGACCTCGTGCTCGTGCGACTTGAGCTGCTCCTCCAGGGCCCGCTGCCGTTCCCCTGCCTCAGTGAGGCGCTCTCTGTTGGACAGAGGCGAGAGACGGGACTTCAGGCTGAGCCGCATTGGGAACACCAAACCAGGCCCAGCACAGACAAGAGGGCCGCGACAGTAGGCGGGGGACTTTCTCACCGCACACCAATACTGCACCGTCATGTACCTTAATGATTTACCCTAATGACAAGGTTCACTTCCTGTTTAGATAGAATATAATATATACATGTGAGAATATTGAAAAATGAGAACAAAAAGAGAATATGAATATTTAAAAAATACTGCTGATAATACCCAGATACATTTCAATCATACATTGCGGAAATGCGCGCATATTGATCACACGGCAAAATAAAACAGGATCGAAAACCCAAACTCCGCCTGAGGTTGATAAGACTTGGAATATCCGCTCTGGGAGCACTCACTGCAGGTGTTTGTTTTGGTTCCGCAGGGTCTCATTGGCCATGTGCGGGTCCTCTGACAGCGACTCGGCCTTCTCGCGTACTTCAGCCGCCGTCTGAAGACCACTCCACTGGCTCAGTAATGGCTACCGTGACAACGGATGCCGTCCCATACCAAACAATGCACCACTTACGAAAAAGGTATATCTGAGCGCAACACAAGCCAGTAGCAAATTGTCTACCCCCGCCGTCACAGCGCTCTCTCGGTCTCGGCTCTCTCTCTCTCTCACTCTCTCTTACTCTCTCACTTCCACTCTCTTTCTCTCACCTCACCCACCACCACTCACTCACCACTCACTCACCACCACCACCACCACTCACACTCACCACCACCACCTCACCACCACCACATTCACTCATCACTCACTCAACTTCTTTCTCTCTCTCTCTCTCTCTCTCTCTCTCTCTCTCTCTCTCTCTCTCTCTCTCTCTCTCTCTCTCTCTCTCTCTCTCTCTCTCTCTTCTCCTTATCTCGGAAAACACTGAGCGACCGCACCGGTGCAAGAAGCGTGAACTAAGGCTCTTACCGGACCGGTAACAGATCCAACCAGACGAGGGAAAGCTGAGTGGCGATACCGCAGACAAATACGAGGAAAAAATATTCCAGCGTTGGGTATATGCGCATGACCAATTCATATCATACGATATCCCCGCAGCAATAAAGGATGAGCTAAAACGAATAAATACATGGGAAGTAGAAGAGAATCAGCGCCAAATCAAGGGTCAAATTTCTGGGATTCATCAGCGCCAGAAAGACTACTTGACCAGCAACCGTGAAAACGTTCTCATTCTTGAACACACAAATCACAGAGTACACAGGAGAAAATCGCATAATACCAAGTGTCCCAGCCTCTGAGGGCGCTGACCCCGCCAGCCCACCTGCAGCAGCTGCTGCCGCTGTGTCTGCAGCCTGCAGTGGAGCTCCGTCAGCAGCCGACTGTACGTCTCCTCCAGCCACTCCTGCACGCCACGCACCTCCTGCTGCAGCCGCTCCTGCTCCTTCTGCGCCGACTCCTGCTCCTCACTGTCCGCTGTCTGCGTCCGCCGCAGCTCCTGCAGACTACGCCGCGCCCACCGCGCCGACACCGCCTGCCGGCAGCGAACGGTCAAGGTCACGGCCCCTGCCGGCTCAGACTCCGAACACAGCCTCCGGCGGTGTCCGTCTTAAGGTCAACAGAGAGCGCAGCGGCCGCGGCTTCTGTACGCATTGTGGCTGAACCGTACCGTATCAGTCACGGGAACACGGGAAAAATTGTTTCCAACAAATGATTAAAGTTAAACACAGGTTGCTGTGCAGAGTAAGACACTTGCCGTTTCTCTCATTTGTTCAGAACAGGGACTCCAAAATATTCAATCGAGTTTGAACATGCATAACCCGGTTTCTGAGCACTTTCACTTTCTCAGCGTTATTGCTGAGCAGGCATTCTCTCATAGCAAACCTAGCGAACAATTTGGGTGGGCTAACAGCAGGCTGCGGGTGGGCTGGGTGGCCTGGGCGGGCTGCCCCGCGCCGGGCCCTCTTCAGCCCAACGAGGTCTTAAATCTGTTCCACGGGTGGGTCGGCTGGGGGCCGGCTTCCCGGGCGACGCCGGCCCAAGCAACATAATCAGGCATTTAGCCACCTGAGAGACCAGCGGGCATTGGAAATATGAAATTTACCAACAGGTGGACGCCTTACCAATGGAAATATACTAATCTACAATCTTCCGGGTTGCGAGTTATTTCAGCCCCAGACAAAATCGGCCCACAGCTGGACTTCTGCCGTACCAATGTTGCAGACATAGCCCCCCCCCCTGTCGGAGTTATTTGATCTAGCACCGGACCAAGTTGTTTGCTGGGAAACACCGACAGCGGGGAAGTACCAAAGACCACAAGCCAACGGAAATGCCACGCTTTGAAGTAGTCACAGAACAGATCAAATGCTTCTCAAATGATGTTCATTTCAGCATACTCTTCGAAGAAGTAACATGCCATTATTATTTCTATATACCCACATTTCCAGATACCAAAAGGCTAATCTTTACTAATTACGATGTGCAGCTCAATCAGTTACGAAACCATATGGATCAGGTGTGAGTTATGGGTACACACATTCCAGCAGATATTGCAAGACTCTGCGGTCCCCAGCCGAGCACCAGCACTGCTGTAGATACGTCGGTGTCCGGGAGCATCGACACCTCGCCGGAATCATCGTCCACGTCTGCGTAAATAAGCCCAGTGCAGCGCTGCTTTTGAAGCTGGCAACTCAGTGCAACGTGCGCTCACGTCCTGACAGGCTGTCAGCTTTCGAAAGCAGCAAGAAGTGACAAATCCCGACACAAACTCCGACGCTCACGATTACTGAACCGAAACGCTGAAGGTTCCGGAGGAATGCATACTTTGCTCATATTTTACCATTTCTCACGAAAAAGTCGACAGATTATAATTAACAGATTATAGTGAATAAATAAGCAATGCAAAAGAGTCATACCAATGATTCAAAAGACGACTCTGAACTGCTCACCCCACGCTTACCCAAACACTGTTATTATGCACAATGCTAAAATACCTGCCCACGGAGCTCATGTTTTACCTCAGTATCGATCACCACTGACGTAACACATCACACCGTGAACAGTTCAGTTCATTCGCATCTAATTATCATCTGCCATCAACTGCAAGCTGCTCTACCTCACAAATGGGCCGGTCTAATCCGGGGCAGCGGCGCAGAGGGTTGTTTCTGCTAATCAGGCGACGGGAGGACGGAGCCTGTCTCATTGGCGGCCGCGTCGGGCCCGTCATGATTTCACGGACAGAGGCCGCCGCTCTCATTACCAGCTCAGCGGAAGCCCATTCAGACCACCGCCGTCCAATTAGCCACCGCCAGATAGCGGCCAGAGGCGTCGGCACCGGGCGGCCCCCTCCCCCAGGGGTTCGCACTTCCGGCAAAGTCGATCTTAAAGTTGATCTGGTGTCAGGGCGCCAAAAGTTTACTTAATCATCTTTTTTATTTGAAACTAGTCAAACCTCGTTGACACCGACGTTGCAGTTGCACACCTGGAACATAAGGCCTGGAAACTAACTTTCCAGGCGCACTGAGCCCAAGGAAATCTGAAAAATACAATTGGAAAACAACTTCATGGATACAGCACCAGCAAACCAATAATACGCCTTATTATTACTCACACAAAATGAGACCCAGCCGGTCACAATTTAACCACATCCTACGAAATCCCGACAACGCCCCTGCCTGTCCCACTACAGCCCCGACACAGGAATAATCGAGCGCACGCGAGGCCACTCTATTCTCTATCATTCTTATTCTCTATCATTCTTATTCGCTGTTATTTCAGGAGGCAGCCAGCCGGAGAAGACAATTAGTGCGCGGAGGCGCCGACTTCCCGAGAGCCCTCGGCACAAGTGGAGGACGCGGCGCGAGTCCAGACGAGAGGAGCCTCCCTGACGAGTTCTCTCCGGTAGAGGTGCCAATTATGGACTGCGCTGAGGGTCTGCCCTGGCTCAGGGCATGGCTGCGTCCTCCTTAGACCACTCCGGGCTCACTTCTAACCAGTGGTGCTCAAACTAAGCCAGTTTCGAAACGATTTCCGCATGAACACTGGATTTTATGGAACTAATACAAGTCATAGGTTTTATGCTATTTCACTCTTCGTAAGATCAGAATGTCGGTACGAAAGGACATGGCCTTAGCTAAGCCTTTACACCAGGGCATCGGGCGTAGGATTTTACATCCCTACTCGGCAGTCACTTCCACCAGGGAAACCCGATGGAAATGACTAGAATGTAACGATGCGGCAAAACGGAAGCCTGCAAGGAAGCCCCAGAGGCGAGTATTTCCAAACGCAGTAAATCCGACGCTTACGGGTTACCAACAGCATTGAATTGATGAGAGGAAATTGAACTGAGTTGCTAAGATGAACTTATCAAGTTTGAAATTGAACTGAATATAAATTACATCGGAAAATACATTACCATGATCAGTAATGAGTATCCACATCACCAGGCTGAAATGGAACCGTATAGAAACGCGAAACTATTTCCTTAATTCAAACCGATATTAAACAGAAAGTGGAACAGCCAACATACAGTTAACAAAACTTCAGAAACCATATTTCGAAAGAAATCTGAGAATTGGAGTTAACAAACCCATAGGATGTTATGTAGGACTTCATTGTCATTTTTTCTAGAACTCATATTGAATCAACTTTTAGGTTTTTCGGGATTTAGTTTCTGGTGATTTATAAAAAAATGTTTTTCGCGGATATTTCGAATCTATTTCATGATTCTTTTTCAACGGATGGTATAAGTGCATCGATTAAAACATGGATAAAAATAGAACAACACAATTGCCACACCAAAAACAAATACATGCAAAATATCCGAAAAAAACATTTTTATACATCACCAGAAACTAAATCCCGATAAACCGAAAAGCTGAAACCATAGGTACCCAACCAATACAGACATTCTTTACATGTCTTTGCGTGGATATTTGACCCCTAGTGACCGGTGTCAAATACGTAAATATTTCAAGTCAAATCCCCAGAGAACTAGTGAAACCACGCGCACGGGACAGAAGCCATTTACACGGCGGCACCACCAACAGTTAAATCACTCCAACCATACTATCATCACGATCAATATCCGACACTAGGTTAAAGCCACTTGTCTGTCAGCGCGTCCACAGCCAAATGAAAATCTCAGGGCGTCAGGGCTCTGACATCGGTCACGGCGGCTCTGAGTCCCGCCGCCCGCGCGCGCCGTCGCGGCGGAGACGCCGCAGCGGCAGCCGACGCGGCCGCAGTCGCTCCGGCGGCGACGGCGGCACACGACGCATCGTCGACGTCGACGGCAGCGGCGAGCGTCGGTACCGACCCGGTGAGTACCGGCCGTCTCGCGGTTGGAGTGTGCAGCGCAGCGTCGGTCCCCGAGTATCACCCCGGTCGCCGGTGTTGTGTGTTCTCGGCGTTTTCCGATAGCGTGTGACCAATGTGTACTAGTCTGCGACGGTTTGTCACAGACACAGCGGAAACAGTTCAGTCAGTACTAACTGCTGCAGGTCGATAGTCGCATCATTTTTGGTTAGATCGTTCAACCATTAGCTTACCTACCGGGAGACTTGCAGATCAGTGACAGTGGAAGACAGAGATAGTGTTCCAGACCCCGCCCCACCCTTTTGATTGCATTGTTGCGTTCCTAAGAGGTAGGACGGCGGTTACGCACATGCACGCATTGAAGACCCCAAAAATACTTGGATCGGAAAAAATCAGACACGTATTCGTTCTGTACCCCTGTCCCGACGAAAATAGTCGTGCCTCCTAAACTGAATTTGCGACGAATATCGAATACTCTCCTTACTGACGTGACATCAGACCAGAGCAGGGATAGCGCGTCCCTTTTGCCGAAGTGAAGAGCCCGCTTCCTTGACCAACTCCTCCCCCCATCTCACATTTTCCCAACACCGACCTTCCTGATCCCAACAAACGCTCAAGGCGTATTGAACAAATCCGTACTATATTTAAAGCTTTCCCCTTTAACAAAACCGGCGAGCATTTGGACAAAACAGCACTGAAACGCGAGCCACCTTCAGCGAACGTACTTCGTAACCACGCCTGCACTAAGTCACCAGTGTTAGGGAAAGGTCAGCATTGACATTCTCAGCAGGGACACACATGTAACGACCGATCGATACCGGGTCTGTGGCGGCCCAGCGGTAAAACCACCCGTTTAGCTGCTTACTGAGTGGGCTAATAGAGATACCAGGCCTGATACAGACCTCCATTTCCAAGGTAGGAGCAAGGTGCAGAATGTTTCCTCAATCATTAATGGATCTTCTCGATGTTTTGCTACACTATGACGGTGTCCAGTATTGACACAAGCCGAGGGATGGCCCATACTGTTTCAAAACGCAGGAGGCACAAGTCATACCTTGATTCTGTACATTCACAGCCTAACTGGATCCACGCAGCCTGATGTATGAAACAGGCGATTCAGCACTGGTTCGGACGATCAGCAGTGCCTAAAAAGGGAGCACGTTTAAGCTTTTAAGGCAAGAAACGAAAATGAAACAAAAGAGACCCAAGGCACAATACATTTCTAATGTATTAACCACACGTTCCATACACAGTGCCTAGATTGCTCACCTTGAACAAATCACCTGGTTGTGAGCACACCAGTGTTCTGTTGGTTACTGTTACGACCAGCCAGACCAGCTTCCTGCTCGTAATGGCTCAAAAGCAGAACTCTGAGACTATTTTTTTTCGGAGCGAGACCGACTGATAGGCACGGTGAACCCCAACCCACGGCAGTAATTCCGAAACGGCTCAGGCCGGTCCCGTCTGCTCCGCAGGGATCTCAAGCAATGGCCCCACACTGGCCGGGCTCTGCACAGCAAAATGCAAGGTTTGTTAGCTATCAACCATATGGCACGTCACGGCGGGGAGGTAACGCCTTCTTCCAAATATCCAGGCTAACGCCGCTGATAATTTCGTCGTTTAATCAATCTGGGGCAACGACCACTCTATGCTGACACAGGTTGCAAAAATAGCCTACAAAGTCCGAACTTCCTCAGTATCGACACAAGTCTCCTATATTTTCTAGCTAGCCACGGCGGGAAGGAGAATACCGGAAGTAACTGTGATGCTGGGATTTAGGGAGCTCAGGGTTTCACGGCAACGCACACTGTGGTGAGCGCCGCTTCAAACGCTAAACAAGGTGAAGCAAGTGTCATTAGCAAGGGCTTCGAGACATTAAGTTTTCTTAAACATGAAATATTCACAACAGCTTCGGCAGTGAAAGCCGTCACGGTGTAACTACTGCATTCCAAAGTTTGCACCCGGCATCATTAGTAGATGAGATCCAGGATACCATTTCCTCAAACTTCAGATTAAATAGAAAGTCGGCCTGGTAAATGGATGACGGCCATGAGCATCCACAACGATCGTACAGCAACTATAAGTTCAAGACAGTGTCAGCACTACGGCTCCAGTATTTTGTGACGTAAAGGGAGAAGGAGTGTCCCTCTTCTTCCTCCTCTTCGTTAAGTCCCACCTGATGGTTCAAGCTTATTCCGCAGTACAGTCCGCTGCATGATGGTGTATGGCGTAACAAATATTTAAACACAGCTTGCAAAGCAAGCGCCAGATCAGAACTGCAATGCCAAAGATGTTGTTGGTCTACTCTGTATCCGTTGACTCTGCTCCGGCAAATTCCAGGCTGCATCAAACCCAATACTGCTTTACAAGTCAACATCCATTAAGCGGACCCCATCATTACACAGGCAAAAGTTTTTACTGACCCATTCACCCCCGAATTAGCCTCGTTCGGCTCCGACATGCAAGCTCCATTTCCAAGCCAGCTGCAGAGCCAGAATTAAAATTTCACTTCCACTCGGAGGTTAGTACCTCATTCATTTGCATTCATTTCCAGTCTGGAGATAATCTGGCGACGTAAAATCGAAAAACAGCGCGCAGCGTGGAGAGCTATTAACTCCTAGTGAAACAAGAAATAGACAGCAGACACAGACCTGGATGAAAAGAGGGCGAAGGAATACCTTAATCGATCCAGTAAAATAAAAACATTACGACAATAAGGAAAGTAAATTAAATATGCATACACATTTAGACCTGGAGTGAAAAGCCTCCCAGCACGCGTTCTCTCGTGTCGACAGCACGGTCACTGCTAGGGCTGGCCTTTCTCGCCAATGAGCCGGGGCCATGGCAGGGGCGGAGCGCTATACGGTCCGGTATGGTCGATCCGGCCCGCCGCAAAGTTGGCGCCCAACTCCTCACAGCCTCCCGATGCCCGCCCCTAACGATCCAGCACCCATGCTGACAGCCGCCGCTACAAAGTTACACGCTTTTATGCAGTCACGCTAAAAGGCTTTATGGCTGATATTGCTGCTATCTCACACCGCACTGGTCGTTACAAGTTTTCCCATTGATCCCGTTGTACCCTGGCACAGCCCGAGTTAGCTCTTTCAGCTTATAATTGAGTTCAGGAAATATAGAGTCCGGGACACCCGAGATACTGTCCTGACGGTAATAATACAGCGACACTGTTGACCAGGCTTTTTAGTTGACCCGGTTGACCTAGCTTTTGTGCCAGTTTTTTTGGTCGGAGTTTATTGAGGCCACCATACGAATGCGTAAAGTGAGTTGAACAAACACCAAGTGCAGTAAAGGGCCTAGAGCTAGTGAACACCAATATACATTTATTTAAAGGTAGGCTAAAGGGGGATTCCTTCATGGCTCGGTGACGTCACACAGGCGTGAAGGGTTTTTCCACCGCTGGGTCTCCTGAAAATATTCCAAATTATGTGAAGCTAGCTTGCAAATGCAAGAAAACTGTGGGAATTCAAATGTGTTCCAAATTAAAAAATAATGCATTCTGTTTTTGAACATGGCTGTTTTTATGGAAAATTCTGGATAGTGTTAATACACCCCTGTACAGACTTGGAGGGTGGGAGTGTGACGTCACACCACGGACCGACACTTGTTCTTGAAGAGGGCTGAGTGAAGACCGCATGGGGAAAAATAAGCCCCCGACCTCAAGGGAAAATACTGCAGTCATGACATCATTGTATGCCGAAAGAAGCTGGGTAAAAAAATCACACCGATGAGCATCCTCATTATCAGTCAAGGTCAAAAGACCTATCCAATTCCGGTGTCAGCTTTGGAGGCCCGCGTTTTTTCAACACGATTTTCTTCAATATTCCGCCGCCAAAGATAGCTGATCTGTTTCTTGAAAGACTTGTAAAATACCCACTTTTAAATTCCTTTTGCGACGTTATTTCTAGGAAAACCAGATACATGCACGAACTTCACATCCTTGCACCTGCTGTCTCAGCCTTGCATTTCTTTAATTTCTAATATAGTTTTTAGAAATAAAATAGCTGGTCACGCCTTGAGCTTCAAACCTCAGTGGTAAATCACGCCCCGGGCGGCTGATACCTCGAGGGTGTTCAGTGCAATAGACCGACGGCCAGACTGTCCCCAGCGGCCGGTCCAAATTCAGACGTCTGTGGCGAATCGACAGCGACAAGTTCCGGGAAGCTGTGCCCGGCGCCCGTGTCGCATCTGTTTGAGAACTGACTGAAACAGCGTCGTCGCCGACGCCGGAAGTGCCCCACTTCCGGCACAAAAGGCGCGACAGCTGCGGGGGAATCACCAGACAACACTGCGTCAGCAGCAGGCCGCGACACTGCTGCTAGCTTGCACTGCTGATGTATTCGTCGTGTCACGCTGGCGGACTGGCGGTAACAGTCCGACAAGTTCTGACGGACCGGCCCGATTTCCGCGGGTGTTTTCGAACTGAACGGCGTCCCTGAGCCGCTTATTTCCGGCGATGGGCCGGCTGAGCCGGTCGTCCATTTGCCGGCTTCTCGGCGTCCAAGCGACAGAGCTGTGCAGATCGGCCTTTCGGCCGCTCCCGATTCGACAGACGGCACGTCACCACTCCCACAGCCGCTGCCTCACCGAGGCCAGGAACAGACCCCAATACACCACTCCCCAGCAGCTGCCTCGCCGAGGCCAGGAACAGACCCCAACACACCACTCCCACAGCTGCTGCCTCACCGAGGCCAGGAACAGACCCCAATACACCACTCCCCCGCCGCTGCCTCGCCGAGGCCAGGAACAGACCCCAACACACCACTCCCACAGCTGCTGCCTCGCCGAGGCCAGGAACAGACCCCAATACACCACTCCCCAGCAGCTGCCTCGCCGAGGCCAGGAACAGACCCCAACACACCACTCCCACAGCTGCTGCCTCGCCGAGGCCAGGAACAGACCCCAATACACCACTCCCCGCCGCTGCCTCGCCGAGGCCAGGAACAGACCCCAACACACCACTCCCACAGCAGCTGCCTCGCCGAGCCAGGAACAGACCCCAACACACCACTCCCACAGCTGCTGCCTCGCCGAGGCCAGGAACAGACCCCAATACACCACTCCCCCGCCGCTGCCTCGCCGAGGCCAGGAACAGACCCCAACACACCACCCCACAGCTGCTGCCTCGCCGAGGCCAGGAACAGACCCCAATACACCACTCCCCCGCCGCTGCCTGCCGAGGCCAGGAACAGACCCCAACACACCACTCCCACAGCTGCTGCCTCACCGAGGCCAGGAACAGACCCCAATACACCACTCCCCAGCAGCTGCCTCACCGAGGCCAGGAACAGACCCCAACACACCACTCCCCAGCGCTGCCTCGCCGAGGCCAGGAACAGACCCGACCTTCTCCGTCGTGAGACCTCCCTAGTATCATCCATTGAGCACATACGAACAGATTGGACTCGTGCATATTTAAAGGCACCTACCGAGTTGGAGCGGGATATTAAACGACGCACCCAAGTGAAACATACATGAGCCCCCGACAAGGGAGTTCATCACTCTGCATAACGAATGCAGCGGTTTATTTCGTCCGGCCGCTCACCTTGTTAGCCTAGGGCGTGATTTATCTCACTGAGACATCGCCGGTTGCCACGGCTCCCCCGAAACTTCCGTGTATGGGGCTCCTATCTGTCCGACCGCGGACACTCCGTCCCACGTCGTATCCGGGCATGTACAGAGTCCGCAGCGCGTGACGTGACTTCAGGGATCACATGCGGCGCCACAAAGGTCACGGGGGTCGTGGACGCTACGACGGAGATAGCGCCAGAAAGGCACTAATGAAGCAACGGCCTCAGGACTGTGCCATGATCGGGCGAGTGCAAGCAGCCCCATCCATCCCACTACTGGGGATCACCTGGACAGCGAGTCGTTCTGCGAGTCATTCCCGAGTTTTCCGCTTAATTGCCAGTATGGACTACGTATATTCCCAAGGTCATATACAATACATATAAATAAATAAATGTAGCATAAAAGCCAACTTCAGTACACCCGTGGGTCCGCTGCAGAAACACCTGCGCCATTCAAAACTAGCGCGTCGTCTCATGCAACCATTATTAACGTCATCTCGTCGGCCCAAGTACCAAATTTCACGGGATATCACTATACATACATCACTGTAATTTCACGAGTGACCATAGCTGAAGCAGACGTGACAAATGTCCCCGGAAAAGGCGATGTTTCAGGGCTAGTTCTACATCATTCAGTCATTCCTGTAGACTTTATTGCTAAATTTGAAGAATGACCCCTCTATTCTGCAGAATGCAATAAAATAGCCAGAGTCCATGACCAACAACGGACACATGTCTGTGAAGTATAGGCCATCTTACCACGCCCAATAAACGCGATTTATGACGCCCATACATCTCCGCCGCGTTGAAATAAACTGTGCTCTTTGTTCCTTTAGTCGGGTATTCCAGCATGGGAGCAAGATCCACCACCGCGGGGGGAGGGGGACACGAGCGAAGTAACTATAATACATGTTCCCAGCACGTGACCCCGAGCAGACTCCCTGGAGCACTTAGCCCATCCCCGGAAGTGCGTCTTCCGCAGGCGAATAGGCACGTGAAGAGAGGCGAGTGGGACAGAGGCGCGCCAGCGTGCATCACAAACACAGCAGTATCGCATCTGAGGTACCGAAACATGCCGACAGCTATTTCCTTGGCTTATAGTATGTTTTTGGTTTTCCAAGTTTTCTTCTTCAGCCGTAGACTAAGACTGGCCGTCGAAATCAAGCAAGTACTCTTCAGGCGGTGTGACGAGTACAGATCGAAGTACTAGCTTTCAAACCAAATGCCCCGCAGCCTGTGAGGTGACACATGCAGGAGAACCCGCCGCCATTTTGCAGTCTGATCATGGAACTGTCGGACACAGTCCGTTCACCACCCATTTCAAGAATCCTCAACCCAACCAGATAACCAGCGACTCACAGCCGTTCATGATTTCGCAAGCTTCAGCGATTGTAAGCCTTTCCAATTCCGTCCACTGCGCCATGACAATGGGGCGGAGTCGGCAGACCCAGCGCTGGCGGCGGGGGTGGCGCTGGCGGTCAGTGGGAGCCGAGGGCGGACGGTGGGAGCCGCAGGCGGCCCGGGCCAAGGCGATGCCTCTCCGGCTGACAGGCCCACTATCGCGGAGCGGCGCAACAGCGCCGTCGCTCGCGCCGCGATGACGGATCGCCGGGCCTGCGGCCACTCTGGTCAGTGACCGATGGCAGGGTCCACGACCAGAAGCAGCCGCGGCGCGCCCGCCGGCGACCAGTCAACACAACGTATATATATATATATATATATATTATATATATATATATATACCATATTGAAACATTTCATTGAATCAAACATTACATACTTAATGAGCTGCAATGAAAACAATATTTAGTGCGTAGATCAGGAGGCTGGGATCCGAGACCGCGCATGTCTCCGCTAGTCACGATGTCAGTCACTGGCGGGTTCAGGAGTGCACGGTGCACCCATCACGTTCCGGGATCACCAAAATCGACCCACAAACCAAACGACGGAGTATGTCACAGGAAGCCCTGCAACGGCCAAGGTCACAAATGGTCTAAGCAGGAACTGACTGTCTCTTATTGCCTTCCTAGTTGCGGTTAACAAGAAGCCATAGGCCGGCCGTAGCACGACAAGCAGACATGCATGCACTGCAGCTTACACGACAAGATTAAAGGCTCGTTCAAAGCGTTTCCGCAGGCCATTTCCGCTCGCAGCTAATCTCGTGATCAGCTGACTAGAACTCGCTACCCGCAATGCACATTTACAAGACCAATATGAATCATTTGACATAAGAAGAAAACACTAAATTATCAACAGACAAGCCGTTGCCATCCACTTCTATTGTCTAGAACCAGGCAAATCTACTTCGTAAGCAGTGAGCGCCTGATACTATTTTAGGCCGGTAAATGGGCACAGATCAGTAGCATTCAATTTAGAATCCGGTACCGATGCGTACTAATGATCCGAGCGGATATTGTACATAGAGAATCAAAGCAAGTCCAGTGAATAATTCATCGTGTATCAAAAAAGTCCATGCGATTTTTCCTCTACGGAAACGCTGAAACGAACGAGCCTTTAAAACGGCCGCCGGGCGCGCGCTTCGCAGCGGAAAATAGATGAAAGCCACCGTACAAATGGACTGGGCGTCTCTGCAGCCGAGCGTGGGATGACGCCGAGGTTTCGGCGCTGCGCCGAGGCCGGCCCCGGTACGATTGTTCACCGCCGGAGCTGGGGAATCAGTCAGGGTGGCAGCCGGAGCCCGGTATCAACCGCGACCAGCCGGACCCGCCGGCTCTGCAGCCAGTTTCACGGCCCAGCGGCGGCTAATTAACGGGCCCAGCGGCCAGCCGGGCCCAAAACGGCAGGCCGCACCGCCGGCTCCGCTCCGCTGATCTCCGGCGCACTTCACAACTGCGGTCTGTGACGCCATGTTGTTAAAATGAATCCTCTCGGCATGTATACTGCTGATGATGGGCTTGTCCATTTTGCGCTCCCATAGATGAGTCCAGCTTTAGAAGCTGATTGATTCTACAGTGCTGTACCAAGGAGCATGACCATACGCTCATCAGTTGTTATTTGGCCTCTCTCCTCGAATCCTGGATGCAAAAATTGAGAAAATTCTGTGTGATTATATATTCAAGCACATATATCTTAAGCATTAAATGTGTATGAATATTATACAGTATTCATATAAAGGGGGCTTAAAAGAATCTCAACTCGAGGTCAAGGCTCACGCGATTACTGATAATTTTGTTATAATCTACCAAGAAGATTCTGATGAAGGGCTGGTCAGAATACAAAGGCACACTGAATTTAATCGATTATGTAGTGCTGCACCAAAGAACATGATTATAAGTTAATAAGATGCTATCTGGCCTGTCTTCTCGAATTCTGGCTGTAAAATTTAACAAATTCAGCTTGCTTCAGTGTTACATTTGACCATTATCTGCCAATTTTTCTATTTTAGTCTTAGATTCGTAAAATAAGAAAACAGAAGAACAAATCGATATAAAATTTCGACCTCACGTCATCTTCAGCTACTCTCGCTACTTCAGCTACCACCATCATCTTTAGAAGAAGAGGTTGCTCTCGCTACTTTAGCCACCTCTCGTCGTCTTAAGCTGAAGATGACGTGAGGTCGAAAGCTTCTATTGGTTTATCTGTATTCTTACTTCATCAGTTCAGGACTAAAAAACATGGCACATAATGGTAAAAATACCACCAAAAAGCTCATAATCGTGCTGCTATTGACATTGTTCTGCCTACTAACTTAATTCAAATCGATTATATATTCGGACACGGCCCTTTGCCAGAATTTTCACGTATGCAGGATTGTTGGAAAATTCTCGGTCGTTGTAATGAGTCTGGACCTCGAATGAATTTGGACCAAAGAATCAATGAGCTTGCTCAAATTTGCATCCAGGATTCGAGAAGACAGGGCAAGCAACAACTTATCAACTTCAGTCCGATTTCCACCACAGCCCAACCTGATAGATCTGTTGACAAGAGACGTTTCCGATAGCATTTTTTCTTCCTTCTCTGAACATGGCGGCATTTGGAAATCCATGTAGATTTAAGCCAGTCCAGTGACACACCAGTAATCTTAGAGCAAAGGAAACCACAACTGAAAAACAAATACTCGCATTATTGACCATCAATACCAAGCTCCTTACGTCTTATATTAGGGGTGGTGATAATACCAACTTTCGCCCAATTCTTCCTCACTGCTCAATTTCCCTAAATTCTGCACTTCTCCCCTCAAATTACGTAGTGACCAAGCTAAATCCGAAAACAATGTTATCCACGTCAAATGGAGGGAACCACATTCAAGAGAGAGAGAGAGAGAGAGAGAGAGAGAGAGAGAGAGAGAGAGAGAGAGAGAGAGAGAGAGACAGAGAGAAAGAGAGAAAGAGAGACAGAGAGACAGAGAAACAGAGACAGAGACAGAGACAGAGACAGAGACAGAGACAGAGCAGAGACAGAGACAGAGAGAGAGAGAGAGACAGAGAGAGAGAGAGAGAGAGAGAGAGAGAGAGAGAGAGAGAGAGAGAGAGAGAGAGAGAGAGAGAGAGAGAGAGAGAGAGAGAGAGAGAGAGAGAGAGAGAGAGAGAGAGACAGAGACAGAGTAGAGACAGAGAGAGAGAGAGAGAGAGAGAGAGAGAGAGAGAGAGAGAGAGAGAGAGAGAGAGAGAGAGAGACAGAGACAGAGACAGAGACAGAGACAGAGAGAGAGAGAGAGAGAACATCTCACGTCACATCTAATAATGTTCGCCAGAGCAGCATCCCCCTCTCTCCACCGTGTAACTTTGATACCATGCCGAGGCGTTGGCAAAAGTTATCCTCAGCATACTTGCATCCTTGCAACATTCTTACCGCATACATGCACTAACAGACTAAGGAGCAGTGACACTTTCCTAGTGCCGTCTTCTGTTTTAACTCGCTCATACATGGTACGTGAGCATAGTCAACTTATGCCGGCCTCTTCAGAAGCAATGCACCTTTGAAACACTAAGGATACCTACCTATACATGATAATATCAGGTGTGAGAATAATTGCGACTTTTCTATGAAAAGCTTAACAAAGACATGAATTTGAACAAGGGACCACCAAATCACGCGACATTATCCACTTGTAACGTCCTGCTTCCTTCTCTACCCCGATCGTCCCTACTCCGTCCACACGCCGTCGCCGTACCCGTCCAACGTCCGCCGTGCTCCTGGAAATTAGATAACTTCACCAGCGTATATTCAAACTCTATTCAAAAGACAGTCTAAATCAAACCAGCAGGCCACCATTTGGAGCCCAAATGAATTATCTGGCAGTTTGAGCGGCGGCAGCGGAGAGGAGAGTGCTGGCGCCGCAGGCAGCTCGGCGGTGGCCGCCGGCGGCTGAGGACCGCTGAATGAGCCGGCGGTCCGTCCCGGCCGGTCGATGGTGAGCCGCAGGGTCGCCGCCGCAGCCACCGACCCGCTGCCAATCCCACACCGCCTCACCGGCGCACAAGTCCAATAAGGTACCGGCCGGCGACGCTCAAGTACCAGACTGGCCTCTGGCGGTCTAATACCGAGCCGGCGGCGGCTGAAATTCGTGTCGGTGCCGATCGGAGGGGGTGAGACGGCGGCCTCAGGCTCGCCAGGAATACCGATCCGATGGGTACTGATCAGGAGCTAGCACCGCACCTGGTGACCGCCGCCGGCTCCCCAATTCCCGCGACGCCCGTCCGCCAGTCATTTCCTGGGACTGTCCATCGACCTAACCGGTATATAAATATCCTCCGCAGCAAAAGTTCATGGCCCAAAACAGACAGTCGCAGTCCAGAGGTCACGGCGACTGGCGTTGATCAGTGGTGAAGTCTTCAGTCTTGCGGATCCACGACGAATAAGCCACACCAGCGACCGGAGAGTGGCGAATCCGAAATCAGCCGCCACAGCTTCATTTTCAAAACTTCATACCTTTTACTCCCCAGAGGAACCCAACAAAACCAATCCCAATCCACCATTCGGGACCAAAGCCGACGCTGGTTCCAGCAGATTTGGCAGATTAGGCAGCAACCAAACATCCTTTGCGTCAAACTACAGGGAACTTTACTTGGAAAAGTTGGCTACGTGTGTTTTTGACTGACTCGACACAAAGCCTCGACTATCGAACTGCCGCTCAACGAGCGAGCGGGCAGCCGCTCATTATAAAGTTCAGCCATTTCGGGCGGTCAGATACAGCTCGTCAAAATCAACACCATTTCCAGCACTATTCCACTCCCGGTTTGTACGAACATCGAAAAAAACACGACATTTGAGGCCTTAGCGGCATTAAACTACACCATAGCGCAGCCCTGACTTTAAGACATTGCATTTAAGAAAGAAATTGGTTTGTTTTCAAGTTTCAAATGATCAACTGACTCCTCTATACCTTTTATGGTTATCGGCTCCAGTGCTGTGGGATTTGACATCGGACAAGAAAAACAGGGTGGTGGTATATTGAAACACGTCCACAGAGGACAGCGAACATATCAAAACAGATTCGGATTTGCGACACGGACTAGAGCGGTTTTGCCGGTAAGCCAGAATGATTGCGGCGCTGGGAGAGTGGGGAGGCGGCGCGGAGCGCTCTGTCTGGCTCAGCATGCCCACTGTGCGGATAGTTCGGCCTCCGGTGACGTTCCATCTCCCAACCAGGCTTTGCGGTGACGTAGTGACCATAACGCTGCGACGACAGACAATTGGAGAGCGGCCCCACAGCGGGTAATACGGAGCTCTCGCCTGAAGGCCAGCGGAGATTCCAGGACTTTTTAAAGGAGGGGCAGAACAAGTGTTTTCGTGGTAGAAAGCGCCACCGTGGTTCCAAACCGGCATACAATTTTCCAGAAGATTGAGCTGGTTAGTTCTTAACGCCTATCAAATGCATTTGATATGATAGCTGATGAAAGGATAATCAGTTATCGTATCCAACTGGATTGGTCTGTTGCGTTAACCTGACTCGCCCTAATCCCCGCCCTTGAGTTCAAGTTAAAAGTTTCAAAGTTTAAATTGTTCAAATTATATCCTGGTTTACGTTGAATAGACAAAAAACCGGGCAGGAGTTAGTACCCGTTGGTGTTCCATTATTAAATAACTAAATTATACGAAAGACGGATACTTATTCCCAGCCGTTGAACCAGCGTTCAAAGCGACGCCACCAGATTTGACCAGTTCTGTATCTGAATTTAGAGGGAATGGCGCCCTTAACGTTGACCATTGTGCTTTGAGGAGGCCTGTGCAGCTAGCGAAACAGCACTCCATTTCTTAGTCCGCCTCTGAATATGCTGCACGGACAACGAGGCACTCGTGTGCCATTACCGGCAATGGGAGGAATTCATTCACATCAAAAGAGCCAGAGAGCAATTCTCCGCGTGCGCCGCGCTAACAACTGAGCTGAGAGCATATTCATTCGACTCAAGCGCGAGGCCCCATTGCCACTCGAGGGTGTGTTTTAATGTCGCTTATTTCCCCGCGGTGGTGCCGCACCGCGAAACACGGAGGGAGTAGCCCGAGCCTCAGCAGCACACTCCGCGCCTGAGAAGGCGGACTGCACCGCTGAGTCCACGCCCGCCTCGGTTACACACTGCACCGCACCACACGGCGCCTGAGATTTCGACTGCACCGCAGCGCCCGGCGTCAGTTACACTGATCCGCAACACACCCTGAAGCGCGACACTACAACGCCCCGCTGTCCAGCTGCTCACGGCCGCAATCCATAAAAGAGAATGATGCATAGCAAGAAAGTTCCATGCTTTTAACGTAGAGGTTGTAACTAGCACAGGGTCGGCAGCATGATTAACTCCCTAGCATTTCCCCTTGAGATATTCACATACAGGCCAAATTAGACAGAAAGTAGGAATAATTCAACGCCAACTAGGATAAACCGCACCAGCGGCTTCGGCTAAAGCAGACTGCCAACTGCCGGAGTGCCGTAATGAGCACGTGACTTAGACGCGGTGGGGCGATGACGTCATTGTGGCGGCGGCAAGCGTTCATTAAATCGAAGGTTTAACAAGGCAATATTGAAACCACTATGCAGTTTGACAGGGACGATGTATGCAAAGACAAATCACTCACGCCAGCTTTGCAGATAAGTCAGGAATGACTTAGCATAAGCTCTTAGCTGGACGGCCTTCACATATTCCAGACAGGAAGTGCCGGGTTCGTTGAACTCGACTGGAGGTCCACGTCCGACACAGGTCACGAAGCATAGCAGCGACATGCTTGGGCTCTATTTCATTTCATTCATTGGGTGTATCGTCCACACAGCCATGCCAATTCACAGGCGAAGTCAATTAATGGAAGCCAATCACTGAAATGTACCACCACCAAATGTTCCCTTTCAATACAGATCACGTGCTCCGCCTGTCCCAGCACTGTTTTTCAAAACATCCCTCAGAGCAAATCACTCAGACGGACAGGACATCCCGCTGACTATTGAGCGATACAGAACCAATGACAAATGAAACAATCACTCATTTCATTTCGGGGAATATAGGACCCAGCAGACGACTGGCGATGGTTTCCCGAGAGGTTCTCATCAAGTTTGGAGCCGGGATCGACGCGCTAGTCAACAGAAGTCGCGACAACCAGCCAGTGGGCGGCGACCAGACAAAGGTCTCATCCCACGCGGCGGACCAAACCACTCGCGTTCCGAGAAACGGCGCGAAACAGGCGCGCGTTTGACAGACTGCCATCTGGTGTCCACACGACTGTCTCGTTCACCCGATCAACCCTAATGTCATCACGTGCGCCCGACTGGAGAGCTGTCGCCAATCAGGCGGCGCACGCAAAACACGACCGATCGATAACTCCGCCCCTGGACGGCTGCTGGTTCTCCCGAGATGCTACCCCTCCCACCCCCCCCCACCCACCCGAACCCAGCGGGAGGAGGTACATGTGCGGAGGCCAAACAAGGACCAGCTTCCCGTGCCTCACACCCCTAGATGGTATTGACTGGAAAGAAATGGGTTGTAAAGTCCATACCCCCCCTGCTCCGTCGCCACTGATGCCTTCATTGTCTAACAGAACCCCGACTCAGACTACAAAGCACAACAGGGCACCACAGGGGCGTCGCAAAAATGTCTTTCCACGGAGAATCCTATCCCTAATAGAGATGGAGGTCTAGTTTGTTTGGGGCCACAACAGTCAGGTGGGCCAGATATTCAGTTTTGTCATATATACAATTGTGTCCAATTGTGTAGGAATAAAGTACATATCGATGACGCTGGATTCCTTTTCTGACATTAGGAGGGCCTCCGTGTGCCACTTACTTCGTCAGATAGGGCCTCTTTGACCTTGTTCAGTGGCCCCACCTTGAAATGTGAGCTTTTGTTGGTGACCTAAGAGCATCTTCTACTTTGGAAGGACCCGATATCAGTTAGGGGCATGCTATGCATACCAGTGGACTTCAAACATAAATACGGCAGCCATCAATAACACTGAAGTCCCCTCTGCCAAATTGGGCGTCCATTTGCCGCTTACTACGTCGGAAGGATCCCCCTCGACAAGCTGTCCAGACCCAGCCTTGACATTCCGAGCAGGTTAGCCCTTCTGGCTGAACTGAGAGCATCGTCTCCTGGTTAGAAGCCTCTTCAACTGGTCACATTCCTGTAAGTAGCTTTAAACGTAACTGAGACACGGGTATGTGCGTCACCAATACTTGTATCGATCACACAGCGGGCCTCCTCAATTATATAAGTGGAGCAGTGGCGGATCCAGGACTGTATTTCGGGGGGGTAGCTCGGGGGCTCGAGTCTCTCCCAGCATTGCCTCGCATCAGCCTCCGCCTATGTATTAACTATAGGCACTGACATTTCCGGAGGGGTTTGAGCCCCTGCCCCCTTGTATCCGCCACTGAAGAGGAGCCTCCGAATGCACTGACTTCCATCCAATGGATATGATCTTATAAGACCTCCTTTGCCCGTCAGGGGATGCCGACGTTAATCAAGGGGTTAAATATACATGGAAGACGTATTAATGACGGTGTGGGTACCTCCAGCGTTGGGGACCATCCTTGAATATTCAGAGGCAATTCTTGTTAATTTAACTATACTTAACGCCGACACAGTCATCCATTCAAAGGCAATGTTAATAATGTCTAAATAAGGGTCGAGAAGTTTCGTAGCATCAAAGTGTATATTTGAACAAGTGGTGTGTAAAGGAGGAACAAACTCGAGTAGAGCTACTTGATTTTAGACGCTGACAAACTTGTCAACTTGAAGTCAGAACAGTTCCCACATTCCACTGTTTGTACCGCTCAACTTCCTCTTGACCTTCCAGGCAAGATTTGGAAGTTAGTAGGAAACTCGGGAACCCCTCGTGAATCAACAAGCTGGGAGAAAAGCTGAAGTGTTCTTGTACATCCAATCATACTGCAGTCGAATTGGAACAAAACAAAAGCGAGTTTGGGTTCCTAATAACACAGCTCTTAGTTCTTGTCCCAGAGTACTTGCTCCATCCTTGGATGCTTTAACTGTCCCAGATACATGAGCAGCCCGTTCAGGGGATGGACCTGGGAGCGGACTATTAAGTCTTTCTTACACAGAAGGACTAGGAAGAACATACCAGACACCCAGATAGTGTGCTCTGAAGCTGCTCACGTATCCGGGGTACAACGGTGGCAGTCTTCTGATTTTTCGGAGCTCCATCTGAATTTGTCTGCCTCCAAGTATTCCTTTATTTATTCTAAGCTGATACATATTATGAATGAGCTTAAAGTGACGTGAATAATTTATATGAAGCTCAGGGTGCTTTCCTGGACTCTGTAGGTAAAATTTCAGTGGGCGGGAAAGGGGCTCGTAGATTACGGAGCGCTCATGTGACCGCGCAACCGATAGTGTTTGCAGACTTCTACTTACTTTTGAATACAATCATTTCTAAAGAAATGCGTGCAGCCTTGTGAACTCGAGCGACTTTACAAGCATTGCACAACACAAGACTAAATGCAACACCTAGCGATAGTTAAACCATGACGTCACCATAAAACATGTTGCACCAGCACAGTTGACCTTTCAGTCCGGAAGTACTGAGCCGTAAGTTCTTGCCACTTCAGGTCTTTGTGCTAGAGCGCGAGGAGCTCTGTGCATCCGGTACGGACGCATTAGCGATTCAGTGCCCTCAGGGAGGCTTTATCGTACATCGACCGCGCCGGACACAGCCGACGAACAGCGACACACTCGTGTCTGCGCCGCCGCCGACGATGCGTGACAGAGGGGCGCGGCGTGTCACTTCACTCCTCCGGCCGGACCCCGGCTCGGCTGCTGAGCTCGCTGGGTGGTCGCCGCGGGGTCCGAGGGCTCAGTCGGGGACCTTCAGGGAGGTGGTGTTGGCCGTTCTATGATGATTGGTTTTAGGCACGTCGCTTTGTATATTGCCCAAGGGTGTTGGCCGTTCGTTCCGCCCGTGACGCTGCTTGCTTCCGTAGAGGATCGGCGCAGTGCCGCGTCTCCACGGCGCGCTGTGTCGCCTTCAGTTGTTTTGTACAGCTGTCACTCTGCCTAGGGCTCTGTATAGCCGTGCCATTCAAATAACTCGCAGGCGGGGAAGTGAATCACTTTATTGATTCTGAAGAGCGTTTTTCTGCATACAAGAACGGCAGACACTACGACACTAGAACGCAGCAGATGCACAATGCTCTTTTTTGTACATCATGAGATAACCTTTTATTATGAAGTACGACTAATTTAGGTTTTAGCTGTGACTGGATTTTTTCATTAAGATTTACAATTTCGGGCCCAACCTAGTATTGTAGAGAACCATTAGGAAACGTTTACAGTATCGATATACATTTCGAGGACATTCACTATTTGTCGAGAGAGCCAACAGCACCATATGGAATTTTGCTGGTCCGACGGAGCAGCACCGGGCTCCATCCAGCACCTTTCAGCCTCCTCGGAAGCTTTCCATCCAACAAATATCCGACGGGCCACATCCAGAGACTGAGAACAGCTCCTCCAACTGGGCTAAAAATTTACCCAAATATCCACTTCGAGACGACAGGCAACATTATGTCACATGAGGCCCAGCTGCTCGAATTCCACGAGAATCGCGATCGCCTTCAACTCATTATCGCTATGTAACTTCTTCGCTATATCATAACACCATCCCGTGCGAGCTATGGAACTAATTCCATCGTACCATCTTTTTGTCCTGTCTCAAGGTTCTGCTCGACGAAGACCCATCCAGCGTCCCTCAGAACTTCACACCCTCCCACTTTCGAGTTTCTTTATAACAACCGAGCTTCAACACCTCGTGCAATTACGAGGCCGGCGGGCTTTTTGCAGAGTCCGGTTATTACTGAGAGTGGGAGGCGGCGGCACGCTCCGTTTTCATTAGTTCCCAGTCTGGAGAACGTTCCCGGGGCCGCCGCGTGCGCGGGATGGCAGCAGCAGAGCCTCCCCGCCCCCAGACCGACGCCTCAGGCCTCTTCTGAGATGAACAGACGAGACAGCCGCCGCCACAGCCAGACCAGTAGACGGTATCATGGTTATTGCAGTATCAAGCGAGGGTAACACGTGCACTGGAGGGGACTCCAGCTTATTTTCCACGGTGTCGGATAGTTGTTCGCAACCTGAAAACGGTAGTTGGCTGTATTTGAGAGAATTCATGAACGCGTCGATTTATGCAAAAATAAAAATCGGCCAATATTTTCTTGCTTGTAGGCTGTCAAATTCAGACCTACATTTTGAGATGGCCACAACCACGCGGCCGCTCCAGTTGGCCTGCTATAGTAGTAGTCATTTCGCCGTATAGACATCATATGTCAAGGTCTCCTCATATGAAGGGCGAAATACAAATTTATTATGCTTCTAGTCAAATGACATTACCAAGTATGACGTATATTATGTTATGACGTGGGCGAGGGTTATGATGTAGCTAGGGTAACTCAACCTAAAGGTCAATGTCAAAAGTAAGCTCTAAAGTTATGGGCCAAAGTCAACCCTCATTTCCCGCCCACCGGTTGCTATAGTGCTAGTTATAATGTACAGCACAGGGAATATATACATATGTGTGTGTATATTGTGACGTCATAGGACAAAGACCATAAATGACTCTGGCCCAAAATTTTCAGGAAACGTTTTTGGGCCTTCCCTCTGTGGCCTATCCCCACCTTCAATAAATTCTCGATATTTTCCGCATCTTCATCCGCATAATCACGGCATTTTTCATAGGTCCCTAGCAAGACCAAGATTGGAACTTCATGACTCCGTTTAACCTTGAAGATATTGAGCTAAATCAATGAACGTTGGCTATAATGCAGATCGCCACAGCACCCACATATTCACACGCACACGTTTTCCTAAGCCTTTTGGTTTTCGATATCTCAGGGGAGGGGCTACCAAGCTCCTTCCAGTGCGGGTGTTAACGAGCCAGGCTGCCATCAGTATACATCTTTATGGTTTTATGTTTGTAAGCCACGACAATTACCAATGAGGTAACTCCAAACAAACAAGTTGGGAGCATCACTACAGAACTTCGATACATTGACATTATACATAAGAAAATCGATACATTGAACGTTTGCGACCATTTTGAGCATGTTATTCAGTGTATGGGTAATTGGCACCACATCACACTGCTTCTCCTCCGACAGATACAGAGGAGCATCCTGGCGTCCCGACGTCCAGAAACCCCCTCCATAAGAAATGAAGCCAAATCGATGAGCATCACAGGACAGTTCCACGCAGCAGGACACCAAGCGGCGCACATGCCAGGACGGCAGCTTCAGCTGCAGCCATCGCCTCAGAGCTCCCAGCGCCGCCGGCGGCAGCCCTCCTGCCGCTGACTCTTCCCAGCACCATCATTGAATGAGCCCGCCGCAGAAATCAGCGGCGGCGGCTTCAGCCAGACCAGTGATATACAGTCAGGTCGGCGGCGGCGGCAGGGAGCTTAAGCCGTCGGCGCCACCGGCTATTACAGCGGAGTGGCACTGGCGATAGGTCCATCGCGGGCCCGACGGGAGCCCGTCCGTATCTGTCCGACGGAAAAACTCCTGGCTGAAAGTTCCGCGACCGCAGAGACACGCAGTGAGTGCAAGGTGTGAGTTTACTTAATGGGACGAATTTAGGTTACGAGCGTTGTCAAGCGATACCATTCATTTCACGTTGGTGAGGGAATGACCCGTAGCATAACAAACAGTGACGAGAAATGAAAACAGCAGATTTAGCATAGCTGTGGGTGAGACTGTAGCCGTGTGACCGTCCGCTTGGCGGCGGGCGCAGCTGCCTGTGGGCATCCACCGACGCCGCCATGTCAGGCATCAGCCAGCGGTACGAGCTGGTGGAGCCCACCAGCGCTGAGAAGATCTACCTGGTGCTGAGCGTGGCGCTCGCCACCGTCTGCTTCAGCGGCGGCCTGGTGCAGGCAGCCGCACAGCTGCACCACCGGCTCACCTCCTGTCCGCAGATGGCGCTCCACCTGAGCCACGCGCTGCTCGGCATCATCACCGCGCTGAACGTCGTCTACCCGATCAAATCCATCAGCCAGCCGCCGCCGGCGCGCACGCGGCCGGCGCCGGACGGCCTGCTCGGCTCGCACGCCGGCTGCCTGGCGTTCGGCGCCGGCCTGCTGCTGCTGACGCTGACGCTGACATGCCTGCAGGCGCTGCTGCAGCAGACGCTGCAGCTGCTGCACAGCTGGCCGCTGCTGCTGCCGCAGACGGCCGGCCGGCTGTGGCCGGCGCTGGTGGTGCTGCAGTGGGCGGCGGCGGCGGTGCTGGCCGCCCTGCCGGTGGCCGGGTGGGCGCGCTGGGACGGCGTCTGCCACCTGCCCGGCGTGCTGGCGCCCGGCTACCTCGCGCTGCTGGCCGCCGTGCTGGGCGGCTGCTGCCTGCTGTCCACCGGCCTGCTGCTGGCCACCGTCTGGCTGCGCCGGCGCCGCGCCGCGCCAGGCTCGGAGTCAGACCAGAGCCCCATCGGTGGCGCCGCCTCACGACACTACGACTCGCTGCTGGCCAAGCCGCCGAGGGCCGGGCTGGGCCTGGCAGCCACAAACCTGGCGGCGGCGGCGCTGGCCACGCTGGCCACAATGGCGGCCGCCATGTCGGCCGACCGCCTCCCGCCGGAGACCTCGCTGTCGCTGCTCCGCTGGGCCGCTCTGCTGCTGGTGCTGGTCAACCTGTTCATCACCATGACGACGCTCTTCTGCGACGACGCGCTGGGCTCGGCCGTTCTGGCTTGGCTGCGCGCCTTCTGCTGTTGTTGCCATGGTAACAACGTAGTGCATCCAGTGCCGACCACTTCCTCTGAAGATCCGGCACGCACCGAGCTTGACGACAACTTTGAGATATGAGTCCGACTCTACACGGATTGTGCCAGCCGTGGCCTGCGGTGCCGGCAATATACAAATAATATGATCTCAACTTCGGGGAAGATCATAGCGTAGAGACGGAAATGATTGGGGTGTTGCGGGGACTATGTCCAGAGGGCAATCGCCTCACTTTTTTTGTTCTCGTGCGCGAGACCGCTGACCCGCGCTACATTTTTCTCTGTAAACCACAATTATGTCGTTGGCTGCGTTCAAGGACAAAGTATTGATTGTGCGTGTAGGAGTGTGTGCACCAGAGGGGTTCGGCGCTGCTCTACCGCGTCTCAACTCTCAGTGGGTCAGCATTGCAGCTCTCGCAGCAACCAAAGCGCTTCACCAACGCAAAACACTCCGCCGAGAAGCACACGTGACCTGAAAGTGGCGCGCCTGTTTGGCGCGCTTGTTTACGCGCCGCGCTGGCCGTGGCGGCGTTTAGTGTGGCGCGCGACGGCAAAAGCAGGGCGGCAGGGAGCAAAACAGGCCAAGGAGCTCGCTAATGAAGCGACGCCAGTGCTCGCCGTCACTGTTGCACCCCTCGCTTACCGCTAGCCGCACTCCATAGCTGACGCAGCATGGACAAGCGTAAGCCGAAAAACAGGCTGCGATGTCGTGTGTGACTGAAAGTGGCGAATGTAGACGTACCTAACACTCATATCAAATCCGAGTCCAACCCTGGCTGGTCATAAATAATGAGTGGCGGGAATAGCATCGTTTTCCCTCCCTTAACACGACCAGAAATATTCTGGCTACATTGTTGATCTACATATGAGGAACACGGTGAGTCATGGAGCTCATGTTGCGCCACATCTGCAGCGCATAGGTGCACAGGTGTCGTTTTCGAGACGAACTGGGAGATATTGGTGATGGCAGAAAGCGATCACACTTGAAACAGTGTAAGACGCATCAAATGTTCTGTGTTCTACGTCAGTTTGAATATAATATTATGAGGTTTATCACCTCCGAACAGCAACAGCCTGTGAGAAGGTATTAGAATCTCGACACTATCTCAAGGCATGGTATATGATCGCCTTAATATTTAAAGCTTGTTTGACAGCGATCATGCGGAGAGATATTTTCAAAGGTCTCGCATGCATAGCAAAGTATACCGGTGTACGATCAAATATGCCTCGCTCGATCCTTTGGTCACAGGACGCGTTAGGAAAGAGATGATGGCAGAAAGCGTGTAAATACATGTATAATGTAGAGCTCCAGATGCTGACTGAAAGATGAGTTTGATCCACGTAATTTAGGGTCTGATTGATAGAACAAGGAAATGAAACCAATCTCGGAGCCTTCACTCCCAGCCAGCTGACAAAAGAAATGAAATCAAGCCATGAAAAGTGTTCAGTGAAATCCACCATGAATCAATGTCAAAGGTAAAAAAAACAACGTAGGATGCTTAAGTGGACGCAACTTTAGATCAACGGAGACTTTTTATTTCTGAATTCTTATTAAGTGATCTATGCTAGCATCAAACTCGATGTCAGCCGGCGCTTTAAAGGAGGCTCCTAGGCTTATAATCACCCGTTAACAATGTAAACCGGCCGTGCACACGCAAAACAAGCACAAGTAATTACTGCACAAAGAACTTCATAATTTTACGACGTATAGAAATCATGGGTTGCCTGTCGGGCCTGGGGAAATGAGCGTTGAAATCATTTTTTCATCAAAGCAAAATTTCATGCAGTTCAACCAAAATCCCGTTAACTTTTCAGTGGCATTTCAAACGTATCATAATTTTATTTAAGAAACCGAGAATGAAACAATTTTCAAGCAGTATCTGACATATTCAGGAGAAATTACAAATATAGAATGACACCTCAATATCGGCGGGGCTCTTTCCCTCAACCACTACACGAGGCCTCAAATGTGCGCCATTAGTGTTGATCTGACGTGTTGGTCTGATGGCGCAGACCAGAAGACCTTGGCCAAGTTAATGGCCACCTCCACCACCATCGACCTATCGGTGCACCGTTGGTGTCGCTATGAGAACATTTCCGATACATCCACGCGGGCCCCCACCCCCCCCTCCGGAAGTCGGTACAGGGGCGTCGCAGCGTCGTTCCGGACATCACACACCCCCGAGAGCAGTGCCAGAGCAGACGCTCACAGGGAGAACGACAGAGGACCCTTCGTCAGGCATGAAGACTGAGATTCTGGACACCTGAGATCCGACCAAAACCCAACTCAGGATCGTGAAATGATGCGCCGTCGCGTTGAGTGATTTCAAAACAGCGCTTTGGTGTATGACATTTTCTTTAAGATACTAGGGATGTATTGAGCTAAATTAGAGCTCAACAAAAACATGGTGTAGGTCCAATGACTACAGCAAATAGGCTACGATTTCACAATATCCTCATTTAGAAAGAACCTCGCAAACGCTGCGAGACGCTCGGACAAATTTTTAAGTACAGTCATAACAAAATTGAAAAAATGCAGATTCCGAACCCCATCGACCTGACCCGAGTCTAAATCATTAAATTCCAGCCTTCCTCGCGATGCTGCTAAAATCGGACAGGGCCCCCGTTTCATAAAAGTTGGCCCCGTTTCATAAATGCGACGTTTTTTTACACCAAACTCACCGGAAAAGCTACGCCGTACTCAGAATCGCGTTTCATAAAGAGCGGCGACATTCACACGAAAGCGGCGAAAATATGAAATGCAACGTGAATTACACCCCATTCCAGAATGGAATTATCCCTTCAAAATAAAATATATAGCTGCTCTATTAACATTAAAAAGGGCCTAAATATTTAACTTATTAGTTGAAAGAAATTATTGGACTTATTTGCTCTTATTCGATTCTTCACTTCCTCACGAACTTTTGAATTATTCCGATGAAAGCACGCTAACAGCAGACACAGTAAATATACGACACATATGTTTTTAGCAACACCCTTTTTGCGGTTTGCTTTCTGTGACCGGTTAGTTGCAGTGTTGTTGCCGTGCAAGTGTAATATAAGGGAACTTATGTGTGTCTACTAACCGTGAGTGAAGTGGGAAAGGTTTGTAAGCCTTATAATTTCGTGAAAATGGGAAAGGAATAGTGAGTAAACATCTTTGAAGAATACCTAGATGCCAGTACCTAGGTATATCATCATTTTCGCCAGAGGCCTCGGTGAAGATGCTTGGATTTTGTTGGTTACAGCCACCCTAAATTTAAATTTTACCCTCCATAGACTCCATATAACTGTGTCAGTGTCAGCCTATCTAAGGTTCTGTACTCCCTACATTTTAAAACAAAAATCACGACAGAAAGTTAAAGTAAAAAATCAAAGCCAGCTTTCCTGTGTATTTGCATCAATAGCTATCCTCATTTGTTGCCATACCAAATGGCCATATAACTCTACTATATCAGCTCAGTTTGGCATTAGTAACTCTCACTTTAAACTTAGGTAAGGAAGAACTTACACGCCTTCAACTTCATTTTACATTCATGCCTCTTGTTCTTTCAACAACAGTTTTACCTGAGATTAAAAATTTTAGAAGAAATTATATTTTTTCATGTTCTGCATCATTGGCTGATAAAGGTTACGCTGATACTTCTTGCGTAGCTTTTCAGGAGTGTTTTACAGATTCAACGTACATGTTGTCTGCTATATGAAACAGGATTACAAATTTTCTACGCTGTATTCCAGTACGGCGCACTTTACGGCAGTGTTACTTTGCAAGTAGTTGTAACTTAGCTGCATTTTTATGAAACAATATTGTAATGCATTATTCACTTTCTACGCTACATTATGCTACTTCTACGCTATTAGCGTAAGTTATACCTTTTATGAAATGGGGCCCAAGGGGATATACGGTCATACACGACAAGATAACAAAGAACTCGATGAATTAGGTAATACATAGCCATCAGAAGCTGTTGTTGCTTAAAACCCAAAACACAGATTTGACAAATATCTGAACTGTAAAAATAAATAATCACGTCACGTGGACCCGTTCGCTGTTAGAAATGGTCAGAAGCTCGAGAGCCTAAAACCAGGAAATTCTACCACAGAAAATTAAAGTTAGGTACAATACATTTGTATGGCAAACAGTCGGGCACGATGAGCCGTATGGGTTCTGACTAATTTTCTACTCGCTGAATTACCGTTGAGTTTGACGAGGCAAGCAAAAATCTGGTGGTGCTTGGGTGGTTGTTCAGAATTTCAAAATTAGCTTGTTTTAGTTTTTGAAACTGTTGTGTTGTGTGTGGTTTGGGTTATATGTTTGTTGTGCCTTTACAATGTGAGCGTTAAAAGGATGGTATGTTAAATTCGAGCCTTCCATCATCGTTCGGGGTTTTGGGCGCGTCGACATCTCAAGTAGTTTCCGACCATTCCGTGTTTTAAGAAGTTAAAGGCTAAGAAAACCGTTAAGTTTTGAAACGTTCACACATAAACGAGACGCGTTCCTCAGAGGGTTTACGGTCCTCACTAGTTAGCCCAGAGGCAGGCGTCCCGCACGGTACCCTGGGGGCACCAATTCCCGCACCCACGGACTCAGAGGCCGGGGAACTTCAGGTCAACAGTTATCAGTAATATATGTCAATAAAATCGGAACAATCGTCGCTCATTTTCCTTAATGACACTGCAGTTGTTGTCCGCTCTCCAACGCCCTCCACTGCCGCACGCTGATGTGTAAGCACGAGGGCACCGCCACGGGAGCTTCCAGTCGGGGCCGAACACAGCGGTGGAAAATTAGAATTGAATTGTATCTCTTGTGAACCTTCAACCCACTAAATTGGGAAATGCAGCGACTTTGTCGTGCTGAAAAACACCGAGGTTTCATCCAAATAACAAAATGAAAAATTCCCGTCCTTACATCAGTCATTCTTAATCGATTTCAGTGCAATAATCATTTTCCTTAACATATCAGTCTAAAATGGGAGGGAGGGGCACTGCTCTTTCCGAAAGCCGAGGAGGCGGACTCTCTTTTTGAAAGCGGGTGTAAGGGGCGGAACCCCACTTTCCTAGCGCGGGGGGAGGGGCTCCCCTAAGCTTCCCCAGTGACGACACCCTTGCGTTAGTTCAATTCAAGCACACGACTTTAATAACCTTCCGGTACGTGGCGCTTTTGCCTACATACTACCGCCGACGTAAGCACTAAATGCATCGAAAATGAGATCGGTTACAATAAAATGTCGCCTCAAGTGCACCCAGCTGACGTCACAATGTTACCCCATAACAAGTAATATCTTCAGAAAGTGTCAGCAGGCCGCGGCTAGTCATCAGGAGACGGCCGCGACTAGTCATCAGGAAACAGCCACGGCTAGTCAACAGGAGACGGCCGCGGCTAGTCAGCAGGAGACGGCCGCGGCTAGTCAGCAGGAGACGGCCGCGGCTAGTCAGCAGGAGACGGCCGCGGCTAGTCAGCAGGAAACGGCCACGGCTAGTCAGCGGGAAAAAGCCGCGACTAGTCAGCAGGAGACGGCCAAGGCTAGTCAGCAGGAGACGGCCGCGGCTAGTCAGCAGGAGACGGCCACGGCTAGTCATCAGGAGACGGCCGCGGCTAGTCAGCAGGAGATGGCCACGGCTAGTCAGTAGGAGACGGCCGCGGCTAGTCAGCAGGAAACAGCCACGGCTAGACAGAAGGAGACGGCCAAGGCTAGTCATCAGGAGACGGCCAAGGCTAGTCAGCAGGAGACGGCCGCGGCTAGTCAGCAGGAAACGGCCGCGGCTAGTAAGCAGGAGACAGCCGCGGCTAGTCAGCAGGAAACAGCCACAGCTAGACAGAAGGAGACGGCCAAGGCTAGTCAGCAGGAGACGGCCGCGGCTAGTCATCAGGAGACGGCCGCGGCTAGTCAGTCAGGAGACGGCCGCGGCTAGTCAGCAGGAAACAGACAGCTAGACAGAAGGGGCCACGGCTAGTCAGCAGGGAGCTAGCAGTCAGCAGGAGACGGCCACGGTTAGTCATAAGGTCACGGCTAGTCAACAGGCCACGGCTAGTCAGTAGACCACAAGTCCACAGGCCACGGCTAGTCAGCAGGCCACGGCTAGTCAGCAGGCCACGGCTAGTCAGCAGGCCACGGCTAGTCAGCAGGCATGCCATTGCAGCCGCGCCCTTCAACTCAGCCGCCGTTCTGCCAGACTTCCTCCCAGAAATCGCAGTGGCCGCGCCGCATTGTTACTCACTCATCTGGACTATAA
The DNA here is from genome assembly GCA_034440635.1 of Lepas anatifera. NCBI lineage: Eukaryota > Metazoa > Arthropoda > Thecostraca > Lepadidae > Lepas > Lepas anatifera. The sequence continues at coordinate 851,459 of JAOTON010002176.1, forward strand.
ATCACGAGGTATAAGCTGCAGCTTTTCAAGGAAATCATTCCCTGGGCTAATGGACGAGTAATATCGAAAGGGTCTTGGTGTTTGAAATGAGCATTCAAACTCACATTTTTACGAAGAAAGCGTTCCATAAATACATCGCCTTCGCGGAGGATGAGGGGAGCATGGGCTCGACCGGATCCATAGCCGCTCTAAATACGCCGCGTTTCTCCTCAAATGGTGATTTGTGGAACCGCTAATACCCAAACCTGTTGTTTTCGGGTATGCTGTAACACATGGCTATCTCAGTTTAAATCCACTTGTAAAGGTGTCACATTTCTTTTAAAATGATTTGGTTACGATATAATAATAAACAGCACAGTGAGTGTGATACAATTAACATCCCAGCCGTATTATCAACCATTCATACAGCATATTCACACTTCAGGCATCTCCTTCTTTCACATATCACTGTGAAATCACTTCCATCGACTTTGCAAGAGCGTCCTGGCAAGCCCCCTTCAGGAGCGGTAGATCATCCACCTGGCGCACGCGGCCGCGGCTGCTGGCTGATAAATGATACCCCGGAAGTGAGTTCATCTCGCCCAAACGACGCGCTCTGGTCGGCCGCCGCCTGGGGACGGCTCGTCTGTCCCAGCCAGACCAACGATTACCGTCGACGACTTCATGAGACGAGCCAACAACAGAGCGGCCCCGTTCCGCCACCGCCGGCGCGCTTTTTACGGCGGAAGTCGTCGGCGCGCGCTGTCGTCATTTCCGCCGCCGGACGTTTAATCGAGTCGCATCCAGCGCGCAGTTCTGCCGTCGAACAAAGGGGCCCAGAAGGCGCCGGGCACGGAAAAAATTGCGCTGGTTTCAAACATTAAAACTTTTCATAGCTGTGATTTTTAATACGTGAAGGTGCAAGGAAAACATTTTCCGGTAGCCCGTAGCCGGTATCATAAAAAATAGTGCTGACAGTCAGAGCCATCTTACATTGACTGAACGTTAGCGTTTGAACATCTTAGCAATAAGATGGATTTTTCACGTACAAAAAGGCAAGATATCCAGTACCTTTTACTCGCGCGAATCGGGTTTGGACACGGGACGTCATGTCCAGCTCCAGCGTTCCAGTATTCCCTCACCACCGGGGCCAGACCGCTGACCCCGACAGCGTTGACAGCGCCAACAACAACACGCTCAGCAACTCAATCAGCGTCCGCCGCTCCCAGCCATCAAGGGCGCCGACAGCCGGCGCCCAACAGCCGCGCACGACAACAGCTTACCGTTAATCGCGTTAAATGTTCCGCCGCATTCACAAACAGCCGACTTAGGCCGAACGATACTAACGATGCCGTACCACAGCGTGGAATCAAGCGGCAACGGGAATCTATTTGATATAATCCCGCGGGGAATAAGACGATGGACTGTGCAGCATGATTCTAGTTTTCGAATGTGCTTGCAGTGCTTACATTACAGGCTTTATAAGAACCACTCAGAAATGGTTTCCCGGAAACAGTGAGTGCTAAGCCACAAAACAGACAGAAAACTGCTGATTATTGATTGGAGCCTGTTTCCATTCATATGTGTAGAATGCAAGCTCAAGCTATCATTACCCTAACATTCGTGCCTCTACCGCAGCTTCAACCATCCCAAAGGTAATGCACAAAGCCCATGCACACTGCACACTGCACGAATAATGTCCACATTGTTCCGCACGGGAACATGGACGAGCCCTCATTCCCCAAATCAATAATGTTGGACGATTAGTCTGAGGTCTGATGACCATAGTAAAGGTCCGTGAAGACCTATACTGCCTTTACTGCGAAACGACTACTGAGGTCAGGTACAGCCCGCACCTGTCCTGTCATGGAGCCAGCGGACATTCCATCATGAAAGCTTATCAGTTTCAGAAAGAGGTGGAGAAATACTCATTGGCGGGGGTTGGCCCACCAAACGCCACGGTCACAGGGCATCATCCGCGCTAATATTGCTAAGAATGAAGTTTGATAATCACTCACTCAGGCAAACGGCCAGAACTTGAGCTCTGCATGCACGGTGCATGATGCAGGGACTCTAAATTGAGTCACAGATCCTTGCGGAAAGCTACATCGTGCGTACTCACACCTCAAACAAGAATCTCAGACTTGCGAGGTAAATACAAACAGCACATTCATTATCTCACCCTCCCAAGCCCTCGAGGTTTAAAGACACGCTGTTTTAACGACTTTGACTTTCCGTCAGCGAGCGCGCGCTTACGACCGCTGCTGGCCGTATATCTCCACGAATCCTTGGGTACGTCCAGCACTCATCCTGGCACAGTAAAAAACAGCCCAGTGCGAGGCCTGCGGCGGCTCATCTCCGCTCAATTTCCTGTACAAACCGCCAACGGTGCGCCAACAAAGCACCAGTCTCGGCGCGAGCGTTCCACCCCACTCCTGATACAAGGTCGCCGGCCGGTCACGGAGAGGGCACGGCCCAGATCGTCGTTCACGGCCACTGCTGGGCCCTCAGCGCTGCAAATTACAGCCCAACACAGCCCCGATGGACAGATTCCGGGTGGTGGATATTCACGCGTTGTAAAGGCATTGCCTAACACATCCTTCCCGACTTTTCTCTTTGTTTTCCGATACCAGCAAGTGGGAGTTTAAGTTTAATGTCATCGCACTTGTTTTACCGGCATCCAAACAAAACACAATATCATCAATTTTACCAATAAAACGACAGCCCTGGCAATTCTAGAAAAGCGAGCAGCCTAATGTAATAAAAATGCAAATCTTGAAGCCGATCAGTGGCCGTGAATTCGGCGCAAAACCACAGCAAAGGCGCACAAGCTTAATCACGTCAGGCTCAGTTCCCTCGCCTCACAAAGGGTTCTGGCTTTCGTTACCGTTTCCATTTTGGCTGCGGAGAACTGCGAATTCAGCGGCAAGAGCTTCTCCGCCCAGGCCCCTCGCCGATGCCGAAGTAAAATGGGCCAGGCCCGGGTGAGTAATAGATCGTATTTGCAATGCATCACCACCAAAAGCCGTTCAATCCAGCATTGGCGGCACCCGCCAAAACAAGCGCGCTCGGAAAAAAACGCGGGAGATTGTGCGAGCGTTACTTTTGACAAGGTGTTTTGCATCCGGCGATGTGTTTACATAGGGCGTCAGCGGTACCACTGTGCTGTTTTTGGTGAAGTCGACAGGTTGATGGTCATTCAAAGCCAGGCAGAATGAAGCTGTCAGTGAGGAAACGCCGCTCATTCAACGGCGGTGGCGCTACCAAGGCCAACGTCAAGGTCGGGCCGGGCTGTAACACCGCCGTAGTTATCGACTTTCCAGCATCCCTTGGACTTAGAAAAGCTGAAAATATCGACTTTAGCGAAAGCCATTGCGCATAATTTCAAAATTACACCATCCCTTGGACTTAGAAAAGGTGAAAATATCGAATTATCTACAGTTATTTCGCATACACGACCTTATCATAGAGTAGAGGTGCAAGTGACAATAAATAAATATGCTTAAGCCTTGCGATTGATTACGTGCACTTCACTTCCATAAGACGAGTGACAACGCACCACAATGGTAAATCCCATGGTAATAGATCTTGGCATACCAAGCACGGCATCATGCATAAATGAATGTAAAAAAAACTTTTTTTTTGTTTCAGCAAAGACAGTCATCAGTGACGCAACCGACAGCCAAAGGACATGGCTATCTATCCAGATCCACACCTGGCTTAAGGCAAGTATATACAAAATCCACCTGCAAAGTCCGCTTTCTTTACTTCCTCGTTGGATAGAATACTGATAAAAACGAGTAAGTGCACAATGGCCTACAGATGTGGCGTCGGGTACCACGACATTGTGAGAGGAAGGAACGTCTCTCATGATTTCCCAAGTGGGGAAGAACAGCATCAAAACATGTCGCGCTAATTGTAATCGACAGGCTCGCCGAACCGAGAAAATACCATTGGTTTTAGGTGAGCATGCCACGCCAAGACATTGCCTCACAAGTTTGCAGTTTCAGATCTTGTGACAGTTAACTCATGAGTAGGATCCCGATCCAATCTTAGTAAATGCTTTAACACATTTGCTTGTAAATTTACGGGTACCAGCAATACAAATAAAACTTACATAGCAAGCTTAGCTGAACGACATAAAGGAAACAAAATTGCACTACACAATTGGGGGGGGGTAAATTATCCCGCATTCAGAGGATAAAATAATCGCAAAATACGAAGCGGACAAAATCACATGCACAAATGTCAGACTTTGGTAGGGAAGGTCATCTTTTCAGCATAATTGGATCTTCTCACAGATCTCTTCTTGACATATTCTGAAAAGGATGGTGCCCGAGGGAAGTGCCACGCGGACCTATCGACCTTTCCAGTATGCCGAGCGAAATTCCCGGTACAAGCACTTGGGAAAGGGATGGCGTCACATGACTTTACCACAGCAGAGCTGAAAGGACATAGCAGATCGCGGTTCTCTGTCACGAGACTTCATCCTGCATACGAAAGAGGACGCGCGTGTGGTTTTGCGCTCTAGAATTCTGCAACGCCCGCGGGCAAGCCACGCAAAGGCCTGAGGCGCTGCAGTGGAGAGCGCGGCGCCGGCCTTATCTCAAGACAGCAAACAGCAGTTTGCTGAGAAGTCGCAGGCCGCAGGTGGGCGGCGCCGGGCGGCCACCAGTCTTTATTTCGTGGAGCGCCGCCGAAACGATGCGGAGCAGCAGGCACGTCCGGGTCTGCCCAGCTGAGCCGGCACAGGCCAGCAAACACGTGCTGGAGCCCTCTCAAGTCTGCAGCACGCAGGGTCACGTAGGCTGATTTCCACAAACGCCCCTGCGCAACTCAGTACAAAGGCAATACGTTCGGTTTTAGTACAAAGGCAATACGTTTGGTTTTAGTCTCGACTTTCAACGCGTCGGAATCTGTGCATTGTCCTGACGTGTACCTGCTATTGGGTCTCATTGTTCTTCCCGTGGTCCCGCCACGGAGGGTGGGGGCGGGGGGGCACCTCACTAGTAGACTTTGAAGGCTTAAAGTTGGCCTCTGGCTTGTACTGGGGTAAAAGCGGTGGCTTGAGTAGTCATTGTACAACAGCTACGTCCAAAAGAAGAGTAAAAAGACCCCCGTTTGACAAATGGCGAGGGCAGGTGGTTAGTGGCCATCAGTCCACCCACCTCTCTGCCAAGTCACAGTTATCGTCCATGTGTCCATTACGAATCCTACCCTAGACGCCCACCCCTCAGCCATCGCGCACGGGCAACGCTAACGCAACGACCTTTTTCCTGGCCGACCAGACCAGCTGCATCAGGTTTCCAGATTAGAACCCGGTTTGTTTCTGGATATGTAGAGGTAAATAATTCGGAAAATATAGGACAAGTTAACGTGAAACCTGCCACAAGCTGTTTCATAGCGTGCTACGCATAGCTTCACATCACATAACATGCATAAGTTCATAACCAACTAACGCCAACTTTGCACTCCTGCAAGACAATACTGGCGCAGAGCAGGCACTAACTTGCGTCTTCTCATATCGCATTCAAAACATATAACGTACGCAGAGGATGATTCGTTGGCAAACGTGATAAATTATTTACATCGTTCGGCACCTACGGCCCTGCCTCACGCGAGCGAGACAACAGCAGCGAGCCTCCGAAGATGTTTGAGCAGGCTGCCGATACCATACTGATGGCCCTACAGGTCTTCAGGCGCCATTAGCACAGGGGGCGGACCAGTCGCAGACGCCTTATCTCCGCGCCGTTAATGACACGGCACGCCAAGAACAGCGCACAAAAACGGCGCCACGTCTGGCAAAAACGCGCCAGAAGTGTGCGGCTGGGCGAGACAGGCATACTGGGCAGCGGTCCGCTCGGCTGCGCGGGCCCCCGGGACGCTGGTGCCACAGCCGCCGCCAGCGGCGCCGCTAAACTCCCAGGAGGGCAGCGGAACCCGGACCCGCCCGCCCACGACGCAGTCAAGCATTCGTCAAAAGGGTCGCAGTACGCTGCCTAAAGGCACCCTGTTTTGGACTCACACATGATAATCTCGGCACATGAAAGGATAAAGCCCAATGCTCCCCGTACTACGCAACTGCGGTCTGCTGACAGGTGAACATAACATCAATGCGTGATCCTGTCAAGGCATTATGGTGGCACAGTCAGTGCCACCACTCCGTTGTGCAGTACTTGACAGCCTGATTCGGTTGTACAATCTCTGGCTGTTCAACAGAATTGGCTTTCCACTAGGAGCCCAGTATGCTGCGCACACGTCCGGTCTCTCCAAACTCGCGTGCCAACCAGCGTTATTGTATCATTACGCCGGGAGAGCCATTACGCCGATAGGTACGCGTAATGGAGGCAGCAACGCGAGCCTGCGCCGCTGGAAAACCTGATATTGGCACATGCATTACAGATCAGGCTGATGCACTCACATATTGAGCGGCACGACCCACGGCCTGACCATGACCCATTAGAAATGACTCCATAACAGCATTTCCTGCGACGTCAGCTGATGCTGTTGTAAAAGTCCCCCTTCCCAAAAGGAAATGTGGCATCTCCATAATGGGATTTAAACTGAGATAGCCATGTGATAGAGTATTCCGCAAAAGCACTTGAGCGATGTTACATTTGTCCCAAAACTTACCAAACTTACCATTCGCGGATAAATTAGAAATATGAAAAATTCACCTCTATCGGCTTTGTCCTCTAAGGGTGGTTAAGTGGTACGATGCGACTTTGGAAATGTGACGTCATGCTCAAACCCCGCGACGCTAGCAATTTTTTCTTGCTTGGACCTCTTTAAAGCCCAAGTGCTAAATGTGGTTTTGGCACTGGCGACAATAAATGTGTATAACTTTCTTCCATGACAAGCTTGAAACGTGAATTGTGCTTTAAAAGACATACAACAAAAAAACAGAAAATAACACATAGGAGTCACTTTGAATCATAATGATAGCCTATTTTGGCAGTTGATAAACTTCATTTAAATGGGTATTCATTTGTGGCGCAAAATGAAAAGTTCAATCTGCCACAAAGCGTTACCAGATCATAATGGCACACTGATGTGGAGACTTTTTACCTTCAGCAAAGGGAATTTTAACAATATGAAATATTGGTCTCCTTAGCCACTTCTCAGCAAAACAGGTCGCATTCAGTATTTAAAAAATGTTTTTAAAACCACTGGAGTTTGGCACTACACCAGTGTGCCACATTCCCTTGAAATATTCCAAAATTCCAATAAATCTGGTCAATTCTCTAATGAGCAACAACAATCGACTGCAGCCCGGACAGAACGTAGACCAGAGCTGCCCCAGAAGCCTCAGAACACCCCTAGCTGCACCGTCATTCGGAGACTGAGACACCGGGTGTGACCGCCGTGCGGGGTATTTCACACAGAGATCATTTCGGAGGGTCCGAGTGGTTCGGATCCCGGGCTGGCCTACCTGCACCATGCTGTGGAACTCCGTCTGCAGCGTCTCCTCCACTCGCTGCAGCAGGGTGCGACAGTCGGCCGCGCCGCCGTCCGCGGCCGCGCTGCTGTCCGCTCCCGGCCTCTCCATCTCCACCTGTAGGACACACATCTCAGCAGGGGTGGTACCGGGGCACCATCCTGTCCTCTCACTGCTGTCCGCTGCCGGCCTCTCCATCTCCACCTGTAGGACACACATCTCAGCAGGGGTGGTACTGGGGCACCATCCTGTCCTCTCACTGCTGTCCGCTCCCGGCCTCTCCATATCCACCTGCAGGACACACAACTCAGGGGTGGTACTGGGCACCATCCTGTCCTCTCACTGCTGTCCGCTCCCGGCCTCTCCATCTCCACCTGTAGGACACACAACTCAGCAGGGGTGGTACTGGGGCACCATCCTGTCCTCTCACTGCTGTCCGCTCCCGGCCTCTCCATATCCACCTGCAGGACACACAACTCAGCAGGGGTGGTACTGGGGCACCATCCTGTCCTCTCACTGCTGTCCGCTTCTGGCCTCTCCATCTCCACCTGTAGGACACACATCTCAGCAGGGGTGGTACCGGGGCACCATCCTGTCCTCTCACTGCTGTCCGCTCCCGGCCTCTCCATCTCCACCTGTAGGACACACAACTCAGCAGGGTGGTACTGGGGCACCATCCTGTCCTCTCACTGCTGTCCGCTTCCGGCCTCTCCATCTCCACCTGTAGGACACACAACGCAGCAGGGGTGGTACCGGGGCACCATCCTGTCCTCTCACTGCTGTCCGCTCCCGGCCTCTCCATCTCCACCTGCGCGGCGCACCGACCAGAATGGTGTGGCACACGCACTTTAAACGAGTTTAAAAGTGGCAATCGCGGTAGTACGGTTCAGAGAAGCGACCACCAGCAGGCACGACCGATAACACCACCGGAAGAAGGCGTAAAAGCACGGAGCTAAGGCTGCGCACCGCAGCCAACCCCCAATTTCGTCGACACCGGGTCGGAACAGGGACCAGATACCACCAACAACTCTGGCTGGTAACCGAACACCAGCGCTGACGTGTGAGGGACAAGAGGGATCTGCAACGTACTTCTCGTGTCAGATATCCCTTTACTTCAGACGACAGAGCGGTGAAGAAGAACATCATCCGGTAGAAGCCAGCGACTGGTGAAGGTCCATCCTCGCCAGACACAGCTATTACTCGCCCCCTTTGCCACGGTTTTTTTAGCCCGCTAACGATCCGATTCCAGGTCTCCATCAACCCAACCGGTGTATGCGGGAGCGGTCGGTCGACGCTGGTGACGAGTCGACCACACCATACCCATCTACCTCAGGTGGAGAGAGCACCGAGGTCGCAGCAGTGCTTGGTACCGTCTTTCACAACGCAATGGCTACCTCAGCGCTGAGGTAGCGCGGTAGGGAAGAAACAAACTCGGAAAAACACTGCATCGACTGCCAACTGCAGTTGGTAAGCGCAGATCAATTGCACCTATCGTTATTTCACAGCTGATTCACTTAACAACAATATCGTTACTACTTTTCGCCAATGGACTGCAAGAAGAACGTAAATGATTTCCCATACTCATCATCAAAGGCAGTACGATCGACCAATATCAAAGGTGATGGTACGGTGACATCTGAGCCGACATTCGTGGAATCCGCGGGCTGATCAAAAGGTCACGCGCTGCGCAAACAACATTCGATAGCAAAGCATACAAGCGGAGCAAATAAATCAAGTGATCCCGAGACACGTTTAGCTGACACGTGCAGGACGACGAAGTTCATCTGTTCTGGTTCTGACCCAGTCAGACTAAGTTCAATAAAACTGCAGCGGCGAGACGGCGAAAGTCAATCTGTCCAGTGACTTCCAACTGCAGACAGCCGGCATCAGGCAGCTTACAAAACTCGATCCACACAACAGTGATGATTTTAAAAATGCCAAGCTGTTGAAACGCTAAAAGATAATGCAGTAGCACAGCATTATGCATCTGTATGAAGAGGCTTTGCATCAGACCAAATTTTACGAAACGCAAAAGGACAGTTCACTCCCAGCCAGGATATACCACAAAAACACTACCAATTGCAGACTACCCAACCACAAATCCGTATACCATTTGATTACTTAAAACGGTCAAAGGTCATCAAGAGACCGGAATATCCAGCAGCATACCTGTAGGTTGGGGTGGCCCAGCAGCAGCCGGCTAAGCTGCACTCGCGCCGTTTTCTCCAGTGGGGTCGGGCTCCCGCTCTCGGCCGGCGCCCCTGGTCCCTCTCCGGCGGTGACCTGACCCCGGCGGGGCGTGCCCGGGGCTGACGACCGTAGCTCCGGGGAACCGGAACGGTCCTCCCCGGCTGGAAACAGCCATACATCGGCCCGCGCCGGCTCTGGACTGGGAACCGCCTGAAACAACACACCGCACCAGTCCTTCACTTCACTGCTGATACACACCGCACCGGTCCTCACTCCGCTACTGACACACACCGCACCAGTCTTCAATCCGCTGTTGACACACACACACACACACCGCACCGGTCCTCACTCCACTACTGACACACGCCGCGCCGGTCCTCACTTCGCTGCTGACACACACCGCACCGGTCCTCACTCCACTACAGACACACCACACCGGTCCTCATTCCGCTGCTGACACACACCGCGCCGGTCCTCACTCCGCTGCTGACATACACCGCGCCGGTCCTCACTCCGCTGCTGACACACACCGCACCGGTCCTCACTCCGTTGCTGACAACACACCGGTCCTCACTCCGCTGCTGACAACACACCGGTCCTACCGTTGCTGACACCACACCGGTCCTCTACACACACCGCGCCGGTCCTCACTCCGCTGCTGACACACAGCGCCGGTCCTCACTCCGTTGCTCACACACACCGCACCGCTGCTATCCAACGGAAGGGAAGCGTATGGCATATTCGGGATATTTTACAGGAGAGTGCTTCTTCCGTTTTGCTAACATTTGTGGAGCCCTGGGACTGATTCCAAAGACGATCTAAAAAAATTTGAGGGAATTTTGTCAAATCATATAATAGGTAGATGCAGTTTGTCTGCACCGGATGATATCCAAATCTCAAAATCGAGAAAAAATGTGACTTACGCTTTTCTTCCATGGGGCAGCAGACCAGCCCTCACATTGGTGTTTCATAGAAAGAAAGAAAAAAAAAAGGGAAAAAAATAATAATAAAAAAGAAAAAAAAAGGAAAAAAAAATTAAGAATATAAAAAAGTAAGTTAAGAAAAAAGAAAAAGGAAAAGAAAAAATATGAATAAGGCGCGTTATGAGAGGGAAGAGAACGTTTCGAGCCTTCACTGGACGGGACTGGTCGAAATGTGACAGCTCAGGTAGACATGGGAGGCCTAGTGTCGCCAGACACATACACATTAAGACTGAATAGCCCTTGAGACGGGAGTGGAAATGATGTTTCTCTGCTACTCACGTGGCAGCGGTTGCGAAAGTAGTGTCCGACAACAGCAGCCTCACAGGACATCGGACAGTCCCTGCAAGGTTAATCAGCGTCGAGCGCGACTCCGAGCGCGTTTTTCCTTTTGCGTGCCTTCCCACAGGCCAACAAATTCGAAGTACTGACGTTTTGATTTTACACGAAACATGTTCTTACATCTCTTGAAAGGCTTACTCTATGAATGGCAACAACTGTTTGTGGAGAGCTGGTTCTGTTGCGTGAGAGGAAGGCCTACGTCTCAGCAATATGGCTTCATCCGGAACAAATCCGTCGCATAATGGAATCGGACCTTGTCGAGCAAGAATCAGCAATTTCCAACAGCTTCGTCTGCGGTACCATTAGTCACGAAACATCAAAGTTTCGGGCGGATTCAGGGAGTTTCTAGATCACAGGCTGATGAATCGGGGCATTAAAATAATAGCCCGCCTACAAATGGAAATAGCTTGTAATTTGTCTTTTTGTCGCAAGTCAAGGTTACATGAAGTGGAAAAGTGCCAAATCTATATTTATTCGATAAGTTTGAAACCAAAACTGAAACCTAATAGTAATCGTGGCGACTGGATGCATCGACGAGAGCACAGAATCCTCAGAGGCCAATACGTAAATATTTCCACGTCTGTCTTAACTTCTTCGCACGACAAGGAGTTAGCAGAAAATGTTTCTAACCAGTTTTTGGCACCAAACCGTTTTATCATGCGATGAAATAAAAAGGACCCGTACAACTGAACTGATGAGAGCAGTACGTTACCATTAAATTACCTGGAGTACACGCAGACCCTTTAAACCAGTGCGAAGACACATTACACCAGGCCACGCACAGAAACCGTATCAGCGAGTTCAGTCGGTATTGAACGCTCTTCACTCATTAAATGGCGGGCAGCAGCCTCGCACAACAGAGGTTAGATGAAAATCACAGTCACAAAGTAAGGTCACTGCTTTCCACACGAGTTTACAAGCTTTGGGCCGCAAGAATTGCTATACGGAAACCTGTAAAGAATCCAATATTTTTATCTTGTACATGAAATTCTCTCTCTCTCTCTCTCTCTCTCTCTCTCTCTCTCTCTCTCTCTCTCTCTCTCTCTCTCTCTCTCTCTCTCTCTCTCTCTCTCTCTCTCTCTCTCTCTCTCTCTCTCTCTCTCTCTCTCTCTCTCTCTCTCTCTCTCTCTCTCTCTCTCTCTCTCTCTCTCTCTCTCTCTCTCTCTCTCTCTCTCTCTCTCTCTCTCTCTCTCTCTCTCTCTCTCTCTCTCTCTCTCTCTCTCTCTCTCTCTCTCTCTCTCTCTCTCTCTCTCTCTCTCTCTCTCTCTCTCTCTCTCTCTCTCTCTCTCTCTCTCTCTCTCTCTCTCTCTCTCTCTCTCTCTCTCTCTCTCTCTCTCTCTCTCTCTCTCTCTCTCTCTCTCTCTCTCTCTCTCTCTCTCTCTCTCTCTCTCTCTCTCTCTCTCTCTCTCTCTCTCTCTCTCTCTCTCTCTCTCTCTCTCTCTCTCTCTCTCTCTCTCTCTCTCTCTCTCTCTCTCTCTCTCTCTCTCTCTCTCTCTCTCTCTCTCTCTCTCTCTCTCTCTCTCTCTCTCTCTCTCTCTCTCTCTCTCTCTCTCTCTCTCTCTCTCTCTCTCTCTCTCTCTCTCTCTCTCTCTCTCTCTCTCTCTCTCTCTCTCTCTCTCTCTCTCTCTCTCTCTCTCTCTCTCTCTCTCTCTCTCTCTCTCTCTCTCTCTCTCTCTCTCTCTCTCTCTCTCTCTCTCTCTCTCTCTCTCTCTCTCTCTCTCTCTCTCTCTCTCTCTCTCTCTCTCTCTCTCTCTCTCTCTCTCTCTCTCTCTCTCTCTCTCTCTCTCTCTGGTTCTTCCCACATCGACCCGTCCAGTCCACTCCGAGGCTAGGCCGGAAGCTGACCGGGCGAAGCAGGTGCAAACGTAAGACGAATCGAGCCGCTCATACGTCCAGATTCTAATGGAATACGACGATATGCGAAAATTGCTGTCCCACATTGGGAAATGGTCTATCAAGGCTCGTATAAGCTCATCAGGCTCTTTGTTGCACTTTTTATCATGATGTGGTAAGCTAAGCACACCCAAAGCTGTTTAGCCTCTGGTCGTCGATACGCAAAAACACAAAGCGCAGGCGTTTTTTATAATCAAAAGGTCAGACACACTCATTCTTTCCCGACAAGCGGAAGAGGTGATTCTGCAGGGACAAAGAGAAGGCGCACCGATTGGCCACTTCCGAGCGTGCATTCTGGGTGGGTGCAGACGCCATCGGAGCCGTCTGGGGTCGTCTGTTCCGGCCTGGCGCCGGGGGCAGAGGCGGCGACTAATGAGCTCCGAACACTGTAATCCTGGCTCGTCAGGGCGGACCCGTCCACAAAGGCCGCCCCCGCCGGCGGCGCAACACAACACACACACGCCACCGCCGGAGCTGGGCCGGGGGACGGGCGCGGTGCAAATGGTGCCGATGGGACCACCCAGACCGCGGCGCACACTGAGTGGTCGGGACATGCTCTGAAAAAGTGCACATTTGGCACAATAATAAGAGTATCACCTATTGAGTGCAAAGCGTGGAATTGAGATGAAAGGACAGGGCGCTAGTGCCTGCAAGTGACATTTTATATCCACCTATCTATCAATACACAAATGGTCCGATTCTCGTACCATTTGTGTATCAGATATTCTTTGGGTGGCAATGGAAGATATTGACGGTGCGAGCTAGCACACAATGCCAGCACTGTGAAGCACCTGGGATGAGAAGACATTTGGGATCCCATATCCAACAATCATTCCGATAAAAAGTGAGCGAGAGCGTTGTCCTGTATCGGACTTTGTGAAAACGGCTAGATAGAACTCTGATGTGAATCACGTTAAGCTGAAACATTTCCTGCTGATACAATTGCAATGGTGTGGGATGGGCCCGCCGTAAGGCCTGGACTCTAAGGGTTTTATTATTCTGAACCCCACATCTGCATTCCAAGCGTTGGAGATTTCCAGGTGAAATCATTAAAGTCGGCCTCGGCAGACATCCGCGGGAAGGTTTTCCGCAGCGCGCCGCTGGTGCATCATCCATCACTACTGTCTCGGCAGCCGGGCGCAGCCTTGGAAATTCCGCCCGCACGGGAGCCACAGTGCTATTCGTTTTATAAGACGGCGAAAACACGGTAGGCTGGCTTTAGAAAATGGCGAAGTAGCTCTGGGTAACTACAAGTTCAATGTCCCATCACGTAGAGAAGGTCTTACCTACCTCAAGCACTGTCACAGCTTGGCCAAAGAACGACTGTAGAAGATGGATCTTAGAAAAAAACCTCGACAATAATACGATTCTGGTTAAGAAAATATCCCCTCATTCACAGACGAGATGATGACAAAAACACTCAGCACATTTCACATGCAATTTTATCGCAATAAGACACAGCCGTCACATACTGACAACAACGAGGGCACCTGGCCGGGTCTGAAAACCGTCATATACTGACAACAACGACGACACTTGGCCGTGTCTGAAAACCGTCACATACTGACAACAACGAGGGCACCTGGTCGAACCTGAAAACCGTCACATACTGACAACGAGGGCACCTGGCCGTGTCTGAAAACCGTCACATACTGACAACAGGGCACCTGGCCGTGTCTGAAAACCGTCATATACTGACAACGAGGGCACCTGGCCGGGTCGGAAAACCGTCACATACTGACAACAACGAGGGCCCCTGGCCGGGTCGGAAAACCGTCACATGCTGACAGCAAAGAAGGCACATGGCCGGGTCTGAAAACCGTAATATACTGACAACAACGAGGGCACCTGGCCGGGTCGGAAGCGTGACAGCTTGTTCAGGGCTTCTCTGGCACGACCTTTTTTGCCATCGGAGGAAAGAAGAAGGGACTGTCGGAAAAAGCTACACTCTGGAAGCGAAATATTAAGGTAGCACGAAAAATACCATCTAAAAATAAAACAATAAGCTGGAATTTCATCGTCCTAGGAGTTGAAGAAAAACGACAGCAAATTTCACGAGACATTGGTGAAACGTTTCCCGCAAGCTAAATTTTTCACCCCTGTATTCTTACTAGGGGCATTCCAGGACAGATCGACCAAGGCTTGACACCACCATACCTAGAAAAAATCTGAAACTTTGTCTCCGGGGTAGTTTTGGGCCAGAAACACGCCTGTGAGAATCTTAGCCCCCTCTGACCAACGGTGACCGAGTTATAGCCCGGCGCATTTTCGGGAGGTCACCTTGTAGACTCATCTTTGATGTTTCATAACTCAAAAACGCATAGCCTGATTAACAAGTTTTGTATATCATTGAACTCGTCTTGAACTATACTTTATTTTGAAAAAGAAAAATTCAAAATTTGGAAATTTTTCACTTTTAATTTGGTTTACTTTTTCTTTTTGACCTAGCTTGACCTTTTCGCAGTTGAAATTGCCCTTTTAGATACCTCAAAAATTTTTCTTCATCAAATATCTTTCAATGGAAAAAATATAAAAAATGTCTTCTTGCTATAAGTTCCAAATTTTTAGCACCTAAGGTAGGTATGCAGACGGTTTTTGACCACTGCGGTAGTGCAGCCTTATGTTTAACGCCGCAAACAAAGCGAGTGCTTTTGTAATCAGTTGCTTGCAATCATATGGCATTGTCTTTACGAAATTTTCATCGTTGAAGTGTCAAAATATATGAGAATTAACACGCACCCACACAAGGGGGTGGACAACCGGCCTCTTCAGGTTTCCACAGGTAGTAACAAAAACACCTTCGCGCAGCGCCACCGTACTTCATGTACCTTTAACTCGAAATTTTTGCAGCTTCTGGCAAAATTCTAGGTCTGGGTCACACCAGGTCAGACCGCCAACCCAGGTCAAGAGACCTAACCTCGAAAAAACTTTGGGAGGCGCATCAATAATATCAAATCTAGACTATCGTCGTTGGATTCACATTATATAGTAAGGTCACCGAGCAAGATAATTTTTTCGTAGCAGGATTTCTATGTCGATAACCGGGAGCAGGGTCAGGGTCATGATCTTTCCATTAGAAATGCATGGGGCAATTGGTAAATTTTGATAACTTGAGAGAATTGAGAATTGTCAAGAATTGCGATGGAGGTTTTATTTTTACGTTGTCGTGTCTGACTTGCCACTGCAGTTTGATTAATATTCTTTTTACCATACAGACCTAAGCCTGGCTCTAGGTCAAAGCAGGTTAATTTTGACATTTGACAAGGGATCCTTGTTTAAGCAATATTATAAGATACATAATCCGTTTGGGCTCAACAAGAGTGTTCCAATGGTGCTGAACATTTATTTATACGGCTCTCCTCAACTTAGGTTTCCACTTACTTCCTGTAAGAAATACTGTGACCTCGAGCAATCTCAAAGGTGACACGACCAAACGATTGTATGTAACATATTCGGTAGTGATTAAAACTGGATGTTTAGCGGCATCACTCCCAGTGCACTGTGTCATTATTCATCTGGGATTCTGGGATCCGTGTCAGCTACGAAATGGTCACCTTGTAAAAATATCATGAGGCAACCTGTTCAAGTGACCAAGTCGAATGCGTTACAATTTCAAGACATTTTTTCCCATATATGAGCAGATTCAATTTACTTTTTGGGAATGAACGCCTTTCAGACACGTTTGTTTACATTGCATGAATCTTCTCAAACGTATGCTGTGCTGCACTAGGTCACCTTGTATCGATATTATTTTTCCATCTCCAGGAACGATGTAATTGTGTGAGTTAATGGTGCCCATAGGATAAGTTATACTTGTTTCAATTATGGATAAAGCCGCGACATCTTTGTAAATTTTCGTTTAAGGCTGAAAGGTCCATTATCAATAAGTTCATTTGCCCTCATCTCCCTCGAAACAATGGATCCCTTTCTATCACTTTTAATGACTGCTATTTTTATTTTTATAAATATTGTGCAAGTTGTTGCCAGTTCAGTTTTAGGAGTAGGTGTCTCACTAGAGTCATCAAGGGACTTTTACGGAGACCCCGACGCCACCGATCAAACGAGCAACTCCCACGATGAAGTGTTAATCAATGAACCAAAGTTGAAAGTCCCACAAGGCATAACGACGACCGTCTACCTCAGGTCACCCCCTCACCAGTCAGTTGCCAGCTGGCCTTCAGTATTTACGGTACCTACCACCTCCCAGTTGACCTAAAATATTTTTTCAGAAGTTGCAAAATGTTGTGTTAGAGGTACATGGAGTACGGTGGCGCTGCACGAAGGTGTTTTTTTTTACTACCTGTAGGGACCTGAGGAGGCCGGTTGCCCACCGCCCTCGGGAGGGCGCGTGTTAATTTTCATAAATTCTGACACTTGCACGATGAAAATTTCGTAAAGGAAAAGCAATATGATTGCCAGCAACCGATTACAAAAGCAATCGCTATGTTTGCGGCGTTAAACATAAGGCTGTACTGCCGCAGTGGTCAAAAACGGTCTACATACCTACCTTCGGTGCTAAATATTTGGAACTTATAGCAAAAACGCATTTGTTTATTTTTTCTATCGAAAGATATTTTATGAATCAAAATTTTTGAGGTGTCTAAAAGGGCAATTTCAACTGCGAAAAGGTCAAGCTAGGTCAAAAAAGAAAAGGTCAAACAAATTAAAAGGAAAAAAATTTCCAATTTTTGAAATTTTCTTTTTTCAAAATAAAGTATAGTTCAAGACGAGTTCAATGATATACAAAACTTGTTAATCAGGCCTATGCGTTTTTGAGTTATGAAGCATCAAAGATGAGTCTACAAGGTGACCTCCCGAAAATGCCTCGGGCTATAACTCGGTCACCGTTGGTCGGAGGGGGGCTAAGATTCTCACAGGCGTGTTTCTGGCCCAAAACTACCCCGGAGACAAAGTTTCAGATTTTTTCTAGACATGGTGGTGTCAAATTGAAATATTTTTGGTCGTTTTGTCCTGGAATGCCCCACTATTTTCTCAATATTTCGCAGCCTTTATCTTGGACAAAAACCTTACCATCACTATCATCAGTATAATAATATTTCCGTCCAACCAAGGGTGGTACGGCGCAGCCTTCGCAAACACAGCCTGATTAATGAGAAGTCCGACGCAATTGCGACCTCTGACAACACCGAGCTCTGGCAGTGTGTGGCCTAGCAGCGCACGCCGGTACTCACTGGTGGGGGTGCCCTCGGTACTGCTGGGCAGCGCCGTCAGGAAGTGCTGGTAAAGCCTCTGCTCCTGCTGCATCAGCTGGTGGCGCGACTCCACCTGCCACAGCGACCGCTCCAGGTCCGCCGCCAGCTGAAACCCAGTCACGGTGACGTCATAACCACCTGCCACAGCGACCGCTGCAGGTCCGCCGCCAGCTCAAACCCAGTCACCGGTGACGTCATAACCACCTGTCACAGCGACCGCTCCAGGTCCGCCGGCAGCTCAAACCCAGTCACCGTGACGTCATCACCACCTGCCACAGCGACCGCTCCAGGTCCGCCTCCAGGAGAGGATTTTCGGTTTCAGATGGGGAATACAACGGCAGCTATGCCAGCTCTAAAACGCGATTTTGACTAAAAACTGCGATGTATATTTTGAGGCAAGGGAGAAGGGAGGACGGCGGTACGCACCCAACCCAGCCGCACACACCTGGAACAAACCGCCGTAATGAGCTCAGGACCGCTACCGACTTTGAACATGGTATGTCGAAACTTAACACACATACATTCCAGGTTCAAAAATCCACTACACCGTTTTGTGAGTGCGGACATAGGAGTGAGGACACCAAAAATTTTATTTTGTTATGTGTCAGGTACGCTGCGCAAAGGGAAGTCCTCTTTGAAAATATCACAGACATCATAGGAAGAAATTTCAGAACCTTTACGAGCCCCGACAAACTAAAAATTCTGCTTCATGTACATAATCTGCCAAAAGGTATAGACAGGCTTGTAGCTCAGGAGGCTCAAAAATTTGTCAGAAGCACTAGACAATTTTAACAAAATTGTCAGCAAGGCACGCCGGCATCGTCTGCCGCAACTACTTTCTTTATAGTGGGTTGGAGTGGCTTCCGGTGGCGCTATATCTCGAGCCCTCGACTTTTAACTAGCGAGAGGTGCCTTGATTAAAACACCTCGGCGTTTTTGCACCGATCGTTGCATATGTTATCTTTTGCGTTGTCTTTTGTTGAAATAATGTTATGTATGTATGTATGTAACAGACGACACACGGCGAGGACTTGCAGCGGTCCCCTTTCACACCCAACAAAGACTCTCCTTCTGTCGAGGGAGAGACTATCGATGGCCCAGGCAGGGAGGTCCACCCCAGGTGAAGGGCCGGATCTTCTGTCGGAGGAGGAGTGCCGAACACGTGGTGGCGGGTCAGCAGCTCTCCAATCCCGCCTCAGCAGCTGCTGCAGACCGGAGCGGAGTCACACAGACACCGCAGCAGCTGCTGGAGACTGACCTCAGCGCGGCTGAGCTGGGACTGGAGTGTGCGGCAGAGCCGGCGGCCGCGTCGCTCGGCGGCCCGGGCGGCGTCCAGCGCGGTCCCAGAGCGCCGCAGCCGGTCCAGAAGGGTGGCGTTGGCGCGCCGCAGACGGCCGCACTCGCGGGAAGCAGCCTACCGGAGACCGGGGACAGTGTCCGTGGGAGAGCATCACACGCCCCGGGCTCTTATATCTCTGAGCAGAGGCACGGCCAACCAGCAGAGAACAGGTGTTTTGGGTACTAGACAGCCTTCCAGCTGGGAAACTATCCTGGATGTGCTGACTGGAGGCTCTGATCTCATAGAGTTCAAAATCGTACCCGAACAAAAAACAGCATTGTTTAAATGGTCATCTAACTCCGGATAAAATAGCCGATTTTCTAACTGACACGATGTGTATATGTCGAGGTTTTTTCTCAGATTTTCATTCAGAATAGTTTCAAGATGAATAATAGCACCATCACAGCTAAGCAAAAGTCATAACCATGAGGTAAAGACAAACACGAACAAACAGCCCGGCAGAGAAAACTGGCGCACACACATACATTTGCCTGAGTCTGACTTTGATATTCCGTGAAATTATCGCCGGCTCGGCTGGGCACTGAGGAGCACGGTCAGAAGTCGAACCCACACACAGAGTTCCATGAGTCATTAGCGACCGTCTGCTGCACGGGAGGTTGGGCCCGTGGCTGATCACTAGGGCGCCGCTGCGGAATTTGTACAGGGGGGGCGGACCCGGGCTGGTGCTGACCGGGGAGGCGAATTTTGAGCATATTCGGTACCTGACACGACAGCATAAATGATGATGGACCAAAAATTGGGGGCGCGTCCCACCTGGTTGGCCAACAGGGGGTACGCGTCCTCCCGTCCCCCCCGCTTTCAGCGCCCATGGTGATCGGGTTAGGGGCTCTAAGGCACTTCAGCATTCAGTTTGATTTCCGTCCAGGGTCAGCTCAGGACGGTACGCACCGCGCACTCCTGGTTAGACTCGGGACAGTACGTACGGCGCTGCTGGGTAGACTCGGGACGGTACGTACCACGCGCGCTGGGTACACCCAGGACGGTACGTACCGCGCACTCCTGGGTAGACTCGGGACGGTACGTACGCGCGCTGCTGGTACACCCGGACGGTACGTACGCGCACTCCTGGTAGACTCGGGACGGTACGTACCACGCGCTGCTGGGTACACCAGGACGGTACGTACCGCGCACTCCTGGGTAGACTCGGACAGTACGTACCGCGCGCTGCTGGGTACACTCAGGACGGTACGTACCGCGCACTGCTGGGTACACTCAGGACGGTACGTACCGCGCACTCCTGGTTAGACTCGGGACAGTACGTACCGCGCACTGCTGGGTACACTCAGGACGGTACGTACCGCGCGCTGCTGGGTACACTCAGGACGGTACGTACCACGCACTCCTGGGTAGACTCAGGACGGTACGTACCACGCACTCCTGGGTAGACTCAGGAAGGTACGTACAGCGCTGCTGGGTACACCCAGGACGGTACGTACCGCGCACTCCTGGTTAGACTCGGGACAGTACGTACCGCGCACTGCTGGGTACACTCAGGACGGTACGTACCGCGCACTCCTGGTTAGACTCGGGACAGTACGTACCGCGCGCTGCTGGGTACACTCAGGACGGTACGTACCGCGCACTGCTGGGTACACTCAGGACGGTACGTACCGCGCACTGCTGGGTACACTCAGGACGGTACGTACCGCGCACTCCTGGGTAGACTCAGGACGGTACGTACCACGCACTCCTGGGTAGACTCAGGACGGTACGTACCGCGCGCTGCTGGGTACACTCAGGACGGTACGTACCGCGCGCTGCTGGGTACACTCAGGACGGTACGTACCGCGCGCTGCTGGTGAGCCCGCTCCATCTCCTGCTGCCGCAGCTGCAGCAGCTGATTGGCCTCGTCCAGCTGCTGCTTCCTCGACAGCAGCTGCGTCTCCAGGCCGTCCGCCGCCTGCAGAGCAAGGTCGCAGGACACTCAACACCACAGATGGCCTACGCTACGTTACGTTACCGAATTACGCTACGTTACGATTCGATTTGGGACAAAACTACGCTACGGAGTTACGCTACGTTATATTTCATCGACTACGGAATTACGGTATTTTAGCTACGGCTACGGTAAAAGTATATTCTACTAGGCTATTGAAATTTTGTTCACTCATTTAAAGCAAATAGAAGCTGTACTATGAAATAAAATAACATTTATTTTCTTCCAAACCGAATACCCTGAACTGAAAGTGCCCCACGTACAAATTCAGATACACATAGCGCGGGGGCATTCTCCCGTCGCTGTTTTCACACGCTTTGTCATCAGTTGTGTTTTTATAAATAAAGGTATTTTGAAGTGAAAGATGTGTAAGACCAATGGCCGGGAACTCTTGTCACCAGTTGGAAAGACAAATTATTGAATATAAATCAAACGACTTCTAGTTTGTATGGGCCCAATAATGTCTGTGATTTACACTACCCACCAAAAATTCCCGAACTTAATAACAGTGATTTGATGCATTTTTCGTAAAATTGTTTAAAGTTGGTAATATTAAAGATATCCTTTGGCCCTTAAGGGAATGTGGCACTTGGTCGAATCCTGAATTTAGTGAAATTAGGCGTAATTTTAGCCACTAAAATAATGAAGCCACTCATGATTTCTTGAAAATGTACAATAAGCTCATATATTTTTTTAAAAATACTCATCTAGAAAATAAATACCGTCTGTGGATGTTGTCACGATCTGGCACCCTACCATACTTGAAAGCTTAGGGCTTCATTGGCTGATGCTCATCTGACGTCGCATTGTCGTCCCCGTGCTCCAAATCGCCCGTGGGGTGTGTCGGTAGGTTTTAGTTTTTTTCGGAATTATCATTCAAGACAAATGAATTATGGAGTACCGTTTTACTTTCTTTTACAACTTGGCTATCTTAGTTAAAATCACTTGTAAGGTCCACATTTCCTTTAATGTTATTATAATATTTCCACTTCTTTTTCAAATTCCGAATTAAAGCAAATCGTTACCAAGAATCCTTAGTACCGCGATCAAGATCACGAGAAGTTATGTACATATATGACGTAATTTTTTCCGTAGTACGCTACGATACGCTAAATTTTGGCGTACTACACTACGTACGCTACGTTCTATTTCCAGAGCCACGGTTACGGAAAAGTAATTTCGTAACGTAACGTAGGCCATCTCTGCTCCGCACAAACCAAACAAGCAAGGCACTAGCGCGGCTAAAGGAAAAAGAGGTGGTAACTAGGGACTCAGAAACAAGACATTCGCACGGCAAGAAGAAAAATGAGTGCTCAGACAAGAACCCTCTCTTTGCGCAGAAGGATATGGCTTAAAAGCGAGCTCCGTCCCTCTTAAGGTTCGTAATAGATAGGACTGGAGACGTGGAGAGCCGATCCCTAAAAAGAAGTAGGCTCATGAATCGCCTGTTCTCCATAAAAGGTGAGCTTGAAGACGACACAACATGCCACCGGGCTCTTTTCTGTGGGTTTTACGTGCTAGACAGTTCAGTGCAAAGCCAACAAATGTGCCATATTCCCTTCAATACCTGCGGAATTCTCAACAATTAGTGAGACATTTCTGCAGAATTCGGACGCGTTTCCTCCGTGGCAGCAGGTGAGTTTAGGGACAGCATACAAAGAGCAGTGTTACACCATCCATCCCGCTGCACCTGGTTCACGCGCTCCTCACCTGTGGTGTCTGTTCACGGTGGCAGTCATCCTTCTGTGCTAAGGCAGCCTCCGGCGCCGGCACGTGTACTCGGAGCGAGTCCCGACACCGCTGCAGCTCCTCCGAGAGTGCCGGCAGCTCCTCCGAGAGTGCCGGCACCTCCTCCGGGGCGTCAGACCCGCTCACACATCGCTGACGACAGATAACGATGGCGAGGACGCAAGCTGGTGTGAATATGCAATACACATTCATCGGCCAAGTTTAAATGCGTGAAGATAGTCCTAAAAAATAGAAAATTAAATTTAGCACAATAACGCGGCGAGCTGCCACCAGGCAGCAGTCTTTCGCAATACCACGAGCTCAGTGCGACCAGAAATGAAACGCAAAACCAATCAGCGTTAGATACTAGTGTCAATCATTGGTCTGGCCCACGGTTCCTTTAGATACGGTTCGGACATGACAGCCAGCTCACTGCCTCTGACTCCTCTGACTTGGCAGCATGTTGAGGGTATGGTAGCATTCTGGAGGGTTCTGGTAGCATATGGTAGCATCCAGCGTTCTGATTGGTTGAGCGAAACGTTCGAAACGGGATTCTGAAGGAATTATTATAAGATTCATCGTGGATTTTCTTTGTTATAAAAGCAGGTCAGGGACTAAAAACTGCACCTAGAAGATAGCCTGATCAATTTTACATACTCAAAATAAAAATATACCCTCAAGCACCACTTAAATTTCTCCACTAGCCCGTGCCCCAAACCCCTGCAAAAAGTCCCGTTGGAATTGCATGTTACATTTTTCCCGAAAACACTCTAAAACCCAGAAATGGAACCTTCAAAACTCCCCCGAATTCTAGAGAAGTAGCTCATGTCCACCCCCTGGGTCTGGCCCACACCACCTGACTCCAGACCAGACCTCGGCTCACCTGCAGCCGTGAGATGACCTCCTGCTGCCGCTGTACACAGTCCAGCAGCCCCTCCTGCTGTTGCTCCGCCGTCCGCAGCGCCGCCGCCGCCCGCTCGCAGCGCCACCTGTCCTGGTCGGCCGCCGCCAGCAGGCGCTGCGAACGCTCCTTCTCGTACATCAGCGCCCGGCGCAGGGTGCCGTTCTCGCGCACCAGGGACTCCAACAGAGCGACATCAGCCAGAGCAGAGCCCTGGCCAGCTTCTGCGGGGGTTCCATCGACGTCGGCGTCGGGATGGTCCTCATCGACGACGTGTTGGTCTTGAGATTTGGTTTCACCGGGAGAATCCGCTCCCGGACAGCCGGTGCCGGGAAGCTCTCGCCAGCAATCACTAATCGGATCGTTTAACGAACTGACATCCTTTCTTGGTGAGCCAGAGGGCGTCACGTCGGTGGAATGTGGACTAAGTACCAAATTATTCGCCAAAATGCTACTCCCTTGGAATGCTCCCGTCATCTGGAATGCCTCATCATCATCATCTCTGCGACACGACTCACTAAACAGCCTACTATCGAACGGTGGCACTGGTGGTTTGGAACGATTCCCAGCCTCTGAAATGTCTTCACCATTCTCACTATGAGCTGGCACCACCGGCAGCTCCCCCGACTCCACCCCAATGACAGAGTCCTCCCACACTGGCGGACCTCCCCTGCCAGGCGCCAGCAGCGGCCCGGAGAGCGCCGCGCCGCCAAGACTGCGTGCACTGGCCGGCGCCTCTCTCAGGCACGGACTGGCCGGCGAGGCCGGGCCGGGTCCAGGGTCGCTCAGGGCACCATCATCGCCGCCACTGACCACCGGCAGCGAGTCTCGGGCGCTGTCCACACCCGCTGCCGGTACACACACAGCGTCCCCTGCCGCCGCCGCGACGTCGGAGCTCGCCTCATTGCCCAGCCCCCGCCGTCACAGTCCTGGCTGAGGGCGGCGAACATGTTCTGGAAGTGGTGCAGCAGCTGGCGGTGCTCCCGCAGCTGGGTTCGCAGCGCGGCGCTGATGCTGCCGCACGCCTCCAGCTTGGCCCGCAGCAGCTTCACCTCGTACGACGAGTCGATCAGCACGATGTCGGCGGCAGCGCCGGCGTTCTGCTGCAGGGCCGACTTGTACTGGTTGCGCAGCGTAGACAGCTCGGCGATGACGCGCGTCTCCAGCGCCTCCAGCCGCACCTGCTGCCGCTCGGCAGCCGGCAGCGCCGCCAGTACCCGGCGCGCCGCCTCCGCCGCACACTGCGCCCCGCTGCCGGCGCCCCGACCGTCTCCGGCAGAGCTGTCCTTGTCACGCCGCGGGGAGCTGCCGTGTACTGAACCAGTCCCAGCTGTAGCGCCCGGGGAGTGTTCTGAAGAGTCCCGCGGCTTCTGCTCGGCTCCGCTGTCGCGGTCGCAGGTCCAGCGCTGTCGCTGTAGCGTCAGCTGCTGCTGCTGCCAGTGGGCCTCGCTGAGCCGCGCCGACAGCCGGCTCACCAGTTCAGCCACGTTAGCAGAGATCCGCGACTGGCCAGCGGACGCCGGAGACGCCGCCGTCTCGGCAGGACGCTGCTCCCGATCGGAAGACTCTGGCCCCGCCACCACCAGACTCTCCAGCTGGGAGAGCTGGCGGGAGCTGAGATCTAGCGGCCCGGACAGCGTGGTCAGGCCCGAGTCCCGGGCACTAGGCTGAGCGGCAGATTCTGAGTCAGCTGACGCTGGACACATTTCTCCCGGGTCCGTGTGGCGGCCCTGGAATTCAGTCCTGGTGATTGCAGCTTCAACTACCTCTGACCGGCCAGAGGATTGATCTATCATCTCTTGAGTAGGCGCATCAGTTGCAAACAGCTCCCTCCGAGGGGAGGCATTCGCAATAGATAATTTCTCGTGAGGCATTATTACCTCCAAGTCCTTTTTCCGTGGTGAGCGAGCTCCATCCTTCTCCGGCGACATCATACCTGCCTTCCGAGGAGACATCATACTCGTTCTACGCGGCGACGTCAACCCCCGCACCAACATGCAGACGCGCAACTTCTCCGTTTCAGCCTCGGCCGTCGCCAGCTGAGCCGTCGTCTCGCGGACGTACCTCTCGTGTGTGTTCTGCAGCATGTTCCGCTCCTTCTCCAGCTCCACCACCCTTCTCTCCGCCTCCTCCAGGCGACGACCCGTGCTCTCTGCCCTAGCCCGCAGCTTGATAGCTGCGTTGCTGACGTCCTTGGCAGAGCTCAGGTCGCCGCGGAGTGCCGCCTCGCTAGCTGAGACTCTGGCCAGCTGGCCTCGCGACTCCACCAACTCAGTCTCAGCAGCGCTGAGGGAAGCGCCGAGTTGCTGCTCGCTGGTGGTAAGCACCGCCACCCTCTGGCGGAGGGAGTCCAGCTCAGCGGATGTGCGGGCACGCTCGACCTCCGCCGCCGTGAGACGCTCGTGTGCAGCCGTCTCCCGCGCAGCCACCTCATCCAGCTGCTGCTGCAGAGCCGCGACCTGGGCCTGCGCGGCCGACAACTGCTCCGTCAGCCGCACCGTCACCTCCCGCTCCGCCGGCCGCTCCTCCAGCGCCGCGCTCAGCCGCAACCTCTCAGCCACCGCGCCGTCCAGCGCCTGCGCCAGTCGCGCCCTCTCGCCGGACAGCTCCGTCAGAGTGGCGGTCAGACCGTCCCGCTCGGCTGTGACCGCCTCCAGCGCCGCCGACAGACGCGCCCTCTGGTCAGCCTGCTCCGTCAGCTGCGCCTCCACCTGCGTCAGCTGGGCGTGTAGCCGGTCAGAGTCGGCCTGCCGCTGCTGCCAGGCGACGTCCTGCTGCTGAGAGAGGGAGGCCAAGCTGGACAGAGAGGTTGTCCCGGTCCTGCACGGCACGCTCCAGCTCCCGCCCCAGGCTACTGCACTGCTCCGCCGTCTCGCTCAGCTGCTTATCAACGCTAGCCCTGTCCTGAGCAGCTTGACTGAGCTGGGCCATATAGGTGTCGCGCTGTGAGACGACTTCGCTGAGCTCAGCACAGAGACTATTTACTCGCTCCATCATAACCTTCAGCTTTTCATTTACAGAGTCGCTTTGCTGAGTCATTTCACTGAGTTTCCGAGCTAGTGCATCTCGCTGCTGAGCCATTTCCATTCGTTGTTGATCTTCAACTCCCAACTTATCCCTCTGCTGAGAAACATCCGCCAGTTGCTGAGTGACCTCAGTGAGCTGCCCCAGTACACGAGCCTTCTCCTCAGCTGCATCCTTCAACTGCTTCCGGCACGCATCGCGCTGTTTAGTAACTTCGCCAAGCTCACTGTTGAGACTATTCGTCCGCTCATATAGGGCTTTTAACTCCCGATCCATGACGTCATTCCGTTGATTCGCTTCGGTAAGTTGCCGAGTAAGCGCCTCCCGCTGTTCTGTTACGTCCCTCAGCTGCTGTTCACCGCCAGCGAGGGCGTCTCTCTGCTGGGAAACCTCAGCTAGCTGCTGACGGGTGCTGGCACCCTCCTGCACCGACCTGTTGAGCTGTTCCAGGTAAGTATCGCGCTGTTGGGTGACTTCCCCGAGCTTCTCAGTGAGATCGTTCCCCCGCTCAGTTGCAGCTCTCAGCTCCTCATTGACGGCATCACTCTGTTGGGCTACCTCACTAAGCTTCTGAGTGAGCATATCGCGCTGCTCAGTTACCGTCTTCAGCACCTGATCACTGCCTGTCAGTGCGTCCCTCTGCTGAGAAAGCTCAGCCACTTGTTGACTGAGCGTAACCTGCTGCTGAGAGGCCTCTACCAGCTGCTGATTTAGCTGATCTCGCTGCTGGCCAACCGCGCCCAGCTGGGTTGCCATCTGGTCGAACTGCTTTGTTTTTAACGATAGCTGTTCAGCAGCGACAGCCCACTGTTGCTGGAGCGACTCGATTTGTTTGGCCAGCTCGACTTGCTGCTGATTAGCTGCGCTTAGCTGACGAGTGAGCTCATCGCGCTGCTGATTGGTCGCCGCCAGCGCCTGGCAGAGCTGATCTCGCTGTTGATTGGCCTCCGTGAGCTGAGAGCTGGCTTCATCCCGTACCTGCGTCACCACGTCCAGCCGATTCAGCAGGGTACCACGCTCCTCCACAACCGACTGCAGCTGCATCATGACGTTATCCCGCTCCTCAGCTACCGACTCCGCCAGCGCGCTGGCGGTGTCACGCTCCTCCGTCCGCGACCGCAGATCTTGCTTCGTCACGGTGAGTTCCTCACTCACCGAGCTCACACGCCGCTGCAGCGCCTCCCTCTCCTCCCCCAGCGTCTCCAGCTGTCGCTGCAAGGTCTGACACTCGGCACCCACAGTCTTCAGGTGTCCAGCCAGCGCGTCGCGGGCGTCAGCTGTCAGCTGCAGCTGCTGGGACAGCTCCTGCTTCTCCTCGCGCAGCGTGGTCAGCTCGGCAGCCGAGGCAGCCAGCGCCGTCTGGTGGCGCTCCAGCAGGGCGCGCTGCTCCTCAGAGCCAGTTGAATGTTGCCGTGCACTCTCCCGCGCAGACGCCAGCTGAGACTCCAGCTCCGCGACCTGCCGGCGAATGGGCGACGTCATTGGTGCATAGAGTGGGCACCACGGACGCAAATGGTGAGCGCTAGCAATAGGCAGCCGGCACCACTGACCGGCACGGCGAGCGTCCCTGTCACACAGTCGGCGACAGTGACCCCGACTCCTTCCCCAAGCAGACATGCCCCTCCTCCGGGCCACTAGCCCTCTACCCTGACGCCCTATTGTACAGTCATACCCCTTGTCTTGGCGCCTGGCCCTCTACACCTGCTTCGGGCGACTGGCCCTCTACCCTGACTCCCTGCAGTACATCCGCGTCAAAGTTTTGACAACTGACCCTGGCGCGGAGCTGGGTCTCGGAGCTGGCGGCAGCAGCAGTGGCGGCCTGCAGCTGAGCAGCCGTGCTCTTCAACTCTGCACTCAGCTCCCCCACACGCTGCTGGGTGGCGCTCAGGCTGGCGTCCAGCAGACTCTGCTCCGACAGCTGGCTCGAGCACTGCGGGTAGACACAGCAGGTCACACACTCTAACTGGAGCACTGCGGGTAGACACAGCAGGTCACACTCAGACTGGAACACTGCGGGTAGACACAGCGAGTCACACACACTGATTATATCACTGCAGGTGGACATATCAGGTTACACTCAGGCTCGAGCACTGCGGGTAGACACAGCAGGTTACACACTCGAGCTGTGGCACTGCGGGTGGACACAGTAGGTTACACACTCGAGCTGTGGCACTGCGGGTAGACACAGCGGGTCACACACTCGAGCTGTGGCACTGCGGGTAGACACAGTGGGTCACATTCAGGCTGGCGCACTGCGGGTAGACACGGCAAGTCGCGCACTTAGGTAGGCACAATGGGAACAGACCCCGGCAGGTCAGGACACAAACCGACTTGTCGAAAGCGGTGACATTAACGACGTGTGCACCGTAAGGGTAAGGTCAGTTTCTTTTGGATAAACTGTGTCTTATAGACGGAAAATTCTAGTGGTACTGAGTAGCAGTGAGTCGAGATACTGATTTAGAACAGTACCAGAAAATGCAGTGATTTCATGAATGCTGACATGCGTTTTTTTTTGCTGCGCTTGATATGCCGCAATTAAGTAAAACAGACCAATCATCACCGCGCGTGACTTTAAGACTCAGACGCTCCACCCACCAAGTCCAGTCGGCTCTCTAACTGGGCACGTTCTTGGGAGAAGCTCTGCTCCGCCGCCGCGCACTGCTGCTGCGCCTGCTGCAGCTGCTGCCGCGTTCGCTCCAGCTCCTGCCGGAAGCAGCAGCGTCAGAAGGAGGCGACGGAGCTGCGGAGGCGACCCGTCCCGCTACCGTTATGGAGGAGAACGTAAGGAATGATTATATATACTGAGCCCTGTCACCTGAGCCCAATCATGATGGGACAGACAAAGAAAGCAGGGTCGAGCACACACTCGTTAAAAAAGCTGACGACTGGGGGTGACGTAAGAGACACGAGTGATGCATCGCGGACAGACAATGGTATCAATGCCAGTCCTCAGTTCATGCTCATTCTTGTGTGGGATTGACTGTCACCACATGGAACACGAATTTATGGCAATAACACATTGACAAAGATTATAATACATTTACCTACACATTTTTGGCAAAGATGCCGTACATCACCCAGCATACGTTTATTTATTCCAAAACCTGGCTGAAAACTCGTCAGATGGTACACTGCCGACAGAACTGGACACGTCAGACGTTACACTTCCGGCAGAACTGGACGCGTCAGACGTTACACTGCCGGCAGAACTGGACACGTCAGATGGTACACTGCCGGCAGAACTGGACACGCCAGACGTTACACTTCCGGCAGAGCTGGACACGCCAGATGGTACACTGCCGGCAGAGATGGACACGTCAGATGGTACACTGCCGGCAGAACTGACGAGCGGAGTCACCCGTAGTGCCAGTCTGAGTTACGACTCGCCTGCTGCAGCTGCTGGTGAGTTGACTGCAACTGGACCGACGAGGCCTCATGGTCGCACAGGGCCCGCGTCTTGGACTCCAGCTCAGCCTTCAAGCTCGCTATCTGGCCCAGTTGGGTGTTGTTTTCAGCATCGGATGCAATCAACTGCAAATGCGAGGCCAGATACACGACACTTTAAATGGTTGTTCTTGCTTTTACGGTACAGGTTGACACAGACACACGTTATGTCAGGAAGCGTGGAAAACCAAAACAAATTACTGTACGAAAAACTAGGTAAGAATAATACCAACACAGAAAAACTTAAATGTGGTCATGCATAACACGTACGTGTCAATACACAACGGTCCAAAATAAGGCAAATGTTAATCACAGTGTAATATTAGACATGTTAATACGAGTGCTTCATTAAGGACTTAACTGAAACAGTATGGCTCCAAACCATGTGCTGGCTTAGAATACTGTAACAAAAAGCCTTGCTAGCACTAAGCCCGATAAAAATGCGTTAGTTTGTCGGGTACAACTCTGTTGACAACAGCCCTGTGCACACAGACCTGATTCTTCAGTCGGATGAATTCGGCAGCGTTCACGCCGGAGAAGTCCTTGTTCCGGAGGAAGGCGGAGGTCTGCCCCAGCTGTTCCTTCAGCACCAGGATCTCCCGCGCGAACTGCTGTGTCTCCGCCTCCGAGCTGGCGCGCAGCTCGTCCCTCTGCTGAATGGTGGACTGCAGGCTGGTGGAGAGGCGTGAGATGATTTCATCTCGTTTGCTGATCGCCTGCTGGTACTCCTGTACCCGCTGTCCGACCTCCTCCATAGCGGACGGCGCCCTCCTCACCAACTGCCGTCAGTGGACATTTTGGATCCCCTGGCGACAGAAAAAGGCATATCGCAATCATGTATGGTCCTAACGTGGATTTCTACTATCAGGAGACGAGAGGCATTCACAATTGCAAACAAAGCACATAGGTACATACATCCCACATGCCTACCCACACACATACTAAAAACTATGTTTATGGGAAATACATGCCAGCATAAAAAACATAGATTTAATTGGATGACATACGAACTTACATTTGCCCATGTATATAATATACAGTAACATCTGAAAGTAACATGGCATTGTTTCTGGCGTTGGATGGGACAGGGATGGTCATGCTGTAGGCTTTTTACTTCTCCACTTCTCTGTTATTCGGAATGACATGAGCCCTGTTCTAGCTGTCAGCACAGTTTTGTCAGCAGGACCTATAACCTCTCCTCCAGAAAAGTAATATCAGCGCCATAAACGCCTCTTGCTCGTGATAAGCAAAGGGAACTTAAAACTTTACACCATTAAAAAATATTAGAATGCCACTTCGTGCACTTACTGGTTTTCATCAGCACAAACAGCAGGCTGTCAGCCCGTAAAACCTCTAGAACTAGTTCCCGGGGAGAGGCTACGGTCCTGTGACGTAGGCGCAACGCGGCCCGCTGATTGGTGCTGACAAAACTGTGCTGACAGCTGGAACAGGGCTATGGTAAGTGGAGCATGCGTACGGTGAAAATGAAGGATTTTCTCTACTCAGTGAAAAGTTGGTTTCGGAGCGCTTTCGGTTTATTTTGCAAACGTTCGTCAGCAAAATCGCTGTTTGAGGTGGCACAAGATGAAGATCAACCTAGGTGGTTTCGTCAGACTCAAGGAATAGCTATGGGCAAAAGTCATTCACCCATAGTAGCCGATCTCTACATGGAAAAATGGGAGGAAAACATGGAACAGTCGGCACTGATTTGTGGTGGTTCTCTTTTTGCAGTGTGCCGGTATGATGATGATTACCTAGTCCTCTTCCAGGGCAATGACCTCGCTTTTCAAACCAGAATCCTCAACAAGGATCCTCACGTCAAAATTTTCCCGGAATTTGAAAAGGACCGAAAACTACATTGACACCGTAATCCACCGTAACGAAGACGGTTTCCAAACCAAGGTGTTCCGGAAGTCTGGTAGCACAAACCTGGTCCCAGCATACCACCCCTCTACAGAAAAAGGTTACCTCACATCTACCATCAAATCAGACGTCCTCAGCGCTCATCGCTATTGCTCCATTCAGCATGGTAAGTGGGCTGAATTCACTTTCATCTATAACAAGTTTTAAAGTCTCCAATGCCCACCTTCATTAGAGCACTCCACTATCTCCAAAACCAGCTGCCACTGGGTGCGCAATGAGAGAGAAGTCCCCGACAGTATCTCCAGAAGTCCCGCCCCCCCTCACCCATCCGTATATCCATTCCCTTCAGCGGCTCATCTTTCTTCTTTTGCGAGCAGTCTTCAAAATCGGAATTCGACTAGTCTCCAAACCTGTCTCTTCTATTAGCTCCCTGCTCTGCAGACAAATCAAACGTAGTCTACCATACGATCACCGGTGCCAAGAAGTCTTCCTCATCAAGTGCTCCTGTTCAGCGGGCCATGAGCGGCTCTTCTACATTGGTGAAACCGACCGTGAGCTCAAAACTCGCATTCAGGAGCACCAAGACGCCTGGAGCGGCAAATGCAGAACCAAAGCAGCGTGCTCAGCTTTCACCGAACATCCCGGATGCCAGTCAGAATTCGACAACGCCAGGATAACAGCCTAGGAACTTCACCGGATGCATCGTCTACTACTGGAGTCAGCGTTCATACTATCCCCCGGCAGCCAAAATGCTGCTATAACATCACCAACGACGCCCAGATTTAAACACCCATCTGGTAGTTGCCTGTTCAGGGAGTTGTTCCAGCCTTGATGCAATTTTTGCGTTTTCTATCTCCGCTTTGTTCTTGTGCAGTCAACACGGGCTGAACCCCGCCTCCCCTCTACGCAGAATAGAAACTTATTGACCGTGGATGGCGGGAATCACAAGGTGGTGCTGCTACGTTATCTGGACGCCTGTCTAGTCTCGAGTCTGATGTTGTTATTGCACCTGTAACAGTTTCAGGAAACCACTGATTTCCTTCTTTATCTTCGTGCTAACTAATCGTAAAATCTTGCTTGAACGTTAAGCATATCATGCAGCACGTGTGATGGACGCGTCTGCTCTTGCCTGTGGCTCTCCCGCTCTTGTCAGCTGGACTTTGATCCACTCCTACACCCTGGGAGCGCCCTCTGCCGACACCATCAGCCGAACACGCACTCACAGGCGCTTCGGAGCGACTCACAACGACCGGATCCGCTCGCTTACATTCGAAGCCACTCGGGGGAAGGGGGAGGAGGAGTCTGCACCCGGAGTGACGCAACCACCTCACCGCTTGGAGACACAAACTGCATCCATGATCTTTAGACCAAGACGGCAAGGAGCTTTCAGCGCCATTCCTATTTTTTGTATCACCTTTCACTCCTGAGTTAACATGATGATGATGATGATGGTGATAATCCTAAGTCAACAAGGGGGAGAGAGCTGGACTGGCCCTCCACGTTGCAGTGCATGCGAAAAGAGGCGAGGTGGTGTCTGGTTGACTTACTTGGTTTTTCCCATTACTATCCTTTTCACCTGACTGGATTGAGCCTGATCAAATTTACCTGGAACCGTCTTCACCCTCGCCCCGGTGGGGGTGTATCAACACTCTCCCTCAGGTTTGTTCCGGCTATACACAAAAATGCCGGGTCGAAACGGCAGCGTACTTGGCGCACCCTATCCGTAATTAATTCTTCAACCTTTTCCAGAATTTTAAGGTTGCATCATCTCAGGTTAGGTCAACAGTGCAAGTCAAGTTTGTAGAGCTATACAGCGTTGAGCTGTTCTAGAGCTGTAGAGTGTTTATTATTTCAACATGTGACTAAACCAACCCGGGTAAGAAAAGGTCAAACACCTCACACTCTTGACCTCATCTTCTCTAATGAAGAACACATTATCGGAGACATTGATTACCTGCCAGGCTCGGCTTGAGTGATCACTTGATTCTTGAATTTACTTTAAGGTGCAAAAGAGTTACCAGTGGGGAACATGGTGCACACAACTGAACTGGAGCAGAGCAGATTTCAACAAAATCCAGAGAAAACTAGAAACCCTAAACTTGGAACAGAAAATTGCTGGTAAAGGTGTTCAGGAATCTTGGGACATCATTGAGGCAAGTTTGGACAGTGTCATGAAACAAGAAGTTCCCATTAGGATTCCCAGAAAGAAAAAGAACATATATATGAACCATGCCACACTGACACTTAGGAGAAAAAAGAAAAGCTCAGGCACACCTATCAATTGACACAGCAGGAAAACAATTACATCAAATACTCACAAACCAACAACAGGCTGTGGAAGCTCACTCGCAAATTAAAGGCTGACCTGGAGCAACATATTGCAAAGTCCACCAAAACAAATGTCAAGCGTTTCTGGAACTATGCCAACAAGCAGCTTAAAGTGAGGTCAAATGTAGAAACTCTGAGGACGAAGACTGCAGCACTGGCTGAAACCGATCTTGAGAAGGCAGAAGTGCTAAATTCTTTCTTTCAGAGTGTATTCACAAAGGAAGACAGGACAAAGATTCCACAGATGGTCTCTGTTCACCAGGGGGAAAATCTTCCAGCCATCCAGATCTCGTGAGCTCAAATCCAGAAGAAGCTCAAAGCCCTCAATGAGGCAAAATCATCTGTTCCAGACGGAATCCATCCCCTGCTTCTAAAAAAGTGTGCAGATGTGCTCAGTGGACCTTTGGAAACTTTGTTCACCAGATCTCTGACAGCAGGGGAACTTCCTAGGCAGTGGAAGGTAGCATTAGTGAAACCAATCTTCAAGAAGGGCTCAAGGAGTGACCCCAGTAATTACCGGCCTATCAGCTTGACCTGTATTATTGGCAAAACGATGGAATATTTTGTCCAACAAGCTTTATATCCATACATATATTTCCACACATATACATGGGCGATACACATTACAACATGCACTTAGGGTAAAACGAATAACAGGTACGCGATTCTGCCGATTCTTGAATTCCTGATTCTGCGATTGTTGAACACGCGATTCTTCAGATGTCGGCTCAAACAATATTGGAGCAGTAGTGCATAAACAGCATCGTGAGGAATAGTGTTAGAACTGTTCAGAAAAAAATAGGGGCACGGAGAAATAAAAAAAGAAAAAAAGTAAAATAAATTCATGGGTTGGTAATGATGACGCGCAGCAATTCTACGTTCAGCCGTGCTAGACAGCGGCCAGGCACTAACGCTGCCTAGCGGTCACTGCAGCGCCACCCATTAGGGCCTTGGCGCCACCCAACAGCCGTCGAAGCGCCGCCCAGCGGTCACAGCGACGCCGCCACCGCAGTACCGCGCCGCGCAGCCAATGGAGCCCCCAGGCTACGCCCGGCCGGCGAGACACGCAGCACCACCGTCAATCCAGCAGTCGCCGCACCAGGCGCAGGGAGGCCGCTTTACTGGAACATCTCCTGGTAAACAATCTGATTTCGCCCTACCAACATGGTTTCCTCCCAGGAAGATCTTGTGAATCTCAAATGCTGAGTTGCTTGGAAAAGTGGACTGAGTCCCTTGACAAAGGTGAGCCAATTGACGTAATATACCTCGACTTTCGAAAGGCATTCGATGCAGTGCCACATGCCAGGCTGATTTCCAAACTACATGCATATGCATTTCAGGCAATGTTCTGAGCTGGGTACAGAACTTCCTCACCAACAGAAACCAACAAGTGAGTGTCAACAGGCAGTGCTCAATGTGGACGGATATCTCCAGTGGGATACATCAGGGATCTATCCTAGGCCCACTCTGCTTCTTGGTGTTTATTAATGACCTCCCCCAGGTTGTCCGGAACCATTCAATGCTGTTTGCAGATGATATAAACTTGTTTGGATCTGTCAAAACTTCAGACCAGTCTTTGGTGCTCCAAGCTGACCTGGGCCCTGATGGGCAACTAAGATTACTTCCATACATGTATTGCGACAGCACACACGATAAAAACACTACAACGGTAAAAAACTTAGCTAAGACTGTCTTAGCTAAGACAGAGCATGCGCAGTACGTCTCACGCCACCCAGCTAGCCACCTAGCGGTAAGACTGGCATTAGCTCGTACATGAAATCACGAAAGTATGAATAAGAGACACCTCTTCTTATTCTCTTATTCATGACGAAAGTATGACGTCAGCACTAAGACTGTCTTACTTGTCAGCTAAGACAGAAAATAGTGACTGCACGCAGACAAAATATCGGCATATCTGGCGCACATGGGATGATTAGAGCAAGTTGCGTTTTGCAGTGCGGCAATCTGGTGCCAGTGGTTCTCTTGAACTTGAACTTGAACTTGAAGGATACGGACTTAATGAGGCTCTAGGCCTGTAGGTGTCCGGTCTTAGTGAGCTCGTGTAAGTGTGGTTTCACTACCTAATCCGTGTCAGGTATGGTATACCAATAGTCCTCCCAGTGTTTGTCAAGCCTGGTCTTGAATGTGTTGACAGTAGGTGCAGTGACAACATGACTGGGGAGACCATTCCAGTCGTTAACAACCCTAATGCCGAATGCATTGCGACGGATACGAGACTCGGCACGAGGTTTAACCAGTTTGTATTCGTGTCCCCTCGTCCGAGAGTTAGCGTCTCGCTGGAAGAAGCGTTCAGGGTCGAGATCGATGTCGCCATGAAATATCTGGAATACGCGGATCATGTCCCCCCGTCGCCTTCTGTAGTATAGAGAGGGAAGTCGAAGATCTTGCAGCCTCTCACTGTACGGCTTATGTCGTATTTCAGGGATCATTCGGGTGGCACGCCGTTGCACTCTCTCGACCTTTTTCTGGTCTTCTCGGTTGAAGGGCCCCCAGAGCAAGTTCCCATATTCAAGATGAGGTCTCACAAGAGTTTTGAAGAGAATCGGAAGCGACACCAGGTTGATTGCACGAAATGATCTACGAATCAATGCTAGGATTTGGGAACTCTTTGCCACCGCAGATGCCGCCTGAGCACGAAACTTCATGTCTGCGTCGATAATGACTCCTAGGTCTCTTTCCTGGGCAGAATGGGCGAGCAGACTATCTCTCATTATGTATGTGTGCTGCTCATTGGTTGTTCCGAGATGGAGTACAGTGCACTTTCCCTTGTTAAAAGACAACTGCCAGGTGTCAGACCATGCAACAGCACGATCCAGGTCTGCCTGAAGAATCAGTGAAGAACTGGTCGAGCTAAGTGGAGCGTACACCTTTGTATCGTCCGCGAACACCTTTGGAGTCGTATGGAACACATCAGGCAGATCGTTCACATACACCACAAACAGTAGGGGCCCCAGCACGGATCCCTGAGGTACACCGCTCACCACAGGAACCCAATTTGATTCACATCCATCCACCACTACTCGCTGCTCTCTATCTCTCAAGAAGTCCCTTATCCAGGCAAGTATTTTCCCTGAGATGCCATAACCTTGCAGTTTGCAGAGCAGTCTTTCATGAGGCACAGAGTCAAAGGCTTTCTGAAAATCTAAATATACTGCATCAACTGGCTGCCCTGCCTCGATACTCCTACTCCAATCGTCAACAGCCTCTAAAAGTTGGGAGTCGCATGAGCGGCGGGGGCGAAAGCCATGTTGAGCAGCAGAAAGCAGGTGATTCCGTAACAGATGCTGCATCACCTGGTCACGGATGAGACCCTCCAGTACTCTACAGGGGATGCAAGTTATGCTAATGGGCCGGTAATTGCTAGCGCTCTGGCGGTCACCTTTCTTAAAAATCGGCACCACCGACCCTCTTTTCCAAGTGTGCGGAAGCAGTCCTTCATCAAGGGTTCTCCTATACAGAGTTGACAGTGGTGCAGCAAGGACATCAGCAGCCTCGTACAGGACTCGAGGATGTAAGTTGTCAGGACCTTGGTTGCTGGTGGTTTTGAGACAACGGAGTTTCTGGTGAATGTGTTCGGGAGTGATGACAAAGTCCACCAGATGATCGCCTACACAGCGATTTGCGAAATCTGGAACAGCTGCAGTGTCCTCTCTGGTAAAAACAGAAGCAAAAAACTTGTTTAACAATGTTGCTTTCACGGGAGCACTGCACTGAACGACTCCGTTTTCGTCCTTCAAATCGCTGACTCGGGACCTAGCCTTCACTCGAGAGTTGACATGTCTCCAAAATGGTTTGATTGACTGCTTAATACTGCCTATTATCTTATTTTCGTGCTCTAGCAGCAGTCTCCTCGTTAGGGCACGAAGTCGATTGCTAAGCATGGCATAACGAGCGTGGTTCAGCATGCGCTGCATCTCATCCTGTGTGTGTCGGTATATATTCCAGGCAGATTGTTTCTTTTTCCTCAGCTTGAGAAC
Source organism: Lepas anatifera (assembly GCA_034440635.1). NCBI lineage: Eukaryota > Metazoa > Arthropoda > Thecostraca > Lepadidae > Lepas > Lepas anatifera. Next base: position 890,076 of record JAOTON010002176.1, read on the forward strand.
CTCACGTGTTACATAAATGTTTTTCTGTTGCCTTCCCGCTGTACGATTGGGGATGCACGTGAAAGCGGCAGTCTCTATAGCATGAGTAAAGTAGGAGAAGGCTTCATCGATAGGCAAGGTTTGAATACTGTGCCAGTCAGTGGACGATAACATAAGCCTGAGACTCTCAAAATCAGCTCGCAGGAAATTTGGTTTACTTGATTTGACCACTGGCAATGGAGTGTAGCACCATAGACTGAAGCGCAGCGTCAAATGGTCGCTTTTGCCAAGCCCTGGCAAGTAATCCATATTTGTGACTGAATGTGGTTCATTGCTGATCACGAGATCTAGTAGATTCGGAGATTCACCAACCCTGTATCTAGTGGGGTGCTGGACATGTTGAAAGAGAAAGCTGTCTTGCAAAAGTTGAATGAAGTTATGAGAGATATGAGAGTGTGGGGCAGTTGACATACACAAATTCCAATCAATTTGGGGCAGGTTAAAGTCCCCGGCGATCAAGAGGTGAGTATGGTTACCTGAGCACACAGATCTAAACAGGCCACAGAGAGAGTCAAGGGATTGTGGTGCAGACACCGATGGACTCCGATAGACACAACCAATCATAACACTGTCACCATTCTTTAACCTCAGTGTCACCCAGACATGTTCGACATGAGGAAAACCCTCCACTTTGAATTCGGAACTAGCCAAATGCTCTCTGACAAAAATGCACACTCCCCGTGTACCTGAGGCACCTAAGCGAGACTGTGAGGGATCAAAATTAATGAAGGATACGTATCCTGAAACTGATATAAGAGCGAGCGAAATAGGAAGAGTTTGCGCCTTGGGAATGATCTCAGTGAGAAGAATTATATCTGGCTCGCTACCAGCAATAGCTACACACAACTCATCACGTTTATTCAGAAACTGATCTGTGTTGGTGTACATGATGTTTAACTTGTGATCACCTGTTGGGTGTAGTCAATTTGAATGTTGGTGAGGATGACTGGGCACGGATACCTCAGCAGAGGAAGGTGAATTTCTAGAGGCAGAAGCGCCCTCCATCGCCACAGAGTTGGGTACCTCCATAGGCAGTGGGTGTGTAGCCTCTGAAGCTGGCGGATTTTGTCGTTCTACTTCGGGCGTGCTGCTGTTGGGCCGGGAATTTTGAACAGCTGATCCAGCACGATCCCTCTCAGTACCCGGTTGAGCCTGGACACCACAACTGGAATTGTCTACGGGCAGCTCTGAGCTGTTTTGGGGTCGTGAAGAATCACTGGACTCTGTTCCCTGCCCCCGGATGTGTGTCCTTGGAGGCTGCACAGGTCCCCGTTCCATTACTTTCCTAGCTACAATCTTCCCACGCACGATGGTCAGGTCAGTCTCTCCAGCAGCCCTTCTACTAGTTAATTCTGCGCGCAACTTACGACGCTCCTCCCTCTCCCTAAATGTGAGATCAGGGCTTAGGTAGATGTTTGACCACTTAGTGTTCTTCTTAAGCTGTGGAGCCAGCCTAAGAAGCTCATACTTGCATTGTTCAGAGTCCAGAGTGACAATGAGGAGGCGAGGCTTGCTAACAGAGACCGCACCTGGGCGGAAGGACTTTGAAACGCTGACATTCAGGCTGAAGGTCTCCCGGACCATGTCCACAAAGGCAGCACAGTCTGCCTGGGATCTTGAACCGTGTGATTCACTAGACTGCTCTGGGAAGTTGTGAACAACAAGATTACACTTTCGTTTGTCACGGTCAAGGAAGTCATCAAAAACCCTGGACATTGTATGTGTGTCCTTGTTCGCAGATGCGCTATTGGCCAGTGATGCTGATTCAACCTGTTTGTTGATGGTCTTGATGACTTTCTCACAGTTACCCTGAACAATCTCTGCATATGAGTTTTTTTGTTCCTTATGCTCCTCAGACCATTTTGTCATGAGCCCTGTGTTGTCAAGCATGACCTTGTGCTGTTCTTTGATGGTTTGTACCATGCCGTCTATTTTGCCACTACATTGGACTGAAAGTCAACGAACATTTCCCCAATAGTGTGCATGTGTTGGAAAGATTGAGAGCTGTCCATCTTTTCCTCTAGTGCCTTCAACCTGTCGTTGGTTTTAGTGACAAGATCGGTGTTTGATGTCTGATCCTGTCTTTTCAGCCATACTTTGCACTCATGGCATAACCAAGTGACTACAGGATGAAATCTGTCGATAGCTTTCAGTGCTGTCTTTGATACACCTTGGCAAGTAGCATGGCACCACATCTGACACTTATCACACTGCACTGCATCCACATCCTGCTCGACAACTTCACCACACTCCTTATTTGGTCCTCCTTTGCAAGTGATAGAGGATGTCCCAGTGTCAGCAGAAACACCTGATGCAGAAATGCCACCATCAAACTTTCTGATTTCCCGAGACACCAGACCTACTGGAGTGAGAGGTGAGTCAGGGTTTGGGGACATACCCTCACTGGTGATTCTGCCAGCAGATGTTAAATCAAGGGTCAGTTTTGCCCTATCCTTGACTTCAGTGTCCTGAGAGGTCTGTGGGCCCTTTTCAACAGCTAGTGTTGTGTCAGTGCGAGATTCACCTACACCTACCCTTTTGCCCATCACACATTGCTCATTCCCTATTTTTGAAAATTTCCTGCTAGTACCCCGCTTCCCACCACGCCGTGTTGCCAGAATCCATGGCCCCGCCTCCACATCATCATCATTCATGACCTCAACACTCGCTCCGTCACCATGCGCCTTGCTCTCTCCATCACCACCCGCATCGCTTTCAACATCTCCACACATATCGATATCCCTATCCCTAGCTCTATGACCATGTGCCGCTTGCGGTTCCGTGACACTAGCGATAGCATCGCTCAAAGCCGTAGCAGCTTCGTTTTGCGGACGGTCGGAAGTGTTTTTCTGTTTTGATGTCGGAGGTGGTGACCGAGAGCAAGGCATTATATACCTTTAATTGAATAGTGTATATTCTCACGGTACCAACCTGTATGCTATCGTGGCTGAGTGTGATGAATAAGGTGAGTAAGGTGGCGCTTTAGGCGATCTAATAGGCTTGTGAAAATCGCCAGTACTAAATAGAAAATATGTGGAGTTTCATTACAGCTGCAGCTAACCCTAAATTTTCGAGCGAATCGTAGATGAATCTGCTGGATGTGTAATTAAATGTCTGGTTTAATGAGAAAATGTGGATGTAAGCTTGTATGGAGTGTGTGCCTGTGTCGAAAAAGCGGTCTTAGGTGGTCGTCAACCGCCTCCGATAACAAGTCTCCAGTACTAAATTGAAAATACAGCTTTCAAATTCAAAGTAGTGAATCTTGCTTGGATGTCTTCTCGCTATTCACACATCTTGATAGTGTGATAGTGTGTATGAGTAAGCCTTCTACAATGTTCTTCCTTTCTTCTGAGTTTGAATTTTGAAAAAGCGCCCAATATTTGGCGGGAAACAAGGACGGATATCAGCGAGGCCAGGGCTGGATGAGCTCTCCGGAGAGATGTTGCCAGGACGAAGGCCAGAGGACAACTGATGTTCTCAGTCATGGATAACGATGTATGTACCTTTTACTCACCGTCTAAAGGTAGAAGAACGTGCAAACACTACAAGGGCGTGCCAGCTGCCCTCTAGTGCTAAGAATATGAAACAAATCGACTTACCTGCCACCTGGCGCTAAGACTGGCGTTACACCGATGACGTCACTGTTCATGACGTCGATTATGACGCGTCTAAGCCTAAGAATATTCTTAGATGCCGATCAGGGCCCTGGATGCCATCTTCCAATGGACCCAGATCTGGCAGCTCCCACTGAACATGACGAAGTGTTCTGTCTTACACCTTGGTAACCAGAAAGAACCTAACAAATATACCATAGGTGGAGTCAACTTAAGAACATCCCAGGTCGAAAAAAACTGTGCATCCAAGTGGACGGTGAACTGAAATTCCATGTGCATGCAGCTGGAGTAGTAAAAAGAGTCAGAGGTCTACTCGCTGTCATCAGAAGAACTTTCAGCTTTCTAGATGCAAACATTGTATCGGACCATACAAAGCAATTGTGAGGCCCTCCCTAGAGTATGGAAACTGTATCTGGGGCCCATTCTTTGAGGGCAACAAGATATTGCTGGAGTGGGTACAGCGCCAAGCAACCAAGCTGGTTAAAGGCTTAAGGGACCTATCCTACCACGACAGACTGAGACAGCTCAAGATGCCAAGTCTAAAAGTACCGTAGAAAATGTGGTGACATCAACATGATCAGTATTTACATGCTTGTTACTGGCAAAATCAAGGCTGAAGGCCTAGTGAAGCTACGTGACTCAAGCTACAGAACAAGAGGACACATCTATAGACTAAAAAACAACAAGCAAGGACGCTGGTGAGGCGATTCCACCTACTGATTCGTGCCTGCAACAATTGGAATAACCTGCCTGGACATATTGATATTGTAGTGGCCAATTCAGTGGAGGTATTTAAGAAGAATCTGGATTCACTCTGGCAGAGTCAACAATATGATGTCTAGTATAAACCATAGTATTTTGGGAGCTTTCAATGTTTTTCCTACGATCCAATGAAGCATCCCACAGAAAATTCCCAGTTATTCCGCATTTCCCCCTAACGAGCGGCTGGAAGTCACGGGCCTTGCGGGGCCTATTTTCTTCTACCTACATCTACATCTAGAGGCACCATAGGTAACGAGATATCCATCCTAAACCGGTCAAGCCTAGTCATAGCAATTTCAATTGCGGGGGACTGTACCTTACCTTCCTTCCTTTTCCCAGTAGTAAACAAACAACAACACAAAAACACACGGCAACAACGACGAATAAATAAATGTCGCACAAGAAGGATCACACTCCCGTCTATCTATAGGAACCGTGCACACTCCCGTCTCATCTGCGCAAGACAAAACGCACCAGAATTCACAGCTCCAGAACTTTTTCAGACTCTCTAAAATTTCTCTGAACCCTCTAAAATTGCAATCCCTCCGGCGTATAGAGAATCCCCTGCCGATGAACTAAAAAGACGGGGGGGTGCAGCCAATGGATCCCGTTTACTATAACCTTGACTATAACGCCTCACTGGCAATAAATTTACTTTTACCCATAGGTTCCTGGGAAATTTTGGTCAATTTTAAACGTCTGTAACATGTCCACAGTGACGGATACGAGGGGGAGGCCATCCGGGCTCAATCCCCCCAAACATCCAAGAGACTAAAGTGTCATAGGCGGAGGCTGATCCGAGGCAATGTCGGGGCATGCTCGAGCCCAGGGGCGAGGTCACGGAATTTTCGCAGGGGGGACAGACCCGGGCTGGTGCTGACCGGGGAGGCGAATTTTGAGCATATTCGGTAACTGACAGCATTAATGACCATTGACCCAAAAATTTTGGGGGGGACGTCCCCCCCTGGTTGGCCAACAGGGGGGACGCGTCCCCTCCGTCCCCCCCCGCTTTCGGCGCCCATGCTCGAGCCCCCTAGTCCCCTCCCCCAATAAAGTCCTGGTTCCGCCACTGCAAGCACAGAACGCATTAGAAGAATATAAATTTTCTTTCATCATTCTGAATTCAGTTTAGTTCCAAATTTTGATATTTTAACCCACGCTCCACCGGGGGTCCGGCGCCACCTTCGCCCCACCGGGGCCCATCGATGGCCCCCTATAACTTCGAAAATATGGGGGTTAGCGCAAATCTGCAAAGTGCATTAGAAACCTCGCAAAAATTAAAAAGAAACTACTTCACATTTTTAAGCGCTCAGGTCAATGGTTTGATCTCCAGAGGTCAAATTAGGTCACAATAGGCTATTTTCACTCAAATATGCAATGCTTAAGAAAACTGGGCATAACTCTTATGCCATTAGAACTATTGAGATCTGTTTGAGTACATTGGATAGGAAAATGCCATACCTTTCTCCACTATGTGGAACGTAATGATCTCCCGCCAGTGGTTTGACCTCCAGAGGTCACGTCGTGACCTCATATGATCGCAAGTCATCAAAAGTCCGAAAGTGACCTTGCCGTATATCAAATGAAAGCTAGTGATGAGACATACACGATGGTGTTTGATTCAACGCTCTAGCTTAATTAGGTCAAAAGTTATTGCCAAAATACTGTTTTTGACCCCTGGTGATCTTGTATGACCTTGGAGAGGTCAAAGGGAAAATATGACCCCTGAAATCCGTCAATGGGTGTCCAAGAACGCTTTGCTGGGCAGGCTGAGCATTTGCAATCGTTTCTGTGGCTTTTAGATCATAAGACAGCTTTTTCCCATGCTTTTTCAATGGGAGAGGTCACCTCGTGACCTGAACTTACGTCACGAAATCGAAAAATCCCGAATAAACACCTTGTAGACCCTGGCGGGGCCATGAAGTGTAGGATGTTAAAAATGGATCGACTGAGAAACGTAGCCCTTATAGAGCTCAAAAGTTGAAGTTAGGGGACTTTGGTTGTCTTCGCCTGGTGACCTGACCTTGGATGACCCGGGGTAAAAAGATTCAGGGATGGTGTTAAAATGATGAGGTGAGAGATAGATCTCTCAACCGCGGTCCTGCGTTTCGTTGTTTTTCTGTTATCCCGAAAAAAAACCTTAAGGGGCCATCGATGCCCCCCCGTGGGGCGAGGGTTAACACCCGCACTGGAGGGGGTCTGGCACTAACGCGCACTGGAGGGGGGCTGGTAGGCCCCCCTAAGATCTCGGAAACTAAGAGGTATAGGAAAACGAAATTTGAGAGGTGGGTGGTGGTTATGGTGATTTACATCAAGACCAATTTTTATTGACCTAGGTCAATATCTTCAAGGTCAAACGAGGTCTTAAAGGTCAAAACTTGGCCATGCTGGGGACCGGCTGGTAAATTCCGTGAATATGCGGGAAAATGGCGGCAATAAGTTAAAGGCGGACCAGGGTCATATAGAGAAGGTCTCAAAGAGCCTTCCCTTCAATTTTGTGGTTAAGGTCATTCAAGGTCATTGACCTGTAAGGTCATTGACCTGTAAGGTCACAATATAGTATACTACTAATAATGTACACTTTGACTAACACTATAGCCACTGTTTGGCGGGAAATGAGGATTGGCCTTTGCAAATGACCTTTGACCTTGACCTTGGTATTGGGGTACCTTATCGATGACGTCATAGCATAATGTACGTCAGACCGGGTAACGTCATTTAACCTGAAGCACTGTGGTCAGTGACCTTGAAAGTGCAGATATGACCTTGACATGTGACCTTGAACTTGACCTTCAAGTGAGGTGACCTTGACATATAATCCCGGTTATATGGTGTTATGACTTCACCACTCAGTCTCTAATGCAAGCTAACTGGTCCGACCGCGCGATTACGGCGATCTCAAAATGCAGGTCTGACTTTAAAAGCCTATAAGTCAAAAAATTTTCGACCGGACTTTAAAAGCCTATAAGTCAAAAAAATTTCGACCGATATTCAAAAAAATCTTCACCAATCGACGCGCTATTAAGCTTTGTTTAATGTGGCAAAGTATCGTGTTTCGGCTACGAGCGGTACTCCGGCCACCTCGGAAAAACAGGTGGGGGCCTCCGAGGCCCCCTCCAGTGCGCGTGTTAAGAGAATCTAAAGCCAATTAATTACAAATATTTGCATCTTAATACGCGCATTGACGGGGGCTGATACCCGCCCCTACTTTTCGTGTTTTTTGGAAACAGCATAAAAACCGCGGCCCGTAACGCCGCCGTACCTACTAGGAACTTGGCATGCCTTTTCTCTGATTATTTTTACAATTTTTTTTCAAAATTTTACCGTCAGGTCATCTCAGGTCAGGTCACCAGTGCAGGTCAAGTGACTAATGACCCCAAAAAAGTTTAAGACAACATAAGTCGGAACAGGGTGAACTTATCCCATTGAAACTTATACCACATAATGGGCCAATTAACACGCGCATTGACGGGGGTCTGAGCCACCTTTGCTTTGACGAGGGGGGGCGGGTACCCGCCCACCCTAAGATCTCGAGAACCACGGTAGGTATCGAAAAACTGTAAACGGCGTTGGGTAGCCCATCCACTTCTCCATCGAAAATATTTATGCCATTTTTTTGTCAGTCACAATCGTCACATTTAAGGTCACGAGAGGTCAAAACATACCATCATAGGGATAACATGTAAATTAACACGCGCATTGACGGGGGGCGGGTACCCCCTCCGCCACATAATAGGGGCGGGGTACCCTCGGGTTTTTCGAAGATGGGAAAAATGGTTTCACGGAATAACTCAGTGATGGATGGTGCTAGACCATTTATTTTAGCTGCATTAGACTCGCCTGAGCTTTGCGGTTCTAATGATATGCATTTTATATAATTTGACCCTGATCTGACCTCAGGTCAGGTCAAATCCTTGATTTGACCTAACAAGGTCAAATTATATATCATTCGATTCGGCTTGCTGAGCGGATTCATTTAGTTCAAGTCTTTTTGCTCTATCTTTACTTGTTCAGATGTAATGGCCGAAAAACTGAATTTACATGTTATCCCTATTATGGCATGTTTTGACCTCTCGTGACCTTAAATGTAGCCTGAGAAAAAAATGGTTCAAATGTTTTTGATGGGGAAGTGGATGGGCAGCCCAACACCGTTTACCGTTTTTTGCTACCTACCATGGTTCTCGAGATCTTAGGGGGCGGGTACCCACCCCCCCGTCAAAGCGAAGGTGGCTCAGACCCCCGTCAATGTGCGTGTTAATTTTTTCGGCCATTAGATCTGAACAAATAAAGATAGAGCAAAACGACTTAACCCGCGCCCCACCGGGGGTCCGGCGCCACCTTCGCCCCACCGGGGGCCATCGATGGCCCCCTCTAACTCCGAAAATATGGGCGTTAGCGCAAATCCGCAAAGTGCAATAGAAAGCTCGCGTGAATTCAGTAAGAAATTACTTGGCATGTTTTAGTGCTCAGGTCAATGGTTTGACCTCCAGAGGTCAAATTAGGACAAGATCGGCTATTTTCACTCAAATATGCAATGATTAAGCAAACTGGGCATAACTCTTATGTCATTAGAGCTATTGAGGCCTAGTAAAGTACATTTGATAGCAAATTGCCAGTACTTTTTCCGCTATGTGGAACGTAAAGACCTCCCGCCAGTGGTTTGACCGCCAGAGGTCACCTCGTGACCTAATATGACCTGAGGTCACGAAAGGTCAAAAAGTGACCTTGTTGTATATCAAATGAAAGCCAGTGACAAGACAAACACGATGGTGTTTGTTTCACCGCTCTAGCCCAATTAGGTCAAAAGTTATTGTCAAAATACTGTTTTTGACCCCTGGTGACCTTGGATTACCTTGGAAAAGTCAAAGGGCAAATATGACCCCTGGGATCCGTGAAAGGGTGTCCAAAAACGTTGTTCTGAGCAGTCTGAGTATTTGCAATCATTTTTGTGGCTTTCATATCATGAAATAGCTTTTCCCCATGCTTTTCCAATGGGAGAGGTCGCCTCGCGACCTGACCTCAGGGCACGAAATCGAAAAATCCCGGATATACACCTTGTAGACCCTGGAGGGGTCATGAAGTGTAGGAAGTTTCAAATCGATCGACTTTGAAATGTAGCTCTTACAGACCTCTAAAGGTGAAGTGAGGTGACCTTGGTTGACCTCGTCTGGTGACCTGACCTCGGATGACCCGGGGTAAAAAATTTCAGGGATGATGGGAAAATGATGCAGTGAGAGGTAGAGCCCTCAACCGCGGTGCTGCGCCTCGTCGTTTTTCTGCTATCCCGGAAAAACCTTAGGGGGGCCATCGATGGCCCCCCGGTGGGAGCGAGGGTTAAGCTTTATGAATTCTCGCAGCAAGCCGAATCGAATGATATATAATATTACCTTGCTAGGTCAAATAAAAGATTTGACCTGACCTGAGGTCAGGTCAGTGTCAAATTATATAAAATGCATATCATTAGAACCGCAAAGCCACGGCGAGTCTAATACAGCTAAAATAAACGCTCTATCACTATTCGTTACTGATTTATTCATTAAAAATTATTTTCCCATGTATTTCCAATGGAGAGGTCATGCCTCGTATCTGACCTTAGGCCATCGATATAAAAAATACCGGACCATATTTTAGAGAACTCGGTGGGGCCATTATGTAATATGAGTTTCAATTGGATAAGTTCACCATGCTTCGACTTATGCTATCTTAAACTTTTTTTGATGTCAGGTCACTTGACCTGTACTGGTGGCCTAACCTGAGATGACCTAACCTTAAAATTTTCACAAAAGGTGTAAAAATGATGAGGGAAAAGGCATGCTAAGTACGGCGGCGCTACGCGCCGCCGTTTTTCTGCTGTCTTCGAAAAACTCGAGAGGGGGTACCCGCCCCCGTCAATGCGCGTGTTACGTTACCTAAAATACGTTCTGGTATTTTTATATCGATGACCTAAGGTCAGGTACCAGCCTTGACCTCTCAATTGGAAATACATGGGAAAAGTGGTTTTAACTAAATAACTTAGTAATGAATGGATGGTGGTAAAGTGTTAATTTCAGCTTCATTAGTTTGACCTTGTCTTTCAGTTCTAATGATATGCATTTTGACGTAATTTGACCTTGATAATCTGACCTCAGGTCAGGTCAACTGACCTAATTTACCTTTTTGGCCTAGCAAGGTCATATTGTACATCATTCGATTCGGCTTTCTACGAGGATTCCATTGGTCTGACTTGTTACGCTCTATCTTTACTTGTTCAGGTGAAATGACAGAAAACCTTCATTTACATGTTAGCCCTATGACGGCATGTTTTGACCTCTAGTGACCTTAACACGCGCATTGACGGGGTCTGAGCCACCTTCGCCTTGACGGGGGCGGGTAGCCGCCCCCGTAAGATCTCCAGAACTGCGCTAGGTAGCGAAAAACGCTAAACGGCGTTGGATAGCCCACCTACTTCTCCATCGAAAATATTTGAAACATTTTTTGTCAGGTCACATTTAAGGTCACTAGAGGTCAACACATGCTGTCGTAGGGATAACATGTACCTAAATCAAATTTTTCAGCCATTACATTTGAACAAGCAAAGATAGAGCAAAACGATTTGAACTATATGGATCCTCGCAGCAAGCCAAATCGAATGATATATATATATATATATATATATATATATATATATATATATATTATGACCTTGCTAGGTCAAATCAAGGATTTGACCTGACCTGAGGTCATGTCAAGGTCAAATTGGGTAAAATGCATATCATTAGAACCGCAATGACAAGGCAAATCTAATGCAGTTAAAATAAACGCTCCAGCTCTATTCATTACTGAGTTATTCAGTTAAAACCATTTTCCCATGTATTTCCAATGGAGAGGTCATGACTCGTACCTGACCTTAGGTCATCGATATCAAAAATAACGGAACATATTTTAGAGAACTCGCTGGGGCCATTGTGTGATGTGAGTTTCAATCGGATAGGTTCACCCTGTTCCAACTTATGCTATCTTAAACTTTTTTAGGTCAGGTCACTTGACCTGCACTGGTGACCTGACCTGCGATGACCTAACCCTAAAATTTTAAGGATGACCTAAGGTTAGGTACGAGCCATGACCTCTCCATTGGAAATACATGGGTAAAATGTTTTTAACTGAATATCTCAGTAATGAATAGAGCTGGAGCGTTTATTTTAACTGCATCAGATTTGCCTCGTCATTGCGGTTCTTATGATATGCATTTTACCCAATTTGACCTTGACCTGACCTCAGGTCAGGTCAAATCCTTGATTTCATTTAGCAAGGTCATATTATATATCATTCGATTTGGCTTGCTGCGAGGATTGATATAGTTCAAATCGTTTTGCTCTACCTTTACTTGTTCAGATGTAATGACTGAAAACTTGATTTACATGTTATCCCTACGACGGCATGTTTTGCCCTCTAGTGACGTTAAATGTGACCTGACCAAAAATGGTTTCAATATTTTTCATGGAGAAGTGGATGGTCTACCAAACACCGTTTACTGTTTTTTGCTACCTAGCGTGGTTCTCGAGATCTTAGGGTGGGGTACCCACCCCCGTCAGACTCCCGTCAATGCGCGTGTAAACTGGGGGGTCAATGCCCCTGGTGGGTGGGGGGTTTCAAACACCCCCTCGAACACGGCTCCTATGTGGAATAACGAAAAAACGCGAATGCTGTTTGATAACTCATACAAATTTATGAAGAAACCTACATCAGTCACTTTTTGGATCAGGTCAATATTGGAGTCATGGCAAGTAAAATAAGGTTGCATTTTGGGTAGTAATTTTGGGCTCTAGCATCTGATAGAGTTCAGTTAGAACCTTTTGGCACCATTTGCTTCCTCTTGTCATGGTGAATTGAATGATGTATAATATGACTATGCTAGGTTAAAACACAAAAATGCCCTGACCTCAGGTCAGGTCAAGGTCACTTTTCAACCTAGTATAGTCAATATGCATCATATCACTCGACTTTCAATAGCAATCCAAACGTAATGGTATCCAACTATAAGCTATATCACCATTTCCTGCAAAGTTATTGATCCAAGTCTGAAAAACTGTTAAAATAGCCCCTAGATGACCTCTCAGAGATCACAGGTCAAAAATTGCAGCTTGACCCTGGAAAAAGTATAGGAAACAACGATTTGGAGAACACAAAGATATTCTCAGCTGTATTACACAAATACAGCCCATTCCCTGTTTTCCCCATGTATTTCCAAAGGAGAGGGCATGATCCGTACATGAACCTAGGCCATCATTAATGAGAATATAGGTTTTAGCACTCTCGCAATATATGTTTTAGCACGCAATGGGCCCATATGTGGCATAAGCTTCAATTCAATAGATTCACTCATTTCTTACTTATGCCACCTTAAAACAATTTTGGACGTGAGATCTCTTGACCTGCACTGGTGACTTGACCTGAGATGACCTAACCTCAAAATTTTGGGAGAAGTTGTGGAATTGATCAAAAACAAGGTGTGCCTAGTACGGCAGCGCTTCGCACCGCCGAAAAAGCCAGAACGGGGTGTTTAAACAACCCCCACCGGGGTGGGCGAGGGTTAATATGCTACCCCCGCAAGGAAAACGCCTTAGTTACTGCAGCGCTGCACTCTGCAGTAACTGCCATATCGCTGTCATATCAATGTCTGGTGCCACTCTGAGGATAGCATTCGTTCAATGGCCCAACATTATGTAAAAGCCTGAGGGCATCTGAAGCCTCTCCTTAGTAGGCTACTAAAGTTCCCAAATTCATGAGGATTTCTTATCCTTTTTACCCCTGACCCGCTATTCTTGGAGTTCTTGGACCAGGGCATAGGCGGATCGGGGGGGGCAAAAGAGGGCAGGTGTGCACCTGGGGCGTCCCCGATCGCCCCCTGAAATGGTCATGCCCCCTTCCCCTGAAAGGTCGATGGAGCCCCCTGACATTTCGCTTCACACCCCTCCCCTAGGATGCGAAAATCGGCGCCTACCGATATGATTTTTCGCCCACCTGATTTTGCCGGTCAAACGTGGCGCCCCTGGTCCTAAGGACACCACCCCCCGATTGGAAATCCTGGATCCGCCCATAGACCAGGGGGCACCATTATCACCTGCAATGGAGAGGGGTCTGGCACTGGCGCGCGCTGGAGGGGGACTAGGCCCTCCTTAGATTGTCCCCCGAGTATGATCAGCGTACCAACCATAAGATATGGCCCCCACCCTGATAGGCAGCGCTGCCCCCGTCGTAGTGCCCCCAACGATCGGACTGAGTGCACCAAGATGTCATACCTAGGACCGCCACTGGTGTGACCGCGGGCAAAAAACGTGATAGGCAAATAAATGTGCTTTACGCCTACTGACAAGAAACTTCCCGCACCAAAAAAACGAAAACCAGGCATGGCAAAAGCCAGGCATGTGCCGGTACATGCCTGGTGGCAGGGCTGGAGGTCTCCTCTCAATCCATGGGGTTCTGGGTGGGTTAACACTGACACGGCAATACAAACCCTATACAAAGTTTATGGGAGACCAAAAATCCAGGGGAGTTCAACCCTTAACCCCAGGATTTCTGACCATGTCTGATTTCAAAACTTCATGACATGAAAATCCCTTCAAACCATGAACCAGTTCAAACAATTATGTAAGCGCACCCGGAGTCGATAAGATATCGCCGTCAGCGAGAGACAACGTCACTTCTGCGAGGTGGCGCTGACCACGAGGAATGGCGCCCACTGTCGTCTGCCGCCGTCTGAAGCAAACGACATTCGGACATGGCCGGAGTGGAGACAGGCGCGGCGGCCGCTGGCGCCCCTCGGCTCCGCTGCCAAGTGTTTGCCAGCATCGTCGCAACATTCGGCGGGTTGGTGGTCGGCTATTCGCTGGGTTATACCAGTCCGGCCAATCCCGACCTCCACAGCTACATCATCCACACAACCAGGGCGGAGGAGTCGCTGATCGGCTCCATGGTGCCACTGGGAGCGCTCTTCGGCAGTCTGGTGGCCGGCTACCTGATGGAGACTTTCGGCCGCCGCTCGGCTATGGTAATCTTCACCATTCCGGCGCTGGTCGGCTGGATGTTCATCACCTACGCCAGTCAATTCGGCACCATCATCGTCGGCAGACTCATCGCAGGCTTTTCAGCGGGGTGTGCATCCGTGGTAGCGCCGACTTACGTGGCGGAGGTGACTGAACCCAATATCAGGGGTGCTATGGGTGCCGCGTTTCAGTTGCAAATTTCAATAGGAATACTGTTGTCGAACGTGATCGGAAAGTTTTTGCATTGGAATTATCTATCGATGACAATTGAAGTTTTCCCGGTGGTGTGGCTAGTGCTGCTCTGTTTTGTGCCAGAATCGCCTCTGTGGCTCATCGATAAGGGCCGGGAACTGCAGGCCAGAGACTCACTACTGTGGCTTTGCGGCCCCGACGCCGATGTCGAGGGTGAACTAGCTCAGATGCGCGCGCAGATCGAAGAGATACGGTCTAAGCAAGCCTCCTTTCGCGACCTACGTCGACCGGAGAACCTCAAACCGTTCATAATGTCCCTTGTGATTATGCTGTGCCAGCAGCTCTGTGGGATCAACGCGATCGTTTTCTATACAAAGGACATCTTCATAGACGCAGGAAGCACCATCGATAGCAGCGTCTCCAGCATCATCGTCAGCATTGTCCAAGTCTCGTCTACGTTTGCCGGAGTGATCCTCGTGGATCGCCTGGGCAGAAAAAGTGTTGCTTAGTGTATCGGGCGGCATCATGTGCCTGTGCTTGGCAGTTCTGGGTGTCTACTTCTATCTTAGCAAAACTTTGCTCCATGATGTTTCGAACATCGGTTGGTTACCTCTGGTGTGTCTGATGCTCTACATGTTCTCCTTCTCCGTCGGATTTGGCCCCATTGCCTGGCTGATGCTGGGGGAGCTGTTTGCGCCCGAGGTGAAGGGCCTGGCTAGTGGCGCTGCCGCCGCCTTCAGCTGGTTTCTCGGCTTTGTCGTCGCAGCCAGCTTCGACCCCATGGTCGAGGGCTTGACTGAGGCCGGCACCCTCTGGGTTTTCTCGGCCATTTGCGCCGCCGGCACGCTGTATGCGTTCTTCTTTGTGTACGAAACCAAGGGTAAGAGTTTGACAGATATTCAAGAATACTTCAAGTACCCTAGAAATAAACGGTCTGATGGCTCCTAGTAGTTTCTGGTGGCCATTGTCCGATGGTTTGGTGGATTCTGGGCTGTCACGTCCTCAGGGCTGGCACGTGCCGCACAGAGCGGTACTTCTATCTGTATCGTGCAGACAGCACGGGTATGCACATTTGGCTCGCTGATACCCATTACTGCGCATCAATAGTTTCGGAGATACACACCCACTAGCGGATCCAGAGGAGGGCCAAGGAGCTATGGCCCCCTCCCCAAATGGGAAAATTTTGACCGATTTTGTTCAACAACACTTTTTAGATATTTTTTTCCGAGTTGCCCCCCCCGAAACGGCGCTCCTGCGTCCGCCAGCGTACACACCCTGTTTTGAATTCAAAAGCTCCCACAGGTGTGGGCAGTTTTTCGTTAAACGAAATTATTGCGCAAAAATAAAAATTTTGCGATATACCATACTAGATTGAAACACAAAAATGGTTTGACCTTGACCTGAGGTCAGGTCAAGGCCACTTCATAAACTAGCATATGGACATCAATCGACTCGCAATAACGATCTAAGCGTAATGGTATAAAAATAAAAGTTTTATCGCCATTCCCTACCAAGTTATTGACCCAGGTCTGAAAATCTGCTAACGTAACCCAGAGGAGAGGACCTCTCAGAGGTCAAAGATAAACAATTGCAACTTGGGCTCAGAAAGGGGCCCAGGATACTACGATTTTGAAAATATGAAGGTATCCACAGTTTATCTACACAGATACAACCCAGTTCCTGTTTTCCCATGCATTTCCAATGGAGAGGTCATGATTCGTACCTGACCTTAGGTCATCGGTATGAAAAATCCCGGAATATGTGCTGCAGTACTCAGTGGGCCAATTATGTGATATAAGTTTCAATTTGATAGATTCACCCCTTCCTTACTTATGCCACCTTAACACCCACCCCGGTGGGTCTCCGAGCCAAATTCACCATGGTGGAGGGGGGGGTTTGAACACCCCCCTCGAACTCGGCCCCTATGCGGGATAGCGAAAAAACGCGAAGTCTGGTGGATAGCTCATCCTGGCTCAGGTCAATATTGAGCTTATGACAGGTTAGAGCAGGTGGCATTTTAAGTAGTTTTTTTGGCTCAAGCGTCTGACTAAGTTACTGACTCAAGTTAGGCTCACGTTACTCACCTAACTCCAAAAACTGCTTAAGTAACCCCAGATGACCTCTCAGAGGTCACAGGTAAAACATTGCATCATGAACCTAGAAAGGGGCCGGGGTGGTCTAGTGGCTTCGTTGCCAGCCTTCGGATCGGATAGCATGCATTTACGTGGGTTCAATCCCCACGGCGGGAAACCACCCTCCGTGTCCGATCTGACCTGGTGGATAGGATCCTTAAATACCCACGCCAATACTCCCTGTAACTGGGCAAGTGTGCCTGTTTGGAGTGGCCCTAATAAAATAAAATAAAATGAATAAAATAATGGGGACCAGGATACTGCGATTTGGAGAATATGAAGGTATTCTCAGCTGTATCTACACAAATAGGGGCCAATTCCTGTTTTCCCCATGCATTTCCAATGGAGAGGTCATGATCCGTACCTGACCTTCGGTCATCGATATGAAAATCCCGCTACGCATGTTGCAGTACCCGGTGGGCCCATTATGTGGTAGGTATAAGTTTCAATGTGATAGATTCGCCCATTTTTTACATATGCCACCCTAAACATTTTTGAGGTGAGGTCACTCGACCTGAGATGACAAAACATTAATATTTTAAAGAAGGTTGCAGAATTGATAAAGGATAAGGTGTGCCAAGTACGGCGGCGCTTCATACCGCCGTTTTTTCGTGCCGCCGGAAAACCCGAGGGGAGTATTCAAACACCCCCACCGGGGCGAGGGTTAAACATTTTTGAAAGTGAAGCCATTTGACCTGCACTGGTGACCTGACCTGAGATGACCCAACCCAAAAACGTTAGGAAAGTTACGACATCGATCAAGGATAAGGTGTGCCAATTACGGCGGCGCTTCGCACCACCGTTTTTTGTGCCGCGGGAAAAACCAAGGCGGTGTGTTCAAACACCCCTTCCCCCAACCGGGGCGAGGGGTAATACGTGTCATTCGTAGATCTGTCTTCTGATCTGAGTCTTCTGGTGTCTTCTGGTCTGTCTTCTGATCTGTCTTCTGATCTGTCTTCTTCTGATCTGAGTCTGCTCGTTTCTTCGTGAATATTTTGACGTTTGGAAATTACAGGAATGCGGCTATAAAAATACATTATAGAGAACGTAAAATCCGCAAACATAACTTCAACCACACAAAATTTTATGACACCATTTTACCCTAAAGCTGGCAGGAAACGTGTCCTAAGTGCTCTGCAGCGTCTACAGAAACATTTACTGAAGTGCGGCACCATAAAAATGACAGACCGATTCAAATAGTGCGAAGACGTTTTCAATCGGGCCATAGATGCAGTCGTTAATCATACAGGGTGCAAGATTAGCCCCTAAATGTTCGAATTTCATGCCACATGTCGACCGATTCTTGCATGTAAATGGTAACTTGGTCAATACCTATTGAGTGGGGCAGATAACCCGGTATTTGTTCAGATGAACCCATCGGTGATCTTCAGAGGTGGATCTAGCCGGATGGTTTGGGAGGGGCAAACCAAAGTAAAAAAGCAAAAAAAAACGTCACGGGGTGAAAAATATTGGCTCAAGATATATTTTTTCCTATCCGAGCCCCAATATTTACACTTAACTTCTCTAATTCTGTTTGAAGTTAAGAGTTGAAGCACCAAAATCTTGCTTACAAGCTAAAAAGGAGTCGGGGGAAAAAGGAGGTCGATCGCTTTGGGGGAGGGGCAAAAACATAGTTTTGCCCCGAGCTTTTTCCGTTTGGGGGGCAATTGCCTTTTTTGCCCCCCTGGATCCACCACTGGTGACAACCTCTTCTTCTGACAACCTCTTGACTTCTTTGCTTAATGTCAATATTGCAGCTCGATAAGATGTTAACGTTGTCTTCGAGCTATATCTCGTGCCGAGTTCAAGAGCCTGGGTGACCAATAGACTAATGCGCCTCCTGCGATCAGTGACCTCACCACTCATCCACGGTGGAGGATTATGTAACTGTCCGTGTTTTTCTAACCAGGAATTTTGTTTTTATTTGATCTAAACCCTTAAACCGAACGGCAAACACGAGATGTGCCGTATTCAAAATTTCAGCTGAATCGTTGAATAAGACTTGCATGAAGATCGGGGAAGCGAGGGGAATGGTCGGGAGACCCCGGATTTTGAGTTTCCGACAGGGTTTTACAACCTCATCCGTATACAACCCTTCGGGATCTCTTCGCAACTGGACCGAAGGGTGATCTCAATGCGTGATATATGGGGCCCCCGGTAACAAAAACGAGCGCGTTACATAAGTGGAGCTCATTTTTGCGGTGTTGGCTCGGAAATAAGTCCTTGAATGTGTTTTAAGCAGAAAACCAGCTCAAGAGGGTCAGAGAGCTTCATGTCTCAGGCAAACACGAGGCAGAGGGTTTGTAGATGAGCAGGACATCATGCGTGGGTATAATCAGTTTCAGGATCCCGCACCAGTCGGAGGCCAGATATGGAATCAATTAAATGGGCTCGTCAGTGGTATGTCGTTCTGTCCACAGAAACACGGCGGCCAATGCCGTTCTAACACGTGTTAGATGACCGGGGATTTTACGTTAGAAACAAGAAACGGCATACGTTAGGCCGAAGGGCTCCCACAAAAGGCCATGAGTTACCCCAGGAGAGGTGCAGGATTATGGAAAAGGGTGCTTTTCCGGACTCATTCAGGACAATTTCTGAACGGAGGGGCGGGAGGATGGAAAAAACAAAACATGCTCCTAGGGCTGAAAATATTTAGAGGTAGCTACTTTTCTCAGATGTGCTGCGTACCTACCTCGCCTTTTCTACTACGACGAGCCAAACCAGTGAGCCGGACACATGACTAAAACGCGTTAGGGGTTTCCCGATGTTTAGCGGTGTTTTTCTTACTTTTAGGGGTCGAAACGAGGTATTCAAGCAGGGACGTAGGAACCGGGGGGGCAGGGGGGCAGCTGCCCCTAACTTTCATGATTCTTAACCATTAACCCTATAGGCGTTGACTGGAAAGAAATGACTTGAAAATTCCCGCTGCTCCCCCCCCAACTTTGACCATAGTTCCAACGCTCCTGTATTCAAGCAACCAGCGACACATGATTTCAGACAAGAGGATTTTCCTCGCCGGCGGCATTAGACCAGGCCAACTCTGGCACCCAATCGTAGCAGGTCTATACGACATACAGAAAAGCCACTATTCCAGCAAATATCTGACCAATTCGTGCATACTACATGTTGAACGGCCGATTGGTGTAAAGTTAATTTTTACCAAGATCACGCTGTCGATGATAGGAGACACCTTGCGTCGTGATGCGATGCTGGTCGAGGGTAAGCCTTAATAACGACTCCTCCACCTCAACACGAGCATTGACGGGGTCTGAGCCACCTTCATTTTGACGGAGGGTACCCGCCTCCCCCCTAAGATCCTGAGAACCACGCTAGATAGCAAAGCACGGTAAATGGCGTTTGATAGTCCACCCGATTTTCTATACAAAAATGTAAACCATTTTTGTCAGGTCACATTTAAAGTTAATAGAGGTCAAGGCATGCCTCCTTAGGGATAATATGTAAATGAAGATTTTCAGTAATTACGTCTGAACTAGTAAAGGTAGAGCAAAACAATATAAACCATCAGAATCCTCGCAGCAAACCAGATACAATGATGTATAATATGAACTTGTTAGGTCGAATAAGGTCAAATATAGGATTTGACCTGACCTGCTGTCAGGTCAAGGTTAGATTGGGTCAAAATGAATATCACTAGAATTGCAAGGATGAGGCAAACCTAATGTCGTTGAAATAAACGCTCTACCACCATCCATCACTAATTTGTTCAGTTCAAACCATTTTCACATGGATTTCCAATGTAGAAGTCATGGCTCATACCTGACCTTAGGTCACCGATATACAAAATCCGGAATATTGTACACCTCGGTGAGCCCGTTACGTGATGAGCTTTGATTGGATAGACTCACGTTGTTCAGATTCATGCTATTTTTTTAGGTGAGGTCACTTGACCTGCACTGGTAGCCTGACCTGAGATGAATCAACCTTAAAATTGTGGCTAAGCTGTAAAATGATTAGAGAAAAGGTATACAAAGTACGGCGCTATTATTCTATCTCCAAAAAACCCGACGGGGTAGCGAGTACCCGCCCCCGTCAATACGCGTATTAATATTGTGAGTTTAAGCTTGATAGTACTGTGGACTCTTTTGGGACTAAGCCTTTTTCTTTCACACTAACATATTCCACGACTAACCTACCTCTCTCAATTTCCACATGTTTGACAAACACCTTTTTTATTTCTATAGCCTGATTTTCTGGGCTGAAGAGAACGCCACTCGCGATCTTTTCAGTCCCCTGGCTGTTGTTTTGCTCTAGTTTGATAATACACGTCTTTTGTTCGAAAATGTTTACATTAGAGCAAAAAGCGTTCGGGTGGCCAACGCCCTCATTACCCAACTACGCCTTAACCATCCGCCCACGTTTACTCTGTCCTCGTTTCTTCGAGTGATTTCGATTAGACATTCCTCTCGAGTTCTCAGCAGTGAAATATGCAATAGGTCGCTGAGCATGAAGCAGCGCTGTTTCGAACATCAGGTAGCTTCATTCAGACCCTGATGTTCAAACCAAGTGTTTCAAACCATTCATATATACCACGGCACTCTGTATTTAGCGTTGTACAAGCTGACTATCCTGTTGAACACAGGTTAGCCTCTGAATGATGACATCTGCTCTAGCTCCAAACAATGACGACAGGACGCTTCTCCAGGACAGGACGTGTCACCCAGCACGTGGAGGGACTTTCACATCACCAAAAACCACCGCCCACCGGGCAAGCCCTGCATTCCCCGGATGGCATCGGAAACAAGGACAACTCGCGGCATGCACAATTCCGAATGAAAACTAGCCAGAGGTGTGCCGTATCGACACACCGTGGAATCGGGCGAAATGAATGGTGGCATTCCACAGGACACGCAAACGCACAGCCACAGAAGCGCGCAGGCAACAGCCACGCAGCAGTGCACCGCGCTCCACGCTGAATGCACTACGTCCCACGCGGGAATGCACCGCGCTCCACGCTGAATGCACTACGTCCCACGCGGGAATGCACCGCGCTCCACGCGGGAATGCACTATGTTCCACGCGGGAATGCACTATGTTCCACGCAGGAATGCACCAAGTCCCACGCGGGAATGCACTACGTCCCACGCGGGAATGCACTACGTTCCACGCGGGAATGCACTAAGTACCGCTCTTCGACCCCTCATCGTGCGAAGCATGGCATGTTGGCTACATTGCCTGAGCAAAATACGAAGGCACGGTATCCTAGCGCGTGAAGCAAGTCTATAGAAGCCTCCATGGCACCCCAGCACGTCTCTGTTGGGCGACTGATGACCTATTAAGCATAGGCCAAGCATCCAGCTGGCGCGCTTTCAGCAGAAATCTCCCAGCGCTCAGCTCCGTACTTATGTCTGAAGTGCGAGAGCAGTTTCTATTTTGAGTTGCAGTTTCGCAGCAACGTAAGTAGAAATACAATGAAAATCGACAAGCGAGTGTTTTAGATGCACTTTTGGCAGTGAGAGTATGGTGATTCAACAGCAGTGAGCTACTATTGGTAGTCTAAAAATCAAGGAAGTTTACCATATCCTGTCTTGGTAACTATTTTGAGAATATAAATTGCTTTACAGGCAATCGTCTTCACAAGGCTCTTAATTGTTTTTTTAGCCTCGATGTTTTCGCATACAAAAGGACCTATAAAACACGACAACAATTTAAGGTCACATTACCGGTAGAATTTCGTTCAGCAAAAGCAACACGACCAGGTGATCTCCCTGTTAATGCACACTCAATTCTTGGCTGGTCATGTGCATGCAACCAACAAGCAGTCTTCCCCTACATATCCTGGGCTAATCACATGGGAACGTTGCGTTACTTAACACGCTCACAAGAGGGGCGCCTCGGAGGCTCCCTCCAGTACGCGGGTGAGTAACACCTGGCGGTTTTTGTCAATTTTAGATATTTCCAGTTGGCAGATAGGTAGAAGCGGAGATGGCGAGGCTTTACTCTCACCCGAAGTTTGTCCCTAAGCTCCACTTCGGAAAGAGTCCCAGCCGAAGGTCTCGTTTGGACAAGCCCAGTCGGGCCAAAAACGTTCTTTGGGGACGGGAATGACTGGAGATGAAGTCCAAAGAAAACATGATGTCCCATATCAAACTGTCCACAGTGCTTAACTACACAAATTTTTCCGTTGGCCTAATACCACATTGACCAATTCAGCTACACGGCCCCAAAATCAAGACACGTTTGGCTAGAGCGGCGTCCTCTAAAAGCCGCTGGCGCAGGCAGGAATGATGAGACGAATTCAAGGAAAACGTCATAGCCCGCGGCTCTGCATCACGTGACGACAGATGCCGCGGCAATGACAACATAACGGAACGCCCGATGAATCTTACAGAACACAGAAGTATCTATCACACACCGCCCAATGCGAGCCTGGGTGCTGTGACGGACTGGCGCCTTTGTACAGTTTCCTTAGCAATCATAAACTTATCCATTGTAAGCGACAACAAATTGCGAGCACACGAAAAACACCCACGGTACCCACACCGCACCAACGAATTGTCACTGTACTGGACTAGACCATAATAAGACTAGTGACAAGAGCCCATACAGATGGTAACAGAATCACCCGAGGAGAAAGTACAGCTTTGACCGATTTCTAGCTAGTTATCAAGCGGGCCTCCAACTTGTCTATCAAAAATCCTCGATGAGTTATCACATCCAAAAATAAGAATGAGCTAACCGTAAATTACACACACAAGACAAATTGCACACACCTCAACTCAGTGTCCTGAAATTCTCAATTTTAAGTGGAAAACGTATCTTTTTCAAATTTATTTAGGCCTCACCAGGGACTTGTTTTGGTAACTAGGTAGCTGGCTTCACACATGTTGCCAGATAGAATCACAGCAAGCTGCTAAATCCACATCATAAGTACCACAGTTCAAAAGCTCCTATGAATCAAAACTTCCTTTCAAACAAAAGCACCACAGGTCGATCCAGAAAGCTCCTATGAATCAAAACTTCCTTCCAAACAAAAGCGCCACAGGTTGATCCAGATCGTAAGTGCCACTGTTCAAAGCTTCCTCCAGTGAAATATTCCAAGTGGTCTAGCTGTTTTTGGCATTGCTGAAACATCCTTCTTTGAAATGTTCCTAGTGCCAAAACTGCTTTTTTGCATTGCTGAGTGACACTTTTTCAAAAACCTTTGGTAATTTTTTTAATATTTCTACATGTAGCACAATGTAACCAAACCTGACCTAACCTTTTCTCGACTCAGCAAGCTGGCCTGTGGCGCACCTAACCTCCTGGGGGCACTTTTGCCTTCATCAGCTGCTGTGGATACGCTGTGTGCCTACTTAACCCTAACTGAGCCTAGCCTAACCTAACCTAACCTAACCTAAAATAACCTAACCTAACCTAACCTAACCTAACCTAACCTAACCTAACCTAACTTAACCTAACCTAACCTAACCTAACCTAACCTAACCTAACCTAACCTAACCTAACCTAACCTAACCTAACCTAACCTAACCTAACCTAACCTAACCTAACCTAACCTAACCTAACCTAACCTAACCTAACCTAACCTAACCTAACCTAACCTAACCTAACCTAACCTAACCTAACCTAACCTAACCTAACTAGTTGTGGTCAGCGCCAGTTGTGGTACTTGGAATATTGCACTGGATGAAGTTTTGAACAGTGGCACTTATGATATATATTAACCTGTAGCAATTCTAATTAATGGAAGTTTTGATCCGTTGGAACTTTTGAACTGTGGCACTTATCATACATATCAACCTGTAGTTATCTGGCAACATGTGTGAAGCCAGCTACCTCATTACCCTTGTTTTGTCCTCACTTGGCAGAGGAATCCCGGGCATGAAAACCGGTAAAATACGCATCTAAATTATGACAGTGAATACCCAAACCATATAAGTATAATCCCCAACCCCCATATCTTGCCTGATTACGTCCTCTCCAATCTCAAACGCCCATACTACTCCCACATACGGTCGGCACTAGAAACTGGAGTTTTTGCTGGGCGTTTCCCGTCTGGTGGCGCTAGTGGGCTCAGTGCTATGAGCTTTCGCGAGCTTTGCGCCAGAATCTAACAGATAGTGATGGACAGAATGAAGTACGCTTGCAGTGTTTTCATAGTTGTTAAGTGTTCCAAGACTAAAAACATGTATATTTCTCTTTTGGTCGTTTGAATTGTGCAATAGCATAATATAGGAGAATAAAAGGAATGCATGTAGCGACACTCATGCTCATTTTTTTATTTTTATACTAGAGGTAGGGGGGTACACATTTTTGTTTCAGATCCTGGTCGTACTGCATTTTTTGGATGTAATATGACCTAATGAGGAAATAAAAAATACAGGAAAAAATATTTGTACAAAACCCATCAGCACCACTCAATTTAACTAATTAGCTTAATGAGCTGCAATAGAGTTGCTATATCTCGCGAGCAAAGCCAGTTAAGGCTAATTTGAAGCTACCTAGCCCCACTAAGTCGACAATAAGGATTCCATATAAATTATTCTCAGTGAGATAATTACCTAATTTTACCTAATTAAATTCATTATGCTTATTAGCTGCAATAGAGTTGCTTTGTCCCCCGAGCAAAGCCAGTTACGGCCAATTTGAAGTAGCCTTCCCCGACTAATGCCCGCTTCACACCGCCAACGTAGCGTACGAGCGGACGGGAGCGGAACGTAACGGGCGAAAGTTAAACAATAACCCAAGACTCAAGGAAATCTTGGAACGTATCACCAAATCTTGGGATTTGGGGGGAAACTGGTTGTCATGGAGATCTGGCAAACGCTGAACGGAACAACAGCGAGCGGAACGTTCGGGAAGGCGTCGTGCGTCGTTGTTTAAACACTGCGCGGGCTCGGGAGTAATCTGGGTGCCTTTTCAACTGATTTTACTGCTTTCTTGCGTTCGTGGGCTGCTGTTGATCAACATGCGTGACGAAGACCTTTTGTTGATGCTGGCGCTTGGTGATAGTAGTGACACGCCACCACCAACTAGACGCATTTGACGATCCGCCTATGTCCATAGGCGGATCCAGGGGGCAGGGGGGGGCACGTGCCCCCCGATCGACCCTCGGCGCCCCCTGAAAGGTCGATGGCGCCCCCCTGAAATGTCGCTTCCCACCCCCCCCATGATACGAAAGTCGGCGCCCACCGACAGGATTTGGCGCCCACCGACAAGATTTGGCGCCCACCTGATAGGTTTTGCCGGTCATAAGTGGCGCCCATAGGCGGATCCAGGATTGCCGATCGGAGGGGGCACCTTCCCGGGGGGCGCCATCCGGACCAGGGGGCGCCACTTATGACCGGCAAAACCTATCAGGTAGGCGCCAAATTCTATCGGTGGGCGCCGACTTTCGTATCCTGGTGGGGGGGGGTGGGAAGCGACATTTCAGGGGGCGCCGAGGGTCGATCGGGGGCGGGCACGTGCCCCCCTTGCCCCCTGGATCCGCCTATGGTGGCGCCCCCTTGTCCGGATGGCGCCCCCGGAAGGTGCCCTCCCCGATCGGCAATCCTGGATCCGCCTATGCCTATGTCTATGATTGCCCGAGTTGGTCAGTAATTTTACATTACTAATTCAATTCCTTTCTTAAATGCACCTCTAAACCATTGATGGCCAAATTAAAGTTCCTTTTTGTTTACTTACATCTCAGAAAAGCAGAACCAAGGTCAGAAGCAGCACTGTTTTTGTTTATCTTGGATCAAGAACATTGAAGTTGAATTTTACGAACTTACCTGCTTTATTGATGGAATTCCACTAAAAGATTAATCACAATTAGCGCAAAATCACTTAAAAACACTTTTCAAATAAACCAAACGTTCATTACGCTCCGCTCATGTACGTTCAAAAGATGAATATTTCCATCTTTTCACCGCTACGCTCCTGAAATCTGGCAACCGCAAACGTAAACAACACGCAGCAGAACGTTCGGTGTTTCGACTGCCGCTTCACACTGAGAACGGAGCGGAGCGTAGAGGCGGACGGAAAGTGTCAGAGTTCAGGTATTGTATTTTTTTCGCCCGTTACGTTCCGCTCCCGTCCGCTCGTACGCTACGTTGGCGGTGTGAAGCGGGCATAACTCGACTATAAGGATTTCAAATAAAAATGTTCAGGTAGAACATGTTCAGGTAAAAATGTTCAGGTCCAAATGTTTGGGTAAAAATGTTCCTAAGTTCTCCTAATTAAACTAATTATGTTAATCAGATGCAATAGAATAGGTATGTCTCCCATACTAAGCCAGTTATGGCTAGTTTAGAGTTAGCTCCCTAAGGTCGCTATAAAAATCTGGAATAATATATTTTCAGTTGGACAATTGCCTTTAGTCTATGTCAGAAATATTTGGAATTTTTTATTTGTGCCCTAATTAACCCTTGTAAAGCTGTTTGAACATGACATTGTGGTGGATATGCACCTAAGCTCACCATGATGCAACCAATCCATCTGCCCCTTGTCACCGGCCTTCACTAGACCTGCCACTAGGGGCACGTTCCCGACAGGTTCATTTGCACTTCTGACACGCACGATTCCGACACATTCCGACACGCACGACAAGAGCGCAGCGTCGACCTCACTCGCCGACGAATTCGACCTGCTCTGCGAGTCGGAAGGCCTGGTGAAACACATGGTGCTGTACCCACGAGTGGCGCTTCACGAAGCCAGGTTACGTAGCTGCGTCTCTGGTGCACGCTATGCCGCTGCTGCGCCGATTGATTGCAGAGACTGGTCGCAAGAACTTCTTCGTGAAAGCGTGCAATCTTTACCTGGAGTACGAGGTCTTCGAGACTGAGCTGCGCGTGCTGGTATACTTCACCCAGATGGTGACGTTACCCCTGCTCCACTGCATCGATCAGCGCTCACAGGTCCAGCTGCTCAAGCTCCTTCCGCAGCCCTACGTCGACCTGGCCCGAGGCAGGATGGACACGCTGCAGCAGTGGCGCGTCATGTACCGCCACGTGCCGGTGGAAACACCGTCGAACGTCCTAAAGCAGGAAGTACTCCAGCAGATGTGCGCTGACGGCAGTCGGACTGTAAAGCTGCAATGCGGACGCGAGTACGGCTTCACAGCCAAAGACGAGACACCGCCGCACGCCACACAGCTCCACTTGCTGCCATAGCTGGATTTGGCAACTAAGCCCACACACAACATCGATGCCGAGCGCGACTTAGCAAAGTTCAGCTACCTCGCGGCAATTGCTAAGTTCCGCAACAAGAAGTTCTCTGAGAAGGGCATCCGAACAGATATGACGGTGTAGCAATCGGAGATCCAGACCGTCGACCGAGTCACTATCGCTATCAAGTCGGTTCTCGTCGATCGCGAGTCGTTGTGGGCAGCCCAGCAGCGTACGCTCCTGCGCGAGCGATTGCAGCGGAAGTCGGCCACCAGCCACCACCAGCGCGACATGCGCCGCCTCCTGGTGGAATGCAAGCGCTGGGGCGATCCGGCACAACATTCGACGAGCTGCTAGTGGCTATCCGGAACAACCCAGACATCGACGAGCGGCTCGTGCGCACTGAGCTCGCTTTCCACCGGCATTCTCCCCCAGCAGATGTCGCAGCAAGACCAGAGCTTTTCAAGCTCGTGCGAGATCACATGCTGAGCTATTTGAGAATCTGTGTGTGCTGCTAACTGAGGACACAAACGAGGCAAGTGGCGCTTGCCGAGGCTTGATTGCGAGCTTTCTCACAAATGATGAGCCGGCTGTGTGTTTGCGTCCACAGCAGGAGGCTACGGCAGGAGGAGACAGTAACTGTGCGGACGCTGTGACCAGCACACCTGTGCCTGAACTGATGGTGCGTCGGTCGTAATGTGGGAGGTGGCGGTAGACTGCGTCGCTTGGTTCCTGTGCTACCCAAAGGAGGTGCGTGAGGATGGGAACATCGTCGTCGAGCACCTCGAACGGGTGAACAAGAAGTCCGACTGACTGTGGTGGCACCCAGTCGTTGAGGACGTTCAAGTCACCCAACCAGGACAGTTCTTCTATTGCTCCGTTGAGGGCGAGTGGTCCTACTCTGATCCTCGAGCCATTCGGCTCACTTTGACGAACTTCCAGTCTGTCGCTAACATTGGCAGACGCAGGGGGGCCCATTCCGGCCATGCCCTACCCAAAGCGCTGGAGGGGGGCCAAACTATTTTTGCCCCCCCAAAGACCGAATAATTGTTTTAGAAAAAATGGTGTTTACACTAGGCCTGTCGAGCAAAAAATAATTCGCTCCTACCCTCCCCCAAGAGAGCGATCATGTACTTGGAGAGGTAGCTTATACTAGGTCTGTCGAGCACCCAAATTGCACGTCCCACCCCCCCACCGCCCAGGAGAGGCAGACATGGGTTTGGCCCCCCAAACTCGGGTCTGCGGCCGCCCCTGGTCGCTAATGTCTTTCGCCACAACCATGTCGAAAATTGAACACAGAGAGTGGGTACTTTGGGATTTGTTCGGCCAAGAAGCTGAGCTTTGACAAGTCCTGTAATAAATTTGTGGTCGGCCCGGATGGTCGATGGTGAGCGCATGGTGAGAGGTGTTGTTTGGGTCTGACTGCTGCACTGGGATTGGGATGGGATGGGAGCCTGGTGAGCTGACAGTGGGTGGTGCAGTCATGAGAACTTTCCTGCTGGCAACGTTAACTTGGGTGCCCATATGAAGTCGTTGGGGGGGAGAGATTCATGAACCGTGTTGTGCGTGCTGGCGTTGAATGGAGGACTCCCTCCACACTTTCAGAAAAAGGGAGATCATATCCAGATCGGAAACAATTCGATAAAATATTGTGGAAAACATTTTCTTGTAGACGACTTAGTGGGGAAAAGTAACTTCAAATTAGCCATAACTCGCATTTATTTGGGAGATATAGCTAATCTATTGCAGCTTATTACCATGATTAGCTTAAAGGGAATGTGGCGCCTTGGTTGAATCCTGGAATTTAGTGTAATTAGGGGAACTTTTAGCCCAAAATCATGGAAGCTTCCCTGATTTCTCTGAAAAAATGTACAATAAGCTCAATATTTTGATTTTTAAAACGCTCCCCTAGGGAAAGAAATAAATACTTCCCTGTGGATTATGTCATGATCTGGCAACCACTACCATATTCAATAGGATTCAAGGGCTTCGATTGGCTGATACTCATCGTGACGTCAGCATATGTCGTCACACCAACAACTGACAGTCTGTGTCCTGCTGCTAAGGTTGCATGAGGGGTACATTTCAGGCCGTTTTTAGCTTTTCTCTACGGAAATTTTGAGTTTCAAAACAAATGATATACAGAGTACTGGGTTTTCCGGCATGCTATACAACTTGGCTATCTCCAGTTAAAATCACGTTATAAAGGTGCCACATTCCATTTAATTATATGAAATTACGCAATAGTCTAACCGAAAACATGTTCATTGAAATCCTTATAGTTGACTTAGTGGGGATAGGTATCTTCAAATTAGCTGTAGCTGGTTTTGATCTGAGGATATAGCAACTCTGTTGCAGCTAATTAACATAATTATTTTAATTAGCTATGATTATGTAATTATCTTTCTGAAAATAGTTTACATGAAATGCTCATTGTCGACTTAGTGGGGGTAGGTAGCTTCAAATTAACCATAACTGGCTTTGTTTGGGAGATACAGCAAATCTATTGCAGCTCATTATGTTAATTATTTTAATTAGGTGGTGCTGATGAATTTTCAACGAATCAATTATTTTTCATTTTTTGGTGTAAGGTTTGATCAAATACCATCGAATAAGCACAGTACCCGCTTTGTACCAGCTAAATTGCAAAAGCTGACACCCTACCCCCTACCTCTATTTATACCAGATCCACTAATAGGTACTTGTAGTCTGTTTCAAGTGTAGTTTTTCCAGTTGTCCATCTCCTGCTAGAAACTGGATAATGAGTACGTTCAGTGTATGGGGTAGAGGTGGGACTTTTTGGAAAAAGCTGGTCCCGGTCCCGGTCCCGGTCCCAGCCAACATTTCTTGGTCCCGGCCTAGTCCCGGCAAGAAAGATGTGGTCCCGGCCTGGTCCCGGCAGCCTTTTTCCCCACTTATTGGCTTTTAAACATACTAATTCTTGTGGATTAAGAGCCAAACATATTAAGCAAATTTATATCATCATTACATAAACAAATCAACATAAAGTATGAACTATAGCTTCAAGAAATCCTTACGCACTATCATGAAAAATGGCCAAAATTATCTGACAATGCACTCTGATGAAATGTTTACATGTTAAACCCTTAAAAGGTACCTAAGAAATTATACATCAATCTAAATTCAAGCTGTATCACACCTCCCTTCAGTCCATCCATAAACATTCAATCAATAAGCTTACCTAAGTTTTATCAGGGAAGGTCAGGGCACGAATACCTTCAAGAGCCTTAAGATCAAATCACCAAAGCACAGGAGCAATTTGACATATCACTTTTGCAGTTGCCATGTGACTACAGGACTGTTTTTGGCTGTTTATGAAGAATTATGCGAGTTGATACACTGGATGAAGGAACTGACAATTAATGTTTTACATACCTAAGTAATTCTCCAAAAACAATTAGGTAAGCACCCACCTTCCTTCTTTCTTCCTTCCTTCCCAACAACCAACCAACACCACACACACTCAAACAATAGGGCTAATGTCCATGTATGGAATGTACGTAAAGTTTTTTTAAATTTACGTACATAGTGTTTGGCCTCTGTTCTGCACAAGCTTGCGTGATCAAGCAGGGTACTTAAACTACGGGTACAACCAAGTTTCCTACTAAATATAGTCCTCCCATGATGACGTCACCGCCCTTTCCTACTAAGTTATAGGAGATTCTACTAAGTTTTTGGAAGGATCAGCTGAAACATACCAAGTTTGGGCGTATTTGGCACCAATCTAGTATAAATCGAAATCAACTTGTTTCATCCATTTGACAGTAACCTTGATCTCAACGGCGAGCAGCGTATTTTACGTAAGTCTAATGAAAAAATTATAACACTTCAAAGAATTTGTTGAAAGGGCATGCATTTATTTGATCAACTCAGGCCTACCTAATAGCCGAGAGAAATAAATTTACCTTCGCTCAAGAGATCACCGGTGTTTATTGTCTTCTGCTGCAGAACCACCAACAGCCAATCAAAGGTCAGAAATCAACAGCCAATCAAAATCGAGATTAGTCTTACTGCAAACAGCTGTTAGTGCTGAACATGACCTTATTTTGACACGCTCTGGAAAATTTGTAGAAATAATGTTCTTCACTGGAGTTTTTGCAAAACGTCTGATGGTTTCACAAATAAAAATCTTTTAGCTTTCTGTTCAATCATATAAGTTTTGTTTATACAGTTCTAAAACAGGTTATTTAGAGCTTCGAAAAAGTGCAATTTCTCCTATGCCCAGCATAGTAACTGTAGTCAGGGTAATAGAGGACTGTAGTGCCTCTCCAGCCATGATGACGTAATGCTGCCAAACAACTTGAACGGGGTCGTGATCAAGTAGACAGGGGGGATAATGCTCCCTTATCTCAATCTGTGTTTCATTTGTTAAAACTGTTTCTACTAACTGGCCGTAAGAGTTATTTTATCTGTACATGAGGAAGGAGAGAGTGCGTTGCTCTCTTGAAGGCAATAAAAGGTCATTTTTTACGCAAGCTACCGCATTAGGGCCTGTTCGTCCAGAGTAGGAGCTCAGCCTGTTTTTCGATGAAGGATGGCCACAGTGTGCATGAGAGACACATTGATTAGAGGCCTTTGCAGGCAAAGGGAGAGTGGAGAGTATTGTGATGTCGTCATTATTTCAGAGAATGAGGTGCAATTAACTGTGCATTCTAATGTTCTCGCTGTATCCAGTGTTTATTTCTCGGATATCACAAGAAATTCTTCATCACTTTTGCCACATATTCCATTCCTCCGTGTCGGAGAGTATGTTACTCTTTCTGCCACTCTTCAAACATCTGAACCATCCAGGACGCTGGATATTCGGGTGAGCTGATTTTATGAGGTTGTGAATGTGAAAACATCCCAAATAATGTGTGTACACACAGCCAGGCTCAGTGTGATTCCAGACTGAGCTGTTGTGGAAAAGAGCAAACTCTGTCTCCTGAGCTCTGACTTCAATTGGTTGCTCCATATGATTCTCTTCTTTTTTTAATTTTCCAATTAACAATGTCAATATGGGGCATTCCAGGACAGATCGACCAAGGCTTGACACCACCATGTCTAGAAAAAATCTGAAACTTTGTCTCCGGGGTAGTTTTGGGCCAGAAACACGCCTGTGAGAATCTCAGCCCCCTCCGACCAACGGTGACTGAGTTATAGCCCGAGGCACTTTCGGGAGGTCACGTTGTAGACTCATGTTTGATGCTTCATAACTCAACAACGCACTACCTGATTAACAAGTTTTGTATATCATTGAACTTGTCTTGAATTATAGTTTATTTTGAAAAAAGAAAATGTTAAAATTTGAAAATTTTTGACTTAATTTGTTTGACCTTTTCCTTTTTGACCTAGCTTGACCTTTTCCCAGTTGAAATTGCCCTTTTAGACACCTCAAAAATGTTTCTTCATAAAATATCTTTCGATAGCAAAAATAAAAAAATGTGTTCTTGCCATAAGTTCCGAATATTTAGCACCTAAGTTAGGTATGTACACGGTTTTTGACCATTGCGGTAGTACAGCCTTATGTTTAACGCCGCAAATATAGCGATTGCTTTTGTAATCGGTCGCTGGAAATCACACTCCATTGTCTTTACGAAATTTTAATCGTACAAGTATCCGAATTTATGACAATTAACACGCGCCCACCCGAGGGGGTGGGCAACCAGCCTCCTCAGGTCTCTACAGGTAGTAAAAAAATACCTTCGCACAGCGCCACCGTACTCCATCTACCTCTAACACAACATTTTGCAGCTTCTGGCAAAATTTTAGGTCTGGGTCATACCAGGTCAGACCACCAACCCAGGTCAAGAGACCTAACCTCAAACTTTGGGAGGTGCATAAATCATATCAAATTTAGCCTATCGTGGTTAGAATCGCATTACATAGTAAGATCGCCTAGCAAGATAATTTTCCGTAGCAGGATTTCTATATCGATTACCGGGAGCAGGGCAAAGGTCATGATCTTTCCATTATAAATGCATGGGGCGATTGGTAAATTTTGATAACTTGCGAGAATTGAGAATTGTCGAGAATTGCAATGGAGGTTGTATTTTTACATTGTCGTGTCTGACTTGCCACTGCAGTTTGATTAATATTCTTTTTACCATACAGACCTAAGCCTGGCTCTAGGTCAAAGCAGGTTAATTTTGACATTTGACTAGGCAATATTATAAGATACATAATCCGTTTGGGCTCAACAAGAGTGTTCCAATGGTGCTGAACTTTTCTTTCTACGGCTCTTCTCTGTCACCTATTATGCCACAAAATTTAGGTTTCCACTTAGTTCCCGTAAGAAATACTGTGACCTTGAGCAGCCTCAAAGGCGACACGACCAAACGATTGTATGTAACATATTCGGTAATGATTAAAACTGGCTATTTAGCGGCATCACTCCCAGTGCACTGTGTCATTTATCTGGGATTCTCGTATCCGTGTCAGCTATGAAATGATCACCTTGTAAAAATATCATGAGGCAACCTGTTCAAGCGACCAAGTCGAATGTGTTACAATTTCAAGACATTTTGTCGAATATATGAGCAGATTCAAATTACTTTTTGGGAATGAAAGCCTTTCAGACACGTTTGTTTACATTGCATGAATCCTCTCAAACATATGCTGTGCTGCACTGGATCAGCTTGCATCGATACTATTTTCCATCTCCGGGAACGATGTAATTGTGTGAGTTAGTGGTGCTCATAGGATAAGTTATACTTGTTTCAATTATTGATAAGGTCGCGACATCTTTGTAAATTTTCGTTTAAGGCTGAAAGGTTCATTATTAATAAGTTCATTTGCCCTCGTCTCCCTCGAAACAAGGAATCCCTTTTTCACTTTTAATGGCTGCAGTTTTTCTGTTTATAAATATTGCCCAAGTTGTTGCCAGTTCAGTTTTTTTATACATTTTGTACAAGTTGTTCTCAGTTCGATTGTTGGAGTCGGGGTCTCACTAAAGTCATCAATGGACTTGTCACGGAGACCCCGACCCCACCATCCGAACGAGCAACTCCCACAATGAAGGGTTGATTTTAGAAGCCAACGTTTAACGTCCCACACAGCACAGGGACGGCCGCCCCGCTCAGGCCACCCTCTCACCAGTCAGTTGCCAGCCGACCTGTACGTCGGGTAAGCTATTGAGCGCCAGAGCGTCTCAGCGGAACCGATCCCAAGCCTGGACATGCACTGCCACTGCATGCTTCTGAGCCGCGGGCCGGAGCCCAACGCTCTACCAACTGAGCTACCGGGGCGGCAAGGAGGTGGTTTTAGGAGTAGGTGTCTCACTAGAGTCATCAAGGGACTTTTTACGGAGACCCTGACCCCACCACCCAAACGAGCAACTCCCACGATAAAGTGTTAATCAAGGAAACAAAGTTGAAAGTCCCACAAGGCATAACGACGACCGTCTACCTCAGGTCACCCCCTCACCACTGAGTTGCCTGCTGGCCTTCAGCATTTACGGTACCTACCACCTCCCAGTTGACCTAAATTATTTTTCCAGAAGTTGCAAAATGTTGTGTTAGAGGTAGATGGAGTACGGTGGCGCTGCGCGAAGGTATTTTTTTACTACCTGTAGAGACCTGAGGAGGCCGGTTGCCCACCCCCTCGGGTGGGCGCGTGTTAATTGTCATAAATTCGGATACTTGTACGATTAAAATTTCGTAAAGACAATGGAGTATGATTTCCAGCGACCGATTACAAAAGCAATCGCTATATTTGCGGCGTTAAACATAAGGCTGTACTACCGCAATGGTCAAAAACCGTGTACATACCTACCGTAGGTGCTAAATATTCGGAACTTATAGCAAGAACGCATTTTTTTATTTTTGCTATCGAAAGATATTTTATGAAGAAACATTTTTGAGGTGTCTAAAAGGGCAATTTCAACTGGGAAAAGGTCAAGCTAGGTCAAAAGGAAAAGGTCAAACAAATTAAAAGTCAAAAATTTTCAAATTTTAACATTTTCTTTTTTCAAAATAAACTATAATTCAAGACGAGTTCAATGATATACAAAACTTGTTAATCAGGTGATGCGTTGTTGAGTTATGAAGCATCAAACATGAGTCTACAACGTGACCTCCCGAAAATGCCTCGGGCTATAACTCGGTCACCGTTGGTCGGAGGGGGCTAAGATTCTCACAGGCGTGTTTCTGGCCCAAAACTACCCCGGAGACAAAGTTTAAGATTTTTTCTAGACATGGTGGTGTCAAATTGAAATATTTTTGGTCGTTTTGTCCTGGAATGCCCCATATACCTCTGCATAATAGACATCTTTTCTGGCTGAAATGCTCAAAGATTCCTCATCATTACAGCATTCTGTTAGTAATTTAAATATAATTTCAATGATGTTGAAGCCATACACATTTATTTAACAGAGCAGAGCGTACATTCATTGTGACACAATTCAGGAATAACCAGAGCTCCCGCTAGAAGGCCCTAATGGCTCAAGCGCCAGTATGAGAAGGCAGTGTGTCATGAGTGCAAACGCCCACTGTCACCACTTCATCGGCCGCAAAGTAGGTTGGGGTCCCTAGGCTATGCCAAGTCAGCCACAGACGTGGAAAGTAATAAGAATGCGGTGATGTAGTGAATAATGTGAGGGGGTGAGCTGGCTCTAGGGGAAGCGATGAGATTAACACGCGCATTGACGGAGGTGGGTACCCGCCCCCTCAGGTTTTTCGGAGATAGCAGAAAAACGGCGGCGCGTAGCACCGCCGTAGGGTAGAGTAGGGTAAGACGCATACGTTAAGGGAGAATGTGTCTGTACCAATCCTGCGTGGATGGAATTGCCTCATGTTTTCTTTGTTATGTTGTGTGATCTTCTGTCTACACTCGGATAGAAATTTGGGACTCTTACACTAGGCGAAGTGTGAGAAATTTGTTTTTTCTTAAGACCATGTAAAAAGGCGTTTTACCCCGATAGTGGGGTAAAACGCCCTAGTCCCAGGGTAAAACGCCGTCATATAACACCCAGCGCATATTGTATCTCGTTACATGAACAAGTGGGAACATTGTTGTGATTATGCTTTACGATAATGTTGTGACAAAGTGGGCAAGTTATCCAAGGCACTAAAGCCTGACACAGCAAAAATAAGCAGGTAGGCTTTTTACCTATTAATGGAAAACGCAAAAGCAATTTAAGTTAGAGTCCCAACATATTTTAGGGGGCGCAAAGCACCTTAAAGCGCCTCCAGTTCATTATGCCTGCAAGTGGTTCTTCGGTATGTCTTCCCATATTCTGGAACAGGATGTCAAGGTAGGATGAGGATGGGCATGTATAATCTGGAAAATACAGTTAACGACAATGATGGTTTGGGATCATTATATGCAAACAGCAGGGGCGTAGCCAAGGGGTGGCGGCAGGGACAGCCATCCTCGCCCGAGGGCCCGAAGAGCCCTCCTAAAGACACGATTTTGTAACAAGCAGGGTAATTTTTTACCCATCAGGGCCATTTTTGCGCTGTTGCAGGGGCCCTTTTCGGGGCGCCGGCCCTCCCTAAGCGAAATCCTAGCTACGCCCCTGGCAAACAGTACTTCGAGCAGATCCATGACGAAGGTAGGTATTTAATACATCGGCGGATCCAGAGGCAACTTTTGTAGGGGCCAAACCAACGTTTTTTGGGGGGTAAATGAAAAAGAAATCTCGAAAACGTATTATTTTTAAGAAAAAACGGCCAAAATTTGGCCTTGTGGTGAAAAAAATACTTCAGGCTTTTGGGGCCACGGCCCCTTTAGCCCGCTTTCGATCCGTCAGTGATTTAAGACCACCCCTCAAGATGTCCAAATGAGATCAAATGCTAAAACTTTCCTGTGTGCTATAAGAACTAATATTTGAAACTCAATGAATTCTGTTACGGTGATTTTTTCTAACCCAACGTAATTCGCCATCACGACCAGTAGTGGTCGTGATGGTGGTAATAGCGATAGCAGCCCTACCTCCATGTCCTACCTATCCTATGGACACACATCCATTGGGGTAAAACGCCTACCAAATATCGGGGTAAGGCGACTGGGGCGTCTTGCCCCGCACTACACATGGGCGTCTTACGCACGTAGCAACAGCAGCGTTGCAACAAATGTTACTCAATTCTGGGGCGTTTCCATGCCGCATACTGGCTGTCAAAATGTCGTACAAACTCGCTGTTTCAACCTCACAAATTGCCGTGAGTGCATCTAAATGGCATACAGTACAATCGCAACTTAAAAATAGCTTATTTTTATATCCGGAGGGGCAAAAACCAACAAATTTTTGCTGAAAATTACCGGAGCAGACCAGGCGCGTCCAAACACGCTCAGGACCCGATCAGAAAGATCTTGACCAGAAAAATAATGGATGTAGGCTCCAGTTCCTACATCAGTCTGTAGATGGCAGTAGGCGTCTTACCCAGGTGGGCGCGTTACCCCACTCTACCCTACTTGGCATACCTTTTCCCCCATCATATTTAAAACTTGTGAACATTTTAAGGTTAGGTCATCTCAGGTCAGGTCACCACTACAGGTCAAGTGACCCGACCTCAAAAAAAGTTTAAGATAGCATAAGTCGGCAGGGTGCACTTATCCATAAGCAGGGTGAACTTATCTAATTGAAACTCATATCACATAATGGCCCCACCGAGTTCTCTAAAATATGTTCCGGTATTTTTGATATCGATGACCTAAGGACAGGTACGAGGCATGACCTCTCCATTGGAAATACATGGAAAAAATGGTTTTTATGGAATAACTTAATAACGGATGGTGATAAAGCATTTCTTTTAACTGCATTAGACTCGCCTGGGCTTTGCGGTTCTAATGATATGCATTTTATATAATTTGACCCTGACCTGACCTCAGGTCAGGTCAAATCCTTGATTTGACCTAGCAATATCAAATTATATATGATTCGATTCGGCTTGCTGTGAGAATTCATATAGTTCAAGTTGTTTTGCACTATCTTTACTTGCTCAGATGTAATGGCCGAAAAACTGAATTTACATGTTATCCCTATGACGGCATGTTTTGACCTCTCGTGACCTTTAATGTGACCTGAAAAAAATGGTTCAAATGTTTTCGATAGAGAAGTGGATGGGCAGCCGAACGCCGTTTACCGTTTTTTGCTACCTACCGTGGTTCTCAATATCTTAGGGGGGCGGGTACCCGCCCACCCCGTCAATGCGAAGGTGGCTCAGACCCCCGTCAATGCGCGTGTTAAAACATTGTTGTAGTAACACATTATTCAAATGCAGGCTCAAATCAGCGGGTACCAAACATCCGCCGGGTCCCCAGCGCCTCACCAATCAGCTCGCATGGAACCGCCACATGAAGTCTGCCAGGCCCCTGGTGCTCCACCAGAGCCACCTAATGCACACAGAGCTACCCACCCAGTCGCCAAGAGGCCGCTTGTGTAGGGGCCGCCGCACCCGGCAACCGCAGTTTGAAGCGAGATGGATGTTGTATTGCGCCTGCGAGTTGGTATGCTAGCTTTGCCTGATTTGTCCACATGCCTGCATGCCTGCATGATGCCCGTGTATATGCTCGATTGCTTGCTTGCACGTCTGTTGGTTGCTTCTGGTTTGTTGCATGTCTTGTTCATGCTGCTCTCCCATTTGTTGCAGATGCCATGCATGATTTCTGCTAAATAAAGCCTTAACTTTGATTGGCTTTACAACAATTTATTTAGCAGAAATTAGGACAAGTTCAAGACGCATGAACTCCAATCAATCAGCATGGACAGCATACTGAAACCAGACCGTTTTGATGCAGATCCCAGTTCTAGTGATGCGACCAAAGAATGGAAACACTGGCACAGAACCTTCTCCAATGTTCTGGACAGCATCTCAGAACTCAATCCAAGGAAGCTGGATGGATATTGGGCGCTATATGGCCTTGCCAGGCTGGTGCGCCCCCTAAGCTGAAATAACCAAGGAAGCTGGATGTACTTGCTAATTACTTGTCACCAAGGGTGTATGACTACATCTCGAAATGTGGGACATTCGAATCTGCCATAGCAACCCTGGAGGGCCTATACATCAAACCCAAGAACGAGCTGTTTGCTAGGCATTTACTTGCAAGCCGACGTCAGAAGCCAGGTGAGAGCTTGGATGAGTTACTCCAGGCCGTAAAGAAACTGAGTACTGACTGCAACTTCACATCAGTGTCAACTGAGAAGTACAAGTAGGAGTATATCCGTGATGCATTCATCAGTGGTCTTCAGTCGCCACATATCCGCCAGAGACTTGGAGAACAAGACGCTTGAGTTAGTTGCTGCCTTCGATCAAGCGAGGGCTCTGGACATAGCACAGAAGAGTTCAGAGCTCTACCCCACATCATTCACTGCTGCAGTGGACAAGTCATAGTCTGCTGGTGGTGCCCAGTGTGCAGCTCAAACGCAGGGCAGTAAACCGGCTTGTAACTCTGTGACCTCAGGCTGTGGGTCGCATTGCGGATGCTCAGCTGCGGCTGCAGCCAGTACAGGTAAAGGTAGTCAGAATTGCTTTTTCTGTGGTAGAGCTCGGCACCCTCGTCACATGTGTCCAGCCCGTGAGGCCCTGTGTCAGAACTGTGGTAAGAAAGGTCATTTCAAGAACGTATGTCGGTCCTCGGCTGTGGCAGCATCTGCACAGTTGTCAGCGCTAGGGCTTCTGTCTGCAGCATCCCCTGGTAGCCTGGCTAAAGTGACTGTTGATGCAGAGCTTAAAGGGCATAAGCTAAGTGCCCTTGTTGACACAGGTAGTACGGAAAGCTTCATCTCCCACAGGTGTGCACAGAGGTTGGGCCTTGTTCTTAAGCCTGGGTCTGGAAAAGTTTCCATGGCAGCAACATCTCTTTCATCTGACATATTGGGCTATTGTGTTGAACCGCTTACTGTGCCGGGCTGTGAATATCCAGGTGTCTGCCTGTCTGTTTTACCAGATTTGTGCTCGGATATCATTTTGGGACATGATTTTCTGAAACTACATGAGGCAGTCAGTGTCAACTTTGGGGGAGATAGGCCGCCTCTGAGTGTATGTGGATTATCTACCTTGTCTGTGTCTGCGCCATCCCCATTCAGCAACCTGACCCAAGACTGCACTCCAGTGGCCACTAAATCGAGGAAGTACAGCCATGACGACCGAAAATTCATTGAGTCAGAAACACAAAAGCTTCTCAATGAGGCCATAATCGAGCCAAGTGCCTCTCCATGACGAGCACAGATCGTAGTAACAGCGAACGAACGCCATAAAAAAGGATGGTCATTGACTATTCGCAAACCATCAACAGGTACACCAGACTCGACGCCTATCCACTCCCCAGGATTTATGAGCTTGTAAACAAGGTTTCTCAGTATCGCCACTTCAGCACCATAGATCTTAGGAGTGCGTACCACCAAGTACCCCTCAGAGAGCAGGATAGGCCGTACACCACGTTCCAGTCAAGCCAGAAGCTCTATCAGTTCTGTCGCCTGCCTTTTGGTGTGACAAATGGGGTAGCGTGCTTCCAGAGAGTAATGGATCAGTTTGTGCAGGACAATGATCTCCAGGATACCTATGTGTATCTTGACGATGTAACAATCTGTGGACGCACAAAGGAGGAGCACGACACTAATCTCCAAAGCTCTGTTGAAAAAGCATGTCCGACAGTTCAAGTACGATCCTCTTGTGGAGGAGGTGGATCTTATTGAAGTAAATCCGCAGAATGCGTGTGTCCGACTTCCTGACGGAAGAGAGACTACGGTTTCTGTTCGGGACTTGGCCCAGCCCGGGGAAGCTGTCCCAGTGTCAACCGAACCAATGTCATGCAATCCTGATGCCTCCTCTGGACGGGATGATCAGGGAAGTCTGTACCATGAAGTCGCGTCGAGAAATGACTCTCACGAGAACCCGGTTGTTAGTAACGATTTGCGTGAAGTGCATCCCATTGTACACTCTCATGACTCGCTGCCGTGTAGAAGTGATGGTGTAGAGGCTCGTTCGCGTCAGACAGAGGATTTTGCTATCAGTAAAGAGGCCCGTGGCAGCCGTGGTGCTGATGCAGAGGGAGCCCTGAGGAGGTCTACGCGTGTGAGACGACCTCCGGATCGCTTAGATTTATAAGTTTCAGCGCCCGAGTTGTGTGTCGCACTGCTTCGGACGTTAAGGGTTGGAAAGCTGTGCTGGTTGTTATATTCTAATGCTAGCTGCAGTATGTTTGCTCTGCGCCTGTCAGCAGTATATGTGTTCCAATCTGAGATTATGCGTGTTTCTTTCAAAGTGGGGGAGAATGTTGTATTGCGCCTGCGAGTTGGTATGCTAGCTTTGCCTGATTTGTCCACATGCCTGCATGCCTGCATGATGCCCGTGTATATGCTCGATTGCTTGCTTGCACGTCTGTTTGGTTGCTTCTGGTTTGTTGGATGTTTTGTTCATGCTGCTCTCCCATTTGTTGCAGACGCCAGGCATGATTTCTGCTAAATAAAGCCTTAACTTCTTGATTGGCTTTACAAAAATGGACAAGGCAGCAGCCCCAGGAGCACCACAGCAGCTGCCGGATACGCAGCCAATTAGCGGAAGCAGGGGGAGTAGGATGGTTGTAATTATGGTTGTAATTATGGTTGTAATTATGCTGCAATGAGTTTGAACTTGGCGAAAGAGAGGTGGCCATGGGGAGTTTAAGATAATGGTACATAATCACGAGAGGAGTACAAGGAAGCGACACGCGAGTGCCGGAGTTGAGCATGTTTAGGGTGGAATGAAAAAATCAAAATTAATTTGGAACTTTCCTTAACCCGCGCCCCACCGGGGGTCCGGCGCCACCTTCGCCCCACCGGGGGCCATCGATGGCCCCCCCTCTAACTCCGAAAATATGGGCGTTAGCGCAAATCTGCAAAGTGCAATAGAAAGCTCGCGTGAATTCAGTAAGAAATTACTTCGCATGTTTTAGTGCTCAGGTCAATGGTTTGACCTCCAGAGGTCAAATTAGGTCAAGATCGGCTATTTTCACTCAAATATGCAATGAATAAGCAAACTGGGCATAACTCTTATGTCATTAGAGCTATTGAGGCCTGGTAAAGTACATTTGATAGCAAATTGCCAGTACTTTTTCCGCTATGTGGAACGTAAAGACCTCCCGCCAGTAGTTTGACCGCCAGAGGTCACCTCGTGACCTAATATGACCTGAGGTCACGAAAGGTCAAAAAGTGACCTTGCTGTATATCAAATGAAAGCCAGTGACAAGACAAACACGATGGTGTTTGTTTCACCGCTCTAGCTCAATTAGGTCAAAAGTTATTATCAAAATACTGTTTTTGACCTCTGGTGACCTTGGATGACCTTGGAAAAGTCAAAGGGCAAATATGACCCCTGGGATCCGTGAAAGGGTGTCCAAAAACGTTGTTTTGAGCAGTCTGAGTATTTGCAATCATTTTTGTGGCTTTTATATCATGAAATATCGTTTTCCCATGCTTTTCCAATGGGAGAGGTCGCCTCGTGACCTGACCTCAGGGCACGAAATCGAAAAAATCCCGGATATACACCTTGTAGACCCTGGAGGGGTCATGAAGTGTAGGAAGTTTCAAATCGATCGACTTTGAAATGTAGCTCTTACAGAGCTGTAAAGGTGAAGTGAGGTGACCTTGGTTGACCTCGTCTGGTGACCTGACCTTGGGTGACCCGGGGTAAAAATTTCAAGGATGATGGGAAAATGATGCAGTGAGAGGTAGAGCCCTCAACCGCGGTGCTGCGCCTCGTCGTTTTTCTGCTATCCCGGAAAAACCTTAGGGGGGCCATCGATGGCCCCCGGTGGGGCGAGGGTTAACATAGTTTTTCTATTGTGCTAAGCCTTATGAAACTCAGAAGTGAAAGAATTTTGGAAATCGGACAACGGGAACATGAGCAATATTGAAGATTTATGCATGGATGTTTGAGAAGCTTTTGGCGTTGCAGTCTCCATTGGAAATCATTGGTGCTAGCGTACGGTGGTTTAAGTGCTAGCTGTTAGAGCAGATCACGTGCGGTTTGAAGCGTGAGAATCACCCCAAACGCATGTTGGAGGTAGAATATAGATCCCAACTAGTGATTAGGTATATTTCGGTTGCAGTGACGGATGTAAGGGGGAGAGGGGCAGGGGCTCAAACCTCTTCCCCGAAATGTCTGGAGGGCCTATAGTAAATTCATCGCCGGAGGCTTTCCGAGGTAGTGACGGATTGACGAGGAATCCAGTACGCTTACAAGACACTGCAATCACTCGACCAATTTTTTATTTCATGGATAGGTTCATGTCATGCTTCGTATTAGATGTTGGCATCCGTTCGTGATACTTGATCCCCGCCTTAATGTACCCGTCGCGCCTATCAAACCCTAGCACGGAACGCGACGCCTCGGTCATTAGTTTAATTGTAGTACCTATAAATATCAGGAGTCTTTTTTTCTCGCGAATCTCACATGTTCATTTTTCTCGCTCCTATCAGCTGATCTCTCTTTCATCAGTCGACCTTTCCGCAAGCCGTCCCTCAATGTTGGAAGCTCTGAAACGGGAAGCTCGGCCGATGTGCCAATCAGATTTCTGTCCCATGCTTCTCGCCTGAGTCGTCTTCTCCTAATCCTCGGCATTTTCGGTTTTAAATATAGATGTTTAGGAAGTCGAAGAAATGCTTTTCTTCTCTTCTTTTAGAGCGACAAGTAGCACCTTCCGTGAAGATACATAAAAGAAAACACAGATGTCGATTTGCATTTCTGACGACCTTCTGGTAAGTTTTGCAAACTGTTTCGACACAAGATCACTTAATATTGCCTCCCCCATATTTTCCCAGTGTTTAGTTGAGGCAAAATCCAAATTAGGAAAAGTTCTTTAGTGACTAATGTGTTGCGAGCGGTAACTTGTCTCGGCGGAAAATTGTACCTTTCTCACCCCTCCAATGGCGGATATTTCGCTAAGGTGTACACTGAACAGTGAATATGAAAGCTGGGAACACCCGGTGGCAACTTATGCTGCCATATCTTCTGGTAAAGTGATCGTTGCTCCGGTGGTATGCTATGGCAATTCATGCCAGCTTCCGGAAACAGCCTCAGGCAGCTGAAGTTGCCATTGGCACTCACCTTAGAAGTGATTGTTCGGTGAGTCTCGCACGTGTCCAATACACATAAAAAAGTGGCAGATCCAGGACCATATTTCGGGGGTTGCTAGGGGCT
Source organism: Lepas anatifera (assembly GCA_034440635.1). Lineage (NCBI taxonomy): Eukaryota > Metazoa > Arthropoda > Thecostraca > Lepadidae > Lepas > Lepas anatifera. The sequence goes on from JAOTON010002176.1 coordinate 935,062, forward strand.
CGGGCCCTCCCCGTCACTACCTCTACAGCCTCCGGCTATGCATCTACTGTAGGCACTGAAGACATTTCGGGGAGGGGGTCTGAGCCCCCTGCTCCCTTGCATCCGCCACTGCGACTGAAATATACCTATCCACTAGCTGGGATCTATTTCCACCTGCAAAATGTGTTTATGGTGATTCCCACGCTTCAAAGCGCACGTGATCTGCTCTATCAGCTAGCCCGTAAACCACCGTACGCTAGCACCAAAGGTTTCTAACGGAGACTGCAACGCCAAAAATTCTTAAACATCCATTCATAAATGCTCGATATTGCTCATGTTGCAACGAAACAGCGGCAAGGAGTGCCGGTCGCCGCCGGTGCCGGTGGTGACGCCATGCACCACACCCCGCCGCTGCAGCCCTCGGTCCGCGCTGGAAGCGTGGTACACGCGCCGATGCCAATGAAAGCGGAAATCGTACCTGATTACCAGCTTCTCTTCACCTGGTTTCTGTCGTTGTCTGTGAATATTTCTTAAGTATTGAAAATAAATTTGACCACTAGCATTTAAAGCCGGAAATATGCCAGAATATGTTTTCTGTTATGATTTGAATAAACAACCAGAAAGTTTGAAATCACCCGAAAAAAGACAAATGATATATTGAGGACCAAGTTTCCTGGCATGCTTTACAACTTGGCTATCTCAGTTAAAATCACGTTTTAAAGGTGCCACCTTCCCTTTAACTGGGGAAACAGTTGCCTTTTATCCGCACCAGCGTTGAGTGGGGGGGATCAGTACTTTCGAATGCACCTAGCCACATGCCTAAATATTTATTTGGGTGTCAGAAGCAATCAGGAAGGACAGGATATATTAAAAGCGCTATTAAAAAGTAACGCGAGTGTCATAGCATAGCCATACCGGAAACCTAGCACAGCACTATGAAACACAGGCGCTTTGTATCTCTGGCATGCATACGATTTCAGTGCCCAGCATAGTTCCGGAGACACCCACCGGGACTTAGGAAGTACTGTGACAAACATAATCTGAGAACCAACTCAGTTTTATCCTTTGCTCATTTCGTTGTTCAAATCTGTTTTGCAGCCAGTGGAAGGCGGCACTGCCACGGACACAGCTCAAGTTCTGCCCGTGCAAATGGCCGCCCTGACCGAGTCGGAGTCATGCCGGCCGCCTCCTGCAGAAGGCCACCTCCAGCTGGAGTCGGTGGTACTCGCTGCGGTGGGCCAGCCCGGCACCGCCACAGTCACGCTGCTGCCCAACGAGCTGTGCACGACGACCATACCGACCGTGCTAGCCGAGCCAGTGAACCACGCCATCGTCCACCCGGAGCTGGTCGGCATAGCTGAAGAAGTCACCACGGCAACGGGGGCTGATGTCTCCGTCGAGAACCACCTCGCTGAACATGATACACTCTCTATCCATTTTGAGGAAGATTCCTCGACAGTGCCTAGCCGGCGGCCGGCGTCGTCGAGTCCTGCGGCGGGGCTGCCGGGACGGCGCGGCAGCCGCCGCACCAACTTCAGGTACGTGTTCCGACTGGCGGCGGTGGAGGAGGCTGGCCTGCGACGTGGTCTGGTGACCGACTGTGTGCGCGCGCTGGTTGACTTCGCCTACTGCATCGGGGTGCTGGCCGTCACGGAGGAGACGTACCCGGTGCTGCACGAGCTATCGAAGCTGCTGCAGATGGAGGAGGCGGTTGCGGCCTGCGAGAAACACGCCGTCGACCGGCTGGTGGGGGAGCCGGACCCGGACCCGCCGGCGCCGCCGCCGGCGTCGGCGGAGCGGCCGCAGCAGCTGGCGGCGCCGGCCGATGCCGAGACGGGTCAGCTGCGAGTCTGCCGCAGCTGTTCGTTCGTCTGCCACAGCGCGGTGCGCATGCGCGAGCACCGGCGCATGCACCACGTACGCAGCTACATGTGCGCCCACTGCGGCGTCACCCGCCAGAAGGCCAGCCAGTTGTTGCGCCACCTGATTCATGCCGAGCACGGCGAGACAGTCTGCTCGCTCTGCTTCCACGAATGCGGCCCCGGCGAACGCATAGCTGACCACTATCTGCGCCACAACGACCCGCGCCCCTTCTTCTGCTCGGTGTGTTTTGCGCGCTTCCCAAGCCGGACCGGACTCAACCTACACATGCCGACCCACTCCACCGTAAAACCCTTCGTCTGCCACACCTGCGGACAGGCGTTCAAGTGGCGACACGCCCTGCAAAGCCACGCGCGCACACACGGGGCGGAGAAGAAGCTACTGTGCGATGTGTGCGGCTTCTGCACTCGTCACACGGGCCAGTTCAAGGCGCACCGGGCGCGCCACGCCGGCCTCACGCTGGCCTGTCCCCAGCCAGGCTGCACCGTGCGGGCTGACACCGCCTGGCTGCTCAAAGACCACTTGGTGACGCACGCCGCGGACAAACAGTACCAGTGCGAGGTGTGCGGCAAAAAGTTTGGCCATGTACGCAACATGCGCCGTCATGCGCTGCTGCACGGCCAGCGGCGCCAGCTGGCCTGCCCCAGCTGTCCCTACCAGAGCACGCGCTCGGATAAGCTGGAGCAGCACCGGCGCACCAAGCACCGGGCCGAGCTGCGGCCTCCGCCGGAGCCGGCCGCCGGTGACGCGGCAGCAGCGCCGGCGGCGGCAGCTGAGCCGCGGCCGACCGACAGGCGCGCCACCGCTGCGGCCAGGCGGCGCCGCTCCGCCCGGCCAGCGGCGGCGCGGCGCGGCAGAACGGCGCCGCGACCGGCACCACAACCCGCTGCCGCGCCGGGCAAGCTGCGCCGACTGCTGCCCAAACCGGAGCCGGAGCCTGACCAGCCGAGCTGAGACCGGGCTGAGCAGAGGTCCGACTCCGGTCTGAGGAACGCAGGGCTGACTGAGGTGCTGCCTAGTGATCTCAGCTAATGTGAAGGATGTTTCCGACAAGCTCCGAATCCCAAATATTACAAAGGAACAAAGGGCCTGGGTGACAGCTTCGATAATGTGTTCGATTTTTGGTTTGATCAAATTTTTGCTCGATGATTTTTTGGTTTTTGTCCAAATATCGTCTGAAGTTCATTGAATATGTTTTGTCGGTGTTTTTTCTGATTAGTACCTTGCCTTCAATGGTTTTCATTTATATATTGGTCTCACTCGATATAAAGGCAGGCACTTTTCTTATTAGTTTGGATTTATAGGGGATATCATACCTTTTGAAATAATAAATAAGACCTCTTATCAGTGGCGATTTTCGTGCTTGTGGTCTCATTTGTACCCCTAGGATCACGATTTTCACGATACAAGCACCAGCATAGCCCGTGCTTTTCACCATATAGTGTCGGCTGGTGTGTAATACAGCCCCAGCATCACACATAGTAAGGACATGTTTGCCTACTGCTTTGTTTTAAAATTTAATTTAAAGCTCCTTAAATCTAGGCGTACTCATAAATGTTAAGTTCCCTTCGTTTTAACGTGAAAATTAAACTTGGTCGTGACAAATTTATCTTGCAATGTTGATGATTGGAATATGGAAATATCGTTAAGTTGGAGAACATTTTTTCCATTTTGTGTAGCGTGACTTTGCGAGAAGAGTACGGATGTCCGATCAACCCAAACCTGTTCTGATTACCCGCTCTGTTTGATTTATATAGATCGAAATTTGGGTGGCAATCATTAAATTTCGAGGGACCACCTTTCGACATACTGTAGTTCGTTGTTATCGCGATCTGACGTATTGCCAGTTCTTGGGTCTGTTCACACGTTGCACCCTGAAATTTTGTAGGTACTTAATGGTGATCGAGAGCTCAGACCAACACCTTTAAGTGTAGAAATCTGTGAGAATCTGGTTTCCGAGTGCATTTGCGAGATGTCTGCTCCGATGCACGCCATGACCCGCTACGGTCACTTGGTGACCTCAGGTCACCTAACCTGTTTCATAATTTTGGCATTTGATTGCCCGAATCATTTTAAGTAACATGTTCCAAATAGAATTACGATGAAACCAAAAACATGCTGAGGGCTGTTTTATGCGAATGAATCTCTTCTCTACTTTTTGTGCGTGATTCCGGACGCCTACACTGGAGAGATTTTCCCTACACCAAAGTGTACTGTGAACAGGGGCACTGAGAAGACTGGGATTCTGTTGTCAGTAGCTTCGCATTGACTTTAGATAAAGCTTTCATTTTGAGGCCTTATGGTTGTATCGTCACAGAGTCAATTGTTATGCGTCATGGGGTCAACATTTGACTGGCCGGATTTTAGGTCCGGTCATTTTCACCATTTTTTAAGATATCACTTTTGTCCAAGTTCGGTCTTAGAAGTCGGAGCCTCACTAAAGCCATCAATGGACTTGTCACGGAGATCCGGCCTCACCATCCGAATGAGCAGCTCCCGCAATCCAGGGATAATTTGTCAATTGTCAGTCACTGTCAGTTGACAGCCGACCTGTACGTCGGGTAAACTATTGAGCGCCGGAGCGTCTCAGGGGAATCGCTCCCAAGCCTGAGCATGCACTGCCACTGCATGTTCTTGAGCAGCGGACCGGAGCCTAATGCTCTACCAGCCCAGCTACCGGGGCGGGCATTGGACACTGACATTTCACCATTTGACATGACCATATAAATCATTCGGTTCGCCACGACGAGAAGACACCGTCCTTGAATATCGCCTGTATTGCCGCCCAATAGAAATAGGTCGGGGAAATATGCAGCGCCCTGTTCCAATCGCATTGAATCTTTGACTCCTGGTGACTTCAATATTGATCTGACCCAAAACGATGTTCACGGCTTCGTCTGAGAGAGATTTTGAATGCTTCCCTTAATTGTGCTCCAACGCGCACAGGAAATTAGATAAGAGTGGGAGGTGGAGTACCTCCTACCCTCAAGTGTGTGGTTTCACACTACAAATCCCGGAGGAAGGGGTGCGTACCGAACGGTCAAAAGACATAACGCGAGAATATTAAATTGAACGTTCTATCGCAAGTAGGTGCAAAAGTTGTAGGCTGCAACGTGGATGGAGGTCCGAAAATAGATACATTGGTCAACTCCAATGATTTATTTACAATCTAAGAATAAAGAACTGCACTTCTTGTGATTTGTGTAACAAAGGATACTTATGACAAAACAAAATTACAGACAGAGCAAATATAAGCATAACAAAGCTTCACGATGAGCATTAACGATTTCATTATTCATTTTCGGCTGGTCATAATGTTAACACGCGCATTGACGGGGGGCGGGTACCCGCCCCCCTCGGGTTTTTCGGAGACAGCAGAAAAACGGCGGCGCGCAGCGCCACCGTACTTGGTGTACCTTTTCCCTCATCATTTTTGCAACTTCTGTGAAAATTTTAAGGATAGGTCATCTCAGGTCAGGTCACCAGTACAAGTCAAGTGACCCGACCTCAAAAAAAGTTTAAGATAGCATAAGTCGGAGCAGGGGGAACTTATCCAATTGAAACTCATATCACATAATGGGCTCACCGAGTTCTCTAAAATATGTTCCGGTATTTTTGATATCGATGACCTAAGGTCAGGTACGAAGCATGACCTCTCCATTGGTAATGCATGGGAAATATGGTTTTTACTGAATAACTCAGTAACAGATGGTGATAGAGCGTTTATTTTAGCTTCATTAGACTCGCCTTGGTTTTGCGGTTCTAATGATATGCATTTTATATAATTTGACCCTGACGACCTCAGGTCAGGTCAAATATTTGATTTGACCTAGCAAGGTCAAATCATATATCATTCGATTTGGCTTGCTGCGAGGATTTATAGGGTTCAAGTCGTTTTGCTCTATCTTTACTTGTTCAGATGTAATGGCCGAAAAACTTAATTTACATGTTATCCCTATGACGGCATGTGACGGCATGTTTTTGACCTCTGGTGACCTTAAATGTGACCTGACAAAAAATGGTTCAAATATTTTCGATGGAGAAGCGGATGGGCTACCCAACGCCGTTTACCGTTTTTTGCTACCTACCGTGGTTCTCGAGATCTTAGGGGGGGCGGGTACCCGCCCCCCTCGTCAATCCGAAGGTGGCTCAGACCCCCGTCAATGCGCGCGTTAAACTATACATTAAAGTTTTCTCTTTCTCATACAGCCTTTGAAGAGGAAATCGATTTTGTTCTGTTCAGCCTCGTTCTACACCTCATGACTATTCGAACAACAAATACGGTTTGATTTTGACTGCATTATGCGAGGATGATCTTAAGTGCGAAGTTTTTCGGAAACCCCTAAGGTTACTTAGACGATAGTTTGAAGAAAAGTAATTCGTTTGAAGTTTCACTGCCGCTGCTTGATTCTACCCCAGCGAACCCTGTTGGCAAAATATCACAATAAAGCTACGAGATAGTGTGTTACCCAGCCCAAGGCATGCCACCAGTGGTTACAGATCAATAGCAACCTAGTTACCACCTTGTATCCAATGCACCTGTTCCCGAGCAACACGGTTTAAGTACCGCAACTTTTCGCGTTGGGAACCACATTTTGGACGTTCACATCGGCAAATAAAAGCAAATATGGAGTGTAAGCGCAGACGAGTGGCGTACGCAGCGTATCAGCGCTGGACATCAATCAGCAGGCGGTTACCACCTGTTCGGGTGTAGAAACGGTCCGAGCGGGTGGAAACTTTCGGCTCTGACGTGATGTCGGAACATTATGTCGCGGCACAGATATCCCCAAACAATGGAACACGCCCTCAGCGCGTGGCAGGCTCCCCGTCGCATGTCTTACACCCGCTGTGGGTGGGCAGCGCGGCTAACTGAGGTCCATAACACGGTGAATGAAGGAAACGCTTCCTACATTGTGTGACTGCAGTTCATGCGTCTAACCTTGGATTAAAGTCGAAGCACTGGGTTGGCATGGAAGCATGGCGTGCCACTGGGCACCGGTGTTAAATCCAGGCGCTAGTGTTAGTAGTACTCATTACGGCTGTGTTACCGAGTCCAAAATAGAACAGCCTCGTTCAGGAGTCTGGCACCATAGCTGGCCGAGCGGCTGTCAAAGGAGGAAGGGTTGCCGCACCATCTGTACAGCATTTTCTCATTGGCTTCGGATAAGACATAAATCGTCACCATGCTGGTTCCGATGTTTGCTATGAAGCTGGTTTTCCTGTGGTCTGCCTCTTCCGTGCTTGAGACGGGCGAGGCCTGCATGAAGACCGCTCTGGAGAATGGTCGCCTGTCGACTGACGTGCTGCAGACCTTCACCCTGGCTCAGGGGCAGGACACGTGCGGCTGCTGCGGCCTCTGCAGCAGCGACCCCGCCTGCGCCAGCTTCAGCTTCCATCAGCAGAGCGGACGGTGCATGCTGTTCAGCGCCGTGGCTGGGTACGACACCCTGGTTCCGGACGACACCTGGCAGTACTTTGTAATGCCGGGCCGATCGGGACACCACCAGTTCTGCCAGGAAGACTCGGACTGTGCAGTGGACGGTGAGTTCTGCCGCGGCAGTGTCTGCACGGCCCTAGAGGGCGTCACCTGTCGCACCATCTACGACACGTTCGGCGCCGGGACCAGGTACGGCGATATGATCTGGGCCGCCCACGGGTGGATCAACGGCACCGCTTTAACCCTGAAATGCAACATGAAAGCAGGCCTCGAGGGGGCCACGCTTCTGTTGCAGACCAAGAGACATTTCGTATTCTCAGACGAGTCTATATGGAACTATGATGACCCGGCCAACATCGTCGCTTATTCGATTTTGTATGCGGCGGAGAGCTTGCGGGGGCTGAGAACAGGCGACACCTACCAGCTCATCGTGGTGTCCCGCGGGGAAACAATAACCAGATGGATGGAGGCCCCAGGCAACGAGCCGGTCATTGGGACAGGACCCAGACCCGGCGTGGCTACCACCTCGTCCAATAATCAGGGACAACTCGACAGATATCAACTTTGCCTGCCTTTCTACGTCCAACCGGGATTCATGGGCCTGATCTCCGTCCGCTGCGACGACGACACAACGGACGGAGAGAGCTACCTTGTTCGTCGCGACGGTCGCTTCGGTCGCTGGCTGGACAGCACCCCCGCCCTCTACATGTACATTCGCGAGTAGTGGCGATCAGTTCAGGGGAGAGGAAACCGGCCGCTCGCTAACGCCCGCGACAGGGATGGCCCATTCCTTATTATCCGTGACGGAGACGTTTGACAAAGCTTTTGCTGCATGTAACTTGTCTAAACTTGTTTGGCCTCAGTAACAAGTCTCCTGTCCGACAGCCTCCTGTTCTGTTCAAAAGGTAGCATAACGGAGCGCGTATTTCTTTCCTCGCCCATTTTTCCTCTATCTACTGGTGTTTCTGCGAACCACTACTGTATCACTGAGATCTGAAAACTCCATCCGGTCGGCGCTGGGCGACGAAAAACACATGGAATACAAAATGTACTCAAACATATGAATGTTTTTCTTCTGTCTGTCTGGTTTTCACCCAATAGCGTGATATGATACAGTAGGAGGCGCCGATATGCGTCAACATATCGCCCATCTCGCGATGGGGCACCATAAAATTGATGTGGTCACTGACAGCAGCCTCGCAACGGCTTTTATACGGGGGCGGGATGGGGGGACTTGAACAGGGTGACGGGAAGAAAATGATAAACAATAAACGGTCGAGGGTTATTTTTTCGGGGCGGGTCTCCCAGATATAACGATTTGGGAACGCGCCCTCCCCCTTCCATACCTCCGTTTCGGACGCCCATGCTCATTGATTTCACAAGGTAAATCCGGCTCTAGAAACCTGTCGAAAACTTTTTGTTCGTAATGTGATGCTCACCCACAATTTTTTCATCGTTTTACAATCAACCGTATGATAGTGCATGGACAATGTCCCACTCATTTTCCAGATTTTACGTGACAAGAGCCGGGCACATTTCTGGCAGTTGCCATTTTGCGCATGAGATGCTATGTGCCGTAAAGACCCTGAACTTTTGGAAATTTTGAACCGGTGAGATGTGGAAAGCACATGAACGGGGTATGAACCAGTTTCGTTGGAATCTAGGGGACGAAGGTTCCCCCTGAATGAAAATTAGGAGAAATGGGGAGGAGCATTAAACCGCCAGTCTCCATCTCTGCTGAACACGCTCCCCGCTGGGGTCCATGGTATGACGCGCCCCCTGGAGGAGGCGTGTTTTCTACCTCCGTATATTATTTCCTGGAAAAGCTACAGAAGAAATTACGACTGGCGTCCGAAAGCTCATTACGAGACAAAGCGAAATTATAAGTGAGGATTTGTGTCGGGCCAATATTGAGGTCTCCAGTGACCAAGGAAGGTTCTTTAGGCTTACGGCATGGCCTTGTAGATGTTCACTCATAGATTATTGCGCAGCTGAGCTAGATAAAGTCTTTAGCGATCATTGAAGTCCCCTCATCGTGGTGAATCGAATGATGTATAATATGCCCATGCTAGGTCAAATGGGGTCACCTCATGCTCAGTAACGGTGGAACGTCCGAATTTAAGGGGGGAGCTTTTAATGGGCTTTTCAACCCATTTTGCTTCCAGTAACGCCATAGGGCTAATGTTAAAATCCTTCCCCCAGTGTTCAGGGTAGGTCAGAGCCACGTAAAGGACCTGGTATACCGTCATGTTGCGTGCCCCCTTTGGATCCGCCTAAGGTTCACCGTGATTATACGCTGCGGATCGAACGATACTTCAAGGCAAATACAAATCCTATTGGGATAATATTTTCGTATCAAACGTTGCGGCAAAATTGCCTGCGTTTTATTCTCGATTGATTCTATGGCAACTTGACATTCAGCCCGCTGCTTCCCAACGTAACACAAACCGGGGGCAAATCTCAACTACAATGCCAACTGCTACAGCCTGCAAGATTACAATCACAAACATATAATTGTTATTTTCTTTTAGAATTAGGAACAACACTTGTTTAGAATTTGTCAGTGAAACCAATGCAGTTGAACTCGAAACATCGTGCTCGCACAGCACATCGTCGAACATCCATCACAAAAAAAGAAAGACATGTTCACCCATCTTGCAGCGATGAACACCTGTCTAGGGTTTTATTTCTGTGGTATATACATCGCACACCACTTAACGAGAGTAAATCATCAGTGAGAGTCCTACAATCAATCTGCCCTGTGCCACAAAGAATTGGTGTTCAACAACAGATGAATATTGCATTTTAATTTTTATCGGCATGTGATGTGGTGTGGAACAGGCATCTCCACTGGAAACAGGGACACCGTTCAACATGCCTTTCAGTGGTCTGGAAGAATTTTACCTGTTTGCACGTATTTTTGTAGATACTCCAGAGAATCGTAGAGATGTATACGAAAATATCCCTGCCGCATCGGGGCCTCATCGAACAATGCCCGTCACCAACTTGTTTCTAGATGCGCAGTTGAAAATCGATGCTGACAAGGACTGGTCTTTCTCCACACACTTCCATCGCTCTACCACGGCTGCTACCACAATCACCTTGGGAATGCACATTTGCACAGGACTCATCCAATCACAGTCCACCAGCACGTGACACATAATTCATTGGAAATAAATCTACGGTAAGCTTAAACCTATGGATAACACATACTTGCTGCAGAGTTCTTATTGGCGAATAAATCTTAGGCTAGCGATTGTAAAATAAACTTGAATTAGCGTTTCACGTCCGACTATCATGGGCACACAGGTAACTAGATCAGGATAGGGACTGAGACAGCCGCTGGTGCTACGACCTTATGAATTTCCCAGCATTATTACATTCGCTTCCGTTGCTACATGGGATTAATTTCAGGCGATATAATATTCGGGTGAGCTGAGCTCAAAACCGATCTCATTTTTTGCTGACAAGGAGTCGACTTCAGTGAAGCGAACGGCTGCAGAGTTGACCGATCTAACTCAACCGACTACGGGAAAAAATTCAAGAAAGTTACTTACAATATGCGTTTAGGGCAGAAAAGCGTCATCGGACATTGCCAGACTGGAATTCCGTAAGATTCTAAGCGAGGACAGTTTTGGAGAAAATGTGCTTATCTCATCAGAGGATATATCCAAGATCTTCATCTTAGGTTACGAATCTCTTGAAGATTGATTCTATTTAGCCTAGAAAGGAGAACACTGAAAGCAACTTTTAGGTAAAATAATGACCCCCAGTCGGTCTCGGATCCGAGAACTCCGCAGCTCCAGACGCGACGCCCGGCCCCACAGAGCTTCAACACCGCCGCAGCACGACTGAACCGTCAAAAACACGGATATTGATAACTATGCAACACATCCAAACTGGCACAGATGAACCCCCGCTGACTACACAGTTCCGCCACCACGTTGTCGTGCCGTCGGCCTGCCCGACCCGCCATCTAGGACGCAACACAGCAACTTCAGGTTCCCTCCACCGCCGCTGCGGTTTCAGAGGGCGCCGTCATCGGGCGTGTCACGGTCAGATGGGGGCGGGCCGCCGACAGTCACTACTGAACGTTGAGCTGACCGGCAGGTGCAGCCGCTAGATGGCAGCAGCGTTGTTGGCACCCGACCACCGGATCTGGTTCTCGATTATCTGAACCAGCTCCGGTGGGTTCGGGATACGTCCCGTTTCCAGTTTTGACCACACCGGGACGTCTGGGGAAAATACAGTGGTCACTGCCAGACATTTTACAAACATGCGTCTTAAAATGGCCTTAAAAGCATACATCTTAAAAGCAGGCACGGCAAGCTTTTCCGAGCCCGCTGTCTTTTACATAAAACAAAAGCAACATCTCGGGCACAGAGGTCACATTCCTGTAGAATTGTATCTTTTTTAGACCGAGGGTGTACAGGATTGTCCATAAATCTCGTTGGCGATGAATTTTAACATCATATGTATGTTCTCTGACACGTAAACCGCAACAACATACAAGACACATGACCGAAAGAACGAGTGAAGGGAAATAATAATATGGTTTTTACGCAACTAAGACAGAAGATGCGCCTTGATTTTCTAATCCTAATTTGCACTGATGCTTAGATCTTCATTATATTAATGCAATTCGGCATGTCTATATCTTCCGTACTTCACGGTGACCATTGTTCGTGCTCACCGCGAACTACGGCTTTGAAATATGATTTCACAAATATTTCACGAATTCGAAACATCATAGCTGCTTCTGCAAACACTTCAGAAAATTTTCTGACCACGCCAAGTGGTTAAAAAGATCTAGATAGAGCATACAAATCACCGACGAATACCCCATAAAGCCGATAAGGATAATAACAAACCACATCAGAAAAGCACGGCCTGTGAGGAACCTAACCAATCGAAGCAACTACTTTAAAGATTGGTCCCAACTACTTCAAGGAAACTGTTTCTTTACAGAAAAAATACTCAAAACAGTATCAGATTTCCACAAAGAGTTGGTCATGCAGCTATCAGTAAAGTGACATTGTGGTAGAACGTGGCACAGCCCTAACGCTGAGCTCAATGCACTGCAAAGGCCGGGGCGCGCAACTCACCGTTGAACTGAATTTCAAACGCGCCGGTGGAAATCAGATTGGTCTCGAAGAAGTTGCACACAAAGAAGATCATCATGCAGCCGTATATCTTATTTTTCGATAAGCCACGACCACCAGGGCGGCGTGGCACGCTGCAGGAACTCGAAGGGATTGCCGCCCGACACAATCAGCATTATGACCAGAATCTTGGCGACACCCTGGCGGGGGGAATGATGCAGATTCAGAGCTGGGTGATCCCCATCGACTGTGAAGCATCCACATTGATACCACCGCTGGCAGGAACAAATTGAGCTCCATATTAAGACTGTCAGGAAAAACTTAACTAACGACACCGCCGACGGCGAAGGCAATTGAGGGCTGGGGCATTCCAGGACAAGATGACCAAAAATATTTCAATTTGACACCACCATGTCTAGAAAAATCTGAAACTTTGTCTCCGGGGTAGTTTTGGGCCAGAAACACGCCTGTGAGAATCTTAGCCCCCTACGACCAACGGTGACCGAGTTATAGCCCGAGGCATTTTCGGGAGGTCACCTTGCAGACTCATCTTTGATGCTTCATAACTCAAAGACGCATAGCCTGATTAACAAGTTTTGTATATCATTGAACTCGTCTTGAACTATACTTTATTTTGAAAGAAGAAAATTTCAAAATTTGAAAACTGTTGACTTTTAATTTGTTTGACCTTTTCTTCTTTGACCTAGCTTGACCTTTTCGCAGTTGAAATTGCCCTTTAGACACCTCAAAAATTTTCTTCATAAAATATCTTTCGATAGAAAAAATAAAAAATGCGTTCTTGCTATCAGTTACAAATTAGTTAGGTATGTAGACGGTTTTTGACCACTGCGGTAGTACAGCCTTATGTTTAACGCCGCAAACATAGCGATTGCTTTTGTAATCGGTTGCTGGCAATCATATTGCTTTGTCTTTACGAAATTTTCAGCGTGCAAGTGTCAGAATTTATGACAATTAACACCCGCCCACCCGAGAGGGTGGGCAACCGGGCTCCTCAGGTCTCTACAGGCAGTAAAAAAACACCTTCGCGCAGCACCACCGTACTCCATCTACCTCCAACACAACATTTTGCAACTTCTGGAAAAATAAATCAGGTCAACTGGGAGGTGGTAGGTACCGTAAATACTGAAGGCCAGCTGGCAACTGACTGGTGAGGGGGTGACCTGAGTTAGACGGTCATCGTTATGCCTTGTGGGACTTTCAACTTTGGATCCTTGATTAAAACTTCATCGTGGGAGTTGCTCGTTTGGGTGGTGGGGTCGGGGTCTCCGTAAATAACCCTTGATGACTCTAGTGAGACACCTTCTCATAAAACTGAACTGGCAACAACTTGGACAATATTTATATAAATAAAAATTGCAGCCATTAAAAGTGATAGAAAGGGATCCATTGTTTCGAGGGTGACGAGGGCAAATGGACTTATCAATAATGGACCTTTCAGCCTTAAACAAAAATTTACAAAGATGTCGCGACTTTATCCATAATTGAAACAAGTATAACTTGTCCTATGAGCACCACTACCTCACACAATTACATCGTTCCAGGAGATGGAAAAATAATATCGATACAAGGTGACCCAGTGCAGCACAGCATACATTTGAGAGGATTCAGGCAAAGTAAACAAACATGTCTGAAAGGCTGTGATTCCCAAAAAGTAATTTGCATCCGCTTATATATGCGAAAAACATGTTCTGAAATTGTAACGCATACGACTTGGTCACTTGAACAGGTTGCCCCATGATATTTTTACAAGGTGATCATTTCATAGCTGACACGGATCCCAGAATCCCAGATGAATAATGACACAGTGCACTGGGAGTGATGCCGCTAAATAGCCAGTTTTAATCACTACCGAATATGGTACATACAATCGTTTGGTCGTGTCACCTTTGAGGTTGCTCGAGGTCACAGTATTTCTTACAGGAACTAAGTGGAAACCTAAATTTTGTGGCATAATAGGTGACAGAGGAGAGCCGTAGAAAGAAATGTTCAGCACCATTGGAACACTCTTGTTGAGCCCAAACGGATTACGTATATTATAATATTGCGTAGTCAAATATCAAAATTAACCTGCTTTGACCTAGGGCCAGACTTAGGTCCTTATAGTAAAAAGAATATTAATCAAACTGCAGTGGCAAGTCAGACACGACAACGTAAAAACAAAACCTCCATCGCATTTCTCGACAGTTCTCAATTCTCGCAAGTTATCAAAATTTACCAATTGCCCCATGCATTTCTAATGGCAAGATCATGACCCTGACCCTGCTCCCGGTTATCGATATAGAAATCCTGCTACGAAAAATTATCTTGCTCGGTGACCTTACTATGTAATGTGAATCTAACCACGATAGGCTAAATTTAATATTATTGATGCACCTCCCAAAGTTTTTTTAGGTTAGGTCTCTTGACCTGGGTTGGCGGTCTGACCTGGTATGACCCAGACCTAAAATTTTGCCAGAAGCTGCAAAAATGTCGAGTTAGAGGTACATGAAGTACGGTGGCGCCGCGCGCAGGTGTTTTTTCAATACCTGGGGAAACCTGAAGAGGCCGATTGCTAGCCCCCTTGTGTGCGCGCGTGTAATTCTCATATATTTTGACACTTGCACGATACAAAATTCGTAAAGATAATGCCATATGATTGCAATCAACCGATTACAAAAGCAATCGCTTTGTTTACGGCGTCAAACATAAGGCTGTACTACCGCAGTGGTCAAAAACCGTCTGCATACCTACCTTAGGTGCTAAAAATTCGGAAATGATAGCAAGAACTCATTTTTTATTTTTTCTATCAAAAGAAATTTTATGAAGAAAATTTTTTGAGGTGTCTAAAAGGTCAATTTCAACTGCGAAAAGGTCAAGCTTGGTCAAAAAAGAAAAGGCCAAACAAATTAAAAGTAAAAAATTTTCAAAATTTGAAATTTTCTTCTTTCAAAATAGAGTGTAGTTCAAGACAAGTTCAATGATATACAAAACTTGTTAATCAGGCTATGCGTTTTTGAGTTATGAAGCATCAAAGATGAGTCTACAAGGTGACCTCCCGAAAATGCCTCGGGCTATAACTAGGTCACCGTTGGTCGGAGGAGGCTAAGATTCTCACAGGCGTGTTTCTGGCGCAAAAATACCCCGGAGACAAAGTTTCAGATTTTTTTCTAGATTTGGTGGTGTCAAGCCTTGGTCGATCTGCCGTGGAATGCCCCAGCTGGCATAAGCGGATCAAGGATAGCCTAACAGAGGAGGAGGCACCATCCTAGTGGGGGGGGGGCACCTTTCGGCGGCAAAACCTATAGGGTGGGCGCCAAGTTCAATCACGGGGGCGTTGAAACAGGCCTTCTAAGCGGGGGCAGGAGGGGGAGCGACATTTCCGGAAGCGTCCAGGGTGCATGGGGGAGGGGCATGTGCCTTCACTTGACCCCTGGATCGGCTATGAGGGTTGAAGATTAAATGGGTTATTGCACCAAAAAAGGCGTAGAAAGCGTAACAAGCACCGTTTAATGCGATAAGTTGCAGTGAACCTGATATCCTTGGCATTGCGGGTTTGGCATAACCTAGTCTGCACTCCTGCGACAAACGCAGAGTGTGGGCCGCATAAGTGCTTTCCCCAAGATGTGCTTTTTTAATAGTGATACGAACAATGCCAATTCCAACACGCTTGAATAATTCAAACATCGATACCAACAATTCTAAGTACACTAAGCTTGAATACCGCTGCACACCAAAGTACGGCGTGATCCGCCTGAACCCTCATCGGTCACCTGCGGCAATACCAACATGAAAATTATATCTCTCCTATTTAAGAGAGGAGGGCAGCTAAAGATCAGACACAAATTTTTTATTACAATCCCGCCGAGGTACAGCAGATTGCGCCGGGTAATTTTTCGTAGTACGTTACGGCATACCAACAATTTGACTTAGCATGTTACTTAAAGTGCTCAGCTAAATTACGTTAACTTTCCAGAGCTATGACCACGGTAAAATTCTCCCGTAACGTGATACAGGCCAGCCCTGTTCCACACTTTATTGGGGGAACGGGTGGTGGGGCGGGGGTGAGCATGCATCCAGTTAGTGGTTCGCTGAAAATCGTATACGCGCTGCCGAATCCATCACCCCCGGGGAGCATCGTTACTCTCTTCACACGTCTTTTTCTCGCAACACCTCACTTTTTCAGGCTATTGATGCAGGATAGCGAAGGAAAAAATGGGGTGGTGGAAATTGATGAGACGGGGATTGATGTCAGACATTTATGCTGTTATGTTTTACTGAAAATGAAAAGTGAGACAAAATGATACAAAACCAGAGGAAAGGCCTGAGCGTACAGGGGACAAACAAAAATAAAGGATTTTGGTCTTATTCATGAGAGTCCTATTTGAATTTGAATAAGCAAGAAGAAAATTTCTTGTTAAGCAGTGCTCCATCCCAAGCATGAGCATTTTCTCGAGTTTGGAGAAAAAATGAGAGACAGGCTGAATAGTTAAAGAGATAACAAGCTGTTAAAAAAGGATATGAAAACTCAAAGTGAAATCCCCAAATACATTTAATACAGCCTCTAGTAAAATACTTTCATGTGTAAGGTGTGAATGCTCTCCAGCCATTGCACACTGTACACAGGTTTGTGACATTGTGTCCTTATCAAGCCAGGTTTGGCCTCATCCCATGCCCTTGTCCTGCTTGATGCTGATTGGCTGTACACAGACTGTACACACTATCCACACAGTACACATGTGCTGTGAACACCGCTTATTTCACACAGCTCTGAAAAATAAACAATGATCTTGGAAAATAATTTGCATTGACATTTGCATTGAATGCTTCCAAACAACACATTGCATGACTTACAATGAATTGAGCAAGTGCCATTTTCCATGCTGGGGGTGGGAAGTTGCTTCCCTCCACCTGCAGGTCTGGAAACTTGTCCTTGATGAAGCCTGCATACTGCTCAAATGCCTTCTGGTATCCTCATGAGTAGCTGTAAAAGACAACAATAACTCAGATATTTTTAGACAATGCAATCCAATGGCACACCTACATGAAAAGACATGAGAAAACTAGATGTGTATATCACAGGTTACAAATCAGCTAAGGACTAGGGGCAAAGAAGCAAAAAATTTTGGGTAGACAATTATACATCACTGGAATAGGTAAGTTGAACTCTATCCATTTAACTTGACCTGAAAAGAGATTCCATATACTACTCATATCCACCACACTTAATATTTCTACACACATTTAGAATGGGAAAGACAGCATAACTGCACCAGATTTGCCAGTGACTGTAGTGACACAGCAAGGGATACTATTTATGTTTTCAGGGGCCACTGCAAAATCATACAATATTTAGGAAACACAGCTTTGCCAGCAAAACCAAGGTCAATTAAGAACTTCTGTTCCCTTGACACACCTCTCTTCGAGAGCATGCTGTATTGATGTGAGCATTGCACACTGTTTTCTCAACTTTGGTACAAATTTTCAGTGCCCCCCCAAATCAATGGCAGCCCTTATGCTGTGACACTACAGCCACTGGCAAATCTGGTGCAGCTATGCACATTTTCCTATTTTAAATGGGTGCAGACATATTAAGGGTATTGTGCATACCCTAATGTTCAAATAAACAACAATAAATTTCAATAAAAACAACACTTAGGCATTGCTTGAGGCTTCATTATGTGGATGCTGTTGCTGTCTGTAGCTGATTTCCAGCTGCTTACCAATATAGCACAGTCACAGTTGGGCCCATCAACTTTGATGCCAGCTTTGATGGAGTCTCTTGTGCACTTGCTTCTGAAGCTCTTGTATCACCGAAGAAATCCCGTGCAGCAAAAAGGCACAATATGCCAAAAATAGCAAGATAAGCTTCCCGGCCGAGTTCAGCCATGACTAAGCAAGCCGTCAGTCGACTCTTACGACTCCCTGAAAAGAAGTAACAGCACTGCCATAAAAGACAGTGGCCAAAAAATCAGCACAGTATGCAATTACCAATTTAAAAATTGCCAATAATATCCCTACACTTGCAGCAATCACTAACGCAGTAATAAAAGCGGCGGTCAGTGAGATACCTTTACTTAAAGGTACGCAAGACCCTAAAAGATAAAAGGTATGTTCAAGAGGGATTCCTCCACGCCCGGGTGACGTCACAACAGTGTGGGAATTCCTCCACCTTGGAGCCTTAGCTGCGTTCTTTGAATTATTCCGAGGTGGAATTCTAGGGGTTGTGATGTGATATTCCCCAGATTCCAGCTGTGGAACGTTCTTGAACGAGGCTGGAATGTGGCGGAAATGGCGAGGTATGACAGTCTCATTATTTATTTTGACTTGTGCATGCACAAATCTTTAATTTACCTTCATTTAGGTGTTATTATTAGGTTCCGATTATCCTGCAATATAATTCTGATTATCCAACATATAATGGACCTTTCAATCAGATATATATTCAAAGTCCACAAACTTACTGTTACGAAAGTCATCCATGGGCGCCACCATCTTGATCGGGACTGCTTTTTCTATTCCCACCATTCCGCGCAGAATGGCGGGAATATTCCACATGGAATCCCGGGAAAAGTTTCAAAGAACGGCTGTAACATCACTGTTCCTGGAATTCCAGGCTGCAATATTTCAAAGAACGCACCCATTGTGTCAAACTGGTGCTTATGATACTGCCTGCTTACAAATTTGTAAGAATACACAGTAGTCAAGTTTATCCCAAATACAATAAATAAGCATGTCATCTTCGATTCTAAGCCTCTTTTTGCAAAAATTTGGATATTTAATCATTAAATTTTCCCATGTTATATGCTTCGAGGTGTGACGTCACATCCTGTGATCTGCGCTTGCTGTTGGAGGGGCTGGTAACAAAGAAGCAAGCAAGAGAGACTAGAGGTGGGAATTTTTGGTCCCGCGGTCCCGGCGCCGGGACCAAACCTGGTCCGGCCAGGGGGCGGACATGAGATACTTCTCTAGAATTCTGGGGGTTTTGAAGGTTCCACTTCTGGTTCTAACAGTTTTTTGGCAGCAAAATTTAACATATAATTCAAATGGGACGGTTTGCAGGGGTTTGGGGCACTGGCCAGTGGAAAAATGTAAGTGGTGCTTAAGGGTATATTTTTTATTTTTGGTATGTAAAATTGATCAGGCTATCTTCTGGGTGCAGCTTTTTGGTCTCTAAAGCGCTTTTATAACAAAGAAAATCCACGATGAACTTCATGCTAATTCCTTCAGAATTCTGTTTCAAAAGTTTCGATTACCCAATCAAAACGCTGCATTCTACCTTATGCTAGCAAAATTAGAGTTATCTTGAACAAAACCCTTCAAAATACTGCCATATACTCTACGTGCTGCCAAATCAGGCAGTCAGCTGCCAGTGTGCAAAGTATGGCATTTTCGACGAGATCTCGTCCGTGCGAGTTCCCTTGGAGACAGGACCGAGTGGTGCGAACTTTATCAACCTGGTGCGAATTTGCGAGGTTAGTGACACTTAAACTAAACAAATAATGGCTGAATGGCCATTAAGACACAGGAGGTGCGTTATAAGAAGTCCTTAACAGACTAATGATTGAGGTAGCATTGCATTGTAGGGGTAGGAATGGGTGCATTTTTTCCCTGGTATGTGGCAGATTGGTGCGAATTTTTTGAGGCTGGTAGTGCGAGAATTTTAGATGGCTGGTGCGACTCGTCTGGCCTGCTGCCATACTTTGCAGACTTGGTCAGCTGGCTGTCATGTCCGAACCGTATCTATAGGAACCGTGGTCCCGGCAGGACTAAAGCTGGGATCAAAGGCTAGACGCCGGGGACTTTGCCGGGACCAGAGCCAGTCTGGATAAAGAAAAATTCATGATAATGGTTTCCACATTTCATCTAAAACTAAGATAAGAGATAAAATATAACTGTGACTTTCCAGCACTCCATTGCCTCCTTGATGCAGTTTTCCAACACAATAAGATGAGAAAAGTATCAATTTAACTAGATGAAAGAGAAAAAATAATGTTGCACACACACACAGCACAGAACACAGCTCTCACTAAGTTCCATTCTTTGGAAACAACATTTTTAGATGTAATTCCTATTCCTTCACTTAATTATAAAGCAACTCAGTGACACAACCAAAATACAACCCAAAAAATGGTGGGTACTGGGGTCAAAATCACTTTGAATTGAAGAAAAAAACGGTTTTTGCATATAGGTACTGGAAGGCATAAAAGCAAAAGCTTGATTAAAAAGAGAATTCTGGAATTGGCGATTGGAAATGGCCGTCCCTACCAACCCCACTGTTTCAATTACCTTCTCTCTCTAAAAAATACTCAAGAGTATTTCAAATTACCTACGTCTGAGCGTTATGTCGTGACTAAAACGTGAATGGCTTCAATTTCCTCAACCACATTCAACTGAGTATGTAATAAACGTGTGATGGTGTGATGGCTTCAACTACCCCACCACGCTTCGTTGTCGTAGACAACAAGAAGAATAATAAAGATAAAAAACAAGTGTGCGCCACCACTGTCTTTGAAGAAAAATTCAACCAAGCAGAAGCACAAGCATTAGTAGCCTCAAGGCTAAAAAGTATTTTAAAGGGACATTGTCGCAAAAATTTTTATTGGCTAGATCAAAAGGTTACAAAAAGTTGTTTCAGAAGTCATATTCTCATTTTTGCAAATTCAGGCTCAAAATGCCTGAAAATCGGCCTCAAAGTCAACATTTATAGACGACTTTACCGAGTCCTTATGGTAACGATAAAGTGACGTAGACCCGGCTAAAGCTATCTTGAACTTGAACTTGAACTTGAACTTGAAGGATACGGACTTAATGAGGCTCTAGGCCTGTAGGTGTCCGGTCTTAGTGAGCTCGTGTAAGTGTGGTTTCACTACCTAATCCGTGTCAGGTATGGTATACCAATAGTCCTCCCAGTGTTTGTCAAGCCTGGTCTTGAATGTGTTGACAGTAGGTGCAGTGACAACATGACTGGGGAGGCCATTCCAGTCGTTAACAACCCTAATGCCGAATGCATTGCGACGGATACGAGACTCGGCACGAGGTTTAACCAGTTTGTATTCGTGTCCCCTCGTCCGAGAGTTAGCGTCTCGCTGGAAGAAGCGTTCAGGGTCGAGATCGATGTCGCCATGAAATATCTGGAATACGCGGATCATGTCCCCCCGTCGCCTTCTGTAGTATAGAGAGGGAAGTCGAAGATCTTGCAGCCTCTCACTGTACGGCTTATGTCGTATTTCAGGGATCATTCGGGTGGCACGCCGTTGCACTCTCTCGACCTTTTTCTGGTCTTCTCGGTTGAAGGGCCCCCAGAGCAAGTTCCCATATTCAAGATGTGGTCTCACAAGAGTTTTGAAGAGAATCGGAAGCGACACCAGGTTGATTGCACGAAATTATCTACGAATCAATGCTAGGATTTGGGAACTCTTTGCCACCGCAGATGCCGCCTGAGCTCGAAACTTCATGTCTGCGTCGATAATGACTCCTAGGTCTCTTTCCTGGGCAGAATGGGCGAGCAGACTATCTCTCATTGTGTATGTGTGCTGCTCATTGGTTGTTCCGAGATGGAGTACAGTGCACTTTCCCTTGTTAAAAGACAACTGCTAGGTGTCAGACCATGCAACAGCACGATCCAGGTCTGCCTGAAGAATCAGTGAAGAACTGGTCGAGCTAAGTGGAGCGTACACCTTTGTATCGTCCGCGAACACCTTTGGAGTCGTATGGAACACATCAGGCAGATCGTTCACATACACCACAAACAGTAGGGGCCCCAGCACGGATCCCTGAGGTACACCGCTCACCACAGGAACCCAATTTGATTCACATCCATCCACCACTACTCGCTGCTCTCTATCTCTCAAGAAGTCCCTTATCTAGGCAAGTATTTTCCCTGAGATGCCATAACCTTGCAGTTTGCAGAGCAGTCTTTCATGAGGCACAGAGTCAAAGGCTTTCTGAAAATCTAAATATACTGCATCAACTGGCTGCCCTGCCTCGATACTCCTACTCCAATCGTCAACAGCCTCTAAAAGTTGGGAGTCGCATGAGCGGCGGGGGCGAAAGCCATGTTGAGCAGCAGAAAGCAGGTGATTCCGTAACAGATGCTGCATCACCTGGTCACGGATGAGACCCTCCAGTACTCTACAGGGGATGCAAGTTATGCTAATGGGCCGGTAATTGCTAGCGCTCTGGCGGTCACCTTTCTTAAAAATCGGCACCACCGACCCTCTTTTCCAAGTGTGCGGAAGCAGTCCTTCATCAAGGGTTCTCCTATACAGAGTTGACAGTGGTGCAGCAAGGACATCAGCAGCCTCGTACAGGACTCGAGGATGTAAGTTGTCAGGACCTTGGTTGCTGGTGGTTTTGAGACAACGGAGTTTCTGGTGAATGTGTTCGGGAGTGATGACAAAGTCCACCAGATGTTCGCCTACACAGCGATTTGCGAAATCTGGAACAGCTGCAGTGTCCTCTCAATTTATATATGAAAAAATGTCAAACATTTCTTTTAAAGCAAATCAGTAGCTAAAACCTATAACATCAAAAATTATTCTAAAAAAACATATTTCCAAAACGCTTTGAAAGAGAAATATAGGACTTTAAAGAAATACCATCAACCAATCAGAAGCCCAGTCCTTATAGGATCTGGTCACGTGGGCTTATCTTACATCAATATGATGTCATCAAGCCAGGAAAGCCTACGAGAGGAGGGCACACAGCCCTACTTTGCAATGCCCTCCGGGCAGCCAAAGCCCACTTCCAAAACACGTGCAAGCGGGTCCAAAAAGATAGTTTCAACGCCTTCGTTTCTAAATTCAACCGCTTCACACCAATTTCTCAAATCTGGAAAACCATTGGAGCTTTCTCTGCGAAACGACCGCCCCGTGGACCCTTCCCTCAACTGACAATCTCCGGCCAAAACATCACGGCACCCAAGGAAGTCATGGACGCCTTTGCTGATCATTACAATGGCGTTGCAGCCAACAGTTCCTACAACCAGCGCTCAAAAGACCAGGCCGAATGGTGCCAACGCCGCACATTCTTCAATTCTAGTAATCAGGAGTACTATAACGTACCTTTTACAATGACCGAACTAAATTACTCCATTAGCAAGTGTGGAAACACTGCAGTGGGCCCGGATGAAATTCACTACTCTTTCTTCAGGCACCTCAGCCAGACAGCACTAAAATATCTTCTCTCGGCCATTAACAACATGTTTCTTAGCGACTCGTTCCCCACTATGTGGCGGGAGAGTGTCATCATTCCCATTCCAAAACCTGGCAAAGAAAAAACGGACCCTAAAGGTTATCGCCCCATTTCGCTTACTAGCTGTGCTAGCAAGCTTGTAGAGCGCATGGTCAACGTAAGACTTCACGAAATTCTCGAAAAGAAACTCGATGCTATGCAATCGGGTTTCCGGCGCGGGCGAGCCACCACTGACAATCTGATCAAACTGGTCAGTGACGTCCAAAATGGCTTTTACAAGAAGCAAGTCACAATTGCTGCATTCTTAGATATCAAGTCGGCCTTTGATCGTGTACAAAAAGACGTCCTTTTGTATAAACTTTGTAAACTGGGAGTCCATGGCCACCTTGCTAGATTCATTGACAACTTTCTTAGGGACAGAAAATTCAAAGTGCGCTGCGGCACCACCTTTTCCTATCTGACATCTCAAGACCAGGGCACACCCCAGGGTAGCGTTTTATCTCCGACCCTCTTCCTAGTCATGATCAATGACATTTTTTCCAAAAAGCTACCGCCTGGAGTTAAGTACTCCCTATTTGCAGATGATGTCGCTATTTGGAAATCCACTCCGGTCGACACCAGGCGGCGCAGTCAACCAGAATTCAAAACCGCGACTACCGAATTGCAGGGTAGTCTCGACGACATCCATGCTTGGTGCGATTCAATGGGTCTATCACTCTCGGCCGAAAAGTCATCAGTCGTAGTCTTTGCCAGGCCAGGTGTGAGACACCCTGTTCCTCAGCTCCAAATCTCAGGCAAACCCATTGAATGCGCGAAAAGCTTCAAATTCTTAGGCGTCATCCTTGATACCCGCCTTAGTTTTAACGAGCATATTACCAAAGTCGTCTCTAGCTGTCAAAAACGAGTCAATATCCTCCGCATGCTCGGCGGAACAGAGTACGGCGGGGATCGAAAGACCCTGCTCATGCTCTACAAGTCCTTGATCCGGCCCATACTCGAATATAATTCGTTCGTCTTCGACTCAACGAACAACACTAATAAGCTAAAGCTAGAGCGCATCCAAAACGCAAGTATCCGGGCAGCCACAGGCGCGCTCAGAGAATCCCCCATCACCAGCTTGTTAGTGGACAGTGGGCTGTGCCCTCTCCAAACAAGACGCCACTCCCAGCTTATCTCTTACTATATCAAGGTCCAATCTACCGAAAATCACCCGGCGAAACAATGTTTCGCCCACCCTGGACGTGTATCAAAAACTAATCGGACAACCTGGCCTCCATTTAAGAATAGAGTAGCTAAGACCCTGGAAACCCTGAACCTTGCGATTCCAGAAGCAATAGGCAAACCCCCACTCTCCCGCTTTTGGACTCGCAAACAGCCCAAAGTCGAGTTTCTTTTCACCACACGCAAAGACAACCTCACCACAGAGGAGATCTCCCAGAAATTCTTTGAGTTCCAGTCTAACAACACTGGCAAAACCTTCATTTTCACCGACGGCTCTAAAATAGGCGAAAAAGTAGGCCTCGGCATCTGGGGGCAAAATATTTGCCTCCAAAAACGACTTCCGGACAACTGCTCAATCTTTACTGCCGAGGCTGTCGCCATTCTAGATACACTAGTCCAGATTAGAACCCTAAATATTAATTCAGCCGTCATCTGTTCAGACTCTAAATCTGTCTTGCAAGCTATCAATAACGTAGTCAACCCCAGCCATCACGTAATAGCAGACATCCAGAAGGGTATCGACGATATCCCAGATGTCTCCTTTCTTTGGATCCCAGGCCACTGCAAAATTCTCGGAAATGAAAAAGCCGACGAACAGGCCAAAAAGTCTCTTGAACTCAGAGAGGTCGCACCTCTCAAATGGTCCGGAGACGATAGCAAAGCTCTCCTCCAGAACCATATCCGGAAGTACATCCAAAATGACTGGACCACTAACCACAGCGCCCATTTATTCCATATCAAGCCTAACATCGGCTACTGGCCCAGCTCCAACCAAAACAGTCGTCGGCGTGAGGTCATCCTGACCAGACTCAGAAGCGGACACACCAAATTAAATGCCTATGGGCGTGTAGGTACCTGTGGTACCTGCTCTGCCATGGAAAATCCCTACCATATCCTCATCGACTGTCCCCAGCACGACGCCCATAGGCAGCCCATGCTAGATTATTGCCGCAACAGAAACATCCCAGTAAACCTTTCCACTCTTCTCGGCAATGATCACCCTGAGCTGCTGGACAAGCTCTTTACATTCCTGAAGGCTTCTAGGCTCGAGAGCTTTATCTGAACGTCTATGGTGGCAGGTATGGAAAATACCTGCATCCGAATAGCACCCCTCATATTAGAAATAACAATTACACTAGAAACGTCCCTCTGACAAATTTAAACAATAGGTGCTTCAAACTAGGTTTTAACTGTCTGGTCCTAAAGTATGGTAGACTCAGAATAACTCCCACCCTAGGAAAAAAAAAACAAACAAACAAAAAAAACAAACAAAACAAAACAAAACAAAAAAAACAAAACCAAAAAAAAAAGTTCAACTAACCAACTAACCCTACCTAACCATCCGTTCATATTTGCTAACCAACTAACCCTAACTTAAGGACTACTAACTATACTAACCACGTCTAAGACTAACAACTAACCAACTCACACCCCTCCCTAACACTCTATCTGTTCTATTACCCTTCTCTCTTCCTCTATGCGGCGGCTACCCAGCCAGAGAGGGTGCTGTAACCTCACCTCCTGGTTGCAGGATAAAGACCCGCGGCATCACGTCATGGTGCTTGCGGGTATTTCTAATAACCCAAAATTATTCTTTTTCAATGGAGGAACTCGAGTAACGTAAGCAAACGGTTATTCGATAACAAGGAACAAAATTCAAAAAACTAATCTTTACGCTGGCAAGACTCTTCACGTACCCTTTTAAATCCTACCTGTGCCCCAGGCTCGGCATCTCTGCCGTAGCAATCCCCTTCCCTCGCAAGTGTTGCTACACTTCGCGACCCATTCCTTGAAATAAGATTCGTCCCTTTGTTCTGCGACATTAAAGTAAACACCCCTCCCGGAAAATTCTCCCCCACACTTTAGAGGCGGGCAAAGGTGCTTTGCACAGAACGCCTTATAAAAAGCCCTTAACTAACTAACTAACACTAATTAGCGCTGCGGTCAGGCCCGAATACCCTAAAGATTATAATTAATAATTGTTCGTTATTGCATGATTGCATTGCAGCTAAAATGATACAATAAAAAGATACGGGTAGCGCGAACCAGAAGAGCATCCTTTGAGGCATGAAGAAAGCTTTGGGTGGTTTTTCGGACGAGGAGATTGTCGCCTCTCCGGTCTCGTGGATCAACATATCGTCGGTAATCTGCACGTAGAATATTTTGAGCCTTTGATGTGGTCAATTGAGATTTTCTTAGAGGTAAAAAATCTATGCGTGAAAAGTTAATGAAACAATTTGAATTTTTGCCATCCATCTTTGCTAGCCACCAATGCTTATTGAGGTTTTGTGTAGTGAGTGTAGTGAGTTAGTCAAACACTAATCCTATCAAGTATGGGCAATGCATTTAATGTTTCTGTTCTGCATTAATTAGGTTCATGAAGTTGCCAAAAAGCAAACTGTATGCTTAAATGATAACTATTCTTTTTGGCCCACTGTTATAGCTGTAGTCTCGTTTCGTCTGTCAACACCAATCAGCGAGCAGCATTGAGTCCCAGTCTGCAAAGTATGGCAGCAGGCTAGATGAGTCACACCAGCCACCTAAAATCATTGCACTGCCAGACACCAAAAATTCATACCAAACTGCTATATACCATAGTGAAAAATGCACCCTTTCCTACCCACACAATGCAATGCTACCTCTTGTATTAGTTAGTTAAATACTTGTTATAAGGTCCCCTCCTGTGTCTTTATAACCATTCAGCCATTATTTGTTTGGTTTTCAGTGTCACCTTCCTTGCACCAGTCTGGGAAATTCACACCAGGTTGATGAACTTCACACCACTCACTCTTGTCTCCTAGGACACTCGCCCTGATGAGATCTCGTTGAAAATGCCATACTTTGCACACTGGATTGAGTCTATGTCACATGGCTATAGCCTCTCCCTGAGAACCAATCTTAGAACCAATCTTAGATTTACAGGCTGGCTACCTGCTGTGGTGCTGCTGGAAAAACAGTGACAGCACAACAGTGGAAGCATACTTTTTGTGATTGGTAGATAAGTATTCTGGTTCATTTTGTCTGATTAGCCATAGCACATACTAGAGGCAGTTGTGGTATTTCTTTTCTAGAGGAGAGGCTCGAGGGCTCGCGGACAAGGCTGTGCTGGCAGACGGAACAAGGCTTATGAGCAGTGTCAATGCCAAAAAGTCCTCATTTTATTGTTGCACAGGTTAACTTGTGTACCAAAATAGGTGAAAATTATTTGCTGATGGCAATTCTCCAATGATTATTTAAGCATATCATTTTTGAATTGCCCATATTCCCTCTCTTTTTGGTCTAACTTTATATTTACAATATTTGTGCACTCTAGTAAAAGTCTATATCAAGCTTGTAATTTGAATTACAAATTTCTACCTGTTACAAATACTGGCTCTGCACAATGTGTGCATGCTAGTGCATTTGCTGCTTAGCTTACCTTCTTTTAAGTATGAAAATGTTTTTGATTAATTTTACAGATTGAAACAGATTTTCCATTTATTTTGGTACCATACAGTACATAGTAGTCAGTGTACTCCTATCTACTTATCAGATCCATTTACTCATATTTCAAGTGCTACTGTTTTTTTCCAGACATGAAAGTGACTGTAGCATGAATTCATCCATCTGCCCTCGGAAAATGCCCATCAGCATTTATGCCCATCTGCAGATGAATTCATCCATCTGCCCTCTGAAAATGCCCATCTGCATGCTTTTTATAATTGATATTAAAAATGAACTGAAGGAAAACTAGGATAAGTTGTATTATGATTTGAAACACTAGGAGTGTACCCAATACAACAATATAATTGTGAACAAAGAGTATGGATAGTCATGTAGGAATGACAGGGGGCAGTCTTGGGTCATGCAATTTTTGTGTTTTCCTGGAAGAATATATGAAAGATTAGGCGGGTCACTTCAAAGAGAAAATTTTTTTACTAGAAAACCTGTATTTTGTAGCTGCTGTGTATCATCAAGCTATCGTCCCAATGGACCAGCTTGTGTATGATCATTTTGTTTGTTAGTTTGAATGGGATGAACCCAATCAGACTGATTCTCCCATAGACCTGAAATTTGGAATATTTGTTTCCTATTGTGGGCCAGTGTTGAAATAATGTATTGTAATTTATAAAAAACATGAATTTGCATGGTTCCACCTGACCCCTCCACAAACCCATGATCTAGACTATAGATCGTCTTTGAGGATGTCTTTGTTCTTGAATATATATTGCATATGTTTAAAACAAGATTCAGTGATATCTTGTTTGCTTTCATTGTGGGCTTGTGATATTTTATTTGTACCCTTTATTTGGTCCCATTTGTTCCTGCTGTGAAAATATCTTCTAATTTAAGAAGAGCCTACCCCAGCAAGCTGAACGCAAAACAGAAATAATCAGGTGCTGCCCCTCGGCAGTGACTATCGCAAATTACGCCTGCTGCTGTAAGACAAGCTTCAGAGGACGAGCAATGGAATCCCAGAGTTGGCAGAGTACCACAGCCAGCAGTTTTCTGCATTGAACACGAACCTGCCTGAGTGCACCTCGGTCGTCTGCCTGTGTGCCCGCAGTATACGTTCATGTATGTGCGTAAGTGGTGTTTATCGCGGTATATTAAGGCAAATCCTCTGAGGACCTCAGTAAAACATGTCATTAAAAGTATTTTTTAGCCTAAAGGTAAGAAAACTAGTAATGCAAAGGGTCTTTATAGTCAAAAATCAAGTGGTCAGATTTTGTTGGTGGTCGTGCGAAAGTCGGCGAAAATAATAAGTGACACCTCTGTGCTCAGACTATTGCGGTGAACATTTTATCAAACCGTGTAGCACTTATTGTGGACAGATGCAAAATCTGTTATGCTTTTGATGTACACTCAGTATTTGGTTCGCTCCCAGCCTTCTTAGAGTGCACTTCAAGGACTGGAAGCTAGGAGCTGCATACCCACTGGTGGGTTCAGGGAAAATTTACTTTCCTCCCAAACTCTGCGATTTTCACCGACCTTTAAAAAAATGTGTATTTACGATTTTGGACCCTGTCCTCCCCTCCCCCACAAAAAACATTGGCCTGGATCCGTCACTGACGTACTGAGTTATATCCTCTAGTCCACGTTGCACTCGGAAGACTGCTCGTTGGGGACTCGCAGACCTGATTGTTGCACGCGTTTCTCACCTGCCGAGGGTTATCACTCGCTTGTAATTTCCTGGTAGGTTATATTTTCTCATGTTTTTGTGAGATTGAATATAAGCCTCATTGATCAACTGATATCTGTTGGTTTTTAAAAGTAGATGAATTTTGCATTGCGTAGCCGAGGAGCATGATTATAAATTGGTAAGATGTTTCATGGCTTTGCCTCTCGAATTCTTGACGCAAAATGGAGCCTGTGATCACATATTCGGGCACAGCCCCTCATCAGAATCCTCATAATACAATAAGCGAAAACTTTTGGTCATAGTGTGACCAAGGCTTAAAATTTAGATCTGATTGGAAATCGAATGCTGGAATAATGCAGTTCAGTACTGGAATATTCAAATATTGGAACTCGATTTGAGGTTATCCTAGCACTCTGACTAAAAATGTATGTGTTCACCTATTATATTATGAGAATTTTGGCGAAGGGATGTACCTGAATATTTATCAGTGTATTAGCCCCATTTTGGAACTATGATTTGAGGAGGCTGGTCATGAAATATCTTATCAACGTAGATAATCTAATAAACAATCTAATAAAAATAACGGTTAATATACTATTTTATATACTGATATGATGTTATATGAAGTGCTTCTGGAATTGTTTGTTCTATTATGAGAAAGGACCGTTTCCGAACTCCGAAGTATTAGAAATAAACGCTTATCATTTTCATAAACAAATCTCACTCATGAGGCTAGCAGCTTGCTTGTCTTAAAGCTGCGATGCGTCTTCTTAGGTTTAGACTCTGTGACTACCAATGTTAAGATTAATTATAGAATCCTTTTTATTTAATACGAACTGTTCCAGGCTATAATTTTGAGGTATATTTTCATGATGTGCCCTGATCAGAAACTAACTCAACTTGAAGTAAAAAACAATGTATTCTTAAATCTTGTATATCTATATACGAAAAAATTAGAAAGAGCTACCACCACGGACAGAGGAGTGAGGTGGCCAGTCCATCTCCAACCTGCAACACACAACAAACGTTACCCCTGAAACAAAAAGTGATCAGGTTTGGGTTCGTGGTGCGTTCCACACTTTTGTTAGTTCATCCAAGGATCGTGGTGGCTGCTCTCTGGTTCCCCAGTTCTGACGCATATCAAGAGTTATTCTTCCGTATCACATTCAGCTATTCTCCGGTTCTCTAGACTACGTGTTTTTATATTCTCCGGAGACCAAAGAATTACAATTATATCAAAGATTTAGATGTCGACGGACACATTTAACCTGATTGATTGATTGAGTGTTCCGGCCATATGGGGGGGGCGCCCCTGCAGGCGCCCCAACCGCCGCAGGAACATCGCCAGCCGTCGCGGTTCCGCCAGCGCCTCCCGGATGGGCGGGTCATCCCGTCCAAATATGTCCCAGCGCAGGTCAGCGCACGCAGGGCACCGGGTCAGAAGGTGGTGGAGGATCTCGTCCTCCCCATCGTCGCATTCCTGTAACGTGGCCTCCGGGTCCAGGCCGATCCTCTTTCGGTAGCTGCACAGGAGAAGGGAGTGGCCAGTGCGCAGGCGCTCCACCTCCACACTCTCCTGCCGTGAAAGGCCCAGGCGGTCTTTCAGGGTGGTCCGCCCTGGGAGACCGCCACATTTAATCTCGAACACGTTTTATCTCGTACGGATTAACGTTTTATCTCGTTGTTTTACCAGATTAACACGCGCATTGACGGGGCTCTGAGCCACCTTCGCTTTGACAGGGGGCGCGTGTACCCCCTAAAATCTCCAGAACCACGGTAGGTAGTGAAAAATGGTAAACGGCTTTGGGTAGCCCATACGCTTCTCCATCGAAATATTTTAACCATTTTGTCAGGTCACTTCAATCGGATGAGTTCACTTTGTTCCGACTTATGTTGTCTTAAACTTTGAGGTCAGGTCACTTGACCTGTACTGGTGACCTGACCTGAGATGACCTAACCTAAAATTTTGACAAAAGTTGTAAAAATGATGAGAGAAGGTATGTCAAGTTTTTTAACCCGAGTTTATTTTTAACCCGAGTGTGTTAAGTACCTACCTAATAAGTGTGTGATGGCTTAAATTCCGTGGCGGCGCCCCTGCCTAGTTTTCTTTGCCTAGTGTTAGGAGTGTATGTTTTACCATGTACTGCGTTTTTACTGTTAATATACGCGTATGGATACAAGTGCGGCGGCGCGTAGCGCCGCCGTTTTTATGCTCTGTCCCAGAAACCAGACGGGGGGGGCGGGTACCCGCCTCCCGTCAATGCGCGTGTTAACCCGCGCCCCACCGGGGTCCGGCGCCACCTTCGCCCCACCGGGGCCATCGATGGCCCCCTCTAACTCCGAAAATATGGGCGTTAGCGCAAATCTGCGAAGTGCACTAGAAAGCTCGCGTGAATTCAGTAAGAAATTACTTCACTTGTTTTAGTGTTCAGGTCAATGGTTTGACCTCCAGAGGTCAAATTAGGTCAAGATCGGCTATTTTCACTCAAATATGCAATGCTTAAGCAAACTGGGCATAACGCTTATGCCCTTAGAGCTATTGAGGTGTGGGAAAGTACATTTGATAGGAAATTGCCAGTACTTTTTCTGCTATGGAAACGTAAAGACCTCCCGCCAGTAGTTTGACCTCCAGAGGTCACCTCGTGACCTAGTATGACCCTGAGGTCACGAAAGGTCAGAAAGTGACCTTGCCGTATATCAAATGAAAGCCAATGACGAGACAAACACGATGGCGTTTGTTTCAGCGCTCTAGCTTATACAGGTCAAAGTTATTGTCAAAATACTGTTTTTGACCCCTGGTGACCTTGGATGACCTTGGGGATGTCAAAGGGCAAATATGGCCCCTGGAATCCGTGAAAGGGTGTCCAAAAACGCTTTTCTGATCAAGCTGAGCATTTTCAATCGTTTTTGTGACTTTTAGATCATAAGACAGCTTTTCCCATGCTTTTTCAATGGGAGAGGTCACCTCGTGACCTGACCTCAGGGCACGAAATTGAAAAATCCCGGATATACACCTTGTAGACCCTGGAGGGATCATAAAGTGTAGGAAGTTTCAAATCGATCGACTCCGAAATGTAGCTCTTACAGAGCTCTAAAGCTGAAGTGAGGTAACCTTGGTTGACCTCGTCTGGTGACCTGACCTTGGGTGACCCGGGGTAAAAAATTTCAGGGATGGTGGGAAAATGATGCAGTGAGAGGTAGAGCCCTCAACCACGGTGCTGCACCTCATTGTCTTTCTGCTATCCCGGAAAAACCTTAGGGGGGCATCGATGGCCCCCGGTGGGGCGAGGGTTAAACGATTAATTAATCTCGAGACACATTAATCTCGAGATTAACACATATAATCTCGAAGAGCCACCCCTGCTTTTTATTGGGTCGGTTTCTGGTTCTTGGTTTGCACGAAAACCGGTCAGCCTTCAAGAATGGCCTTCAGCAAAGGACACAAAAGACATTTTCGAACGGCGAACAGCGTGTCCCGCTGGTTAGAAAACAGGGGAACTGGTCTCCAATAAGAGAAATCCGACGGATTGAGAACCATTGCAGGGAGCTGGAGACAAGCCGGTTCCAGTTTGGTACGCCGGTCAGATTAGAAAAATATTTGGGGCTAATATTCCCTTTCCCTCAACTACCCGGACGGAGGGATAACCAGAAGAAATTGTCCTTAGAATATTTACTTCATCCCATAGGAGGATCCAGGAGGGCAAAGGGGGACGTGCCCCCCTCCCTTCTCTGATCAACTCTCGGTGAACCCTAAAATGTCGCGTCCCATCCCCTCCCCCAGGATGCGAAAATCGGCGCACACTGATAGGATTTAGAGTCCATCTGATAGGTTTTGCTGGTCAAGGTGGCGCCCCCCTGGTCCGGATGGTGCCCTCCTCGGAAGTTACCCCCTCCCCCGATCGGCAATCATGGATCCGACTATGCTTCATCCATTAGTACGCATGAACAAACAAGAAGAAAATCAGAAAAATTTGTTTTTACAGTAAAAACTTCCACGACCTAGATTCGAACCCGTATTACCCGCGTGAGAGTCGGGAATGGAGGCCACTATACCATCCCCGCTGTACACCTGCCCGATTTTAAAACTTTCCTGATTAGTTTTCTCAATCCGAATGTTTTGGACAAACTAATCTAATATTTGTATTTTTTAAGGGTAAATAAAAATAAATTGAATACGAATACAGCATAAAAACATTTTCTTTTCCCAAAAAATCATTTATAGAACTTAAAACTTTGATTGATAGAATAGAGGTGAAGAGCAGGTTACAGCCTATTATTGATATTGTTAGCAAATTTGAATAATTGTTGAGTGGCCTCCAAAAATTTAGCTAAAGATAAAAAATGATTGATAGTACCAGAATCAGGATTTTTCAAATATTAAAGGGACATTGTCGCAAAAATTTTTATTGTGGTTTCTTAATATTTGAAAAATCCTGATTCTGGTACTATAAATCATGTCTTTATCTTCAGCTAAATTTTTGGAGGCCACTCAACAATTATTCAAATTCGCTAACAATATCAATAATAGGCTGTAACCTGCTCTTCACCTCTATTCTATCAATCAAAGTTTTAAGTTTTACAAATGATTTTTTGGGAGTAGAAAATGTTTTTATGCTGTATTCGTATTCAATTTATTTTTATTGACCCTTAGAAATACAAATATTTGATTAGTTTGGCCAAAACATTCGGCTTGAGAAAACTTATCAGGAAAGTTTTAAAATCGGGCAGGTGTTGTACAGCGGGGATGGTATAGTGGCCTCCATTCCCGACTCTCACACGGGTAATACAGGTTCGAATCTAGGTCGTGGAAGTTTTTACTGTAAAAACAATTTTTTCTGAATTTCTTCTTGTTTGTTCATGCGTTCTAATGGATGAAGCATAGTCGGATTCATGTTTGCCGATCGGGGGGGAGGGTAACTTCCGGGGAGGGCACCATCCCGACCAGTGGGGGGGGCACCTTTGACCGGCAAAACCATCAGATGGACGCTAAATCCTATCAGTGTGCGCCGATTTTCGCATCCTGGGGGAGGGGATGGGACGCGACATTTTAGGGTTCACCGAGAGTTGATCAGAGAGGGGGGGGCACGTGCCCCCTTTGCCCTCCTGGATCCTCCTATGGGATGAAGTAAATATTCTAAGGACAATTTCTTCTGGTTATCCCTCCGTCCGGGTAGTTGAGGGAAAGGGAATATTAGCCCCAAATATTTTTCTAATCTGACCGGCGTACCAAACTGGAACCGGCTTGTCTCCAGCTCCCTGCAATGGTTCTCAATCCGTCGGATTTCCCTCTATTGGAGACCAGTTCCCCTGTTTTCTGACCAGAGGGACACACTGTTCGCCGTTCGAAAATGTCTTTTGTGTCCTTTGCTGAAGGCCATTCTTGGAGGCTGACCGGTTTTCGTGCAAACCAAGAACCAGAAACCGACCCAATAAAAAGCAGGGGTGACTCTTCGGATTATATGTGTTAATCTCGAGATTAATTAATCGTTTAACCCTCGCCCCACCGGGGGCCATCGATGGCCCCCTAAGGTTTTTCCGGGATGGCAGAAAGACGATGAGGCGCAGCACCGTGGTTGAGGGCTCTACCTCTCACTGCATTTTCCCACCATCCCTGAAATTTTTACCCCGGGTCACCCAAGGTCAGGTCACCAGACGAGGTCAACCAAGGTCACCTCACTTCAGCTTTAGAGCTCTGTAAGAGCTACATTTCGGAGTCGATCGATTTGAAACTTCCTACACTTTATGACCCCTCCAGGGTCTACAAGGTGTATATCCGGGATTTTTCGATTTCGTGCCCTGAGGTCAGGTCAAGAGGTGACCTCTTCCATTGAAAAAGCATGGGAAAAGCTGTCTTATGATCTAAAAGTCACAAAAACGATTGAAAATGCTGAGCTTGATCAGAAAAGCGTTTTTGGACACCCTTTCACGGATTCCAGGGGGCCATATTTGCCCTTTGACATCCCCAAGGTCATCCAAGGTCACCAGGGGTCAAAAACAGTATTTTGACAATAACTTTGACCTGTATAAGCTAGAGCGCTGAAACAAACACCATCGTGTTTGTCTCGTCATTGGCTTTCATTTGATATACGGCAAGGTCACTTTCTGACCATTCGTGACCTCAGGTCATACTAGGTCACGAGGTGACCTCTGGAGGTCAAACTACTGGTGGGAGGTCTTTACGCTTTCATAGCAGAAAAAGTACTGGCAATTTCCTATCAAATGTTCTTTCCCACACCTCAATAGCTCTAAGGGCATAAGAGTTATGCCCAGTTTGCTTAAGCATTGCATATTTGAGTGAAAATAGCCGATCTTGACCTAATTTGACCTCTGGAGGTCAAACCATTGACCTGAACACTAAAACATGTGAAGTAATTTCTTACTGAATTCACGCGAGCTTTCTAGTGCACTTTGCAGATTTGCGCTAACGCCCATATTTTCGGAGTTAGAGGGGGGCCATCGATGGCCCCCGGTGGGGCCAAGGTGGCGCCGGACCCCTGGTGGGGCGCGGGTTAACACGCGCATTGACGGGAGGCGGGTACCCCCCGTCTGGTTTTTCGGATAGAACATAAAAACGGCGGCGCGTAGCGCCGCCGCACTTGTATCCATACGCGTATATTAACAGTAAAAACGCAGCACATGGTAAAACATACACTCCTAACACTAGGCAAAGAAAACTAGGCACGGGCGCCGCCACGGAATTTAAGCCATCACACATTTATTAGGTAGGTACTTAACACACTCGGGTTAAAAATAAACTCGGGTTAAAAAACTTGACATACCTTCTCTCATCATTTTTACAACTTTTGTCAAAATTTTAAGGTTAGGTCATCTCAAGTCAGGTCACCAGTACAGGTCAAGTGACCTGACCTCAAAGTTTAAGACAAAATAAGTCGGAACAAAGTGAACTCATCCGATTGAAGTGACCTGACAAAATGGTTAAAATATTTCGATGGAGAAGCGTATGGGCTACCCAAAGCCGTTTACCATTTTTCACTACCTACCGTGGTTCTGGAGATTTTAGGGGGTACCCGCGCCCCCTGTCAAAGCGAAGGTGGCGCAGAGCTCCCTCAATGCGCGTGTTAATCTGGTAAAACAACGAGATAAAACGTTAATCCGTACGAGATAAAACGTGTTCGAGATTAAATGTGGCGGTCTCCCAGGGCGGACCACCCTGAAAGACCGCCTGGGCCTTTCATGGCAGGAGAGTGTGGAGGTGGAGCGCCTGCGCACTGGCCACTCCCTCTCCTGTGCAGCTACCGAAAGAGGATCGGCCTGGACCCGGAGGCCACGTTACAGGAATGCGACGATGGAGAGGACGAGATCCTCCACCACCTTCTGACCCGGTGCCCTGCGTGCGCTGACCTACGCTGGGACATATTTGGACGGGACGACCCGCCCATCCGGGAGGCGCTGGTGGACCCGCGACGGCTGGCGATGTTCCTGCGGCGGTTGGGGGCGCCTGCAGGGGCGCCCCCATATGGCCGGAACACTCAATCAATCAATCAGATTAAATGTGTCCGTCGACATCTAAATCTTTGATATAATTGTAATTCTTTGGTCTCCGGAGAATATAAAAACACGTAGTCTAGAGAACCAGAGAATAGCTGAATATGATACGGAAGAATAACTCTTGATATGCGTCAGAACTGGGGAACCAGAGAGCAGCCACCACGATCCTTGGATGAACTAACCAAAGTGTGGAACGCACCACGAACCCAAACCTGATCACTTTTTGTTTCAGGGGGAACGTTTGTTGTGTGTTGCAAGTTGGAGATGGACTGGCCACCTCACTCCTCTGTCTGTGGTGGTAGCTCTTTCTAATTTTTTTCGTATATAGATATACAAGATTTAAGAATACATTGTTTTTTACTTCAAGTTGATTTAGTTTCTGATCAGGGC
The DNA here is from genome assembly GCA_034440635.1 of Lepas anatifera. Lineage (NCBI taxonomy): Eukaryota > Metazoa > Arthropoda > Thecostraca > Lepadidae > Lepas > Lepas anatifera. The sequence goes on from JAOTON010002176.1 coordinate 972,896, forward strand.
ACATCAAGAAATATACCTCAAAATTATAGCCTGGAACAGTTCGTATTAAATAAAAAAGGATTCTATAATTAATCTTAACATTGGTAGTCACAGAGTCTAAACCTAAGAAGACGCATCGCAGCTTTAAGACAAGCAAGCTGCTAGCGCATGAGTGAGATTTGTTTATGAAAATGATAAGCGTTTATTTTTAATACTTCGGAGTTCGGAAACGGTCCTTTCTCATAATAGAACAAACAATTCCAGAAGCACTTCATATATATGATATCATTATATAAAATAGTATATTAACCGTTATTTTTACTAGATTGTTTATTAGATTATCTACGTTGATAAGATATTTCATGACCAGCCTCCTCGAATCATAGTTCCAAAATGGGGCTAATACACTGATAAATATTCAGGTACATCCCTTCACCAAAATTCTCATAATATAATAGGTGAACAGATTTTGCATCTGTCCACAATAAGTGCTACACGGTTTGATAAAATGTTCACCGCAATAGTCTGAGCACAGAGGTGTCACTTATTATTTTCGCCGACTTTCGCACGTACGACCACCAACAAAATCTGACCACTTGATTTTTTACTATAAAGACCCTTTGCATTACTAGTTTTCTTACCTTTAGGCTAAAAAATACTTTTAATGGCATGTTTTACTGAGGTCCTCAGAGGATTTGCCTTAATATACCGCGATAAATACCACTTACGCACATACATGAACGTATACTGCGGGCACACAGGCAGACGACCGAGGTGCACTCAGGCAGGTTCGTGTTCAATGCAGAAAACTGCTGGCTGTGGTACTCTGCCAACTCTGGGATTCCATTGCTCGTCCTCTGAAGCTTGTCTTACAGCAGCAGGCGTAATTTGCGATAGTCACTGCCGAGGGGCAGCACCTGATTATTTCTGTTTTGCGTTCAGCTTGCTGGGGTAGGCTCTTCTTAAATTAGAAGATATTTTCACAGCAGGAACAAATGGGACCAAATAAAGGGTACAAATAAAATATCACAAGCCCACAATGAAAGCAAACAAGATATCACTGAATCTTGTTTTAAACATATGCAATATATATTCAAGAACAAAGACATCCTCAAAGACGATCTATAGTCTAGATCATGGGTTTGTGGAGGGGTCAGGTGGAACCATGCAAATTCATGTTTTTTATAAATTACAATACATTATTTCAACACTGGCCCACAATAGGAAACAAATATTCCAAATTTCAGGTCTATGGGAGAATCAGTCTGATTGGGTTCATCCCATTCAAACTAACAAACAAAATGATCATACACAAGTTGGTCCATTGGGACGATAGCTTGATGATACACAGCAGCTACAAAAGACAGGTTTTCTAGTAAACAAATTTTCTCTTTGAAGTGACCCGCGTAATCTTTCATATATTCTTCCAGGAAAACACAAAAAATTGCATCACCCAAGACTGCCCCCCTGTCATTCCTACATGACTATCCATACTCTTTGTTGACAATTATATTGTTGTATTGGGTACACTCCTAGTGTTTCAAATCATAATACATCTTATCCTAGTTTTCCTTCAGTTCATTTTTAATATCAATTATAAAAAGCATGCAGATGGGCATTTTCAGAGGGCAGATGGATGAATTCATCTGCAGATGGGCATGAATGCAGATGGGCATTTTCCGAGGGCAGATGGATGAATTCATGCTACAGTCACCTTCATGTCTGGAAACAAACAGTAGCACTTGAAATATGAGTAAATGGATCTGATAAGTAGATAGGAGTACACTGACTTCTATGTACTGTATGGTACCAAAATAAATGGAAATCTGTTTCAATCTGTAAAATTAATCAAAAACATTTTCATACTTAAAAGAAGGTAAGCTAAGCAGCAAATGCACTAGCATGCAGACATTGTGCAGAGCCAGTATTTGTAACAGGTAGAAATTTGTAATTCAAATTACAAGCTTGATATAGACTTTTACTAGAGTGCACAAATATTGTAAATATAAAGTTAGACCAAAAAGAGAGGGAATATGGGCAATTCAAAAATAATATGCTTAAATAATCATTGGAGAATTGCCATCACCAAATAATTTTCACCTATTTTGGTACACAAGTTCACCTGTGCAAGAATAAAATGAGGACTTTTTGGCATTGACACTGCTCATAAGCCTTGTTCCGTCTGCCAGCACAGCCTTGTCCGTGAGCCCTCGAGCCTCTGCTCTAGAAAAGAAATACCACAACTGTCTCTAGTATGTGCTATGGCTAATCAGACAAAAATGAACCAGAATACTTATCTACCAATCACAAAAAAAGTATGCTACCACTGTTGTGCTGTTACTGTTTTTCCAGCAGCACCACAGCAGGTAGCCAGCCTGTAAATCTAAGATTGGTTCTAAGATTGGTTCTCAGGGAGAGGCTATAGCCATGTGACAGACTCAATCCAGTGTGCAAAGTATGGCATTTTCAACGAGATCTCGTCAGGGTGAGTGTCCTAGGAGACAAGAGTGAGTGGTGTGAAGTTCATCAACCTGGTGTGAATTTCCTAGACTGGTGCAAGGAAGGTGACACTGAAAACCAAACAAATAATGGCTGAATGGTTATAAAGACACAGGAGGGGACCTTATAACAAGTATTTAACTAACTAATACAAGAGGTAGCATTGCATTGTGTGGGTAGGAAAGGGTGCATTTTTCTCTATGGTATATAGCAGTTTGGTGTGAATTTTTGGTGTCTGGCAGTGCAATGATTTTAGGTGGCTGGTGTGACTCGTCCTAGCCTGCTGCCATACTTTGCAGACTGGGACTCAATGCTGCTCGCTGATTGGTGTTGACAGACGAAACGAGACCACAGCTATAACAGTGGGCCAAAATGAATAGTTATCAATTAAGCATACAATTTTCTTTTTGGCAACTTCATGAACCTAATAAATGCAGAGCAGAAACATTAAATGCATTGCCCATACTTGATAGGATTAGTGTTTGACTAACTCACTACACTCACTACACAAAACCTCAATAAGGATTGGTGGCCAGCAAAGATGGATGGCAAAAATTCAAATTGTTTCATTAACTTTTCACGCATAGATTTTTTACCTCTAAGAAAATCTCAATTGACCACATCAAAGGCTCAAAATATTCTACGGGCAGATTACCGACGATATGTTGATCCACGAGAACGGAGAGCCGACAATCTCCTTGTCCGAAAAACCAGCCAAAGCTTTCTTCATGCCTCAAAGGAGGCTCTTCTGGATCGCGCTACCCGTATCTTTTTATTGTATCATTTTAGCTGCAATGCAATCATGCAATAACGAACAATTATTAATTATAATCTTTAGGGTATTCGGGCCTGACCGCAGCGCTAATTAGTGTTATAGAATTTGTATTCATATCTTCGCGTTTGCCGCGGTTTTTGAAATGGTGAATATCGATAGTACATTGGTAGCCATGATGACATCACATTGATGTAAGATAAGCCCACGTGACCAGATCCTATAAGGACTGGGCTTCTGATTGGTTGATGGTATTTCTTTAAAGTCTTATATTTCTCTTTCAAAAGCGTTTTGGAAATATGTTTTTTTAGAATAATTTTTGATGTTATAGGTTTTAGCTACTGATTTGCTTTAAAAGAAATGTTTGACATTTTTTCATATATAAATTGATAGCTATAGCCGGGCCTACGTCACTTTATCGTTACCATAAGGACTCGGTAAAGTCGTCTATAAATGTTGACTTTGAGGCCGATTTTCAGGCATTTTGAGCCTGAATTTGCAAAAATGAGAATATGACTTCTGAAACAACTTTTTGTAACCTTTTGACCTAGCCAATAAAATTTTTGCGACAATGTCCCTTTAAGAAACCACAATAAAAATTTTTTCGACAATGTCCCTTTAACCATGTGATAATTCAGTAAATTTTTCCTTTATTCTCTTACTAAACATGATAATGTACTATTTGTCTTTTGTGCGCCGTCTATGGCTACCATAAAATTTTTTGTCTATTACGAGGAAATATTGTTGTTGATATTAATAATTTTCAAATTTGATTAGTGCAAAATAATAGAATGCCGTTTTGACACGAATCAAAGAAGACATTTTTTGCTACTAGCTTTGTTTTTCCACAGACCCATACTTGGCCTCCATATTTGGAAATCCATACCTGGACATTAGCCCTATTGTTTGTGCGTGTGTGTTGGTTGGCTGTTGGTGGGAAGGGAGGTTGAGGTGGGTTTTTACCTAATTGTTTTTGGAGAACTACCTCGGTATGTAAAACATTAATTTTCAGTTCCTTCATCCAGTGTATCAACTTGCATCATTCTTCATAAACATCCAAAAACAGTCCTGTAGTCACATGGCAACTGCAAAAGTGATGTCAAATTGCTCCTGTGCTTTGGTGATTTACATCCATACACATATATATTGACAATATACATGCATAAAGCATACACTCCTGTACTAAAGGGACATGAGCTCATGCATCGAGGAAAACACGATTGCACCATAAGGCTGCAAAAAAGCCTCCCCAACGCGGGGCCCCTAAATTACGCCGGGGAGGTACCACAATACGTGCAAAACGGCTCTCCAAGTTTAATTTGATCTTAAGGCTCTTGAAGGTATTTGTGTCCTGACCTTCCCTGATAAAACTTAGGTAAGCTTATTGATTGAATGTTTAAGGATGAACTGAAGGGAGGTGTGATACAGCTTGAATTTGGATTGATGTATAGTTTCTTAGGTACCTTTTAAGGGTTTAGCATGCAAACGTTTCCTCAGAGAGCATTGTCTGATAATTGTGGCCATTTTTCATGATAGTAGGTAAGGATTTCCTGAAGCTATAGTTCATACTTTATGTTGATTTGTTAATGTAATGATGATATAAATTTGCTTAATATGTTTGGCTCTTAATCCACAAGAAATTAGTATGTTTAAAAACCAATAAGTGGGAAAAAGGCTGCCAGGACCAGGCCAGGACCACATCTTTCTCGCCGGGACTAGGCGGGGACCGAGAAATGTTGGCTGGGACCGGGACTGGGACCAGTTTTTCCCAAAAAGTCCCACCTCTAATAGAGACACTGCCCTAGAATTGTCTTTTCATATTTTAGAGCTGCTGTGTTAAAAGAAATCAACCAAGTGTGATAAGAAGCTAAATAACTGGAAGGCACAAGGCAAAAACCATGTGATAAATCATAGAAATTACAATAGATTTTTCTGTAAGCAAATATTTTATTTTGTATTCATTGTGCCGTCTGCAGCTACTTTATCAAATTTGATTATAAATAGTAAATATGACTCTATTGAGACTATTCTGTTGGTTGAAAGTAAGGTGGTGGTGGTGGGGATCATACAAACTTTTATCATTATATTACTTAGGTAAAAGAGTATATTACCTTGCCATACCTTGCAAGGTATGAGGGAGTTGTTTGTTTTTACAGAACAAGTTATGTGGATGGGGATGATCATGTAAGGTATTGGCATGTAGCAGGGTTGTAAGCATGTCATGTAAGCATTGGCATTGGCATGTATGTATGGGGCTGGTTTTTAAGCTTAAATTCTATACAAGATTGAGATTGCTCCAAATATATTTTGAAATGTAACATGCCACTTACAATTTCACAAGTCATTTGAAATTTCAAGTAGCCTCCAGTGTACTCCACAGAGTCGACCGGACTTTGTGACGCCTGCCTCCGCTTGCGTCAGCCATGCTTGTTGGTGCCCACTGTATATTGTGCACGCCACCGGGATTGTGCTTGTCGCCACACCGCTTTCTTGCCCAGCGTCTGTTGCGTCTCTGCCCGCCGTCTGTTGGATTTCCTCCTCGATGACCGTTCCTAGCAACCTGTCTCCCCCACTGTCCAGTCTTGTTTCCGCTGAGCTGTCAGTGTCAGCGTCCATGGACTGTGGGGTCTGATGGTGCCCAGCTGCTGATTTGTTGCTGCCTGTGTCCGCTGGTGGTGTGAGGACGACTTCGTTTTTATTGCCTTTTTTAACCTGAGTGTTGTGAGTACCAATAATCGTGTGATGGCTTCAAGTACTGATTCGTAGGCCAACCAACTCTGGTTGATCATGGACATGCTTCTGGTGCTGCTGTAGGAGTTGCAATCAGAATCCTTTATGAAATTGATTGTTTTGGTGACTGCTCTTGTCATTATTGCATATGCTCACTGGCATTCATTTCTATCAGATTGAAAAATGGCATTCTGGGGTTGAACCTCTGAACATCTTATGATGTTCTCTCCTGGTTGTGCCATCCTATTTTCTGGCTCCTGCCTTGTTTCGTGGCATCTGTGCCCTGTCTTGTACCTCTACCTACTGGATGTGCTAGACTGCTGACACCCAGTGGTGGATCTAGCCAGTCGGTTTGGGAGGGGCAAGCCAAAGTCAAAAGTAAAAAAAAATCACGCCGTGAAGGCTGCTCCATTATATAACTTGCCAGTCTAATTTTCGGTATTTAAGGCGAAAAGCAAAAGAAAAGAAAAACGTCACAGGATTAAAAATATGGGCTCGAGATACTTTTTCCAGTCCGAGGCCTAATATTTACACTGAACTTAACTGGTTCTGTTTGAAGTTGAGAGTTGAAGCATCTTGCTTATAAACTAAAAAGGGGTCGGGGAAAAAAGGAGGTCAATCACTTGGGGGGGCAAAAACATGCTGACCTTTCTCAAGATCACTAGCTCCCCAGGGCCAGATCTCCTTCACCCCCACATACTTCATGATGCTGCAGACTCCCTATGTGTCCCCCTCTCACTGTTGTACCGGAAGTCCCTTGATACCGGTACAATTCGGAAGGGATTGGAAGCTTGCATCTGTTGTGCCTATCTACAAGAAGGGAGACAAGCATAACCCCAACAACTACCGTCCTGTGAGTTTGACGTCGGTAGCCTGCAAGATTCTGGAATCCCTGGTGAAAGACAGACTCTTTGATCACCTAAACAGAAACGATCTCTTGTCAATACACCAACATGGGTTTCGCCCCAAACGATCATGTGTGTTGGAAACACTCAACGATTGGACACAAATTCTAGAGGATGGCTCACCTGTTGATGCAGTCTACCTTGATTTTAGGGAGGAGTTTGATGCTGGCCCTCATGAGCGCCTCTTGAGAAAGCTTGAGGCTTACAGAGTTGGTGGTAAATTACTCCTATGGATTCGGTCCTTTTTGTCGGATCGTCGACAGCGGGTAGTCGTCGAGGGATCAACATCTGATTGGAGCAAGGTTGTCAGTGGAGTGCGGGCCCTGTGCTTGGTCCCCTGCTATTCTTACTGTTCATTAACGACCTGCCTGACTCTGTCCGATCATACATCAAGATATTGGCCGATGACACCAAACTTTATGCCAGAGTGGACCAAATCTCCTCAGTAGATTCCCTCCAGTCAGACATCGACCGAGTACAGTCCTGGTCGTCTACATGGCAGATGCCATTCAATAGAGAGAAATGTGTTGTCTTGCACATCGGGAGCAACATCATTCCTCACAGACATCAGATGAGCGGCACCACACTGAATGCAACGGACACTGAGAGAGACCTAGGTGTCATTATGGATAGGGATCTCAAGGTCCGGCAGCAGGCAGCGACTTCTGTCTCCAAAGCAAACAGAGTATTGGGAATCATCAAGAAGTCGTTTGCCAACATCGATATCTTTACTTTACCTCTTCTGTACAAGACGCTTGTCCGTCCATTGCTAGAATATGGTAATGTATGCTGGGGGCCCTTTAACCGCTCCGATCAGATGCTTGTTGAGAGGGTCCAGCGTCGGGCCACTCGCACGATCAGCACATTGAGAGGTTTATCTTACCCCGAGCGCTTGCATGCCCTGAGGCTTCCCTCGCTCCACTACCGGCGTCGTCGAGGGGATATGGTTAGGGCCTTCCAGCTACTTCATGGGCTTATAGATCAGAGGTGTTCCCAGTTTTTCCTCTTGGATAGAGGCTCGTGGACACTAGGCCACACTAGACACACACGTGGACACTCGCACTCGTGGACACTAGGCCATGTCGTGATCACCACTTCTCACAGGATCTTTGATTACCGGGTGTTTTCTAATGTATTCATGGCCGCTGATCACGATTTTCTGGTCGAAAATGTCGAATTCGAAAAATATTTGCCCGCGCAAGCTGTTTGAAATTCTTCCGGTTTGCCAAAATTTCGATGTTTTCATATCTCACGGACCATGAAATGCAACCAATGTATTGGAAAGGCTCCAGAACTTTAAAACCATTCAATCTGAACAATTTGAAACCTTTTTGACTCCTTGAAATATATATTTACCTGGAAAAGTACCTTCGAAAGACAGGGATGTTTGAGCTTAAAAAAGATGATAATAGATGGCGCGCATGACGCAGCCGTCAATCAGTGTCCCGCTACGTCGCTTATGACAAGAAGCTATTAGCCAAAGGAGCTGGATATAGGATTTGAGCCTATTATGAATTCGATGAATGAACATTTACCTTCATAAGATGATCTAGATTTCTCTCGCTTGCAGTTTTCAATATAATTGGTAATGGTTGCTTTCAAAGCAGGTCAAATTAGGATGAGCCAGCCATATATAGCTTAGGTATCTAAGCATGTAGTCACTGCGGAAAAATTTCAAGCATTAAAATGTATGCAAGACCCAGTCGATTATGTTCAGATTAGTCTTGCTATCACCAGCAAGGAGAATACCGTATCTCGGGAAAAATGAAGCTACACGACACCCAGCTTGCCGTCAATACATGCCGTTGTCGGTCGAATTATGATGCTGCGGTTTGAAGAGACGGAGGCCAGTGAAGCGGACGAATTTCATGTTTCAATAGCTTTAATATTCGAACCGACCGCTGATGAAGTTACCGAGACTTACAGAAGAGCATCTGTGCCAGCAAGAAACAAGTACTTTTTCTTTTTCTTCTTGTTGAGGTCGGGTTGTCTCTCTCTGATTATGAGGGCTTCATAGATGGGCAGTTTTCACCGGTCGGTAGTTTGTCGTATGGTGCGGGTGTATTCACAATCGCGACAGCGCTTCAGCGACAGACATCACAATCGCGACATCACCCGGAAGGACTTGGTCGACAACACCCGCACCATACGACAAACTACCGACTGGCGAAAACTGCCTATCTATGAAGCCCTCATAATCAGAGAGAGACAACCCGACCTTAACAAACAGAATAAGATATTAACAACATGCCTGGAGCTGTATTAAAGCTTCAAGCCAAATGGTGCATTTGTATTATGCATCGTTTTAGAATGTCAAGAGTTAGTGATTTTGTTTGATATAGGAAGTGTTTTCGGTCTCTTCAATTGAAAGTTATCTCCAATGTTATATCATGTTTTGGTTCTCGTGAATTTCAAACGACAATTGTCTGCATAAAACAGGAAGGGAGTGTGCAAGGAAAGTTATTTATATGTACTACTGATGATGAATAATGTTATTCGAAAGCTCTATTTAGATATAACCTATTTTCAATGCAATTTGCTTACCTTATATTCCAACTAGCAGAGGGAACGAGAAAAAGTGTTTAGAGAAAAAGAAAAGACAGAGAAAAAAACTCGTAAAGGCTCGATTTGCGGTTGAATTCAACAACTTTTGTATCTATATATATATATATATATATATATATATATATATACATATATATATATATATATATATATATATATATATATATATATATATCCAAGAGAAAAAACACAAATGGACTAGACGTTAAAAACAGGTGAGATAAGACGTCCACGATGGCACATAGCTCGGGCAATATGTGGCGGGGCGCAGGCAGGCAAGCAGCCGAGCGGCAGACCGCACGGGCGGCTCACAGCCGCAACACAGTGGCACATCAGCAGGACAGAGCGCTGTACTCAGAACATAGATAAGAAAGTTTTGTGACACTGACTGGCATAGTCCGGGGAGGGGAAGGGGGCGGTGGCGTGCAGGCTCCGGTTGTCTCCATTGGAGATTGCTACTCTGTCGGGATGCGGTTGGCGCGTCGTGTGGCGCAGGCTATCTCCGTTTGAGCTCGCTTCTCTGTCGAGATGTGGTTGGCGTGTCGTGTGGCGCGGGCTATCTCCGTTGGAGTTCGCTACTCTGTCGGGAGGTGGTTGGCGCGTCGCGTGGCGCGGGCTATCTCCGTTGGAGATCGCTATTCTGTCGAGATGTGGTTGGCGCGTCTTGTGGCGCTGGTGCTATTCACCCGTGCTGGTTTTTCTCCGTTGAAGACCGTGATTGGCAGGGGTGAAATGTCCTGCAGCCGGATGAAATATCGCAGACCATTTGTGGGAGCGGGAGATCTGAGAGTTTCTCATGTGCACTGTGAGCGATGCTCCGGTACTTCAGAAGCGGCACGGAGGATGCTCCTGTTCGGACTATATCCGTCATTTCGACGCACACTGCGAAGACAGAAGAGGGGAGCAACTGATACTATTACAATTAATCATACATACTGGTCATTTTTTCCGTCCAAGTACCTTGAGGACTTATTTCTCTTATTTTGGAAATGGTTGTACGTATTTTTATGTTATCAGTCTTGTGACGACTAACCTATGCCAGTGAGAAGCTTTGTGCCGTGCGAAAACTCGAAAATTGGTCCAAAAGAACTCAATAAGATGTAACTTCGCTCTGTATTTTTATCTATTTAATTAGGATACCTTTGACTAGCGGAATGCTAGTACACATGTCCTTTTTGCCGTAAGGCACTCTTCTTTGTTCTCGGCTCTGTATCTTTTTGCACTCTCAAATATCGCACTAGCCCAAGATCCTCTCAGTTTCCTGTTTTCAAGCTGACATTCGCCGTGGAAGAGGATGGATGATTCTATTCCTGGCATTCCGCCAGTCCACGCCCACCGATTTGTATCAGTTATGAACTCTGTATGCTTTAATGGCGACTGTGTACTATTTTCAGCGCTAACCTTTTATTCGATGCTATTTTCAGATTTTGGATCACTCTCTGATCTCATTTCCAGATATATGGGTTAAGCGACTCAAACATGGAAAACGTGATCACATTGTCAAGTGAAAACTTGGTAAATTCCAACACATTCCAGATTAGTGGTAAGTGACCAAAAAAGAAACGGGTCGTTAAGTTTCCAAATTTAGAAAAAAATGTGCAGAAAGCCCAGCATTTTTCTGATCAACTAGCTAAATTTTGTTCGTAGTGTTGCATGCATTTTGGTGTCAGTTGTTGAAAATATAAATAAATAAGACAGCTAAAAAAGGCTGTCAAATTTCAAGTTTGAGATGTCGGTTTTTACTTCCTCCGGGCGTGGGTTTCCCGCAAGATCCTGAACGTCAGGGCACAGTCCTGGGTGGTGCCCGGTGGTGGTGCCCGACTGGGTTGTATAGGACTGAGTATGTTTATATTGTGCGGTGCGATGACGCCCCGTCTGGCGCCACCCGCAGTGGCTGAGGATGGCACGGCGTCGGCCATCGGACTGCCCGTCAGTATGCTGCCGAGCGAGGGCGGCTATGTGCTGAAGCAGCTGGAGGATGGCTCCACCCTGCTGCTGGACACGGTCAGCTCAGCCGACCGCACTGACCGGCGCGCCCCCTCACTGGGAGCTCGGCGCCGGACTGCTTGGTCGCTTGTGATGTGCGCTGTGTGGGCATGGGCTTAATGCTGTTAGTGTGAGCTGCCTTTCTTGACATATAATTGCACTTGGTGGCTTCTTCTGAAAGTTAGACAGTAAAGAGCTGCTCAATTAAATGGCTTAAAATGTATTTTCTACTAAGCAACATATGCGAGTTATAATATTTCATCGGAATTATAGAAAAGAAGCCCTGTTTGGTCTGTTAGCACAGTTTTGTCAGCAGGACTTCTAACCTCCCCTCCAGAAAAGAAACTTCAGCGCCACAATCGCATCTAGTATCTGCTAACCCAAGAAAAAGGAAACATAAGACTGATCTACTGATCGCAAAATGATAGGCTACCACTGTCGTGCTGCTTCGGTTTTTTCAGCAGCTTAACAGCAGGCCGTCAGCCCGTAAAACCTGTAACTGTGCACTGTGCTGACTTAACTAACTTAAAATTGTGTTGACAGATGGGATAGGGCTAGAGATTTCAAGAGTGTGGGGTGCATTCTGTTCGTGTGCGCAAACTTCGTACGTTTTATAGAGAGTCCCGGGCTCCAGTTCGACCAGATACAGACTTTGTCGCCTTCCCTTTTAGATTTTCTGGGCCACCTTCCCCCCCCACCTCTGAACCTGTAGAACTGGCAGTGTTTGGATGTCGTAAAGCAAAAAAAATCCCAAAAACCCCCGTCAGCCCAGATTAATGCTTTCTAAATCATTGCCTTCTGCAACGCATCCGTTTTGCCTCTGACTAAAAATGATTCCTTAGCCATATCAGCACAACTTATTCAGTATTGTAAATGCTGTTAGCATCGTACCTCACATGTTATCTGTTCTCCCAGGGCTTCTGTAAGCAGGCTATAGTAACCTGGCTGTGCGTGGGTACGCGTAGATATTTTCGATAGGCTTTCAGTGCAACACGATGGGACTGTGACTCTGCTCTGTGCCGGCAGATGTCTCTGGTGGGCCGGCCGAGCGGTGTCGTTACTCTGTTCTGTGCCGGTAGATGTCGTTGGTGGGCCCGCTGGGCGGTGCAGTCGTGCTCCAGAACAGCAATGAGCTGCCGCGGTTAGACCTGCGGTCCAGTGGTGTGCTACAGTACCGCGAATCCACGGAGGTAGGGGCGCTCCCGGCACTGCGACCGAACCCATTGGCATTGGACGGTACTGTCAAGTATTTTGTTATGGGAATTTGTAGCGTACAATGCTTGAGAAATGCAATGATGTTGTGTTTTTAGTTTCAATTTTAAATCCTACACTGATGTTAACAGATATGATGAAAATTTTGCACCTTTTTCTATGGTTTTGAACTAAGATGGTTATAATACATCTCACCAAAACCCTCGGATCAATGTTTCGTGTGTTCTCACGATTTGAGGTGAAACAGCGTGTATTTAGACCGTAATCTCGCTCCGCCCGTGCTTCTGCCGTCGCCAAACGGCGGCCTCCAGCCGTCAGGCCCATAGGGCTGGGCTTAGTAGGCACATATGCGCTAGCACGCTCACAAAACGCCGCTACTCCGTAATGTGTGTTTGGATAGAATTGAGAGGTGAAACTAGGGCTCTGTTTTATTAAAAGGTGTAACTTATCGATGGCGGTGTCGAAGTAGCGTGATTCAGCGTAGAAATTTGATATAATGCCTTTATCTTGTTTCATAAAAATGGAACGCAAAATAAAGCTGTGTTCTTTAAACTTATTCTGGTGTAAGTTACGCTGCGCTGGAACCATGTGTAGAATATTCACAGTTCTGTTTCATAAAAGAGGCAAATATAAAACAAAAAGTTAAAGTAAAACTGAAAAGTTCCAGGCCATATAGCAGCGTAACTGTGATCAGTAAATCATGCAAAGTGTGAAAATACAAAAACTCATCTGTAGTTTCAAATATAATCTGAAAACGCTGAGAACAAGGAAAAAGTTTTTTTTAAATGGTAAAATCGACCTGAAAATATTTAGGCTCTTTCAGTATCAAATTGAATTGGTATTTAGTAATATCAGACTGAGCTTTATTTTGTGTTCCACGGTCAGAAGTGTGTCGCCAAATTGATGCAAGAATACAAGCATGCTGATACCTTGATTTTTTAAATTCCTCTAATGAATCGATCTATCTTTGCAATTGAGGGAGTAAGGGCTCCTAAATAGGCTGACACTGGCACGATTGTGCAAAGCCGATTGAGGTTGAGAATCTAATTTAAGTTATGTCTTTCGGCTCTGCTTAGTCATTCGAAAAGGTGATGTTTGTAGTGCTTACAGCTGAATATCTTCAAGAAACTCGATGTTTTCGTATGGTGCGTTCGGGTTCTGAATTTTTAAAGCTGCTTGAAATTTATATTCATGCTGTTGTCTTTATTTTGGTATCCATTATACTGTAAACATCAATACACTTGGAGAGAAAATGACAACTAAATACGGTACATTTTCAGCATATTATCCTTGAACCCGGGTGGTGACGTCAAATTGTAACTATTTTTTCAGCGCTTTCGTGCTTTCAATACTTGCAGGACTTTCGCAGCTCCTTTGATATCGTCAACATCGAGGAATTTTAAAAATACCCTCACGTCTTTGCGATATATTTTGTCGGTAACGGCGGGTTTGCTTAAAATATACAAAGCAAGTTATCAAAGTAAGTTCATTTTTATTTTCTGCGATATAAATTAACCCATTCCAGTTTTCAGTTCCCAGTCCCATTGACAGCGGCTGACGCGGTGCCCAGACTGAGCAGTGTCCTTCCAAACTCTCTATCCTTGCTGTTTGAGCCCCCTCCTTTCATTCCTCGCATAATAAATCTCTAGAATGCCGTCGTCTGCGGCAGGCGGTGCCGCCGGCAGCGGTGGAGGGCGAGCAGCAGGAGCAGGTGAAGCAGGAGCCGGCGCTGCCGGAGGAGGAGCAGCTGGCGGCGGTGGAGCGGCTGCTGGCGGAGGGTGCGGAGGAGTCGTCTCCGCCGCAGACGCTGCAGCGGCACCTGCCGTCGGCGCTGCTGTTCCCGGAGGAGGTGGACCCGGAGCCGCCGGGACCGGTAGGTGGCAGCAATGGGCCCGGGCCCGGGGTCTGATCACTGCACTCAGCACGGCTGCGCTGCAAAGTAGGTTTGGGTGCGGGATGGCAAATATATCAGAAGAGGAGATAGATAGATCTAGAACATTTAGCGAGGCACGATATTCATGGATGAATGATCATAGAAAATTTCATGGGACAAAGCATGAGTTGCGGGCATGAGAGAGGAGAGAGAGAGAGAGAGAGAGAGAGAGAGAGAGAGAGAGAGAGAGAGAGAGAGAGAGAGAGAGAGAGAGAGAGAGGAGAGAGAGAGAGAGAGAGAGAGAGAGAGAGAGAGAGAGAGAGAGAGAGAGAGAGGAGAGAGAGAGAGAGAGAGAGAGAGAGAGAGAGAGAGAGAGAGAGAGAGAGAGAGAGAGAGAGAGAGAGAGAGAGAGAGAGAGAGAGAGAGAGAGGGCATAGAAGAGTAAATTCTTACTTTTGTGCTCTCTCGCTCTCTCAAAAGTGTCCATGCGAGATAAGGCGGAAAGCATGTAATGCAAGTGTGTTTGCAAGATTAGGCTCTTCACCATTATAAGTGAGTGGAGGACTAGACCCGGGTGTGGCTCTCCACCTAGAACCTTGGATTTATAAGTGCTGCTTGCTTCTCGGCTCTGAATCCCACCTCGTCCTGCAGTAATCTGTGGTGGACAAGATTTTGTGCAGCACTGAATTTTTATATTTTAGCGAGAGGAGCTTAAGACCACCCTTCCTCGCTGAAAATGTGGAACGTTTCGTTCAGGCGCCTTGGCGATGCCCGAAATGCAACAAGCAGCTGAACGTGTGGAAGCGGTATCTGAACCACGTGAGGAGCCACGACTACGAGAAGCCTTTCAAGTGCGCCAAATGTTCAGACTCCTTCAACTTTGAGGTAGGTGTCGAGAAAGCATTGTGATCACCGTGAGTAGGACCAATAAATCCTTCTCACGATGCTTGTCATCATGGGTGTACTCTCAACAAGTTTAATGGAAGTCATGCTGAACGGAATTAGCACTCCGGATGGTTCTCTCTTCCCCTGCTTCACTGGCGCTCCACATTCGTTAGAATCTCTCTATGGGGCCCAGTAAGGATTTTTCAGCGCGCAGATCATCTGTTTATGTCTTGCCTGATGAAATTTTGCGTCAGATGAAAAATGTTTTGATGATCAATTAGTCACCGAAAGAAATTCAATGTGTCTGGATTACGGACTTTTGACTCTTTTGGCTCTTTTGATGTAGCAGTGTTGAAGCTTAACTTTACGGATAAAGTACGAACACGGGCATTAGGTGGAGATGTGTGACGGACTCGTTTGCTTTTAACGGACCGGGGCCTCTGATATCGGCTGCGCAGATGAACTATAAGCTGCACATGGCGGGTCACAATACGGAGGACCTGTCCTGTCCCGAGTGTGACCTCGAGTTTCGGCGCGCCGCCTCGCTGCGGGCGCACCTCAACCAGCACGCGGTGGACGAGATGGTTGCCTGCCCCGTCTGCCAGCACGAGTTCGAAACTCAGGCGAGTGGAGCCGATACTGCGCCGCCAGGCATGTCGGCTGTTTGTCAAAAATCGGGTGGCCTCGGCGCGTGTGGTGGAGCTGACATGTTATGTGGAGTGGTATACTTAACCGCTGAGCATTTAGCTGGTTGTGTTCTGCTTGACGCACAGGGCTAGACTGCTGGTTGGCAATGTAACGGTACAGTGTATGTGGGTGACGGTACAGTATGTATGTATGTATGTGGGTGACGGTACAGTGTATGAGTGTGACAGTACGGCGTGTGTCTTCAGGCGCTGCTGGAGCGACACCAGCCGGTACACAGTTTGCTACCGGCGGCGTCGGAGATCCCGCCTGCCACCGTGATCGAGATCCGCGCCCAGCACGCCTGCAGCTCTTGTCGCACAGAGTTCCCCTCGGAGGAGGCCCTGGAGCAGCACGTCCGCCAGCACGAGACCGTGAGTGGCGCAGCCCTGCTCCAGCGGTAACACCGCCTGCTCCCTGAGTGTCTGTAATACCACCTCTATACAGACACCACGCTGTGAGATGTCATAGCCGATGCTTGCATGCGGGTAAAGTCACGCCGCAACAGAGCCTACTCAGTCATTTTCCGATATGCTTTACGTGTCGTTCAGCCAGAACGTGAACCGGTCATCACGAGTGTGAGGCGAGGGGTGATCTGCTGTGCTGAGCTGCTGACTATGTTGTCGTCCAGGTTCGAAACCTGCTGCAGACCAGCCAGCAGCGGCGGCCCAGCCGTCAGACGCTGCGCGCCAGTACGCACTGCTTCACCTGCAACAAGTCCTTCTCCAAGCCGGCCCTGCTGCGTCGTCATATGCTCATCCACACCGGCGAGAAGCCCTTCAAGGTGGGTGCCAGCCGACGGAGCGGGAGACGATTCTGGTCGGCAGGTGGCAGCAGTGTTGCCAGCGGAGATTGAGGGTCAGGATTTCAGGGGCAAAATCGACTTTTCAACCCATTTCTATCCAGCCAAGACCATAGGGTTCGTGTGTCAAAAAGTTACTTCAGGAGGCGGGATAGGTTGTCCCCCTCTCGTCGTGGCGTTGCCCATTACTGGTGCATGGTTTCAGTGAAGAAAGGATCCATTGATCTGTTTCAGGCGTGTAGCGTGAGTCAATCGCTAGGAAGTTGTCTATTTTTTAGCATCAGCTTTGTACCTTTTAATTGAGGGGGATCTTTTTAGTATGGAATACTTGATGCCGGGGCAGGAAGCGCCCATCCGGCGCGCCGCCGCACTTCAGTCTCATCTCGCCGAGTGGAAGGCCACCTGTATCTCTTGTGAATGAACTATTCAAACAAATTATGGGTTTTATCTGGAAGGGGCAAGGCAGACACGGCCCAGCAATTAAACCTCTGCCACTCTTTTTACTGCGTTTCAGTGACTTTTCATGGTGATGGGATTGCTGATCTGCCGTGTGAATATACGTCGGTTCGCTTATGTTTGTGAACCGATTCTCCTCTACAGTGTGCTGACTGCGGTCGCGCCTTCAACCAGAAGAACGCGCTAAAAATTCACATCGAGGCCAAGCACAGTCTGCTGCGGCCGCACCAGTGCGACATCTGTAAAGTGAGCTTCGGCCAGCGCGGCAACCTGCGCAGTCACGTGCGGCGCGTGCACAACCTGGCCGAGGAGCGGCAGCGAGTGTACAAGTGTCCGGTCTGC
This sequence comes from Lepas anatifera, assembly GCA_034440635.1. Taxonomy (NCBI): domain Eukaryota; kingdom Metazoa; phylum Arthropoda; class Thecostraca; family Lepadidae; genus Lepas; species Lepas anatifera. The sequence continues at coordinate 990,586 of JAOTON010002176.1, forward strand.
GCCTGTGGCTTCGCCCGGCCCGGCGTACTGGCCAGCCACATGAGGCGCATGCACTCGGACGCCGACAGCGGCGCGGTGGCGCCTCACTCCCTGGCTGATACGCTGCGGCAGCTGCTGCAGTACTCGGCCGAAAACGAACAGGCGCGCCACCGCATCCATGCCTGCCTGCAGGTCAGTTCGGTTCATACAGGTCAGTCTTAGACCATTCAGGTCTGCCCCAGTTCAAACAGGTCAGTCTCGGCTCCTGCGGGTCGGTCCCGGCTAAGAAAGGTCAGGTACTGGTTAGGATTAGCTATCGAAGGCTGGTCTTGGAACATGCTGATGTTTTCCAGCATGTGCAGTTTGAGCGCGGGTCTGTCCCAGCTCTTGGATATCAGGTACAGATCAGCCCCAGTCCATGGAGGTCAGGGGCAAGTTAAGCGGTTGTCGCACCAACGTGGTTATAATGTATAATGATTGTTATTAATCAGTCTACAATGGAGAGATGTTTGTTTCTTCAGGAAAAACGAACTTCTAACATCCTCCATATGTTTGTTTTCCGTAAACGTTCTTGAAGCGCAAGAAAAATTGGAAGAGGCTATTTCCATTCTAGAATTAAAAAGGCATACAATTATGCACGATGAGAATACCTCACACATTAAAAGCAAATGATGGTTTAAGTCTAATTCAGCAGATTTTTGCGTCTGCAGTGACGAAGTCAATTATGCATAAATACCTGCTTGAAGGCTGTGTTTCCTGTCACAAAGCGCATTCCTGCCGGTATAGCTGTGTTTCCCCGCCTCATCCTGTGGCCCCTTTGCAGGAGATCGAGCGCTCGGGTATGCTGACGGGGACTGAGCTGACTGACTTGCTGGAGACGGTGAAGTCTGCGGCTGGAATCGGTGCTGAGGCTGACGCCCAGCCGCCGGACCCTGCTTCTGAGGCTCAGCCGACGTCGATGGAGGCCGAGGAAGAGTCTTCAGAGGTGGCCGAAGCTGTGTCTGTTGAATCTCAGCTCACCGGCGAACAGGAGATGGAAGCGGAGACGGTGGACAGCCCGCGCGCTCTGTCAGAGGCTGTAGAGCACCACCTGTCGGTGCCGGATGTGACGGACGACGCCGGTCCTCTGCCTGAGGTCGCACACCACGCTGCTGCCCCGCCAGAGGTCACCGACCATCCAGTCACGGTATCAGAGACCAACGGCAAGGCGCCCTCACTCTGCGACGCCAGCGACGCCGTGTCTCCGCTGTCGGGGACCGTGTCCCACCTGCCTGCGTTGCCGACGGACAGCTCTGCAGGGGCGGCAGAGCCTGCAGCAGGACTGCTGGCCGCCGTTTCAGCGACTGCGGTGGTTGTGGAGGACGGGTCCGGTAGTCATCCTACTGAGGAGGTGCGGTCCGGCGCCGGCGCTGCTGTGGAGGCGGGTCCAGCCCCCGCTGCCTGTCCCGATCCGTCGTGGGCGGGCGCAGCTGAGGCGGTTGCGGTAGCTGCCCAGAAGCCGGCGCCGACAACGGCGGCTGGCAGAGACAAACGTCCGGCCATCGTCACCGTGGTCGACAAGGTTGAGGACGGCCGCCAGCGCACCCACCTGGTGAGGGTGCGCTACGAGGACACGGTGCGCTGGTTCCAGTGTCTCTTCTGCGCCAAAGAGTTCCGCAGGGCCTACGACCTAATCAGGCATCTCCGCATCCACACTAAGGATAAACCGTACAAGGCAAGTTAGACGTCGCGCGCATTAGCTGGAAATCGGCTATATATGCATACCTAAGATTGCGTTGAGGTTCATGATAAGTCTTTGTTTTGATTTTAGCTTTTGAAACGGTGTCGTTGGCCGCATTTTCCAGAATTCGTATCAATCGTGAAAGTACATTTACTTATGTTAAGTTCATCTATGTAGTGAGCTCTACTGTATCAGTTTTTCAGACTCAGATCAGGCTGTAGTAGGTGACCACGAAATAGCAGTCATAGTGGGCGTGCAATCGTGTCGGTGGTCGCCATCACTCAATTTCGAGCAGAATTTTATACCAGCCCTGCCACAATGAAGCTAATTCAGTGCAAAAATATAGTCCAAGACCGTTATATTCGCCATGTTCCGTGCAAAGGCTAACCCTCAGAATGCACTATGTTGATACCAGTGGATTTTGTTGCTGCCGTGCTTCCTTTGGATGGAGCTCTCACTTTACCGTTACTTATCCTGCGTCACAAACCCCGCCGCTTACCCCTGCTGCCCAGTGGCGGCGCTGTGACCGGGGCTGACCTGACCCCTGTGAGAGGGCGGCTGTGGGTACCTCTGCTGCCCAGTGGCGGCGCTGTGACCGGGGCTGACCTGACCCCTGTGAGAGGGCGACTGTGGGTACCTCTGCTGCCCTGTGACGGCGCTGTGAACGGGGCTGACCTGACCCCTGTGAGAGGGCGGCTGTGGGTACCTCTGCTGCCGTGTGGCGGCGCTGTGACCGGGGCTGACCTGACCCCTGTGAGAGGGCGGCTGTGGGTACCTCTGCTGCCGTGTGGCGGCGCTGTGACCGGGGCTGACCTGGCACCTGTGAGAGGGCGGCTGTGGGTACCTCTGCTGCCGTGTGGCGGCGCTGTGACCGGGGTTGACCCGGCACCTCTAATCGGTTGGTTTGGCCTCGGGCAGTGTCCCCAGTGTACGCGCCAGTTCACGCTGCGCTCCAGCCTGGTGGGCCACCTGCGCTCCCACGGGCGCATCAAGCTGGCCCAGTGCACCATCTGCGACAAAAAGTTCGCCACCCAGAGCGTGCTCAAGGTCCATCTCAGGTCAGCCCGAACCCAGTCTGCGATGTCACGTGATCTCCGATGGATCTCAACGGACTCGGCATGATGTGCTATACTGATAGTTTTTGGTTTTGTGGGCCATTTACAGTTGACACAAGTGTGAGGATTAGATTATGTGTCGTGGCTATAGTGAAACGCGTTTGGGGTACAACGATAACTAGGAAACAAAATGTCACGTCACAAATTATTCATTACCTTGGGATTATTCCCTTATCTTGAGGTTGTTTTTTGTATTTACTGGACAGTATCATTATTCAAGTATTTTGTTTCTCTCACTATGTATAATGTCGCGTGCATCCGAGGATTTTTTGTCTGTTTCTCGAGTCCAGTGAAAGATAGAGTTTTGCCCTGTCTCCGTTGGCTGCGCGTGTGACCCGTGCCTCTGCCTTCAGACTGCACACGGGCGCGCGACCCTTCAGCTGCCGTCACTGCCGGAAGATGTTTCGCACCAAGGGTCAGGCGCGCATCCACGAGCAGACGCACGAGCGGCGCAGCTCCGACTCCACTGGTGGGTGGACCTCCCCCTCTCCCCTGCCAGACCGGTGCCTGACTGGCTTATCAAAATCAGAAGCTCGTGGGCCCTAGGGTAGTTTGATATCGTTGCATGCGAAATATGGGGCCCGGGGATGGCTGAGCTAACAAGTGACGGAATGTGCGACTGAAGCAGACGCCCAAGCCTGTGGTTTCAAAAGGTTGGCTGTGAGCAGGTGTGATGCTAATGTGACAAATGGTACCTACTGTACCGTAATCGTATATCTCTGAAAAGGTGTATTTAGAGATTTATTGTTACGATACATATTAATGCACTCTTTAAGAGCCGATTTTATCTGAAGATCAGTGTCTACCATGTGTGTGCCGTCTGTTCAGTGGCTGACGTGTCCGTGTGCCCTCTGTTCCGCGACTGAAGTGTCCGTGTACCCTCTGTTCCGCGGCTGACGTGTCCGTGTGCCCTCTGTTCCGCGGCTGACGTGTCCGTGTGCCCTCTGTTCCGCGGCTGACGTGTCCGTGTGCCGTCTGTTCCGTCTGCGGTCTGCTCCGCTGACGCGTTTGTGTCCGTGGGGCGGCAGAAGGTGAGCAGCGCGGCCAACAGAAGAGGTCGGAGACGCCGCCGCCTCAGCACCAGCCTCTGCTTGTCACCGACCAGGGTCAGTATGGGCAGTCGCCGACATTGCTGCGGTGGTCCCCGCTGGGGGAGGCGCGCTAGCCTTCATTCGTTTATCATGACTATAGAACAATTCAGTTCAAAATGCACTGGGCGCCTAATATCCGTAAAATCCTGTCACGATTTGGGCACGACCTTTTCTTGCCACACTAGGGGACCAGTAGAGTGATTTGATGCGAATCTCGCACTGTTATATCGACTGGACGTGCTCAGTGCGCGGGGGGATGGATCCGATGTCGAGACGTAAGCCCGGCTGTGCGGTGGGATGGGCCTGATATTGAGACGTAAGCCCAGTTGTGCGGTGGGATGGGCCCGATATTGAGACGTAAGCCCGGCTGTGCGGTGGGATAGGTCCGATGTTGAGACGTAAGCCCGGCTGTGCGGCGGGATGAATCCGATGTTGAGACGTAAGCCCGGCCGTGCGGCGGGATGGATCCGATGTTGAGACGTAAGCCCGGCTGTGCGGTGGGATGGGCCCGATGCTGAGACGTAAGCCCGACTGTGCGGTGGGATGGGTCCGATGTTGAGACGTAAGCCCGGCTGTGCGGTGGGATGGGTCCGATGTTGAGAGGTAAGCCCGACTGTGCGGTGGGATGGGTCCGATGTTGAGACGTAAGCCCGGCTTTGCGGTGGGATGGGCCCGATATTGAGACGTAAGCCCAGTTGTGCGGTGGGATGGGCCCGATATTGAGACGTAAGCCCAGTTGTGCGGTGGGATGGGCCCGATATTGAAACGTAAGCCCGGCTGTGCGGTGGGATTGGTCCGATGTTGAGACGTAAGCCCGGCTGTGCGGCATGGGCCTGCTGCAGCTGGGCGGTGGGATGGGCCCGATATTGAGACGTAAGCCCGGCTTTGCGGTGGGATGGGCCCGATATTGAGACGTAAGCCCGGTTGTGCGGGGCCTGCTGATGAAGCCGGTGGGATGGGCCCGATATTGAGACGTAAGCCCGGTTGTGCGGTGGGATGGGCCCGATATTGAGACGTAAGCCCAGTTGTGCGGTGGGATGGGCCCGATATTGAGACGTAAGCCCAGTTGTGCGGTGGGATGGGCCCGATATTGAAACGTAAGCCCGGCTGTGCGGTGGGATGGGCCCGATGTTGAGACCTAAGCCCGGTTGTGCGGTGGGATGGGCCCGATATTGAGACGTAAGCCCAGTTGTGCGGTGGGATGGGCCCGATATTGAGACGTAAGCCCGGCTGTGCGGTGGGATTGGTCCGATGTTGAGACGTAAGCCCGGCTGTGCGGCAGGCCTGCTGCAGCTGGGCCGGTGGGATGGGCCCGATATTGAGACGTAAGCCCGGTTGTGCGGTGGGATGGGCCCGATATTGAGACGTAAGCCCGGTTGTGCGGTGAGATGGGCCCGATATTGAGACGTAAGCCCGGTTGTGCGGTGGGATGGGCCCGATATTGAGACGTAAGCCCGGTTGTGCGGTGGGATGGGTCCGATGTTGAAACGTAAGCCCGACTGTGCGGTGGGATGGGTCCGATGTTGAGACGTAAGCCCGGCTGTGCGGTGGGATGGGCCCGATATTGAGACGTAAGCCCAGTTGTGCGGTGGGATGGGCCCGATATTGAGACGTAAGCCCGGTTGTGCGGTGGGATGGGCCCGATATTGAGACGTAAGCCCGGCTTTGCGGTAGGATGGGCCCGATATTGAAACGTAAGCCCGGCTGTGCGGTGGGATGGGTCCGATGTTGAGACGTAAGCCCGGCTGTGCGGTGGGATGGGCCCGATATTGAGACGTAAGCCCGGTTGTGCGGTGGGATGGGCCCGATATTGAGACGTAAGCCCGGCTGTGCGGTGGGATGGGTCCGATGTTGAGACGTAAGCCCGGCTTTGCGGTAGGATGGGCCCGATATTGAGACGTAAGCCCGGCTGTGCGGTGGGATGGGTCCGATGTTGAGACGTAAGCCCGACTGTGCGGTGGGATGGGTCCGATGTTGAGACGTAAGCCCGGCTGTGCGGTGGGATAGGTCAGATGTTGAGACGTAAGCCCGGCTGTGCGGCAGGCCTGATGCAGCTGGAGCCGGTGGGATGGGCCCGATATTGAGATGTAAGCCCAGTTGTGCGGTGGGATGGGCCCGATATTGAGACGTAAGCCCAGTTGTGCGGTGGGATGGGCCCGATATTGAGACGTAAGCCCGGCTTTGCGGTAGGATGGGCCCGATATTGAGACGTAAGCCCGGCTGTGTGGTGGGATGGGCCCGATATTGAGACGTAAGCCCGGCTGTGCGGTGGGATGGGTCCGATGTTGAGACGTAAGCCCGGCTGTGCGGTGGGATGGGTCCGATGTTGAGAGGTAAGCCCGACTGTGCGGTGGGATGGGTCCGATGTTGAGACGTAAGCCCGGCTGTGCGGTGGGATGGGTCCGATGTTGAGACGTAAGCCCGGCTGTGCGATGGGATGGGTCCGATGTTGAGACGTAAGCTCGGCTGTGCGGTGGGATAGGTCAGATACGTAAGCCCGGCTGTGCGGTGGGATGGGTCCGATGTTGAGACGTAAGCCCGACTGTGCGGTGGGATGGGTCAGATGTTGAGACGTAAGCCCGGCTGTGGGCAGGCCTGCTGCAGCTGGAGCCGGTGGGATGGGCCCGATATTGAGATGTAAGCCCGGTTGTGCGGTGGGATGGGCCCGATATTGAGACGTAAGCCCGGCTTTGCGGTAGGATGGGCCCGATATTGAGACGTAAGCCCGGCTGTGCGGTGGGATGGGCCCGATATTGAGACGTAAGCCCGGCTGTGCGGTGGGATGGGTCCGATGTTGAGACGTAAGCCCGGCTGTGCGGTGGGATGGGTCCGATGTTGAGAGGTAAGCCCGACTGTGCGGTGGGATGGGTCCGATGTTGAGACGTAAGCCCGGCTGTGCGGTGGGATGGGTCCGATGTTGAGACGTAAGCCCGGCTGTGCGGTGGGATGGGTCCGATGTTGAGACGTAAGCCCGGCTGTGCGGCAGGCCTGCTGCAGCTGGAGCCGGTGGGATGGGCCCGATATTGAGACGTAAGCCCGGCTGTGCGGTGGGATGGGTCCGATGTTGAGACGTAAGCCCGACTGTGCGGTGGGATTGGTCCGATGTTGAGACGTAAGCCCGGCTGTGCGGTGGGATAGGTCAGATGTTGAGACGTAAGCCCGGCTGTGCGGCAGGCCTGATGCAGCTGGAGCCGGTGCGGAGCGCGTCGCACGCCTTCGGAGGCGACCTCGACGCCGAGCGGCCCTTCACCTGTTCCTTCTGCCCCAGCGCCTTCAAGAAGTCCTCGCACCTCAAACAACACCAGCGGCAGCACACCGGAGAGAAGCCCTTCGCCTGCGGGCTGTGCCCAAAGTGAGCAGATCCGGGTGATGGCGAATTTTCTGACGATAATTCTCCAGTCTGCTACCCCCATTTCGTGTTTGATAGCATGGTAGCAGGGCAGTAGTGTGACAGTATGACAAATAGTGTAATCGTAGGAAAGTTATATGATAGTTGAACAATAGTACGGTGGTAAAAACAATATAAAACAATAATATAAAATTAGGACAATAACATGATAGTGGGACAAAAGTATGATAGTAGGACAATAGTTTGGTAGTAGGAAAAACAGTACAATCTTAGAACAATAATATACAATTAGGACAATAGTATGATCGTAGGATAATAATACGATAAGAGAACAATGTTATGATAGTAGGCCATAGTATGATTGCAGGACAGTAGTATGATAGTAGGACAGTAGTATGATAGTATGACAGTAGTATGATAGTATGACAGTAGTATGATAGTATGACAGTAGTATGATAGTATGACAGGTAGGACAGTAGTATGATAGTAGGACAATTAGTATGATGTTAGGACAGTCGTGGAATAGCAATAGGACGTACTTGTGCCAGACCGAAGGCCGTTGATTCTGGAGATGATGGGCTGACTGACCGGGTTGCTGGATGCTCTGTCCTTCACGTGTGACGCGCTGTTGGCAGGATGTTCGCCACATCCAGCGCGCTGACCACCCACCAGCACACCCACACCGGCGACCGGCTGTACAAGTGTATGGTCTGCTCCTGCTCCTTCACCACCAACAGCAGTCTGAAACGCCACATGAGCACCCACTCGGACGTGAGTGGTGGTCCACGCCTCTGCTGTAGAGCCATTCCGCCCGATGGGAGGATGGACTCAACTAGGGCGGTGTGGTGCCCGTGACCTGGTGTCGAGCTGTGTGAATAAGTCTGTCTAGTGGCAGGGTGTCGGTTCCACTCACAGCATGTGAGACTAGGATTAGGTTTGATATGAGCATAGTTGTAATTGCGAGACTGCCCTCAGGTTTTGTGCACTACCCTTCGGTGCGCTGCGGGTGGTTTTGGTTTGGGATTGGGGTCGATGGCCGGCTCAGCTCTCTCTCCTCTCGTGACGCTCAGCTCTGCACCGCCGCCAGAGTGTGTTTCAGCCCTGACTACCCACAGCCGGCCGTGCCGCAGCCTCTGAGTGCCACCGCCTGTCCGTCAGAGCCGGCCGTTCATGTGTCCGTTCTGCCACGGCCGCTTCAAGACGCGCATGAACTGCACCAAGCACATGCAACGCCACCAGGAGGACTCGCTGCCGCTGCCGCTGCCGCCGGACCCTCCCCGCCTGGACGCCGGCCCCCGGCAGGAGGGTGACGACCCCGAACCTGTGGCGCCGCCCTCCGCCGACGTAAGCTCTGAACGCTGTGGGTAATCTGTGCTGTGCACCGCGACGGTGGAGGCGGGCGGTGTGTTCAGCTGAATGTGCGTGTGCGCCAGTGTTTGTGTGTAGAGAGACGTGGACGGCTGCGTCACTGCTGAACTCATGGGCTGTATCAGTGTGTGGGCTCAGCTTTTGTATCGTAACGCACCATTAGGTTAAGAGCAATTAGAACACGTGTTCTACTAAAGCTAAATTCCCTCACATATAATCTCCCCCTACAGAAGCTTAATCTAGTTCTTCACCTGGGCCCGGTTTCATGAACATTGCAGCATGTGTTGTAGAAATGCGACGTATTTTACGCCGCTCTCCCGGGCAATGCCAATTAATTAGCAGCGCTAGTGAATGTGGTGTAAATTACAATTCATGCTATTGGGTTTATGAAACCGGGCCCAGGACAGACATCATTTGTCACTACTGTCTTTGGTTTTGAGCGACACCCATCTGCCACCCAGTGGCGTGTCCGCGCCTCCGCTGACTGTGTGCCGGCGTACCCAGGCGGCCGGCGGGCTGCTGCCAGCGCTGGACGTGCCGGAGCGGCTGCTGGCGACGGACGAGACCGGCAGGGGGGTCACCCTCCTGCTGGACCGCCACGGCGAAATGGTGCAGTGTGAGTATCCACCCCATCCACGCCTTGAGGCAGACTCAGACCTGTTCAGACCCTTTCACTCGTCGGAGAGAGTTCAGTGTCTGGTTTTGCAACTGTGTATGTCATTACACACATTGTATGTAGGGGCTTAACGAAACACCAACCGCCAAGGTTGCGCAGCACCTACAGTTATTGTGGTTTGATTACATTTGACAGCACATCTCTTGGGTGTCCAGAGACTTTTCGAGATGTATGCACAAATAGCAAGTAGTCATATGTAAATCAAAAATGAAGAGAATGGTAATATTGTCCTCTGTGTTTGGATTTGAACCTCGTTTTAAGGTCTTCTTTTGATGTCTTAATATTAATGAATAGATGAAGTGTATATAAATTTAGTAACAACAACAATTACTTTTTATTTGCATTTCGTTTTAAGGTATCCCTCTGATAAGTCGAATTGAAAGGTCATGCCATTAAGTTTTGCATGTATTTTATATGCATAATTATCTAGTAAGTGAACCGTATGGGCATTAATTCCACTGGAGGTCCGTTTCCCCACAATGCTTAAACACGGCTAGACTTGAGCGTGCTGTTTAAGAACTCAGTGAAAGTGCAGCCGACATATTTTGTACACTGGGTGTGTCCGCCAGTGGCGCCGGGGGAGGGACAGGCGCTGGTGGCTTCTGACGCGGTGGGGACCGGCACCGTCCAGCATCTTCCCGGCCCGCCGGCTCTACCTCAGGTGAGGGAGATGACACACTTGGTAATACCCCAAACACTTCGGGAGATCCCCCAGGAGGGGGGAGATGACAGCATCGGTGATCCTCTAGGTGAGGGGGAAGACGACATGCTCGGTAATCCCCCAGGTGAAGCGTAAATGACCCTCCCAGAAATTTCGTAGATGGGGGGGGAGATGACACTGTCTGTGCGCCGCTGTATAAGGTCTAGCTGGCGCCGTTGCGACTGTGGCGCCTCTGGTGGTGTCCGGCAGCTGTTTTCCGCCGAGGTGGCGCCGCCGGCGCTGACGGTGAAGTCGCAGCCGCGGCTGGACGCAGCTGATGCACGCTTCTCGCTGATGGGTATGGCCGGAACGCCGCGGCAGCCGGGTGAGACTGCGTGTAGCGAGGTGGCTGTGTCCCGAACCGACTCGGTAACCAGTGTCACGCTGCCGCTCCGACAGCTTCAATACTGGGAAATCGAATGTCAGTATTCACGTTTCGGAGGGCGAGGAGAGTTTCCCGTTGCTGTAGTCACTGAAGTGTGTTCACAGTAGCAGTGCTATCGAAATCTGTGCACTTGGTTGACACGGGTTAAATCAACACGCAAACAGTGGCGCCAGTGTTTGACTGGTGTTCCCCATACGCTGCGCTGCCCTGACGGTGGATATCACACCACTGCTTCGCTATGTCGTCCATAGATGGCGCCGGTGAGTCTGCGCTCCCGGGAGCGGTGCAGCCTGCGCCAGAGGCCGATCCGGACGCCGATTCAGAGGACGACGAGGCGCTGCGGCTGCAGAACGAACAGGACGGCAGGATGATCCTAGAGATGGACTCCGACAACGTGCTGCTGCAGGTCAGCATTGAGGGCGGAGGAGTCTCTGTGATTGGAGTAGGTAGAATCCTCACATTTGGTTGCCGGATGGGTTTGTTTTGCTGCACGGTTAATGGTAGTACGGTTATCGTCACTTCCATCAATTATGACGTGGGGTGTGTTTTCAGGACCCTTCGTTGTCTCAGCCCCTGGTTTACCGGTGCGGATTTTGTAAGAAATTCTTCAGCTCCCAGCTGGCCTTAGCGGTAAGTCGGCGACGCATCCAAATGCACCCTGTCCTTAGACGCAGGCATGTTATCAGCGGAATCACCTCTTGCCCTTGCCGTTTATTTACCTAAAAATGGCATGTCCATTCCTAGCTACGTCAAACACCTGGCTAGCGATTTTGGAACTCTCTGCCTCCGGCTCTAAAGTAATGTCTGTTAATGGTATGTGGTGCATACTATGCTTATGACTACATCTATATATGTTACTGATCCTGCTAGTACCCGGACACCTGGCGGTGTGTATGAGCCCCGCCACGGCCGCGGCTGACCCGGCCCTGGCTGCACCCCTCAGACACACGAAGCGTCGCACGCGTCGGAGCCAGCTACCGCCGCCGCCGCTGCCGCTCCGGCTTCCGAGGAGATCCACCTGTGCCGGCTGTGTCTGCTGGCGTTCAGCTCCGAGGAGCTGCTGCAGCAGCACACCGCCACCGCGCACGCGCCGCTGCAGCCGCCGCCGCCGGAGCAGCCGGCTCTGCGCTGCGGCGACTGCGGCGGCAGCTACGCCAGCGAGGCGGCACTGCGCCGGCACGTGGCTCGTGGCCACGGCACTGGGCGCCGCCACAAGGTGGGCCGCAACCGGACCCTGGTCTGTGACGAGGGTACGGCGTTGTTTGCGATTCAAGCAGGTGTTGTGTTATCGATACCTGATGCTGGAATCATACTGCTAGGTATTTAGTCATGTGGCCTGAACGTGACCTATGCTGCCGTGCAGTGCACAGTCGATAGATGCTTCACAGGTAGCGAGCTCCTTTAAATCCGGCTATTTGATATGCTGTTCAGTGAGCTGCTGCTGTTGTTAACCCCGCCTGCCTCCAGGCGGAGGAGTAGCTAGGGGGCTCTGGAGGGACCTGTATGCGGCTGTCGGGGTTGCAATGACGTGGTTGCGCCGTGCCTGCTCCGCAAAAGTGTTGATGTTGCCTGTCAGGTGATGGCGATATCCATCAGGACAGGGCACCGCTGCAGCGCAGAATGTACTGGGGTGTCTCTCCTCCCGACAGACCGTGTGCCGACCCAGTGAACTGGCGGTCCAGCGAGAGTACTGCATTTGATACGACGTTTAGTTGTCACCGTTTCCTTTCACCGTCTGAACGTAGCAAGGGGAGTCAATTGTTACGTGCTGCGTAGAACGGGTGGTGCCGACTGCCCGCACGTCCAGCCTCAGTGTGTGGTCAGCCGTGCCACTCGGGAATGAGCTGACGGTCAGTGCAGTGGTGAAGAAGCTGACGGTTTGCGTGCTGTGAGATAAGCTGACGCTCTGCGTATCCATCTCAAAAGCTGACGGTCTGTGCCCGTCAGCCGGTGGTGGTGTGGGATAAGCTGACGGTCTGTGCCCGTCAGCCGGTGGTGGTGCTGGGCGATAATCTGACGGTCTGTGCCCGTCAGCCGGTGGTGGTGCTGGGCGATAAGCTGACGGCGCGGCTGGCGGAGCAGCCGATGACGGGCGGAAGGACGCAGGCCGAGCTCTGTCTTATCCAGTCGGCGCAGGAGAAGGTTCTGGACACACCCACAGCGGTAAGTGCGGCATTCAGGCAGTGCATGGCCAGGGGCTAAATCGGTCGTGTCTTATACCTGATACGGATATTTTACTTGTTATGTATTAATACTGATATTGAATGTGTTTTTTATGCATTGCCTCTGATGACAGCCTTTGACCCTGAAATGATAGTTATTGTTATGCCCATGACAGAAAATCGGTGCTTTTAATTAGCTTCGGCGACAAGTGTGGGTTCATCCTCGTACAATGCGGTGGTACTACGGTTACATACGCCGGTGTGTCGATGGCAGCATCTGACACACCGTCTCTCCCTCTGTGTAGCGACCTGAGCCGAGCGAGACGGTGCAGAAGAGGCACCTGTGTCTGACCTGCTCCAAAGGCTTCCGCAAGGCCTCCGATCTGACGCGCCACGTGCGTATCCACACCGGCGAGCGGCCCTTCACCTGCGAGATCTGCTTCAAAAGGTGAGCACCTCCGAGGTCGTCATCCTGGGACGGCACTGATCGGTCAGCGTTGGGCCTTATTAGAATGGAACAACGGAATTCTATCTTGAAATTTGTATTTCTATCTCATCTTTTACTTTTTCTGACGTCATCTTTGTCAGCTTCTGCCATATTCGTGTCCCTAATTTTTGTGGTAATATTAGTAAGTCATCTCGTCTTGTGAACCGTTAATCAATGCTGTTACAGGACATTAGGAAAATCATTTTCAGGGATTCATATACGTTTCTGGTCTTTCTCATTTTCGAATGTGTGAGCCACCAATACGGATCACTGGCCTCATCCACTGAAGTGTGATTTCCTCCCATGCCCGTGCTCTGATGGGATATGGTGACTTGTATATGAATCATACTGGATGTTCTGACCCAACAAGTTACGGCGATACTTCACTTTGGATATTCAGGTGGATGGTATCGTGAGACCGCAATGTTTTATCCTTTCTCCAATGAATTGTCACCCCCTCATCGCTTTAAAACGCCAGCCAGTTCGCAGAGCATAGCGCGGCACTGCCATGTCTGACGGCTATCACCACCGGCAGCTTCAATGTGCGCTCTACTCTGATGATGCACATCAAAACGCACACTGGGGAGCGAAACTTCGAGTGCGTGGTGTGCCACGCCCGGTTCGGCACCAAGTGTTCGCTGAAGGTGCACACCCGGCGACACACGGGCGCGCGGCCCTACGCCTGCCAGCAGTGCGGCCGCCGCTTCCGCACGGCCGGGCAGCGGCGGGTCCACTCGCTAGTGCACACCGAGAGGACCGAGGGCCGCGGCCGCCGGCGACTGTCGGGCCGGGCTGCCGCCCAGGAGGAACAGCAGCAGAACAACAACAACAACAACAACCGCCAGGAGAGCAGCCGGCCTCCCTGCTGGAGATCGAGACGCACACCCTGGAGCCGGCGCTGCAGACGCAGCTACAGGTGAGAGACTGGCGCGCGTGGGACAACTGCCAGGCCAGAAACACTGGCGCGCGTGGGCCAGCTGCCTGTCTGAGACGCAGCTGCAGGTGAGAGACACTGGCGCTCGCGGGACAACTGCATGTGAGAGACAGTGGCGCGCTCGGGCCAACTGCCAGGCGCGTTAGGACCCGCACCATTGTTTACAGAGCTGCCACGGGTGGCACACGTTATTGTATTATACGTCTGGTATGTTTGATTATTCAGCTGACTCCCATTTGCTGATTTTTATATACTTCGATTTTAGCTTTACCTTCATTTAATTTTTAAACAATCATTTTGACTGTAACATATCTAAACGTTCTTCTGAGGTTTAAGTTCACCCACGTACAAAAACATTAAGAAGAATGACGAGCAAAGCCGCCGTTACGTTTTCAAATTCGTATAACTTGTACTTTGAAACAATTTGCCAACGAAAACCTCTAGAGGTCCTTAGGAAGCTTCCAAGGAAGCTTCCAAATGAAATCGTTGTAATAGCGTATCAATAAACTTGTACTTTCGTATTCGTCGCAGCTCATTTCTGAGCGCGAGCCAGCTGCCAGACTGAGACGCTGAGACGTGTGTGTCAATCGATCCGTAGCCAGCAGTGCGTGGTTCGACCCTGACGGGGCGGTGTGTTGTCAGGAGATCCTGTCTCAGCTATCGTCCGGCGTCCTGCCGTCGCCCGGGGCGACTGCGGCGGCGCCCGGCGCTGCCATGCTGCAGCTGGAGTCAGCTGGCGGCGCCGCCGGGCCGCTGCTGCAGCTGCAGCCGGCCGTGGCAGAGCAGCTGCAGCTGGCGCAGCACGACCAGGAGCTGCGCGTGCAGCTGCAGGTGGACAGTGAGGGCCGCATCGTCGGCCTGGAGGCACTACAGCCGCTGCCGGCCGCCCCCGGCCCCGCTCCTCCGGAGCCGGAGCCAGAACCGGAGCCGGAGGAGGAGGAGCCGGAGTCGGCGGCGCCGGTGGACGCGCGGCAGCTGCAGGCTGTGGTGGAGGAGGCGCTGGTGGCGCCACAGTTCAGCTGTTCGCAGTGCTCGCAGGAGTTCCGCCGCGGCCCGCAGCTGGAGCGGCACATGCGCACGGCGCACGGCACCGCGTCCCGACAAAGCCAGCGCCAGTGCCGCTGCCCGCAGTGTGGGGCCGTCTTCAACAAGCCATCGCTGCTGACGCGCCACATGCGCGTGCACACGGGCGAGAAGCCGTACCCGTGCTCGTTCTGCGATCGCCGCTTCTCCCAGAAAGGCTCGATGCTACAGCACCTGCGCACCCACCAGAACGAGCGGCCCCACAGCTGCCCCTTCTGCGACCACAAGTTCGCCCAGCTGGGCAACATGCGCACGCACATCAAACGGAACCACCTGGCGGAGGCGCTGGAAGTTCTGGAGGCGGACACTGCGGCCGGTGAGGCGGCAGCGGCCGCTGAGGTGGCGACGGCGACTGCGGCGCCCTGAGCTCCCCCGGCGTGAGACTCCGTCTTGATGTTCGGAAGCTTAAAGCCATTCAATGTCCTCATCATGTCGCATAGCTTTACACAGCAACGCCCTCCTATAACACTGCGCAGCCTGGCGCATCATAATGAGCTCTCTTACGCAGTGTGCTCACGGCGACGTGCTTCAGAGTAAGAAGCTGCTACAGCAGCCTACCTTGACTGACGTCACTGAGCGGGCCCAGTATCCAGTCACAAGACTGCACCGAGGCTTGTACACGCGCTCCTGGCATGGTGCCTGTCGTTAGCTTCCCGTACTATTAGATGACGAGATAAATGTGAGCGGCGAATTGGAGCGAGCTGATTTACTGAGAAAACTCAGCAGCTTCCTTTTCCTGCCATGGGCCAGCGAATACCGTATTGCCCCTGTGTACGAGTTTGCATCGCTCTGACAGCGATTTGCGAGAACACACGCAATGCGATTGACGGCGTCAAGTGCCTAAGGCATGCGGACAATAGCGAACAAGACTAGCAGTGCGCTTGTTATTAAGGATTCTTTTGTCCAAAGTTTTGCTCTTACGTAATCTCTTCCGAAAATCAATTGGCTACGATATTTTCCGGAGTAGGTGGGTGGAGGTCAATATCATGACTATATTATAGTAGAAATTCACCATTAGACTGCCTCGCAATGTGGCACGTTATTCAACGAGGTAGCGTTAAGAGATGAGTCAAAACCTGCCGTTTATCAGTGACACACAATTAAATACATAAATCAGTCCAAAGCACAGGACGCGCGGTCATGTGACCTTAACCGGGGCAACAGCTTACAACGGCAACCCGTTGTCTAGAAGGGGAGGCCCGCGTACAATGCTGTAGCTTTTCCAGTCTTCTGGTGCTCTCGATCTCGGTTGGCGGCATTTGGGCCTTTTGAGACTGGTTGTGTGCATTTATAGCCGAAGCTTGTTCCACGGGCGACCTTTAGGGTGTCGGTGGCTCGTCCAGACAGCTGGAATTTTGCTAGACTTTTTGATAGCGAGCTCGTATTAAAAAACTACGGTAAGTCGGAAAGATAACTTCATTGAACTACATTCTCCCTATTGACTGAAGTCATGCTTCTCCTTGCACCCTTCTGCCACTTTTCCTCCTCGCTTTGCTGTCTCTCCTTTCACTGTCCTGTGCATCCTCCACCCGCTGCTTTGGTGGCTGGTGCTTGCTTCCTGAGCCCTCAGGCTGCGGCGTGTCGCCACCGCAGTCAGTTTCTCTCCTCGCCCTCGCGATGCCAGGTTTTGCAGACGCTGTTCAGTCAGCCTCTTGATTTGAACAGATAAGTTTTGTCGTGGGCGAAACCACTCAACTGAATACTGTGTTTAGACCTTTCCTGCGAGGCTGTTGTGCAGGAAATGCTTGAGATGCGTATGCTTTTCATCAATACACTGTGGTTGCTCGAAGATTTCGATGGCTTTGTTCGCAACGCCGGGCGTCACGGGATAACGGCAGTATTGACTGGCGTGAATCGTCAAATCTTCGGCCCGGTTTTGGTCCTGCGTGCAGAACGTTATGGAGATCCAGTGCTTTGTTCGAATGCAGCCAGCTCTGCCTGCCTGAGGCTTGATTCCAGTTAGTAATTCGTCGATAGACGCGTGGAATGCGGTACATACTTGCCCACAATTAATTAAAAAGAACATGGTGCTTTGATGATAATCGGAATTTGGATTCATTCGTGTGGAGCGTTCCTTAAATCGTCCGTTTTTACATTTCATTTTCTCAGGTCTATCTTAGAGAGCAACGGTGTTCCATGAGTGTGCTGCTTCAGATTTGCCCCGCTTCCCCAGTTACGGCTAGCCTAATGGCTGGCGGTTCAGCGATGGGAGAGACCCGCGCATGTTTGGCGTGGGGTTGCGTTTCGCTCTAAACACAGGCTATAACACTGCAATCGGCGAGTTCTGGGACACATGAAACGCCGAACCAGGATTTTCTGGCATGTTTTATCATATGGTTGTCTCAGTCGAAAACGCTTTATACAGATGCCACGTTGCCGTTAAATTTTCTGTAACCGTATACAACTGGGTTAAGGGTCTGGAGATTGACTATTTTCCTACTGCAGAGCTCTGAAGGCAATGTAGCTTTCGACTCCGAACTTTTCCAGCCCGCCCCTGGACCCATTTCCCACTGTGGATGTATAACGCCAGTACGAGCCCACGCCCCTCATCGGCTACAAATCTGCGGGTGCGCCCGTCACTGTACGCGATGCCGGTGTCTTCGTCACCGGGGCTGCCTGTATCCCGCGAAACCTCCAACGTTGTTGGAAAGTTTGGTCGAGTTCGTAGGTAGATTTACAGGTGCGTAGGCCGCCGGCGTTATGTTGTAGGCGGAGTCGTGGAAGAACTGGACACTGGGGGATGCCTGAGTACCGTGATGCTCACCCGAAGAGTTCGATTTGTGTCCGCTTTACACTTGCTTGCGACACGTATCGGGCTGAAACCTCGCGATGTCTTCCAGGTCTTATTCACCATGAAGATGTAATAAGAGATTCTAGACCTTGCTGTACTGAAATGCACATTCCGTCTTGCCTGGCTTTTTCGTGCTCGATTTTCAAAGCAATGCTGCTGGAATTAATCGTTGCGTTGCTGTTGGATTAGCGCGTGCTTGCAGTGAGCTAAAACAAAACACTCATAAACAAACTTGATTTTCTGGTTATTTGCTGGTGGTACTTTATTTCAACACCAGTTTTCCATGGAACGTTTGCCACATTTGACGGGCGAGTTCAACGCCTGTGTTCTGTGGCATTACTGGTTAAATAGAAAGCTTCTCCTGGGTCAAAAGCGCTGCATGGCGTTAGCCACATTTTTTAAGTTTAAGTCCAGTTAATCAAACGATTCATGCATTTGATTAACTGGAGAAAAGCTAAGCAACCCATATCCAAACACCCAAACAATCCCGAGAAACCGCATACAAAGCTTGAACATCGTGAACATACTCCGGGGCTGAAATTCGTCGCTGAATTTGCACCAACCGACCGCACCAGACGAGCCTCAACATGCCCAGGAACTATGAGTGTCGGCCAGTGGGAGAGCGTGACGGGGTGTGGTTTCGGGACCGTTTCTACCAGACACCTCCGCGCCACTATGAAAGTGTAACCACGGCGCAGACAGAGTCCGGACAGCGGTCGGAGACGCTGGAGCCCCCCGCCGCCCAAATTCCAGCTGCTGGAAGGACTGAAGTCGGAAGAACTACGCCACCCGTTCACCATGCACGACAACCAGTACGTGCACTACAACGACGGCGAGACGCTACGCGGACGTCAGAAGAAGAAGCGTCCGTGTTGCGTGCGTCCGTTGCACGTGGACAGCGACCCGAGGGTGTTCCTGGACTGCGCAGACCCGCCCTCCAGCCTGGACCGACTTCAGACCATCTCCAGGTGAGGTGATCAGCCGAACTTAGTCTTAATCAAGGAGTTAGAGGGATTTCTCGAATCACTAATCCAGATGGGGACGAGGCAGTAATATTCTGGGGCAGTGACGGATCTAGGATTTCGTTAAGGGGGGCCCAGGCTCGGAGGGCGCCGAACCTGGGGGCGCCGAACCTGAGGGGCGCCAATTTCAGTGGCGGATCTAGCCGGTCGGCTTGGGAGGAGCAAACCAAATTCGAAAAGCAAAAAAAAACGTCACGCAGTAAAAAGCTGCGCTACCAATATCACTTGCCCGTAGAATTTTGGGTATTTGAGGCGAAAAGCCAACAAAAAACTTCACGAGGTGAAAAATATGGGCTCGAGATACTTCTTCCTATCCAAGGCTGGCTATACTATGACTTGCTATACTATGGAGGTCTGGCTATACTATAACTGAGAATTATTGATATTTACTCCATGATTCTGATGAAGGGCTGTGCCCGAATATATAATCTTCAGTGTTTTTTACATTTCCGGATTCGAGGGGACAGGCCAGGGAACATCTTATCAACTTATGTTCTGTTTGAAGTTGAGAGTTGGAACACCAAAATCTTGCTTATAAACTAAGAAGGTGTAGGGGAAAAAAGGAGGTCGATTGCTTTGGGGGCGAAAACGCAGTTTTGCCCCGAGCTTTTTCGTTTGAGGGAATGCCTTTTTCCCCCTCCCCCTTGGATCCGCCACTGGCCAATTTAACACCCAAAAGGCGGCCAGTGTCAATGACGAACGCGTTTAAAGAAGGATTTGTAAATGCTTATTTTCATGAAAGCTTCCTCTCAGTGAGGACATGTTCACGTTTACCATCAAGCATATTTCGGGCCAGCTAACGACTGGTATCGTGGTAGAAAATGCTGAAAGCACCCACTGACACTAACTGAAGCACGATGAGCAAATAATACAGTTATATTCGGTCATGGTAAAAACTGAGGTGTCGTATCCACCACCTCCACTTATCACAGTTGTCCTGGCTAACGGCTCAATACTGAAATACTCGATTGACGCTAACCTGAGCGAACCTCTGCCTCATAGGCCGCAGAACCTCTGCGGGCCTGGGCCCCTGAGTTTTCGGTGACTTCGATGAGTTTATATCGAGCCCCCTCAGCTGATCTGGGACCGCTTTAGTTAACCAGGTTCTCACACTGAACTTGAAACCTATATGTCGCCGCTGAAGCCTATTAAGCTTTTTTGGGCCCTTTTATTGATATAGGGCCCCTCAACCGGTCCTGGGCCCTCTGAGCTAAAAGCTGGAGCTCTGAGTTTTTGTCGAGGCTCTGTTTTCGTTTAACTGATATAGATTCCTTCAGCTTGTTTGGGGCCCGTTGTGCGTATCTGGGCACTAGTTCGTCGAGGCACCCAGCTAGTCTGGCCCTATTAGTTTTATGGGCCTTCTGAGCTTCTGCAGGTTCCCCTCAGAGTGTCTGGGCCCCATGAGTTGAAAATTGGACCCCTGGGTTAGTTTTGGGTTCCTGAGCTTATTTAGAAACCGTTTAAATAGGTAGGCACCCCACGCTGGTCTTGAGAATCCTGTGTTGGCGCTGAGGTCAAATGAGCTCGTCGGGGGCCCTTATCTGGGGCCCCCTTAACTGGAACGGACCCCTCAGCTGATTTTGGAGACCCAAAATCCCTCCTACCGGATTCCACCCACGCCAGATTTCCTGACTCCTGAGGGCCCCTGGGGGCCATTGGGGATTTTTCCCGCGATCAGCGCTAGGGCCCCTCCCCCGAGACAAAGCTTACAACATGTCTCTGTGTATATACTCTAGCATCTGCCAGAGTTGAGCTAGAATCATTTTTAGGCACACTTCGCTTCCTCTTGTAACGGTGAATCATCAAATAATGCATAATATGACTATACTAGGTCATAAAAATTACCTGACCTAAGGCTAGGTCAAGGTCACCATCTAGCCTAGCATAGTCAGTATGCATATGAATCAACTCACAATAGCAATAAAAAATGGTATCAAAATACGGGTTTTATCAATATTTCCTGCAAAGCAATTAACCCAAGTCTTAAAACCTGCTCAGGAAGCCCCAGATGAACTCTCAGAGGTAACATGTCTAAACTTGCAACATGAACCGATAAAGAGGCCTAGGATACCATGATTTGGGGAATCCGAAGGTATTCCAAGCGGCGTCTGCAGACATAGAGCAATTTTTCGGCAAATTTCCGTTTTGCCCCATGCATTTTCAATGGAGAGGTCATGATTCGTACCTGTCCCTAGGCCATCGATGGGAAAAATCCCGCAATAAATGTATTAGTACTTTTTGGGCCCATTATATGGTACAAGTTTGAATTCGATAGATTCACCCTTTTCTTACTTACGCCAACTTAAACATTTTTTGGGGTGAGGTCACTTGACCTGCACTGGTGACCTGACCTGAGATGACGCAACCTTAAATTTTGAGGGAAAGTTGCGGAATTGATCAATGATAAGGTGTGACAAGTACTGTGTCGCTTCGCGCCGACGTTTTTTCGTGCCACTGGGAGACCTCGAGGGGGTGTTCAAGCACCCCCCCAACGGGCCGGAACGGGGCTCGAATACTCTAGAACAGGGCTGAGGCCAAAAGGGAAGGCTCTAAACAATGTCTGCAATTTTTAGGGTCAAGGTCCTTCAAGGTCATTGACCTATTACGGCACAACCCAACATATTATGCCTAATTTACGCTATAACTAGCGCTGTGCCCAAGCTTACCAATGACCTTTGATCAAGCCTTGATCATCAAGGCCAGTGACCTTTAAAATTGACCTGTAACCTTGATCTAAACACTGAACGTTTACGCTTATGCTATCAAAGGGCGCCTTTACTATCCAGGGCCGCTGTTTTATTCAAGGCAGTCTGTTCTATCCACGGGCATCTGATATTTCGGGGGCGGTGCCTAGGTTATTCAGGAGGCGGTTTTTTCTCCTTAACTTTGATATAATAGCATACGTCATAATAGGAATCGTAACATTATGCAACGTCATTTAGGGGCTGTCCAGGAGTACCTGTGCTCATCAGGGACACCTATGCTCTCTGGGGGGAGGGGGCTTTGCTTCGATGAGGCACCTGTGCCACCCAGGGGCGCCTTCGCTCCCCAATGGACGCAACCTAGCTATTTAGGGGCATCTTTGCTGTTCCGGGGGTGCCTTTGATACCCAGTGCCCAAGGGGAGCTTTGTCTTATCCAGGTTCACCATGGTATTGAGGGGCGTATTTTTATTCAAGGTAACCTATACTACCCAGTGGCGCCTACCCTATGCAAGGGGCGCTTTGGCTATCCAGGGGGCGGCAATTTGCTATGCATAGGGCGCCCTTATGCTCTCCATGGGCACCTCATTCAGAGGGTGCCTCTGATATTCAGGGGCGCTTTTCCTATCAACAGGGTACCTGTGCCATCTTGGGGCTATTCTTATCAAGGGACGCTGCTGTTATTCAGGAATACCTACACCACTGTCGAGGGTCGCCTTTGCTACCCAGAGGTGCCTTTACTTCTTAGGAAATTTGGCGCCCGTGCTTTAAGGAGTGCTTCGGCATCGATTGATTGCTCTATTATTGGGCTTAGGTGCACGTGAACCTTGAGCTCATGTAGCGCCCATATTGTTGCTAAGGAACGCTTATGCTATCAAAGGGCGCCTTTACTATCCAGGGCCGCTGTTTTATTCAAGGCAGTCTGTTCTATCCACGGGCATCTGATATTTCGGGGGCGGTGCCTAGGTTATTCAGGAGGCGGTTTTTTCTCCACAGGGGCGCACTATTGCTTTCCAGGGGCGCCGTTACTGCCCAGGGGTGTCTTTCTATCCAGGGGCGCATACGCTGTCTAGGTGTATTTTTCAATCACAGACATGATTGAAATACATGCCCCTACGCTATCCTGGGGTGCTTTTTGTCTCCGGTGAGGCGCTATTTTTCTCTTCCGGGCACCAGTTTATCCAAGGACACCAATGCTGTCCAGAGAACCTTTGTTATCTAGGGCTGCCTTCGCTGTTAAGGGGCACCTTTGCTACCCAAAGGGAGCATTTTACTTTCCTGGAGTGCTTATTTCCATCTAAGGGGAACATATGCTATCTTGGAGCGCCTCTGCAAACATGGGGCGCACTTTTCTATCCAGGTGCGCCTTTGACTTGAGGGGGCGCCTCTGCAATCCAGGAGGAGCCCAAAATAGATGGAGAATAAGAATTCTGAAATAAGGCGCTCGAACACTGAAATAAAGTGCCTAGTTATCAGAAAGAGGCGCTCATCTGCTGAGCGTGGAGGACTGCTGGTTGGTGAGGGCAGCGTTCTCGGAAACGGGGCGCACATACTGAAAAAGGCACCCGGTTGCAGCGATGGAGCACTAAGCCTTCAGTTATAGGTTAATAAAATGTGGTTAAAGGCAGTCCATGCTCAAATTGAGCGTTCGAGCCCTGTAACAGAGCGCGCGACTGTCAGACAGGTGTGCCAAACCATAGACAGTAGGGCAGCTGAAGATGGAAAGGGACACCTATGATATCCTGGGGGCGCCTGTACTCTCAGGTGAGGCGCTTGTTTTCTTTCTCAGGCGCCTAGTTTATCCATGGCCGCCTATGCTGTCCAGATCATCTATTCCAAGAAGGGTTAACTTTGCTGTCCAGGGGCACCTTTTCCATCCAAGGGCGCATATGATATCTGTAGGGCGCTTTATGCAGAGGGCGCCTAGGCTGTCCAAGGGCGCCGTCCTAACCAAAGGCCGCCTTTCACTTCCCTGAAGTGCCTATTTCTATGTTAGGAGTGCATATATTATCTAGGAGTGCCCTTGATATACGGAGACACATTTTTGTCCAGCGGCACCTTTGCTCTTGAGGGGCGCTGCTCCAATCCAGGGTAGCTGAAGCTGGATAAGGGACATCTATATTATACAGGGGGAGCCTGTACTTTCCAATGGGGCGCTCATTTTCCTTCTCAGGCACCTAGTTTATCTAGGGAGCGCATAGGCTATCCAAAGGCGCCTTTGCTTTCGAAGGGGTGCCTTCCTAGGGGCGCCTTTGCTGTCCAAAGCACTTGTGTTATCCAGGGTTGTCTTTGCTGTCCAGTGGCGCCTTTGCTATCTAAAAGTGCATATGATATCCGTCGGCGCTTTATCCAGTGGGCGCCTGGACTATCAAAGGGCACTTTTTCTATCCAAGGGTTGCGTTTATTTTCCTGAAGCGCCTATTCCTATCTAAGGGGCGCATGTGTTATCTAGGAGCGCCTTTGATACCAGGAGGCGGCTTTTTGTCCAGGGGCGCCTTTGCTTTTGGGGGCGCTGCTCCAATGCAGGGCAGCTGAAGGTGGATAAGGGACATCTATGTTATACAGAGGGCGCCTGTACTTCCCAGTGGGGCGCTCGTTTTCCTTCTCGGGCTCCTAGTTTATCCAGGGGGCGTCTAGGCTATCCAAAGGCGGCTTTTCTATCGAAGGGGTGCCTTCCTAGAGGCGCCTTTGCTACCCAGGGGCGCCTTTGCTGTCCACGGCATTTGTGTTGTCCAGGGTTGTATTTGCTGTCCAGGGGCGCCTTTGCTATCCAAGGGTGCATATGACACCCGTAGGCGCTTTTTCCAGTGGGCGCCTAGGCTATCAAAGGGCGCCTTTGCTACCAAGGTGAGCATTTTATTTTCCTAAAGCGCCCATTTCTATCTAAGGGGCGCTTATGCTGCCCAGGGCACCTATGTTACCAAGATTTGCCTTTACTGCCCAGGGGCGCCTTTCCTAGCCAAAGGCGCATATAGTATCCGTAGGGCGCTTCATCCAGGGGGCGCTTAGGCTATCTAAAGGCGGTTTTTCTATCGAAGGGGTGCCTTCCTAGGGGCGCCTTTGCTACCCAGGGGCGCCTTTGCTGTCCACAGCACTTAGGGTTGTCTTTGCTGTCCATGGGCGCCTTTGCTATCCAAGGTTGCATATGACACCCGTAGGGCGCTTTTTCCAGTGGGCGCCTAGGCTATCAAAGGGCGCCTTTTTCTACCCAAGGTGAGCATTTTATTTTCTAAAGCGCCTATTTCTATCTAAGGGGCGCTTATGCTGTCCAGGGCACCTATGTTACCAAGATTTGCCTTTGCAGCCCAGGGGCGCCTTTCCTAGCCAAGGGCGCATATGACATCCGTAGGGCGCTTCATCCAGGGGGCGCCTAGGCTATACAAAGGCGGTTTTTCTATCGAAGGGCTGCCGTCCTAGGGGCGCCTTTGCTGTCCACAGCACCTGTGTTATCCAGGGTTGTCTTTGCTGTCCAGGGGCGCCTTTGCTATCCAAGGGTGCATATGACATCCTTAGGGCGATTTTTCTAGTGGGCGCCTAGGCTATCAAAGGGCGCCTTTTTCTACCCAAGGTGAGCATTTTATTTTTCCTAAAGCGCCTACTTCTATCTAAGGGGCGCTTATGCTGTCCGGGGTACCTATGTTACCAAGATTTGCCTTTGCTGCCCAGCGGCGCCTTTCCTAGCCAAGGGCGCATATGACATCCGTAGTTCGCTTCATCCAGGGGGCGCCTAGGCTATCCAAAGGCGGGTTTCTATCGAAGGGGTGCCTCCCTAGGGGCGCCTTTGCTACCCAGGGGCGCCTTTGCTGTCCAGGGGCGCCTTTGCTATCCAAGGGTGCATATGACAAATGACATCCGTAGGGCGCTTTTTCCAGTGGGCGCCTAGGCTATCAAAGGGCGCCTTTTTCTACCGAAGGTGAGCATTTTATTTTCCTAAAGCGCCTATTTCTATCTAAAGGGCGCTTATGTTGTCTAGTTCACCTATGTTACCAAGATTTGCCTTTGCTGCCCAGGGGCGCCTTTCCTAGCCAAGGGCGCATATGGTATCCGTAGGGCGCTTCATCCAAGGGGCGCCTAGGCTACCCAGGGGCGCTTCATCCAGGGGGCGCCTAGGCTACTCAGGGGTGCATTAGTTCCCCATGGCGCAATCTTGCTATCTAGTGGCGCCTTTTCTTTGCCGGAGCGCTTTTGTTAGCTTTCTAAATTTCATCTTCAACATTTTACTGAGGCGCAAAAGACCAGTAAAGGCGTCTAGTGTTTGGGCAGGGGCGCTTTGCCATGGTTTTAAGGAGTATGTGTTCATTCAAGTGGAATAAGTGGTATCTACCACCTTGGCGCACGAAATGGGTACAGGCCGCCCCTCATATCCGCCTTCGCCGGCCAAAAAAAAAAATGTTTTTGGGGCGCTTCGGGCTAAGGGGGTAGGCCCCCCTTGGATCCGTCACTGTTCTGGGGACAGAAAGCGGGATGGAGGGAGACTTTGCTGAGCCTCTTGATGTGTGTGTGTGCGCCGCCCAAAAGCCCTAATGCTGAAAGTAACTTGAGAGCCTAGTTTCCCTCAAGCTCGGCTGTGGCGGGACGCTGCCGATATGGACTGTGTGCTGGTGCGCCGTGGTGTCTGGACAGCGTCCTCGTCCCCCGCTGGCAGGCAGTCGTTCCTGGTACCCCCGGCGGGCTCGGGGGGCGGCGCGCGGCCGCCGACTTTACGGCCACCAGTCCCGCTGTCCCTTCACTGACGGCTCCTGCCGACACTCACCGACGGAGCCGCGCCGCTCTGAGCCAGTCTCCACTGCACCCGCTGTCTGTGATGCAACTGGGCCCGCTAGTGCGCCGGCGACGCCCCCACGGCCGCCCAGTGACGGGGTCAATATCGCGCCCGTGACGCGCCAACCGCCGCCCAGTGATGCGGCCGCTACTGCGCCGGAGGCGCCCCCACAGCCGCCCAGTGACGGGGTGACTACCCCGCCGGAGATGCGCCCACTGCCGCCACTGCCAACGCCCAACGACATCTGCCCTGCTCCGGCGTTGTAGACGTTTAACATTGTCAACTGAATGCTTAAAATACCACGACACATATTTTGACACACACCATGTCTAAGTCATTTAAATCGCACTCAAGCTTAGGATTTTTAGAGCTTGGCATGGAAAAAAACCCGCTAGGGCGGTGTGGGTGGTTTGAATTTCGCCTGTTTTTTTTCTCTGAAAGAAATGCGAAAAGGAAGAAACACGGAACGCCACTTAAATACCACATCACAGATCAGTTAGATGCAATTCGTACGTCTTCACAAGGTCGTGTCGGGCCAAGAAGGCATTCAATGTCATGTGACCACTCACCCCCAAATCACGAGTGTAAAGCGGCGCCAAAGGGACATCTGCCCACCGATCGCTTCCAAACTTTCACTGTAGAATATGGTAATTTGGGCATACAAATATGCTTTCTCAGAATTTTCGTATTGTTTTTTATTGCTATATTAGTCTGAGGTGCTGTTTTGGGCCACCCCATCACAAGTCTATTTTTCCAATAACTTTGCACCGAATTGAAAAAGTTTCCATTTTGATGTCATTGCGCTTGTCTTCTCATTGAGAATTGAGTGATATGCATGACCCTATCAGGTCAACAAGAGACAATGACCTGGATTGCGGTCAGGTCACTTTTAAAATCTGGCCTAGTATGATCATATGAAACATTATTTGATTCGCCATGAGAGGACTCTTTCGACGCCTAAATACCTTACCGCCGCCAGTGGCGGATCTAGCTCCCCCTGGATCCGCCAGTGACCACCGCTCAGCAATAATCTTTGGAAAAAATCCGCAATATCCTGTTGTTATCTCATAGGACATTCTTTGACATCCGGTGACCACAATATCACCTAAGGTTCCTCCAGTTTGGCTTCACCTCGTCAAGAGCGTTTGAACCACCCCCGAAACAGTAGTTAAGCTCGTCTGGGAGTCGAGACAGGCATGGTGCGGAATACGCTGCCCCCGGCGGGGGCACGTCACGTCAGCGATCTCAGCGGCCGTTAAGCATCGAGCCAGATCTGGTTCCCAGTATTTATGGCCCGACACTCCCTGCCGTACTTCCCCCACCACACTGAGCTCTCGACGCGCTCTCACCGAGCATTCCCAGGAGTTCGCGCAGATGAATCGGCTGAATTCCAGGCTTGAGATACTTTAGCAGACCTTGTCTTCGGCTTAAGTAAGATCTGAGCACTTTTTGGTTTCTACGTTTCGTGTCTTGGTTTCGTGTTTAGTTTCTAAGATCCGAAACTTCCCATCAATGCCATGCGAAAGCCCCGATTGACCATAAGGTTGCCTTTATGAGCATCATCGTTTTCATAACACAACACATCTCCCGTAAACAGACTGATTAGAAAGCGCACACGCGGTTACGTTTAACACATTCAGATCAATATATTTCAGGTGATTGTACATCTTCACACGACAGCACATAAGTATAGTACCAATAGCTTGATAGCATATTCAAATACAAGCTCTTCTGACTTTAAATATATCCGTGCTTGTAACGTTATGCATACAGTGAGGTTCACGCCGGAGCAGCCCCCAGGTTGGGTTACAGCAACAGTGCCAACACAGCCTGAAGCTATCACTCGCGAAGCTGAAACCTTGGTCGTCTCAATTCTCACGTGAAGCAGTCTTAAAAATGTGGCCAAATCGTGCCACCACTGGGGTTTCATAATCATATTTAACTTGGATGCATATCTAGATTCAAGTTTCAAAGAATAAAACGTCAACGCGATGACAAAAAGTGACGGACGAGCGAGTCTGAACGAAATATGGCTGCTTCACCGGTGACTGAGCGACGGGCCACGCCCAATCACGAGACAATGACGGGATTCGCATCCCAAAAAACGACATATACAGGCCAGAGCGCCCCGGATAAATGAATTCCCCTCAAACTACCCGATCGCAAAGCATTCAGTGGCGTTCCACAATCTTTGTCGATCCCACAGCATAGCGGATTCCAAAATCCTTACGGTGCGTCTAGTCTAACATTCTCTCAAACAACATCCGCTGGACCGACTGCGTTCCGTACTCTATCTCTAGTACAAACCGGGCTGACTGCACTGCCACCAGACGGCGCAGTCACTAGTTACAGTCGGAGGCCTCCTCCGAGTCGGAGCCTTCCTGGTTGGCCGACCCGGCCGACAGGGGGCTCTCGCGGCCCACCAGCGCCGGGTGCTTCTCCTGCAGGTGCCGCCGCAGGTCCAGCCGGTAGCCGTAGGAGAGCGAGCACAGGCCGCAGGCGTGCTTACGCTCCGAGTGCACGCGCTGCACGTGTCGCGAGAGGTCGCGCTTGCGCATGATCCGGCTGCAGACCGGACAGGGACGGTGTGTGGACGGGCCGCCGGCTGGGGGCAACACACACCCGTCAGCGGGGTCAACACACACCCGTCAGCGGGGTCAACACACACCCGTCAGCGGGGTCAACACACGCCCGTCAGCGGGGTCAACACACACCCGTCAGCGGGGCCAACACACACCCGTCAGCGGGGTCAACACACACCCGTCAGCGGGGCCGCGTGGTACAGAGATACACTGCAGACCGGACAGGGACGGTGTGTGGACGGGCCGCCGGCTGGGGGGAGGGGGCAACAAGCGCCCGTCAGCAGGGCCGCGTGGTACAGACATACACTGCGGCATGCATTTTCCTACAAACGGTAGAGCTCTGATAATCAGCCTTCGGTAGCGTGAAATATAATCTAAATTTACGGCATTCTAAATTTCGACGAAATTCATCGCATGACTATACAAATGAAGCAACTGATGAGAATAAAGAATCATATAGTGGAGCTGTATCAGGTGACCGCTCGCCACATGGCCAACTTGCTTACCTGAGCCATCATAACCCAGCAGCTGGGCAGGGTCTGAAAAACAAAAACACACAAGGTACGTCATTTTCAATTCCAGCAACATACTGCATTATCACGTAACATGTAAGTGGTGCTGGACGTGGGAAACAAAACACAGCGGGATATTTCAAATTCAAGTAGTAGCAAATTGTAGTCTCATTAGCATGAAACACTTTTAGGGGAACTACATTTACACTGACAAAACATTCACTTTAGTGAACAAACGTGTTTCAGCCAGGGCATTTTTTACGGAAAAGTCAGTGGGGGCATTTCTTGTGGTAGCCGTTATAGTGTCTTCAAGGGATCATTGCCCAATTTTGAGGGGGTTTAATAAAGCTTAGCCGCGTTAATGTTAATAAAAGGTTTCTCAATTGTTGTGTTATTCCATGTTATTCCAGATTATACATGCTGCCAAAGGCTGCCAAGTTTTTTTCCGGCGGAAAAGGTCAAACCGAGTTAGAAAAAGGGCCAAAGAGGGGCAAAATTTCATTTTACGAAAATACCCAAACAAATACCACAAAAGCCAGATTTGAGGCTAAAACTCATTATTATTAAATTAAATTAATTATTATTAAATATTAAAACATCATTATTAACAAATACCTCATTATTAAAACTCATCATTTGTTAGCGTCATTAATCATCTTGGCTGCATCACACCCCGATTACATTTAATGTTTTCTCTCTTTTCCAACCATGCATTTTTACTTGAACAGTGGCGGATCTAGGATTTTAGCTAGTGGGGGAGAGCGGAGCATCAGATGGCGTACTTTGCCATCAACTTTTCACCCAAAAGGCGCATAGAGTATCGCATCCTTTGCGTCCGGTTTTCGGTGGTCATTTTTTTGTGGATCATGTTTTTAACAAAGTTCTGTCCCTCCCTCCCACCACCATACCAGTTTTTCTGCTGCTCTGCTGCTTTTTCGGTATCAGAATATCGTATTCCAGAGCGGGAGAGATAAAAATAAGCCATATTTATACAAACCAGAAGTAGCTTAGGTGCCAGCAGCTAGAAAAATGGGCAAAAAACAGATTCCAAGAAAGGGCCAACCGAAAAAATATCGGGGCCAAACACAAAAAGGCCCAATTCGAGTTATTTGGCCACGAAATAGCCAGCCTGGCAGCTCTGACGCTGCTGCAATGTATTCCAAATGACATGGTGATTTTCTTGCTTTTCTTTATGATTGTGGCAAGATAAGTAAATTCTAAAGTATCGAACACAAGTGGCTTATAGGCTAAATCGAGATAAGTTTTTATATACATACCTTCTATGATGTGTGGCTGTTGCTGTCAAAATCGTGTAAGGAATGTAGTACAATAACCAGTTAATAATTGTTTAGGCTTATCGACGCACCAACTGTCAGGGTCATATGGCGTCGCCAGCTCTTTCCTTGTTGGAAGGGTTTCTCGGGAGATAGTTTTGTGATTGTAACGAAGGGCTGTGCCCGAATATATAATATTTTCCAATTTTGAACATCAAGGAATATATGAAAAAGGCCAGCTAAAAACTTATCGACTTTGCAGAAAAAATTGGTGCAGCGATCTTACAATAAATTTCACGTATGCTACAACAAGCGTCGGAAAAGGGGAACCAGGGGGCTTGCTCCCCCCGCCCACGTCTGGACCAGCAATTTCTTGATCTCAGTTAAAATGGGAGAAAACCGGAAAATTGTATAACCAGCCGCTGCGGAAGACAACGAGGACCCCAAATTCAAATAGTTTTTAGTACTAACGTGGACGGTTTATTGTCAGCATTAGGTTGAAGTTTGGCTGGCCCCTCTCTTTTATATTTGAAGTTTGTTTGAAGTTTAAGTCACTTTTATGTATGAAGTTTGGCTGGCCCCTGACGTTTATGTATGCTGCCACCATAATAATAAATAAAAAAGACTAAGCACTTCACACCACCACACCAGCAACCAGTCTTACGCGCTTTGACTACACCGCTTCCCGTCTAATCCACGAACGAGCTCAGAACTGACCTCGTGTGAAATGAGAGCATCATACAATCTCACGATACTGGCTGGGGTGTGGGCTTCCGGTTGGATGGAACATGATGTTTGATTGGTTGTAGACCAGCGTTCATCTCCAGCGTTGTGATTAGTTGATGCTGAGGCTGCTTTGCCGGGATTTCCCGTAACTATGCGCTTTGTTTCGGCTTCTCACGATGGGTGAGACAGCCACCGATGAAGATTTTTTAACACAATGTTTGTGGATTGCCAATTTGGCACCAAGAATAAACCTAAATTATTATTATCGGGTGGTGTTCTGTCTTATTTTCGTTAGGTGAGTTTGTATTTGATGAAGTTTAAGTCATCTCTTGTCTATTACACTGGGGGGCCAGTTTCCGGTCACTGGGGGGGAGGGGCATTTCGGCCGACTGGGGGGCAAATGGCCCCCCAGTTAACATGTTAAAAAATGGCCTGGTTCCAGCATATCGTATGCTTATCACGTTCAGAGCTCATAAAATGCAAACAATTTTGTCTCCATGGGTCATCAATATTTGACAAATTTATCTGCAAGGAACAAGTGCACTTAAAATGAGAAGCCCAAGGGAACGCTAAACGAAATGAAAATAACAAAAAAGAAAAACAGGGAGCCATATTAATGTAGAGTTTCGGTGCTGCATTGCTCAACGGTGAAAAAATAAAACGGACAGACTTTACAGTCCATTTATTTGTTCACTAAAATTGCCGAAAGCGTTGGCAAGTGAGGGTATTTGTCCGACCTCTGGCAGTAGCCCTGCCGGTGGTGCCGTACCGAGCATGTCGAGCCCGTCCAGAGGCTGCAGCGGCTGGAGGGCCGGGCTGCGGCAGCGTTCCGGCGGCTCCTGCTTAGGCGTGGCGTCCGGCGGCGGCAGACGGTCACAGCGGCGCGGCGGCTCCGCAGGAGGAGGAGGAGGAGCCGGCGCCAGGCCGGGGCCGGCAGCCTGCACGCACAGCCACATGGACATGAGAGAGAGAGAGAGAGAGAGAGAGAGAGAGAGAGAGAGAGAGAGAGAGAGAGGCGAGAGCGAGAGAGCGAGAGGCGAGGAGCGAGAGAGCGAGAGAGCGAGAGCGAGAGAGCGAGAGAGCGAGGAGCGAGAGAGCGAGAGAGCAGGAGGCAGAGGCGAGAGAGCGAGGAGCGAGGAGCGAGAGAGCGGGGCGGGGCAGGCAGGAGGCGGCGGCAGGGGGGCGGCAGGGAGAGAGAGAGAGAGAGAGAGAGAGAGAGAGAGAGAGAGAGAGAGAGAGAGAGAGAGAGAGAGAGAGAGAGAGAGAGAGAGAGAGAGAGAGAGAGAGAGAGAGAGAGAGAGAGAGAGAGAGAGAGAGAGAGAGAGAGAGAGAGAGAGAGAGAGAGAGAGAGAGAGAGAGAGAGAGAGAGAGAGAGAGAGAGAGAGAGAGAGAGAGAGAGAGAGAGAGAGAGAGAGAGAGAGAGAGAGAGAGAGAGAGAGAGAGAGAGAGAGATCAGCCGCCGCTGCGGATGAGGCGTCGGGTACTGACCGTGGCCCGTCTGGGGTCGTGGCCGGCTGAGGTGGGGGCGCCGCCGGGCCGCGGCTCTGTAGGCCGTCCTGCTGCGGCGGCGCGGGCGTCAGGTGGGGCGGCGGCAGCGGCGGCGGTGGCGGCTCGGCCGCGGCCGTCAGCGGCGGTGAGTCGCGGCCGTCGGGCCGGCGCCGTTTGCGACGCGGTGTGGCGGGGGCGGCGGCCGGCGGCGGAGCGGTCAGCTGCGGCGGCGGCGGCTCCGGCAGCGTCACCACCGCTCGAACCTCCAGCTGCCGGCCACGGCATCGTGGCTGAATGGCAATACCTCAGCTCACCGTCCAACAGGTCTCCTTGCACTGACACCAGTAGACACAGTGTGGTCAAGCGCGCCTGACGCCGTCACCAGACAATGCTCTCGCAACTGTCCTCACATTGCCAAACCAAAAACCATCGCCGCTCACAAAATCAAATAGCTTCCTTGCCGCCATGATCGAACACTTGCGAATATAAAAATTCACACAACAGCAGTTCACTTCCAAGCAGAGAGGAAGTCTCACCGGTTGTGCAGTCTGCTGCTGCGACTGCTGCAGCTGCAGCGGCTGCCGCAGTGCCTGCAGTGAGTCCGATGTGAGGCCACGGATCTGTAGCAGCTCTGCAACACACAGCAACAGGTGAGGACGCGGACCTGCGACTGCTGCAGCCGCAGCGCCTGCAGCGAGTTCGATATATATATATATATATATATATATATATATATATATATATATATAGAGAGAGAGAGAGAGATACTGGGTAGCACCGGTTAGCACCGGGTTGGACCAAGCTCAACAGGCCAGTTGACTGGCAGTGACATTACCGGCAATGATTCCGTCGCTTCAAGACAAACCTGTTTGTGAGTGGGGGATGTGCCGGATGTCGATAAATTGTATAAAAATCCCTAAGCCCAGAAGAACTTCACATGGTTCAACTATTGAAGCTACTATCCCACAACAAAACGTTTCAAATTTCCAAGTTTTGGCACGAGGATACGATATTTAAGTTTAATTCGTTTTATTCAAGTTCATTGCAAATTATGATCCAAATATTACTCCGCAATTCAGAGGCCTGCACATTTCCACACAGGAACTGATTCAGTAGTTAGGTACGCGTTGCCAGTCGTCTCGTGCGTTCAGCCGGTAAGGACGGTACCTACCTGCCGCGCGTATCAGCTCGGGCAGCTGGTGGTGGGGCACGTTGACCTCGCCGTGGTAGATGAAGCTCACCAGCCGGGAGACGTCGGCTGCGCGCAGCCCCGCCGGCAGCACCACCGTCGGGTGGCTGCACGGGTTCTTCTGCACGTGCACAACAAACCGGGTGGCTATGAAAGGGACGTGGGGCTTTTATGCATTTTGAGGGATATTTCCTCCGGACACATGAGCAGCTCCATTGCGTTCTATTTACGTGACGGGTATACTGACAATGCTTCTTGTTTCTTCATTTACGCTCATTTATTACAGTTTACTTTATGTAGCACCATAAACCACACATTGTTAACGTAAGCTTACAAGAAGTATCTCCTGGAAGAAGGGACTGCAGGCGGAGAGGACGCATTTGTGGGCACTAATGACGGCATCCTCGCAGGCCAGTGAGACATCCAGGAAAGCCTCCCGCGCCAGGAATTCTGACAGCGACCCAGCCAGCGACTCTGGGTAGTTATTCCACTTGAGGCAGAACTGGGTACTGGGGTCGGCCGTCATAGCGGAGGCCCAGAGCACCACCGAGGCCAGGGTGTGACCGCCGGGCAACACCAACGCGGGAAAGCTCGAACTGGAGGATGACACTTATCTGAAAGAATAAAACATCATTATTTGATAGAATAGCTATGATATATCTGAAAAGAAAATCAGGGAACAGCAAACAACACATTCCGCATTGGAGGAATACGCATTCATGGTGAGTCCATTCACGTATTATTAACAGTACCGACAATATATCAAGCATACACTTCCCACTTACACATTTTTTAACCACATAACAGTGCGTAAAATAGTGATAAACCGGGGACATTTATGTGAAGTGGATGCGGGCCAGCCAATTGAGGGACTAGACGTTTAGTTTCACTGTAAACAGAGCCATCACACCTATTGGACACCCATCAGGTCATCACATCATCACCAATCAGGTTAAGAAAAAAAACATAAAAAGGAGCCGTCCTGAGATCACCAGCAGTCCCACGCAGCAATGGACAACCCCACCGCCGAGTGCCACCGGGCGTCCATGGTTCACAAACATCGACACTGACATTCACTGCACAGAACAGGACAGTGGCGGGGAAGGGTAACCAGGAGCGGTCATTGACGGGGAAACCCGGCAGACGGTGGGCAGAGAGGCGACGAGCGCAGGACAAGAAAACGACGCGGCGACGACCGCGACCTCGGCGGAGGTCACGGTCGGACCCGAGCGCGACGGAGACGGCGGGGGGCATCACCGAGCACGGTCGACGTAAGTGGTGGTGGGCATCATCGAGCACACTCGACATGAGCAGTGGCGGGCATCATGAAGCCCGGAGGGCGGACACAGTGGCGGACGAGTGGTAGATGGCGATGCGAGCGCCCCAAGAGGTGACAGCGCAAGCAACCTCAGCTGCGGCGGGGCAAGCTCCCCCAATGGAGGTATCATCCGTGCCCACTGTACACCAAGTGCCCACCTACTTTTGATGCCTGGATGGATGGGAAAGGTCAGAGAGGACAGAAGCATTGAAATGACAGCATGAGGGTAGTGATCAGCATGCTGGCCTGGAAAGGAAACCACCATGCAAATGTGTTCGTTTTCTCCCTGTGTGGTCTATGTACCATTGGTGGTGTTGGCTCCATTATCTGTGAATGTGGAAGCAAATAGATAAAGGACACAATGGATGTGATGGGAGGGAGCTGGGAGAGAGGGGAGAAAATACACCAACTCCTTAAACATTGATTGATTATTGGGTTTTAGGGGCGCGCCAACCTGCAAGGTCATATAGCGCCCATAACACTTCTCTGCGGTCAAAGCTTATAAATTTGTCTGTCTTTAGGGGAAAGTAAAGTCTCGTCTACAGTGAACTAATATTTACATTAAAGAGTGACTCTTTCACATCGTAGTTATGATTCTCACTGCACGGATGCATGGTCACAGATTCAAACAGGTTTACCGCGCCGGCAGGGCTCCGGCGCGGGGCGCCGGGGCATCACTTCCGGCGCCCACCCCGCGCCAACGGACCCAGGGGCCCGGGGGCGCGGGGGCAGCCTAGACGCCGGACCCAAGCCCGACGTCTAACGGAGGCCCTCCCGTCGCTCCGAGACTTGAAAGGCCCCGGAGCGAAAGGGAGGACCCTGCCAAATCGGCGCCAGGCGCCTATCAGCGCGGTTGACTACCACAACACACGCTTTTAACCAGGATCAAATATTATCGTAAAGTCAATGTCTCTAAGATAGGACAGCACCCGTTCAACCATACTGGAGTCACGGCCGATCAATTCTAAAAGTGTGGACTCCTGCCGGTGCACGCCAAAATGCAAAGACCTGCGTCTAGCATATTCCGGACATGAGACCAGCACGTGTCGGACCGACAGGGGCGCCGCACATCGCTGACATTGTGGTCGAGGTTCGCCGCATAACAGATATCGGTGAGTGGCCAGCGTGTGGCCAGTCCGCAATCGACACAACGCCACCTCCTCACGGCGGTTAGGCCGCAGCGAGGATGGCCACTCACCGATCTCAGGTTTGATAACTTTCAACTTGTTATTTATTATATTATTCCATTGTTCTTGCCATACACTGCGAAGGTGGGTACATATATATGGGTACAAATCTCTAGCGGGGATTCGTTGCGCACGCCTGCAGGGCCTACGGGAAGCACGTCGGGCCGCTGCGTCTGCCACTTCATTCAATTGTATTCCAACATGACTTGGGATCCAGCAGAGTGTTACATACTTTCCCAGTCTGGCAAGGCGGGTTAAGCGCAGGACAATGTTTAAAACAAGTCCATCACTTGGGTTGAAACCACTCACAGCTTGAATGCTGCTAAGGCTATCGGTGAAAATAACGTATTTCGTGGCATCACTAACTTCGATAAAGCATAGAGCCTTATCCAAGGCGGTGAGTTCAGAGGTGAAAACCGATGCAAAAGATGAAAGTGAGAAATTTCTTGTTACTGTATCCGTAACAAAGCGCATCCCACTCCAATATCAGTTTTTGATCCGTCAGTGTAGAACGACACATGATCTGCATACTGTGCAATGTGTTCGAGCGCCAATTGTTTAAATTCAGTAGGGATAGCATCGGATTTGGTTTTCCTGCGAGAGTCATGTCGGTTTTTGGGCAGATAAGTTCCCAAGGAGGGATGTCTGAAAGCTCGCTATGAGTCACAACACTCGGCTGGATACCACTTTCGGCCGAGAAACGTTGGACGCGTACGCCCAGTGGGATTCCTCTTTGCACGTTCACAAACAGCCGTAGCATGTTCCGCGAAAAAACTGCGTTATATGTCGGGTGTGACGGAGACTGAGCCAGCTTACAGGCGTAACGCTGCCCGAGCAGGCGCCGTCGCAATGCGAGAGGTGGTTCATTTGCTTCCACCAACAAGCTGGAGCACGGTGTTGTCCTAAACGCACCTGTGGCCACTCGGAGTGCACTATGGTGAATCGTATCTAAACAGCGTTTAGCTGATTCCGACGCAGAATCGTATACAAAACAGGCGTAATCCATCTTGGAACGAACAAGAGACCGATAGAGAATGAGAAGTGTCTTCCTGTCCGCTCCGTACGATAGACGAGATGCACATTTCAAGGCATTCAATGATTTAAAACACTTGTCACGTATATTCCTAATGTGTGCGTTGTATGTCAGCCGTTTATCAAACGTTACTCCGAGAAACTTTGCTGTCGGTTGGAAAGTGATAGTTTTACCGCGCAACGATACCATAGGTTCCGGACAGGTCCTGCGCCTGCGACAGAAATGAACACCAGCGGTTTTTTCGGTCGAAAAATATAATCCATTTTTACTACTCCAGCGTTCCAGATGGTTCACGGCCAGCTGGAGCTGACGGGAAAGTGCCGGCGTTGTTGAAGCCTTTGCCCATACTGCGATGTCGTCCACGAAAATGGATGCCTGAATGGAAGGTGGGAGTGAATGTGTGACGTCATTTATGGCCAGAGCGAAGAGGCAGATACTAGAGACGCTCCCCTGCGGAATGCCTTCTTCTTGATAAAAGGTGTTTGAGTATGTACCACCTACTCTGACACGGAACGTCCTATCAGTCAAAAATTTTTCATAAAGAACCCCATCTGACCTCTGATACCACACTTATGCAACTTTAAAAGGATACCATGTCGCCACGCTGTATCATAAGCGGCAATGGCGTCAAAGAAGACGGCTCCCAGGTGACGCCTCTCTTTAAATGCAATTCGCACTGAGGTGTCAAGTGATACCAAGTGGTCCACCGTACTGCGGCCTCTACGAAACCCACACTGGTTGTTATTGATGATGCCCCGGCTTTCCAAATACCAAACGAGTCTTACATTCACCATTTTTTCGAACAACTTGCACATGCACGAGGTAAGCGAGATCGGCCTAAAGTGCAAAGGGTCCAATCCAGATTTACCAGGTTTAAGGATTGGTATCACTATAGCCTCCCGCCACGCCGGTATAAATTCGCCGGACTCCCACATCATATTGAATGAGGCCAGCAGTACCCTGAGTGCGCTCTGCGATAGTGCTTTAAACATATCATTGTGAATTAAATCCGGGCCCTCGGCCACAGGGTGGAGCCCACGAATGGCTGCCGCTAGCTCATGCAAGGTAAAGGGCTTATTGTATGACAGTGTGCTGGTGGTTCCAAAATGTATACTTTTCTGTTCAGCTAGGGTTTTATATCGCATAAATGAGACATCCTCCCTAACTGAACTACAGCGCTGTGCAATCGCATTTCCTATACAGTCGGCTACTTCTGTTGGATTGAATATATTCCTACCACCAATCTGCAGAGTTGGTAGTGGTGTGGAGACCGACCTACCTTCGATACGGCGGATTTGACCAAACACTTGAGACAATGGTGTAAATCGATTCAGTTTACCTACGTATTCTCTCCAACATTTTCTCTTAGCTTGTTTTATTGTGCGCCTGCAGGCGGCTCGAGATTTCCGATACATATTTAAGTTTTGCTGAGTGGAATTTCGTTTAAACTGTCTGTAAGCGCGCCGCCGCTCTCGGACAGCGTCACGGCATTCCATGCTCCACCACGGTACCGGTGGTCGCCGAGGGTT
The DNA here is from genome assembly GCA_034440635.1 of Lepas anatifera. Lineage (NCBI taxonomy): Eukaryota > Metazoa > Arthropoda > Thecostraca > Lepadidae > Lepas > Lepas anatifera. The sequence goes on from JAOTON010002176.1 coordinate 1,029,749, forward strand.
TTTTGATGTTCGCGGTATAGAAGCATAAGCAGCGTCTCGGAGGATAGCTGTAAATTGGTCGACTGTGAACGGTGTTTGGGTTGAAAAGGTTTCCAAATAGTCATCCACGAGGGAGCTAAATAAGGACATATCAGCATTTTTCATCTTCCAACGTTGCGGTCTCGTGCCTAAAACAGATGTGTTGTCACAAGTCACTAAAACAGGGAAATGGTCACTTCCCATGGGGTCACTGCACACAGCCCAGCTAAACAGAGCAGATAGCTCTGGGCTGCAAAGGCTAAGATCCAATGCCGATTCCCGACCGGATGGAATAGTAAGATGTGTTGGTGCTCCGGTGTTTAAAATACAAAGGCTCACACCCTGGATAAAATGATCGAGGTGCCGACCCCGAGAGTTAATATCTTCACACCCCCAAGCGGTGTGGTGAGCATTAAAGTCTCCCAAGAGAAGGATGGGCGGTGGTAGCTCAGATATAAGCAAATTTAGTTCACGAGTGGGCATGTCTACCCCAGGGGGTAGGTATATAGAGCAGAGCGAAATCTCCCTTCGAGCGATATATATACGTGCTGCCACGGCTTGCAGCCGTGTTTGGAGTGATATTTGCTTTGCTGGTATATAATTATTGATTGCGAGAAGAACACCACCGTGGGCGACTGGGTTACGTTCTAAATCCTTTCGAAATATTGAAAAACCTGTAAGGGAGAAAGGGATCTCAGCTGAGAGTTTAGTTTCTTGCAGGCATATAGCTGCCAGTCCCCTGGATCTTATAAAAGCCTGGAGATCCCCGGCGCTAGTGCGAATTCCACGACAGTTCCACTGCAGAAACGTGTTAATGATGGGGGTGGAAGTTAGGGTGAGCGCCTACCAGAGCAGCTACTTGCTATTTCCAGTATGGGCCTCCTTGCCCATAGGTTTTTTTTGGGGGCGCAGAGAGCACCCCACTTTGCCTGGGTCGAGACGATGCCCCAGGCCTAGATGTCCCCTATTGATGCTGCTCGGGCTTTAGAAGGTTGTGGCTGGCCTGGAGGAGTCCCGGATGCCACACGTTTGGTGGGAGATCTTCCCCTAGTGCTATCCTCCTCCGTGACCCCTCAAACTGCTTCCTGACAGCCGCAACCGACGTCGGCGGCGGTGGGGGGTGGCGGAGGTGGCTGATTATCGGACAGAGGAGAAAAGGCAGGAGTAGAGGGCTGACCGTCAACAGAGATTTCAACGGGGGGCTGGACTGGGGACGGCAGTTGACGTCGCTTCCCACCCCTGCCCACCGTCGTCCAGCCCTCAGTCGCAGGAGGGGGTCAGGCTCCGGTGTCGCCAAGGGCACCCTTTGCCTCGGAGTGGCGGGAGTCTCAGACGGGGTGTTGGGGGCAGGAGTGGTCCCCTGCTCTCCGCCCCCACCCCAGCCGGGGCCACGGGTGGCGGGGGAGGGGCGGGAGGGATGGGTGGAGGAGGTGCCGCCTCCGGCTGTGATGTCGGGGCGGCGGGCTGGCCAGAAATGACCAGCCCCATCCTCCCTGCCAGGCGGATAAAGTCCGCCAGGGTCGGGGAACGGATGACCTCCTCCGGGGTCATCCGCGGTGTCGGCGTCCTTGAAGACGCCGCTACGGTGGGTGCTGTACTACGTACTGCCTCTGCATAAGAACTCCGAGGGTGGGAGGCCTCGTAGGTATCCTTGCAGCTCTGAATGGGATGCGCTTTGTAACCATAATGGAAAGTATTTCTTTTTCTGTCTTCATACGTGGACAATTTTTGTCGCCTGCTGAATGGGGTCCCTCACAGTTTATGCAAAACAGTTCTCGTGCATCGCATTCCCTTCCATCGTGCTCGCTTGTTCCGCATCGTTCACACACTTTCTTTCCTTTGCAGAATTTGGCTGTGTGTCCGTAGCGCTGGCAGGAGAAGCATCGCATTGGGTTGGGGACATAGGGTCTAACTCGGACTTTAACATAACCTACATTCACATCTGTTGGTAGGTCCACACTATCGAACGTCAATATCAAAGTATCTGTCTCCTCAAGGATCCCTCCTACTTTTCGTCGTACTCTCCTCGCTTCCACTACCCCGCTTTCCGTGAGTCCATCTACTATCTCCTCTTCAGAAACTCCTTTCAGATCAAAACATGTAATGACACCCTTTGAAAAGTTCTTAGTCTTGTGTGGTACGATAGTGACATACACAGTTACTACTTTCCTCTGGCCAGCCTCTCGCTTTGTGTATCTGAGTTCGGTTATATCAAGTGCACGCTGTGCGTCTGCAGAACTACTGAGCTCCACCTCCAGGACACCGTCCCGAAGGCAGCTACATCGCATCACCTTACCCAGTCGGTCGCATGCCTCCTTGCGTTGGAACGGTGACAGTGACGATAGGGTGGAGTCCACACCCCGAATCATCACAACTCGTGGATGGGAGGGCTTCGGAGTGACCCTTTGAGAGCCGGCAGTTTCGTTCTCACCACCCCGATGGGGAGGGGAGGGGAAGGGTTTGCGGTGTTGAGTGTATCCATGAGAAAGTTATTAAATTCAGCCAGCCACGTGCGCCCCCTTCCGACGAGGGTGCTACGAGGCGAGACGACGCACGGGCTGGCTATACGGGGGAAACGCCGCCGTTACAGAGGGGGAGAGAGACTCACCAAACCCCCTGCCCCGACGACGGTCCCCCTTGCACCTAGCCTAGACGACCCCGGGCGGGGCCGGACACCCCACCCTCCCCGGGTGAAGTTGGGACCTCACCCAAGGAGGGAGGGGCAGCCGAGCCCCACCAAAGGCCGACAGACTTTTACAATGCTGCTTCTCTTGTCGATGCCCTCAAGAGTTCCCCGCCCTTGCGGAAATCCAGACCAAAGTAGAGTGTTGCTAGAGGACGACGAACGAACACAGCGCCTCCCTCAGCTCAGCTACCAGGACTCCTTCATCCCGGGGTACGGGTCGGTGCGCAGCTCACCTTAAAAAGACAGGCGCCCTCGCACGGCCTCATCGGAGCAGGCGACTACCACCTGCTCGTCACAACTGATTCCCGGCTGGTCCGAGAGAAGCGAGCCCCCGGCCCGCAGGGCCGGCGATTAGAGGGATCCAATCGCCAGCCACACGAGCCGGAGGCCCACATACACCCAGACCATCCAGGAATCATAGGCACGTGCAAGGACGCCCATGATACTGGGATAATGTGGGTAACTGGGAAGTTATGAGTTGGAAAAGGAAGAGGGTCGGTCTGTGCTGTCCAGCCAGACACGCGCCGCATGCGACCGAGGTGTCCACACTCAAGACGAGCAAGAGTGCACACACCCCCGCCACCCGCGGAGACACGCCGGGCCAGACAACGCAGACAGTGGGCAGGAGGGGTGTTTAGGAGTGGACAGAAAGGATACGGGTGGAAAGGCATGGAGAGACAAGGAAATAAGGAAAGAAGAGGAAAAGGAACAAGGAGTTGGTGGGATTTGAATTTAGGAAGGCCAAGAAAGGATGAGGATGGCAGTTTCGATTTAGCCTCTCGCCCGAAGGCGGGAGGCGAAACCCATCCTGCCAACTGGGGTCGCGGGTGTCGTCACATCCCGTACCCAATTATCCATGTGCCGGACCAGTCAGCAGGTGCCAACTAGTCCAGCAGATGAAAATCGGTCCCCTGCGGGGAACTCCTTAAACAGAAGCAGCCTGAAAAATTTACTGCCAAGAGCAAAGGGAAAATTACAGCCAACAATTACGCATATGTCCCCAAGACCGAGACCATGATCGGGCATGTAGAAACAGACCAGTGCAGGCCCAAAGAAGGAATGCATAACAGGATAGTGATTACTTTAAATAAGTTAAACAGGACCATTTTAAATAAAAAAATCCACGCCAGCAATCAATTCTGCAGCAAGGGAGAAGCGAATCGAAACTATACCGCAAATATCGACCAGCAGATGCGACGGCAGCAACAGTACAAGCCAGACTGCAGAACATGGCAGATTTCGACGAGATCTCGTTGGGGCAGCCCCGGGGCAAACCTACCGATTTGGGACAGCTTTTGGTCGAGCTTGGGGCAGAGGGGGGGCTCTTGGGGCAGGTTGTAGTACTTGGAGTAGCAGTCAGTCTGGGTAATCACAGAAGGAAGAAGAAAAAATAAAGAAAAGTAATGACACTCATTAGTTAACTTGCGTTGGAAAAGCCAATTTGTCTCAAAAGCGTCATAGGTATTTGTTATCAAACGAAATATGGTTGAAAGATGCCATATAAAGGAATTTCTTAATTGACATAAAATTCCTGGAAGTGAATGTTTCTATTGCTTTGGTACGTGGAGCATCGTGAGTATGTCGTCGTCAGGTCAGATGTACAGTTGTATTTTATTTCTTGGTGTCTTGTTTAAAATGGAGCAAATAAATTGTATCGGTAAAAAAATTCCCCCCTTTTGGAGGAGTCTGCCCCAGCAACCCAATTTCTGCCCCAATTGGGGCAGGATTTGGGCTGCCCCAAGCGCCTTGTCGACTCGCCTGCCACTTCTGCAGACTGGAGTACAAGTAATTGGTTCCACACATGTATATTCAAAAAGCACACTCGTTAAAATACAAACATGGCAAACAAGCAGTTACATGGATAAAAAACGTCCGACCGGACGCCACAACGCCGACACACGATAGCGCCGTGCATCACGCACCTGTGACCGACCTCAGCACCCCTACACACGTACACACACGCGGGGGGAGCCGGGGTGCAAGTTGGTGTCTGTCGGGCGAGAGTGCAGCTGGGTGGCCGGAACCGTGTGACGTGGGGTCGGCGAGTAACGGCCGACGGAACCCTGCCGATACGACAGGCGCCGTGTATCTCGCACCCATGACCGCCCGTTCAGCGTGAGGCCTCTTAAACAGTAACGCCCGGGCGGGCACGGGTGCGGACATGAGTGTAAACGTGTAGGCAAGCTCTGATTCTCGCGATGTGGATAAGCATGTGTGAGTGTCCGGGTGGAGAATATAAACTTGCAAGTGTGGATGAGTGGGATGAAAGAATATTACATCATTTTAAGCGCAAACAGACCTTAACGGACAGAGTAACCTGCGGGGGGGGGCTTAAACAGATCCGGCGCCAAACTGCGTCACAGCGAAACGGTACCGCAGAGCCCCGGCCAGACCCGAGACCAGGGCCAGGGACAAACACATGGCAGGGGGAGGAGCGGACCACGGTCCAACCGACAAGAGCCGCAGCCGGGAATCGAAGGACGAGTAGGCCAACGGCAGAAGCGGCGTCCAGGCGAGTAAAAGTGAAGGAAAAGAAAAACAAACAAATAAATAAATGTTGGCTGAAGATGTGTAATAAAAAATAAAGAAAATAAAATATCGTGTGTACTGTTTGTGTATCCAAGGGACGGGGCGGATGCGCCACTGCGGGTGCCGACGAGTGCAAGCGAGCTGATCCGGTCACGGTGAGTCCCTGTGAGGCGCAAGTGTGTGCTCGGCCATTAATAGCGGTAGGGAAACGCTCCCAGGGGCAGGTGTGGATCAAAGTTCGGTCGACAGGAGCCACGGTCAGGGGCAGACGCGTCGATTACACCAGCTGCACCATGCACTTAACATTCAAGCACAATTGAAGCCATCATAACGCAGAATTACTACATCATGTGACACTTGGAATAAAGGGCGTAGGATTGAAATTAATGTACAGGTTGCATACACACTGCCGCTTCCAATTTCCGTGATAACGTAATATTCCGTAATATTCCAATTCCGTATCACGTAACATATGTATGAATTACTCTGGGTTTCACCCAATTTGGTTAGAGAGTTTGAGTTCAATAAATACTGTCTGGAATTCAAGCCTAGAGGTCTCTAATTCGTCCCTTCTAGTATATGCCAAAGAGCTATCAATATAAATTGCAGCGCCTTTACCTCTGCTTTGAGAGGGAGAGGTTACTTCTAGTCTATACCCAGGGAGTTGATAAAACTGAGCACAAGATGAATCAATCCAAGTTTGACTGATCAAAATAACCGAAGGTTTTGAATGCAGCTGATGGGTAAGAAATACCAAGTTATCCAAATTTTTTTGAAAGAGAACAAATGTTAACATGCAGGACCATAATTTCCTTCGAAAAACCGCCATGTGGGCTATTAGTGTTTGGGGAATTTTTAAGATCCAAGTAGTCACATATTTCTAGAATTGATTGAAATGGCATATGGGATATATTTTGACCATTTTGACCATCATCTACAAGAAGTCGCTGGAGCTGTGCTACAGCCACTTCGCCGAGCACAGCGCCAGGTAGTAGTGCGCATGCGCAAACAGGCGATGCCCGCGCGGCTGTTTGATGTGCGTGAGCGCCTGTTGGTCTGCCTGTGGCGCGAGGGATGCGCGGAGCGCTAATACTGCATGCAGTGACGTTGGCTGGTACTTCTGCCGCTGGTCGTCTCAGCTCGCGGCCGCCAGTAATTTGACCGGTGGGATTTTCACCATGCAAATGTATATTTGTTGTAGATTAGCAGCATGCAAAGTGTGCACTCATGGAACCCTTGGTGGGCACATTTTTTATTCGCCATTTGTGGGCCTCTTTTTTGAGAGCACGAGTAATCAGGTACAAATCTTGGCAATTTTTTTTCAGAGAAAAAAGAAAGAAAAGAAAAACAAATTATGAAACCAAATTAACAGAACAAGCCAGTACAGGCAAGCCAAACAGACTATGTGGGACCAGCTCTATGTGCTTACATACAATATTTAACAGTGAGCAAACACTATACCACACAGGCTCAATAACCTCCTAGCTAAAACCAGAGAAAAATTGTAACCTTGATGGACCAGCTGCACACACTCAAACCACAAGGGAATGCCAGAACAGGAACCAAAGTTTTCACCCCAGTCCAACTAGGGGGCCCTAGGGAGCCCCAGCTGGAGGGGGTCTGATGGCACTGCCACTCCTGCTTTTAGCAGCAACAGTTGGGGAATTGCCTTTGTGCTCAACTACTTTTCCAGGTGTGGCTCTATACAGCCTGCATGCTCCAGGAGCCAGCAGGGAGCCCGAGGATGATTCCACAGGAAGCGAATTAGGATCAGCCAGACCACCACCACATGAGGCCAGCAAGCCCCCTCCAGGAGGGGAAGGTGCCACAGCAGGACCAGGCACAGGTGAGCCCGGGCTCAGGGGAGGATAGCTCAGACCCCCAGGGGACAAGTGAGGATCATGCCTGATGTCGGTCGCAGGCCCAGAGGATGCCCCATGGTCCGACATGGGCACCTCCACATTAAGGTAGGCAGAGACCTCAACTGAGGCAGAGCCCCTCCCAGATCCAGCAGCAGAACACCCCCGATCAACACCAGGGAGGCCCAGGGCCCCAGACCCAGGAGGGGACCAATCCTGTCCCACCCAAGCAACCAGCACCAGGGGAGGAAGCCACATCCCCAGACAAAACATCACCCCAAGCCACAATGACCCAGCCATGCCCGTCCAATGGCGAACCCCCACGGCCCCCAGTGCATTATCAGGGGGCTCCTGTCCTCGGGACGGTGGATGTCACGCAGGAGTTTCACTGCAGCCATCTTTCAGATGTGAGGCTTTCATGAACAGAAAGGCCTCTTTTCACTGAGGCCTTTTAGAGAAAATAGAGCTTAATTGCTGCCTACCTTAGTCAGAAACAAACCACCTCCCATTCATCAACGACAATAACAATAATCAGATATCTATCACAATCACCCACCAAGGTCTATCACCACCCACCCACCCACCATCACCATTACCACAACAACCAAACAAAAGTGAAAATGATATTGGGGACCGGCCAGAATCCCTCTTGAACGTACCTTTAAGTACAGGCATGAATAAGAAATATAAGGCGTCTCTTATTCATGGTAAAGGTATCTTGCGACAAAGCTGGCGCAACAAATTCGTTTCATTCAACCAAGGCCTAGGCAATAGCCGTGTTGTTCTGCCGGCAGAAGGCATAATAGTACGCCGCACTCATGCGCAGTACCGCATCATGGACTAGAAGATACCGTACTGCGCATGCGTGTGGCACACTAGCGTGCGTTCTGCACGGCAGAATAACATGGCTATTTTTTAGCACTGCAATTTGCAATGCTAAAATATTCGCCTGACTAGAAGCTAGGGCTATAGTAGCTTGAAGGCAGTAAATGGATTGAATCCAAAGTTTTCTTCAAAGAAGTCACGTGATTAGTAAAACAGTTTTACTTTATCCCGCGAGGTATTTGATATGATTTTGTCTTTGATGCGCCATCTGCAGCCAAAAACTTATTAGCCTTGTTATTCTGCCGTGCAGAACGCATACTAGTGTGCCGCACGCATGCGCAGTATGGTATCTCGTGGTCATGATACCACAGAGCTACATACAGAGAGTGGACATAGCAACGGCTTTCTCTCCGTTGCTATGGCAGAACTGCTGCCTTCGTCAGCTGTTGCGCTCGAAGGACGCGACAATTTCGGTGCGTTAAACAGATAGGAAAAATGAGTGTTTTTTCAACGCGGCCAATTTAAGGAAATAGGCTATCCTGAGTTTCAAAATTGGCTTCAAACTCATCGCTAATGTTTTTTTCTTCAAAGAAAGCATGTGCCCAGGAAGTGTGACAATGGAAATAGTAAAATACTCCATTATTCCGAGGGCATTACCAGACATGCACATCTCAGTATTTATGTCACGGAAAGAGAATTAAAAAAACAATCGGAAGAAGCTCGGTTACTTTTTTAGAGAGGAAAATGTTAAAGCTACAATCTGCACAACTATTTGTGTCACTTGCTTCATCTTACGGCAAATTAGAGAACGGAAACCATAACCACTGCTGGGTCTGGTGCCGACCTAGTCCTATTTTGTTCAGCAATTTACCTGCGTAGTAGTTTTAACGGGGATAGCGGTACCTGGGTCGAGGGGGACCTATTGTCTGCCGGCGTATTCATATTAGCGTGCCAACCGTACATGCTTCAAATCAATTTCGGTCCAATATTACGTCCACAGCGAAGCCTACTTTCTACGCCTGCTGGAAGCTTTTGGGGCAACGCTAGGACACGGTCATGAAAGGCTAGCAACTGGTAACACCAATGAATGAAAGCAAAAGTAGTCATAGCTACCCTAAGCCTCGGGATGTACTAAAAATCCACAGTACTTACAGCTTATTGTCAACCATCGCTCAGGCGGTTGGAGAGGTCGCACTGGACTTCAGTCGCGTGATAATGCAGACGGGTTGTATCATGGCTTGAACACTCTGTTGTGGTATCCGTTACGCACACTGTGTATCATGAGATCGATTATAATTGGAATGAAGACTCGGTTGAAGACGTCTTGATATTTGCCAATCGCTTTGAGAAAAATAACGTACAACTTGGTGTAAAATTGGTATCTGAACACCGAGATTAACTAGTTGGCGATGTTGTGCCGCCATCACAAAAGCACAAACTTCAAAAGTACGACGAATTCGATACTCTCTGTGACGGCATCTCAAAGGACACATGCCAGCGACGCCATGCCAGGCTCGCAACTGAAGCGGTCCACAGGAATTCGTTCAGGTGAGTTTGTTTTTTTGGTGTCTCGTGCAAACTTTCCGAAAGATACTTGCGATTCTTGGCGCTGCGGCAACACCGGGAGGCGAAGCTTCAGGATTTCAGGCGGGGGAGAGAGAGAGGGACGAGATGGATTTTGCAGTTAGTACCCGCAATGGATTTTGAATTGCCAAAACTCCCCATTCTCGGGCTGGGGAACCTGGCCCCTTCCCCCGTGGTGCCGGCTTCCATCTAAGCGTGGGTCCATGAATGAATGTTGATGTCAATGGAAATCCTGGATCCGCCTATGATGGGAAGTGACAGTTAAAGCATACGTGGATATAGGATTGCCGACCGGGGGGCACCTTCCCGGGGGGGGCACCATCATGTAACTGACCTTAATTTGGACCCTTATATCGGGCTCTTTCTGCACTTCTCATTTAAATTATTTTTTTCTAATTTACATTTTGTCATAGTCATATAAACTGAAAATGAGTGTAATAGGAATTTCGCCCATCATTTAAAACGTTTAGGTAGTTTGCAGACTCATGCAAGTTTCAATGAGCTCCCAAAATCCTGTCAATTTTGCAAGCTCTCTGGTTAGCCAGTGATTGTGGAAACTCCAAGGGATTTCACAAGCCCACTAACTGATCAGGGAGTTCAAGAAATCCCTGGGGAGCTCGTAAAATTCCAGATTTCGCACTTTCCCTATAGCATATTGTATAATTTGCATACACATGTCTTAGAGGTTTGATGGGTGGTTGTATCATTGTGCTGGCCCCTTGCCGGAATATTGGGCTGGGGGATCAAACAATTATAAGTAGACCGGGGCTCATAGGCGGATCCAGGGGGGCAAAGGGGGCACGTGCCCCTGATCGACCCTTGGCGCCCCCTGAAAGGTCAATGGCGCCACCCTAAAATGTCGCTTCCCACCCCCCCCGATGCGAAAATCTGCGCCCACCGATAGGATTTGGCGCTCACCTGATAGGTTTTGCCGGTCAAAAGTGGCGCCCCCTGGTCCGGATGGCGCCCCCCCCGATCGGCAATCCTGGATCCGCGTATGCCGGGGCTAGTTGAAACTTGAACATGATTTGTATTTTGGTAGAATATCTCAGAGATGGATCAATGTATAGACTGTGTTCTGCTATTGCTCAAAAGACTATTCCTTTGGCTTTCAAATGATGTGTGAGCCAAAGCTTGAATGTTGTCGGTGTGTAAGATATTTGATCATGAATAGGTCAAAGTCAAATGGCTTAACTCGCCCCATCTCGGGGTAACTTGAGTAACTGCCACAGTTTTTACACACAAACGCTAAATCTTTATCTCTAATATCAGCAGTGTTATGCGGTGATGGCAAGGGATTTTGGTGTTGCTGATTCTTTGGATATCAAGATATCAAGGTCCTCTTGGACCTCGGAAAGCATCCGCAGACTGTGCTGAAAACAAATGTTTGCACTGCTTTTTTTGCGAACTAAGAACCTACCACTGAGTATGTAATGTGTCACAAATGATTAGCTGAAAAAGCCGTGCCAGTTTTTGCTTCCATCGCGACGCGAGCGTTGTTTCAGCGCATCTGAGCTCGGCTGTCTGACATTACCAGTCGCAGAGTGCTACATGGTGTGTCCTCTGGTCACAAACAATGCATTCAAGAAAAAGGCTGGACACTGAATGTCCTGTAAAGTTTTGAAACGTCACTCGTCATGATAGCACCAGTTTTGTCGAAATCACTGATTCGTGTCTTTCCACATTCCTCTATGGTTTTACAAAGGTCCCACACACGCTGTTTTGTAGTAAACCTAAATATTTGTACGTTCCTTCGAGTTCCATTATTCTTGTTGCACCTGTTCATAGAGGATAATATGAAGTGTTCACCAACAATGAGGCGTAGACCGTTATCGCAACGTAAGGAATCAAATGAGAACCATGACTTGTTGAGCACTGCTAAGGGTTCCGTCACATTCAATCAAGATCATGAGTCGTTTGAACTCCTTTTTCTAGACTACACTATGTCGTTTCCTTTATGGAAACGGCTGCTGGACGTTGAGCTTTACTGGGCGACTGAGCGGTTTGATCCAGTCTGTTCTTTCACTGTGCAACAATATACAGAAAGTTCGTCTTCGCTTTGTTTCTTGCCTCTGTCTGGGCGCGATATAGACAGGTCACTGGGAGTGCCCAGAAACCGGTGGTACACACATTTGCAAGCACATAGCCAGTGGCAGATCTAGCCGGTCGGTTTGGGAGGGGCAAACCACAGTCAAAGGTCGAAAAGCAAAAAAAAGCAACAACAAAAAAACGTCACGCCGTGAAAGCTGCGATACAATACCACTTGTCGGTAGAAATTTGGGTATTTGGGGCGAAAGGCGAAAAAGAAACGTCATGGGGTGAAAAAGATGGGCTCGAGATCCTTTTTCCAGTCCAAGGCCTAATATTTACACTGAACTTAACTGGTTCTGTTTGGAGTTGAGAGTTGAAGCACCAAAATCTCGCTTATAAACTAAAAAAGGAGTCAGGGGAAAAAAGGAGGTCGACCACTTCGGGGGGGCAAAAACATAGTTTTGCCTCGAGCTTTTTCCGTTTGGGGGGGGCAAATGCCTTTTTGCCCCCTTGGATCCGTCACTGCACATAGCTAATTAGAATTTAAATTGCATCCTGACGTTTGGGCATTCCACTCTATTGTGCACCCCCAGAAGCATTCCCGACTGCACTTTAACTGTCACTTCCCATCATAGGCGGATCCAGGATTTCCATTGACATCAACATTCATTCATGGACCCACGCTTAGATGGAAGCCGGCACCACGGGGGAAGGGGCCAGGTTCCCCAGCCCGAGAATGGGGAGTTTTGGCAATTCAAAATCCATTGCGGGTACTAACCGCAAAATCCATCTCGTCCCTCCCTCTCCCCCGCCTGAAATCCTGAAGCTTCGCCTCCCGGTGTTGCCGCAGCGCCAAGAATCGCAAGTATCTTTCGGAAAGTTTGCACGAGACGACACCAAAAAAACAAACTCACCTGAACGAATTCCTGTGGACCGCTTCAGTTGCGAGCTTGACATGGCGTCGCTGGCATGTGTCCTTTGAGATGCCGTCACAGAGAGTATCGAATTCGTCGTACTTTTGAAGTTTGTGCTTTTGTGATGGCGGCACAACATCGCCAACTAGTTAATCTCGGTGTTCAGATACCAATTTAACACCAAGTTGTACGTTATTTTTCTCAAAGCGATTGGCAAATATCAAGACGTCTTCAACCGAGTCTTCATTCCAATTATAATCGATCTCATGATTCACAGTGTGCGTAACGGATACCACAACAGAGTGTTCAAGCCATGCTACAACCCGTCTGCATTATCACGCGACTGAAGTTCAGTGCGACCTCTCCAACCGCCTGAGCGATGGTTGACAATAAGCTGTAAGTACTGTGGATTTTTAAGTACATCCCGAGGCTTAGGGTAGCTATGACTACTTTTGCTTTCATTCATTGGTGTTACCAGTTGCTAGCCTTTCATGACCGTGTCCTAGCATTGCCCCAAAAGCTTCCAGCAGGCGTAGAAAGTAGGCTTCGCTGTGGACGTAATATTGGACCGAAATTGATTTGAAGCATGTACGGTTGGCACGCTAATATGAATACGCCGGCAGACAATAGGTCCCCCTCGACCCAGGTACCGCTATCCCCGTTAAAACTACTACGCAGGTAAATTGCTGAAAAAATAGGACTAGGTCGGCACCAGACCCAGCAGTGGTTATGGTTTCCGTTCTCTAATTTGCCGTAAGATGAAGCAAGTGACACAAATAGTTGTGCAGATTGTAGCTTTAACATTTTCCTCTCTAAAAAAGTAACCGAGCTTCTTCCGATTGTTTTTTTAATTCTCTTTCCGTGACATAAATACTGAGATGTGCATGTCTGGTAATGCCCTCGGAATAATGGAGTATTTTACTATTTCCATTGTCACACTTCCTGGGCACATGCTTTCTTTGAAGAAAAAACATTAGCGATGAGTTTGAAGCCAATTTTGAAACTCAGGATAGCCTATTTCCTTAAATTGGCCGCGTTGAAAAAACACTCATTTTTCCTATCTGTTTAACGCACCGAAATTGTCGCGTCCTTCGAGCGCAACAGCTGACGAAGCCCCTGCTGCTGCCATAGCAACCAATGGGATCGTCCACTCTCTGAATATAACTCTGTGCATGATACCATACTGCGCATGCGTGCAACATGATAATATGCGTTCTGCCGGCGGAATAACACGGCTTTGTAGTCGGCCACAGATTCCACTTTTCAAGAGGAGCAACAAACAAACAATAAACAACCGGACGAGACGAGGAAGAGGGTAAGAAAGAAAGGGCTATATTGCGCGTTGGAAGAGAGGAGGGCGATGGCACGGGGAAGGAAGGTGAGGGTCTGGGACTCTTAGTGTACTATATTAAAGGGATATTTTTTATTAACCAACAAAGCACGTTGAAGAGTTGTTGCACCTAAATATAACCGTCCAACTGCAAAAAATGCGTAAAATCACAAAAAGGTGGTTAATTCTTAACTGTAGAGTGTTCATTCATCTTTTAGCTATAAAGTAAGGCACAAATCAAAGCATAACATGCACTTCCACGACCTTAATAAAAATGTAAACAATAGGTACTGCATTGGCACGTCCACACGCTCCGAACCAATAATTAAACAGGAAGTTGTGTGATGTTAGGTGTAGAAAATATGGGTAGAAATGATAAAGAGAAATTCACTACTTTGAATCACACCTAACCTAACATACTCTACCCTTCCCTACCCTACCCTCCCCTACCCTACCCTCACCTAACCTAACCTAACCATGGCCCCATTTCATAAAAGGCGCAACTTATGCTTATAGCGTAGAAGTAGCATAATGCAGCGTAGAATGTGAATAATACACGACAATCTTGTTTTAAAAAATGCAGCGTAAAATACATCTACTTGCAAAGTTACACTGCTCTAAACTACGCGGTACTGGAATGCAGCGTAGAATATTGCCAATATTGTTTCATATAGCAGACAACACGTACGTTGAATATGTAAAACACTCCTGAAAAGCTATGCAAGATATAGCAGTGTAGCATTTATCAGACAATGAAGCAAAACATGAAAAACATATAATTTCTTATGAAATTCTGAATCTGAGGCAAAATTAGGTAGTGAAGTGAAGGACAAAAAGAGTCATGAATGTAAAATAAACTTAAATAAAAAGGTGTGCAAGTTTTTCCTTGTACTGGTATGAAGTGCAAGTTGCACATGCCAAATTGAGCTGATATGTAGAGTTCTATGGCCATTTGGTATGCCAAAAATGATGATAGCTATTGATTCAAATACACAGGAAAGCTGACATTGATTTTTACTTTCACTTTCTGCCGCTACTGTTATTTTACAGTCTAATGAGGACAGAACCCTAGATAGACTGACACTGACAAAGTGTTATATGAAGTCTATAGAGGGTAAAAATTCAATTTAAGGTGCCTGTCACCAACAAAATCCAAGTATTTCTACTGAGTCCTCTGGTGAAAATGATGATATACCTAGGTACTTAGTACCGGCATCTTGATCTAATTATTCTTCAAAGATATTTACTCACTACCGTAAAACGAGGTTATTTGATATGACTGGGGTAAATTGATATGACATGTCCCTGATCCAAAAATGTTGTATTACTCACTCAAAAATTGTGTCTGTGTTATAATTTTTCACAGGATACTGTCAAAATAAACACAGCTACATGTGGCCTAAGCTTTGCGCTTGTGTTGATGCTGAGAAATTAATAAACTCAACAATACGAAATTGATATAAACCTGATTTTTCCGTTTGTCTAAAAAATCCCCGTCTAACTTCATAACTAGTCAAATCATGCTGATCCTTTTTCAGATCCTCGAAGCAGCATTCCTTAAGTTTTAAAAAACTGTTGCAGTGAAATTCTATGCCCGAGTCCTGTCCATATAATCAATATAATCCATATCGACTTATAAAGTGGGGCTATTTGATATGAGTATAAAATATAGTACAGAAGTACAAATGGAAGGTAAGCCCCATAATACGTCACTTATATGTCAACACTGAACGTCTTTAGCATGCTGCAGAGGATGTGCAGTCTGGGAGGCCTTCCTACACAGAACAGGGGTGGATGCAGACCCGAGTTTTGGGGGGCCAAACCCATGTCTGCCTCTCCTCCGGAGGGAACGAAATTTTTTTGCTCTACAGACCAAGTGTAAACACTTTTTCAGTGCTCTCGACAGACCTAGTATAAGCCACTTCTCCAAGTACATGATCGCTTCCTCGGAGGGGGGGTGGGGAGCGAATATTTTTTGCTCTACAGACCTAGTGTAAACACCTTTTTCAAAAATTTCTCCGGTGTTTGGGGGGCAAAAGGTAGTTTGCCCCCCCTCCAGCGCTTTAGGGGGGCCATGGCCGGAATGCCCCCCCCCTGCGGCCGCCAATGATACAGAAGACATGTTTTCTGCATCCCACGATGTCGCCTTGTAGTGAATATCCCTGAAATAGGTATATTTCTCTCAAATAAGAGTTTGAAACCTAGTTATTTCTAAACAGTATATTTTGTGTTTTTAAAAACCAGCTGTGAATATCAAATACCCCCACATAGGCACATTTTAGAGATATGGCCTCCTGAGCATAAACATATCGAATTGCCCCACCCCATGGGGCAATTTGATACAACCTTCAATTAAAAAATAACATTGCCTGTGTATATACACACATTTTCACATATACTATTCTGACAGCACTGGAATAGTCTACAAAATCATAATTTGTAGTGTATTGGAAATATGGCTCTTTTCGACGCATGATTACAAAAACTGAACATTTTGTATCAAATAACCCCGTTTTACGGTATTCCTTTCCCAGTTTCACGAAATTATAGGGTTCACAGACCTTCATAGTTCACTCATGATTAGTAAACACAATTCACCTCAAATTCCACTGAAGTACACTCGCACAACAATACAATAACCTTTTTAAGACCTTCTTGACAGCAACCACCTAAAAAATGTGGTACGGTCAAAAACAAATACGTCATATTTTCATTGCGCCAGCTGATGGTGCATCTTCCGCCGCTGTATTTGTAAAAGTACATTAGAAACTTTAAAATTAAATGAGAGCAAATAAGTACAATAATTTTCATTCAAATAATTTATTGAAAAATATATGTGATTTTTCATGTTAATAAAGCAGTTACACACCATATTTGAAAGGGGTAATTCCATTCTGGAATTGGGCGTAATTCATGCTGTATTTGATATCTACTCCGCTTTCGCGTAAATGTCACCGCTCTTTGTGAAACGTGATTCTGAGTACGGCATAACTTTGCAGGTGAATGTGGTGTAAAACACGCCACATTTCTACAACTTTTATGAAACGGGGCCCAGGTCTCGATTTAGCAAGCTGGCCTGCGGTGCACGGAGCCAAGATTTGGTACGCTTTCACAATGGTGCCTTACCTCTGATACAAGGGTACCAATCATCAGTCAGCTGATGGTTTCCATAAGCTGACTTATGATCAGCTGCCATTGTCTTTCGTCAATTCCGGTGTTTTGCTTATTTGTGGTGATGGGCGGCGCACGATTGCGACGTTCAGGTTAAGTAAGTGTTGAAAATCGGGGTTTAAGTGAGAGTGGCGCTACAGGACCTCACTTAATGGAAATATGGTGTCTTGCTGATTCTGAAATTGTATTAGCCCTGTTCCTGTCAGAGTTTGTGCCATAGCGGGCTCCCTCACGGACTGTAGCCTCTCCCGGGAACTAGTTCTAGGGTTTTCGGCTACGGCCTGCTGTTTGTGCTGATGAAAACCGTGTGCACAGTGCGCTAATATTTTTAATGGAATAAAGGATTAGTTCTTTGCTTAGCACAAACGATTTGGCACTTGTTACTTTTCTAGGAGAGGTTAGGTGCTGTACAAAACTGGTCGGGCTATCATTTCTATAGAAAATATTTTGGGAAAGTGGACGTCTTATTTAAGGTTAGACAAAGAGTTCTCTTCTCTCATATCATATTTCGTATCTCAAGTTCTCTCGCAGGGTGGGATGGGGTAGGACGGATGGTTTGTTGGATGGATGGACAGTGGGACTGTCAGCCGCCTGGGACAGGATGATCAAGGTGTTGGAATGTGTCTATCAAGGTGTCAGCCAACCATATAGATCTGCTGTTTTTAGTTGACTGTTTTCCCTAGTTTTCTTCAAGTATATCTGTGGCATTTTATTGTTTTTTACGCTCTTTCTGGTTTGTCTGTTCTGTTGCATCTTTTTTATTTGATTCTATTAGTCTTAATTTGTTCCCACTAACCACATGTTCTGGTTAGGTATATGCTTTTGAGTTTGATCTGTTTCTAATACTGCCTAAATGTTGGTCCTTATTTCTTTTGTTTGTTTTTTTCATACTTTTATAGGTACATGTTTTGCTAGATTTAATGTGCTCAGCGTGTTATCATCCAGTCAGCTCTCTCAAATTGGGTCGGGGTCACCAGTGGAGTTCCCCAGGGCTAGGATAAAACTAGGGCTCTATCCTAGCCCCGCTGCTCTTCCTGATATTAACAGACTGTGTCTCTTCAGGAATAA
This sequence comes from Lepas anatifera, assembly GCA_034440635.1. Taxonomy (NCBI): domain Eukaryota; kingdom Metazoa; phylum Arthropoda; class Thecostraca; family Lepadidae; genus Lepas; species Lepas anatifera. The sequence continues at coordinate 1,047,764 of JAOTON010002176.1, forward strand.
AAATGTTTGCTGACAACACCAAACTATACGCCAGTGTAAACAGTGACTCTGCAGCCGCCTCCCTCCAAGAGGACATCCACAGTGCATATGAATGGTCATCTAGATCGCAGATCGCAGATGCTTTTTAATAACTATAAATGTGTCATAATGCACACCGGCAACTCTAATCAGGGACGTAATTTCATGATGAACTCAGCTATTCTCCACACAACTCAAGTCGAGAAAGACCTTGGAGTATTGGTCGATACCGAGTTGAAATTTAGACAGCAGGATTCAGCTGCTGTCGGAAAGGGTACTAGAGTCCTAGCAGTCATAAAAAGGTCCTTCACCATCCTGGACACATGCACCCTTCCGCTGCTCTACAAATCCCTTGTCCGGCCACTTCTCGAATATGGAAACTCTGTGTGGGGACCTTTTAATAGGGCAGACCAAATCCTCCTGGAAAAGGTTCAAAGACGCACTACCTGCCTGATAAGCTCCCTCAGAGGTGTACAGTATGTTGATAGGCTTTACGCTTTAAGGCTCCTGTAGCTGTACTATTGGAGGTGTCGTGGCGACATGATTCATGTGTTCCAGCTGCTTCACGGTCATATTGAACAGGACTTCGCTCAGTTCTTCAGACTCGATGTGCACTCTCGAACTCGGGGCCATCCGTGGAAGTTGGCTAAGCCAGAAGCAGTCACCAGAGCATGACGGTACTTCTTTGGTGTTCGAGTGGTAAATCACTGGAACTCGCTGCCAAGTTCAGTGGTGTCAGCTCCCACTGTCGACCTTTTCAAAGCTCGCCTCAACTCCCACTGGAATGCTTTCACATACCAAGTTCCTGAACTAGACTTTTCCGGAGTCCCCCTTTCCCCCATGGCCCATAAAGTTATCCTGTGGGTAAAACTCAGGTTCCTTTCCCTGAGTAAGACCTAGTTGAGTTACCCCTATATTTGAGCTCGTCGGAGATTCGGAACCAGCGGGCCGAAGTGGCCCTTATTATCCGAAATTGTTAGGTTAGGTTAGGTTTTGTCTTGACTAACCTACATTGAGACGTCCACTTTCCCTAAATATTTTCTGTAGGAATGATACATTCTTGGATTCGGTTCTGTAGGGTGCACATATTTAAGTGACAAGGAGCTCATCGGGCCTTTCAGGAATGTGAGCAGTAGGGTGAGTCATACTCACGAGAAATTTAAAATTTCCGTATTTTAACTGTGTACTACGATTTTTATTATGCGAAATTTAATTTCAAGAAACTTTCTTCAAATAAATTTTGCTCAGAAATTATTTAAAAGGTCGCAAAATGCACTTTCATAGGCGGATCCAGGGGCAAGGAGGGGGGCACGTGCCCCCCGATCGACCCTCGGCGCCCCCTGAAAGGTCGATGGCGCCCCCCTGAAATGTCGCTTCCCACCCCCCCAGGATGCGAAAGTCGGCGCCCACCGATAGGATTTGGCGCCCACCTGATAGCTTTTGCCGGTCATAAGTGGCGCTCCCCTGGTCCGGATGGCGCCCCCCCGGTCCGGATGGCGCCCCCCGGTCTGGATGGCGCCCCCCCGGGAAGGTGCTCCCCCCGATCGGCAATCCTGGATCCGCCTATGTGCACTTTTGTGTTTTTGACGTTAGGGATAGAGAAGTAGTAGGATAATTCCGACTCTCATAGACAGTGTAAGCTTTCGAGTGATCACGAGCTTTCGTGTTCCGTCATGCGGGCCACGAATTCAGGTTGCACTCAGAGGCGGATCTAAGCAGTCTTTGGGGAGGAGGAATCCGAAAAATATGGTGAATTTTTTTTTTACGAAAATCAGCCCAAATCAGCTAAAACTGCGCAATATTTGACCACTTTGGAGGCCAAGACCCGATTTCTTCCCCCTGGATTCGCCCCTGGCACGTGCAGTCAGTAGAATGTGAAAACTAGTAGAAATGGATAAAAGGCGGCGAAATAAATAAATTATTGATCAGTCTGGCGTTGAGGTCAGAGCTGGAGAGCTCTCCTCGACCCGGGGGTCCTGGATGGGTTACCGCTAGCACGGCAATACAAGCCCTATACAAAGCCTATTGGAGACACGAAATTCAGGGGCCCTGACCCTCCCCCTCAAAAATCCCGCTCACCCCATGGTTGAGGCTACTTTTGTGATGACCGGCCGTAATTATAATCTTGCGATGTCCGACCGTCATTTCTTAAAAACAAACAGAGAGAAATTGTTCAACCACCGCTACTAGTATTCAAACCCTGAACGTCAGAATGCTTTGTATATATATATATATATATATATATATATATATATATATATATATATATATATATATATATATATATATATATATATATATAGTGGCTGTTGGACCGTCCACTCGAACAAGACGTGCTGTGAGGGAAGGATGGGGCTGGAGTGTAGTGAAACCTATGTTACCCATCGGGCTCAGACGTCACCGTAATATGCTCCTCTTTAACTAGTCTCCTGCAGTGTCTGCCAGTTCCATCATCACGGAGCAGGACCAGTGTGTTGTCAGTTCTGTCATCAAAATTAACTCCAATTACTACATCCTAGTGCGCCTTAGCTTCTGTTGCCTCAACTGCATCTTGAAGAATCAAGTTCTGAGCCCTAGGAATGTTCTTATCGAGAGTAAGATATGATTTATTCTTCGAAACGTGTCCAACTTCCATCAGAGCTCTCAGGGGGCATAGTATGTTACTGTTATCTGAGCAGCAGAGTTCTGGAATCTGAATCTGGCCGCTGAAGTGTTTTTGATTGGCATAAAGTTCCTCTTATCAGTGCTAGTCCTGGGGGATGAAGTCTGCTAAATATGCATGTATGATATACCCAAGTGTTCCGAAGCTCAGGGTTTGAATACTTGTAGCAGTGATTAAACAATTTTCCTTGTTTGTTTTTTTAAGAAATGACTGTCGGACATCGCACGATTATGATTACGGCCGGTCATTACTTCCAGTATCCTCAACCATGGGTTGAGCGAGGTTGGGGGGGTGGTCAGGGCCCCTGAATTTTGGGCCTCCAATAGGCTTTGTATAGGGCTTGTATTGCCGTGCCAGCGTTAACCCATCCAGGACACCCCTGGGTCGAGGAGAGCTCTCCAGCCCTGACCTCAACGCTAGACTGATCAATATATGTATCTATTTCGCGGCATTTTGTCAATTTCTACTAGTGTTTTAATTATATTGACTGCGCGTGCCAGGGGCGGATCCAGGGGAAGGAACCGGGTCTTGGCCCTTAAAGCGATCAAATGTTACCCAGTTTTAGCTGATTTGGGCTGCTTTTCGTAACGATACAATGCTTTTCTATATTTTTCGGATTCCCCCTCCCCAAATACTTTGCTTAGATCCGCCTCTGACACGTGCAACCTTAATTCGTGGCCTGTGTGACGGAACACGATAGCTCGTGATCACTTGAAAGTTCTCACTGTCTATGAGAGTCGGAATTATCCTACTACTTCTCTATCCCTAGCGTCAGAAACATAAAAGTGCATTTTTGCGACCTTTTTAGTAATTTCTGACCAAAATGTATTTGTAGAAAGTTTCTTAAAATTGAATTTCGCATAATAAAATTGTAGTACACAGTTAAAATACGGAAATTTTAATTTTCTCATGAGTATGACCCACCCTAGTGAGCAGTGCTCCATTGCCACTGACCTCTGCTGAAAGCAGCTCTTCTAGTGGTAGCGAGCCCACTTGCCCTTCATGCATATGAACAATCCCCCATCGACATTTTGCCCTATGTACACGGCAGATAGCTATGGGAGCAGGCAGCACCCTGTTTGCTTGCTCTGGCAGTGTGCTGTGAGACTTGATAGTTGTGTGGTTTTTCCGGTGTGCATTGGGGAGGTTATCACCTCTCTGCCTGCCATGCTCATGTCACCATTTTACATTTGTGTTTTATAGTGCAGTTGTGACATTTTGCCTTTGTCATTCTTTGCTGTTCCCATTTTGGTGCTTGCATGAGAGTTATTATTTTCTTGGGACAATGCCTTGGTACCACTGAGGCGTGGGGCCAAATTCCTTTATTTCCTGTGACAGCCAAACCTATGCCACTGCACTCAGCCCCAGCTAACCAAAAACCTCTGACTGGATTCAATATTTTATCTCATTTTTATTAGGTTTTGCACAATACTGAATGATAAACAAACCAGGAAAGAAAGAGACAGGAGAGATTGGTTTGAGTTATTATGACAGATAATACATTCACACGCAACAACTATCAGGTGGCCCCCATCAGGCTACTCATGAGCCAGTCAAACTGGTTCATCAGAATAGCAGCAAGCACTGGTCTGTTCCCAAATCACAGCTCTGCACAGACCAGAAAACCCTGTAATGTGCCTGTTAATTAAGTGTTGACACTGTAAGGGCACATTATTATTATAGTACACTTTTTCGTATTAACTGAAGTTAAAAATACCAGCATTTACACTTATTTCCTATCTTCAGTTAATTAAGTCAATTGAGCAAAGAGTCAATTGAGCAGGGTCATGGAAACAAGATAGTGTGATTCAATACTTACTTTGCATCCACTTTGCGTCTGATTGATTGGCGAAGGGTCAAAGGTCAAAGACCAGTTTGAAAACCTCCATTCTATTTGTTACTGGCATAAGTTGGCTTTGGACTGTTCTATGAGCAGCCATGAGCTCTGAGCATGGCGAGGTCTATGCCCACTACCCTATTCTGTTCGCAGGTTTGAAGTGTGTGCCAACATAGTTCCAGCAGCACCATGGGGAAGAAGGACTCTTTGAAGTCTCTCCTGCTGCGTGCCTGGCGTGAACGATGGGATGAACAGGCCTGGGGCATCGCTATCAAACAGGTTAGTATATTTTACATCCCGTGCGTCAATGTATTTTGTAAGGTGCTCTTGAGATCCCAGGATCCAATTCAACCACAAAGCAAGGTACTGTGTCTATGTAGGCATTGGCCCAACAGCATTGACGGCTTTATCGTGATAGTAGTCAGCCTGCAGTTGGCTTATAGCATTTAAATGCTGATATACAACGAAGCAAATTTTTAGATTCCCTCTCCCAAAAAAAATCGAAGAAAAAATGGGATCGTAAGTGACGTCGCTACAGATATGTCAGGCGCCGTGGAGGCTGGGTGGCGCGGCTGAGTGCTGCGGCTGACCAGTGGTGCGCCGGCAGACGCTGCCCCGCGGCGTCAGCGGCGACGTGTACGACCTGGCGCCCACCATGCTGCAGCTCTCCACCGCCGGCTCCACCCTGCAGAACATCGTCTTCAGATACATCAAACACTCACTTTGTTCGGGGGTGAGCGGTGGATAGCCCGTACACGGAAAAACTCTGTCGATGCTGTGCTCCTTTCCGAAACGTTATTTTTGGGGGGGACTTGGAATATCTGAATTTCGTTCTCGTTTGTCCGCCCAATCGATAGCGTTCATGAAGGCTTAGGATGACTCAATATTTTGGATCGGAGGAGCAGGTGGGAGGAGGATCAGGCCATTGCTATGAGCGCCATTTATAGCTGAAGGTTACTATAGAAGTGCACAGTTCCAGAGGGCACCGCTATCTCCATTCTTTGTTAGGCTAGCAGGAGGAAGCGATGTTTGGGGAGGGGGGAGGCGCCGAGGTTTGATCGAAGGTGTGCACGTACCCCCCCTTCCCCACCTTCTGATCAAACTTTGTGTTAAGGGGCGTGTATCAAAATCGTCACGGATCGTTGACTGATGCCGTCGCGTATCTGGGAAAAAGCCAGTGTTGACGCACGCACTGTCTTTTCCAGATAATCTCCCACCAGGCGGTGCTGCAGTCGGTGTCTGAGTTCCGTACTTTCAGCAAGGTCCACTGCGTCTCGGCATGCCTGGACATTGTTGCCATGGCAGAGGTCAGTACAGGGGCCGCGGGAGCGCTCTGACGACAATGAATCGACTGTGCCTGAACTCTATTGCCCTGTGTCCCGAGGCTTGTACTGAACTCGTCACTCAACCGCCACGATCAGAAGTGCTTAACAAAGGATTCCATGTATGGTAGGTAGGTGTTACTACAGACGCTACCCGTCCCTGTTGTGAGCCGTGAGTCATGATGCGGGCTGTTGCTGACCTCAGCCTCCGGTGCAGTCGCAGGTGCAGTGCCGGGGGAAGCAGGAGGAGTGCCTGGCGCTGGCCTGCGCCGTGCTCTCGCTGGTGGACTGGCTGGCCGCGCTGGCGGTGGACGCCGCCGAGTCGCCGCCGGCAGCTGACCCCGCCGCCGGCGACGCCCGCGAGCGGGAGCTGCAGCAGCTGCTGCCCAAGCTGGCGGCTCAGGTGGACGCGCTGACACGCAACCACTTCCTGACGGCGCTGCTGTACCTGGGTCGACTGGAACAGCCAGGTGAGATGTCTGGGATTGGCTGGAATTGGCGGGGCAGCCAGGTGAGAGGTGTGGGATAGGCTGGGGTAGGGGAGGGGGCAGCCAGGTGAGAGGTGTGGAATAGGCAGGGCAGCCAGGTGAGAGGTGTGGGATAGGCTGGGGTAGGGGAGGGGGCAGCCAGGTGAGAGGTGTGGGATAGGCGGGGCAGCCAGGTGAGAGGTGTGGGACAGGCTGGGGTAGGGGGGGTGGCCAGGTGAGAGGTGTGGGACAGGCTGGGGAGGGGGTGGCCAGGTGAGAGGTCCGATGCAGGGAGCTATCAGAGTCTGGAGGTTTCCAGTAACAGGCGTGCTCATGTGTGAGCTGTGCTGTTCTGTGCTGAAGTGCTGGTGTCGCTGATGTCCGTCGAGGCGCTGACTGGGAGCCTTGTATCGGCAGACAAGGCACAGCAGGTGATGAAGCAGCTCGGTCTGCTGGAGAAACAGCTGGATGCTCTGGGAGATTTCCACATTCTCGCCAAGCAGCTCAGGTCAGCGCTCCGCGGTCGGAAGAATAAGTGTCCTCGCGTGTTGAATGGTACAAACAGTCGGATGGCTTACGGGCCAACTGGCTTGATGTATGGAATAGGATTGTAAACATTGATTCGAGGAATATTCCAGTATTCTCCATATGGTATTCTCTTCAAGAAGCAAATTTCCGTTCATTATGAGCAGCCAGATCGGGTGCAGCTGGACTTGTATTGTCGAAGTTTTATGAGGTGGGATTTTTTACTTAATGTCAATTTGTGGTCATTTTGTGTCAAGTCAGTCGTCAAATTGCTCACCCTAAAGGCTTGCAAAGCCGCCGCGTCGCATTAGAATCAGCTCGAAATCATTTGCGAAAAACCGAGGAGGGTCCGATAGGACCCCCCCTCAGGCTGGGGGATGGGTTAACCATGTCCAAACGCAGTTCCAGCTGATATTGTGAACAGTGTCTTTCTGACGGCCGTGTCCCTCTGACGGCCGTGTCCGTCTGACCGCCGTGTCCGTCTGACGGCCGTGACCGTCTGACGGCCGTGTCCGTCTGACCGCCGTGTTCGTCTGACGGCCGTGTCCGTCTGACGGCCGTGTCCGTCTGACGGCCGTGTCCGTCTGACGGCCGTGTCCGTCTGACGGCCCTGTCCCTCTGACGGCCGTGTCCCTCTGACGGCCGTGTCCGTCTGACGGCCGTGTCCGTCTGACGGCCGTGTCCGTCTGACGGCCGTGTCCCTCTGACGGCCGTGTCCGTCTGACGGCCGTGTCCGTCTGACGGCCGTGTCCCTCTGACGGCCGTGTCCGTCTGACGGCCGTGTCCGTGTGACGGCCGTGTCCCTCTGACGGCCGTGTCCCTCTGACGGCCGTGTCCCTCTGACGGCCGTGTCCGTCTGACGGCCGTGTCCCTCTGACGGCCGTGTCCCTCTGACGGCCGTGTCCCTCTGACGGCCGTGTCCTTCTGACGGCCGTGTCCCTCTGACGGCCGTGTCCCTCTGACGGCCGTGTCCGTCTGACGGCCGTGTCCCTCTGACGGCCGTGTCCCTCTGACGGCCGTGTCCCTCTGACGGCCGTGTCCCTCTGACGGCCGTGTCCGTCTGACGGCCGTGTCCGTGTGACGGCCGTGTCCCTCTGACGGCCGTGTCCGTCTGACGGCCGTGTCCGTCTGACGGCCGTGTCCGTCTGACGGCCGTGTCCGTCTGACGGCCGTGTCCGTGTGACGGCCGTGTCCCTCTGACGGCCGTGTCCCTCTGACGGCCGTGTCCCTCTGACGGCCGTGTCCGTGTGACGGCCGTGTCCCTCTGACGGCCGTGTCCCTCTGACGGCCGTGTCCCGTTCTGACGGCCGTGTCCGTCTGACGGCCGTGTCCGTCTGACGGCCGTGTCCCTCTGACGGCCGTGTCCGTCTGACGGCCGTGTCCGTCTGACGGCCGTGTCCGTCTAACGGCCGTGTCCGTCTAACGGCCGTGTCCCTCTGACGGCCGTGTCCGTCTGACGGCCGTGTCCGTGTGACCAGGTCTCTGATGGAGTACGACCCGGCGGTGCGGCCGACGGCGGCGCCCCAGCCCCTGCTGCACAGCGTGCACTGCCTGCTGCAGGTGGAGCTCAGCTGTTTCCGAGTCAGGGCGCCTCAGGCGCTGGCGGACCGCCTGCTGCGGCTGCAGCAGACGCAGGTCAGCCCGCGCCGGATGCGGGGGGGCTGAGCTGGCCCAGTGGGATCTGATGGGATCGGACTGGTTAAATGTGGGGAACAATCCGATCGTCATTAGGCCGTTATAATGATCTGGGCGGGTGCTCTCTAGCCTTTGCATTGGTTAGTCTGACCTTGGTTTCTTGTTAACCTCGCACTGCCGTGTTATTTTGTATTTTCTTGTAGCATTCACGCGACCATCGTTTACCAATGAATATTCCGAAATGTGGTATCCCGGTTGGCTTGGTCTCTTTAATTTTGGCTCGATTTTGAATAAACGGAAAATTGGTAGTTTTCTAACTGTTCACGCTGAAAAATGAGTAATGCGGTGTTCTTCACAAGCTGCGCGTGCGTCGCCGAGCTGGCAATCGGCCGGGAGCGGTTAAGATACCTATTCGCTTTGGAAAACCGATTTGTGAAACACACACCAGGAGTGAAGTCTGTTATATATTGTTGAGATATTCCAATAATTTTTTTCCAGCAGGCAGTGGAATACGGGGGATTATTTTAAGTACACGCGGGTGGAACTTCCAATTGCCGACTTTCCGAGTATGAAGCCATATGACGATCGAGATTTAACTTTGTGCTTATGTTAGCGATTCTCAAAGCTTCCTGGCCTAAACTCGCTAGCATTGATGCTGATATTTTCCCCATTGTCTCTGAAAAGTGTAGGAAATTGAAAGAGACGTTCATTCTAATTTTTAGCATTGACTGCTTATTTAACCGATTACCCTCGTGTGTGTTTTTTTAAGAAAATTTGTTTGGAGCCAAATTAGTTTCCACTGTCGGCAGGCCACCCCTGAATGATCGGTGCTTTTTTAACGTGCTGTTTTTGCACTGCAGGGCATCTGCGCCCGTGACCTGTACTACAACATCGTGCGCACCTGCTGTGAGGGCCTCTCCCAGACGGTGGGCACTGACATGGGCCGCTACTGGGTGCAGTTCACCTACCACCGGCTGCCCAAGCTGATGCCCTGCCTGCACGCCGGCCAGCCGGGTGAGTAGTGACCCCTGTCGGCGGCAGGCTGGACCAGACGCGGCGGCCGAACCACCAGCTGCTGCTCGCTGAATCCGTCGCTGCTCTATTGCTAGAAGAGCTTTTGACTGAATTATTTATAAAAAAATGCTGACAAGCAGATTTTTAAGACTGAAAATGGATGAAGTGCGTGCGTTTCGTTTTATGTTTTAAGACTCTTGATCGATGTCATAAATCGTAGTCCCGCCTCTCAATTTCTTTGCAGAAGAAAACAAAACAGAAGGGTTTAATGTTTGGACGACATGGGCGCCATATGACGCTAGCTGTCAGTGCGTCCTTCAACCCCAAATATGGCATGTTTGAACGGCGGTCGAGTGGAGCTTACTGGGTACTTGGACTTACAATGATTACCGATGGGGTACTTGGATTTACACTGACCAGTGACCCAAAATAGGTTTTGCGCTAGGGTGTCGAGTGGAAAATTCAGCTCGGAATGTATGGCGAGTGAGTGGAAAATTCCTCTCAAAATGTATGGCGGAGTAAAAATTTCAAATTTTGTACTCAGGTGGTAAACTCTCAGAGCCCTTGTTTGAACTGAAGGATGGATATTTCCTTTAATTTTCTCAAAGTAAATATTTTTAAATCATCCCCAAACAGCATTGTTTGACCATTCCCATGTGAGAAATTTGGGTTAAGCAGGTAAATCTTTACCAGCTGAAACTCCCTGGTGCAGTCTCCAATTTTTTAAGGAGTTGGTGAATTCCCACAAATAAAAAATTTTTGGGGGCCTCTGAGACCAACCTTTGGGGGAAAGAACTCTGGGAGCCACTAAAACTCTTGGGGGCTTCCCTAGACCAACTCTTGTGTCCCTCCTCTCCCACACGACCAGCTTTTAAGGGCCCTGAGACGAAATATCGGGGCCCCTTAGACAACTCTGCAGAGGGGCCTCCGAGATCGGCAGGTGGTGAAAAATGAAAAGGGATTTTTCATGCAATACCTAATTCCAAAATTAATTATCTACGCATACACTGTATAGTTTTCCTGTCCGGGACAACGCCCTCCTATACCTATACCTATAGCTATCGGAATTTTGGAGGCCACTCCTGGCCTCAATCACTGCACCTCGCATACACCTATGCTAGGGCCCAGTAGAGCCTTGGTTTACACTTCACTAACCAAGACGAAACTACAAGCTTTCTATTATGGCAATAAACTCTTCCAGACTCTTGCTAAAAGTTTCTTTTCTTTACCTGTCAATTCCCTGCTTCTCTTCACATATATACTCACCTTCGTATGAGTATGCTGCTTTCTATCAATATTAATCGAAGCTGCTGCAGCCTCCTTTCTGTTGTTTCTTCCTTTCGTCTACAATCAGCCAGGCGCGGCGGGTTGCGACAGCGTCGAAGCAACTACTAATTTAAATTTCTGATAGCAATCCAGTTGCCGGTCGCATGAGCAGCATAATTTGCATTTCAAAACTTGCTCTAAATTAGTTTTCTAAATCCTTATAGACTAGAAAATTATACAACTAAAAGCACACAGAGAGGAAGACTAACAATGTTTGTCAATAACGAATACGAAACCAGCCTTTCAAAAGCCTAAAGATGCCGCTTTTATTTACTAGATGTAAAGACGGCGTTTTGTAAGTCCACGCCGCAGACCAGCCATACAAAAAGTGCCGATGTTTGAAGGGTAACTGGATGCATTCTTGTTGCCCCAAAAATCATTTAATGAAAATGTAGAGTTTCAATGTATTAAAGTACCGGACACTTTTAGTTCAACTTAAATATCAGCGTATTTATGCCTAGGGTGTCGTAGGGTGTCGTGAGTGGATTTGGGTGTCACACGGCGTGGACGCAGCAATGAAGGGCTAATATGGATAAAAATTATTTTCTACGCAATAAATGGTTAATTTTCTACGATACAATGTCAAAAAATATGCTTCTTACCATACAAATTTCAAGATAATTGCTTTTAACAGCAAGATGACCAAAAATGGTTTTTCACTATTCTCGGTACCAGAAATACAAAAACAACTTTTCAAGGACGTAAGCCTAGAAATCATATGCACAGATAAACTGCTTTCCAGAAATGTATCTTTCAAAGCGGTCAGCTCATTTTTTTGGCAACACAAGGCTAGGGTGTCTATTTTCCACTCACCAATTTTGCAGTGGTGAATTTAGTGGCGGTGTTCACCCATTGGAACTTTCTCCGGTGGGGCGGGGCACTGAGCGTCTTGCCCGCGCCAATTTCGATTCTGTTTTTCCACTGAAATCGGTGGAGATAAGGATGCCAGGTATAATTGACCAGAAAATAGAAATCGCCGATTCTCTTTCAAAAGCGAAAGAAGCGATAAGAGCCGAGTTAATTTGGCGATCTTCTAGTCGATTCTGCCTCTCTTTTTCCAGTGGACGTTGGTAGAGGCAATGGAACTGGGCTTTGTAGTAAGTATTGTTGAGTAAATTCATAGTAGTAAAATATTGTTCAATAGTTATTCAATAGTAGTAGTAAATATTGTTGAAGTGAGTGGAAAATTCAGCAAAAAATATAAAAGTGAGTGGAAAATTTGATTGACTTGTCTTCTGCACCCACACCCCGGTTTTGGGACACTGACGACTGATAAGATACTTGAACTTACACTGACGACCGGAGGGGTACTTGGAATTGTACTGACGACCAGCGGGGTACTTGGACTCGCACTGACGACCGCCAGGGGTCGGCCGTCCAGCGGGGTACTTGGACTAACACTGATGACCGATAGGATACTTGGACTTACACAGACGACCGGAGGGTTACTTGGACTTACACAGACGACCGGAGGGGTACTTGAACTTACACTGACGGCCGGCAGGGGGCGGCGGTCCGGCGGGACTGGCTGCGGCGTTCGAGCGGCTGGTGTCGAGCGGCGGCCAGCTGGACCTGGTGGAAGTACTCTACAATCGCGACGGACAGGACACGCTGGAGCTGCTGCTGAAGGAGCTGCTGAAGGCTGAGGCGCTGTCTGAGCCCGACCTGCAGCGCCTCATGGAGCTCAGGTGGGCGCGGCAGAGCGGAGCCTCAAAAGGCGCGCTGTCCGGCGGGGTATTGTGGATGGGTAGCAAACCGTCAAGTGCAACGACGTGAGTGGCATTAGCATTGGTGACGAGCAGAGAAATGGTTTTAGCGTTGGTCGGACGATGGAGAACATTGAGGGAGTGAACATTTGCAGTGTTTGAATGAATATCAAAGTTATGCTGAATCTGGCGCGGGTTTCGGATGTCGCATTTGTCAGCTCTGGGATGTTGCCGTGGCGAGCTCTTGGATGTCGCCGCGGCGAGCTGTAGGATGTCGCCGCGGCGAGCTCTGTGATGTTGTGGCGATCTCTTCGGTGTCACAGTTGTCAGCTCTAGGATGTCGCCGCGGCTAGCTCTGTGATGTTGTCGTGGCGATCTCTTCGGTGTCACAGTTGTCAGCTCTGGGATGTCGCCGTGGCGAGCTCTGGGATTTCACTGTGGCGAGTGTCCTATGTTGTGTCTGTTGCAGGTCCCAGGTCTGTCGCGCGGCGCGGCTGCGACAGTTGCAGCCGAACGCTGCGCAGGGCTGTAGCAGCGACAGTCCCGGCAGCATTTTGCGCGCCGACCCCACCGTCAAGAGCATCCTCAACACCATGGAGGTGCAGCAGCAGGTGACTTGCCAGATGACTGCCGCCGCTGCTATCATTGGCAATCGGTACAGGGATAGATAACCTCCGCAATTGGATAAGTATGAGCTCATTTCCCGTATTCACAATCATCAATATAATGTTTTAAGTCAAGGTTACAGGTGTTTATAATCGGGTGTGTATCCTGCGTAGCGGCGTTCGCTCTCTAATTCATGCTGATGCCCGTTTCCGCCCTGTCCAGGACGCTGGAATTTCCAAGATTACGACGGTGCTGTTCCACATGCTGGGGCCGTCTCAGCACCTGGTCATCGGCGCCGCCGTTGGCATCGGCAAGGTTCAGCTTCTCATGAAGGTGAGCCCGGACACATTGTCTCGAGCGGGGCTTAGTCTTCCTCACTGTGAGAGTGGCAGTGCTGGAGGTGTGGGTGTGAATATGTTGGCCTGATTATTATATGTAAGAAGTGCATGAGTAGATTTATTTTTCCATATTTTCCGTGGAGTTATGTGCTGTTATATGAGTTATATGACGGTTGGTTTTGAAGCGATCCACATATCTATTGCTTTGTGCGTGATTTGGTTTTACTGCATGATGTTTACCGTCTTTTTGGCTGCATTTTTCCCGTTGCTTATGTTGCTATGCTCAAATCCCTGTACTATGAAATCGATTTGTTGCGGTCGGTTGAAGCAAGCGTATAGTGCAAACTCAATGCTCTCTTCTGAGAGTTACATGTTCAAGTCTATCCAGATGGAAACTATGGTCTCTGTCGGAACCTTGCTGGCCCAACTCTGTTGATCCCTCTTCCTTCCTCTGTATGGTGCCCACGCTGTGAAGTCATTTTAGCGTTTGTTCACGGTGTTGACACGTCGGGCAGCACCTGATCCTGCTGAACAGCCTGAGGACCAGCTCGGTGCCCGACTCGCCGGCCGCTGTGAAGAACCAGGCCATCCTGTTCGAGGTGACCTTCCTCATCGTGATGACCACCGTTAAAAACTACGGCCTGGAGGTAAGTCTCTGCACGTGAGGGAGGACGGCCGTCCGGTACTGTCGCTGGAGAGGGGCTGGTAACCGACTAATCTCCGGTGTCGCGGCTGGAGAGGGGGGGAAGGTAGTGACGGAATAGTCGGGCATGAGCATTTTCCGATGAATTTTGTATTCTACGTATTGTTATGCAAAGTTAAAATAAAGGCTCTTCATTTTGAGCCATTCCTTTACTGAGCAAGATCGATGCGCTCTGATTTCCATGAAGTGGATATGCTCTGTAACATGTCGATCAATGTGGTCATTGCCATCAGTGTGGATACCTGGTGTCCTGTTTCTGTCACCCAGTGGCCGGTATCTCAGTGCCTCTAACGGCTTGCTGACGTGTGTCTGCTGTGACAGGCGCTGCCGGCGGCGGGCTCGCTGACGTGTGTCTGCTGTGACAGGCGCTGCCGGCGGCGGGCTCGCTGACGTGTGTCTGCTGTGACAGGCGCTGCCGGCGGCGGGCTCGCTGACGTGTGTCTGCTGTGGCAGGCGCTGCCGGCAGCGGGCTCGCTGACGTGTGTCTGCTGTTACAGGCGCTGCCGGCGGCGGGCTCGCTGACGTGTGTCTGCTGTAACGGGGACAGGCGCTGCCGGCGGCGGGCTCGCTGACGTGTGTCTGCTGTTACAGGCGCTGCCGGCGGCGGGCTCGCTGACGTGTGTCTGCTGTGACAGGCGCTGCCGGCGGCGGGCTCGCTGACGTGTGTATGCTGTGACAGGCGCTGCCGGCAGCGGGCTCGCTGACGTGTGTCTGCTGTTACAGGCGCTGCCGGTGGCGGGCTCGCTGACGTGTGTGCTGTGACAGGCGCTGCCGGCGGCGGGCTCGCTGACGTGTGTCTGCTGTGACCGGGGACAGGCGCTGCCGGCGGCGGGCTCGCTGACGTGTGTCTGCTGTGCGACAGGCGCTGCCGGCGGCGGGCTGGCTGACGTGTGTCTGCTGTGACAGGCGCTGCCGGCGGCGGGCTCGCTGACGTGTGTCTGCTGTGACCCGGGACAGGCGCTGCCGGCGGCGGGCTCGCTGACGTGTGTCTGCTGTGACAGGCGCTGCCGGTGGCGGGCTCGCTGACGTGTGTCTGCTGTGACAGGCGCTGCCGGCGGCGGGCTCGCTGACGTGTGTCTGCTGTGGCAGGTGCTGCCGGTGGCGGGCTCGCTGACGTGTGTCTGCTGTGGCAGGCGCTGCCGGCGGCGGGCTCGCTGACGTGTGTCTGCTGTGGCAGGCGCTGCCGGCGGCGGGCTCGCTGACGTGTGTCTGCTGTGAACGGGGACAGGCGCTGCTGGCGGCGGGCTCGCTGACGTGTGTATGCTGTGACAGGCGCTGCCGGCGGCGGGCTCGCTGACGTGTGTCTGCTGTGGACAGGCGCTGCCGGCGGCGGGCTCGCTGACGTGTGTCTGCTGTGACAGGCGCTGCCGGCAGCGGGCTCACTGACGTGTGTCTGCTGTTACAGGCGCTGCCGGCGGCGGGCTCGCTGACGTGTGTCTGCTGTGACCCGGGACAGGCGCTGCCGGCGGCGGGCTCGCTGACGTGTGTCTGCTGTGACAGGCGCTGCCGGCAGCGGGCTCGCTGACGTGTGTCTGCTGTGACAGGCGCTGCCGGCAGCGGGCTCGCTGACGTGTGTCTGCTGTGATAGGCGCTGCCGGCGGCGGGTTCGCTGACGTGTGTCTGCTGTGACAGGCGCTGCCGGCAGCGGGCTCGCTGACGTGTGTCTGCTGTGACAGGCGCTGCCGGCGGCGGGCTCGCTGACGTGTCCGGACACCGGGTCGGAGCCGTTCCTGCAGCGTTGGATCCGGCTGTGCTACCGGCCGGCCGACGGACGCGGCGTCCTGCGTCTGACGCAGCTGGGCGACCCGGCCCGCTTCTCACAGCTGTACGAACAACTGATGACGCCCGGCGCCTGCTTCCTGACCAGGTCAGTCAGTCGGTGACACCGCCTGAAGTGTCTGCATAGTTAGTCACCATGATAATTGCGATGGTGTGATCATGTGGTGGGAATACAGCCTTGGGCTGAAGCCCGTATTGTCAGCTGTCGGCTCTCCAGCCTCACATCCGTATGTCTGACGGCCTCACATCCCTGTCTGACGGCCTCACGGACCTATGTCTGATAGCCTCACATTCCTGGGTCTGACAGCCTCACATTCCTAGGTCTGACAGCCTCACATCCGTGTGTCTAACTTCTGCACCTCTCTGTATTTGACAGCCTCACATCCCTGTGTCCGAGTGTGACATCCCGCAGTCTGACGGCCTCCCGTCCGTCAGTGCTGACGCTCGGCGCGTCTGCCGGCAGTGCGGTGCGGTGGGACGAGATGTGCCTGAGCACGCCGGCGTTCGTGCACTGGCTGCTACAGGCCTGGTGCGACGGCCAGGTCACTGCCGAGCAGGCGCAGACCGTGGTCGACAACATGAACCGCCAGTGGTCCTGCCTCTCCGTCTGCGTCGTCGTCTTCCTCAACTCGGTGCTGCAGGTGAGTGGCGTCCCGCTGAACTGACCCCCTGGTCCGGCCGCCGCTGCTGTCCCATGTCACGGAACACGAGAACAGCCGTATCAACTAGACCAGTCTTCCCAAATAACTGAAGACCTTTGCTTTTCTTTTTTAATAGGTTGGTTTCATGCTGATGGCAGCTCAACCTTTTTGATAGCTTTCCTTAACTAGTGAAGAATTTGAGAGAGGAAAAATGCTGAAATATGATATTTTATATAAACCCGGCAAGTGCCAAATAAGATACTCTGCCACCAAAATTTTCCGTTTGAGTAAATCTTACGGAAGAAAAAAGAACTCATTGCCCCGACGGTGACAGAAGCGTCTGCCTTTGTGTCGCCGCAGAGCTCCAATGAGCGGCTGGTGCAGAAGGCGCGTCTGATGGTGAACATGTTCCTGGCGCCTGTGCCGGCCGACAGTCTGCCGGCCGGCGATCAGGCGCACGAGCGGCTGGCGCTGGCGCAGAGCATCATGCACCACGTGCTGGACGACTTCCTGCCCCGCGACCCCGCCTCGCGGTGGGTGGGACTGTGAGACTGGAACGGAACGGGGGTTGAGGGTGGGACTGGAACTAAGGGGATCGGCGGGCGAGACTGGAACGGAACGGGGGATTGAGTGGGACGGATGAAAGGGAGAGTATGTGGGTGAGACTTTGTGGAAGTCAGCTAATATATGTGGATTAGAACTTTAATGTCTTCGTTGGTACTCGGTGCTTCGACTTAAGGGTAGAACGGGATTGTGCAAGCAGCGGAGAGCCACGTAATAATTTCTCACCAAAAAACTACATACAATGCACTGCAATACATATATGCCGTGAATGTTTACATTTGGTGAATGCCCGAGTATATTCTCATCAAATGTGATTAAAAGTCATCATTGATATGTCAACTGTTCGATCTCATACCTATCCACTCCGTTTTACTAACATTAATTGAAGGTGGTTGTCCTTGTCTGATTTAGTCCATTGTGACTCCAATTTTTTCACGCTGATTTCGAACGTTCAGATCTACAGGAATGTTATGTCGTCGGCAGATGTCCCATGTTTCCTTTAATGGAAAAATGATCCAAGGTTGTTGATGATTACCGAGCAGAATTTTGGCCCACACGTTGACGATTGTACCCCGGCGTGCGGCAGCGTGTCGGAGGAGCCGGCGCCGCTGCTGACGGCGCTGCGCCAGCTGTGGGAGGCGGCGGTGGCGCAGGGCTCGCTGTCGGCCTCTGAGGTGACCGAGTTCCGCCGGCTGCTGACGCGCGGCGGCGCCGCCTGGTTCGTCAGCTCCACCGTCGGCGTGAGTGGACCCTGATCCCGGGACGCGCTGCGACTCGGCATCAATAGGGTGCAGGTCACGTGACCACTGTCGGCGGGAGGCGGGTCTGCCCCAGTCGTAACCACCTGCCATAAAACGTCTCCAGATTCCAGCCAAACAGAACAGAACTGAGTTGTCGCAAGCAGCTGCCTGAGTAGGAGACGAGGTTAAAATTGGAACAGGTTTTGGCTGTAGGTCAGGAAGGCTCTTGCCAGCGGGAAGCCACTAGGCTCTCACTCTTTTGTCGATGACGACGCTCGTGCACGTAACCAACAGTAAAATGGTTATATTTTACCGTCTACAACTACATCCAACCATCATGTCCAGTCCTCATTGCGTCAACAACTAACGGTGCCCCTCGTGTTACTTTCACTGCGTCCGAACGGGCTGAACCGGAGCTGGATAATGCCGGTCTCATGGCTGTGGTTATGGGAACTTGAACTGTTGGAAAAGTAATGTATTCAAAATGTCGAGGCTGCCGGTGATATTGTGTGCTAGTTCCATGTAGTAACTAATCTTGGCGTGCCGGTGTCAAAATACAGATGGTGCTGGACTACCCGTTTGAGCGGGAGCGGGCCCGCGCCGCGGAGATGGCGCTGGCCGTGTTTCACCTGGACCTGCCGCTGTGTGCGCTGGCGCTGGCCCAGCACGTGCTCACCGACTTCTTCGGGAACGGCCACGGGTGAGTGTGTCTTCGAGTGAGTGAAGTAGCTGCTCTGCTCAACAGATGCCGGTTTGTGCTTCATGTCACAGTTAAAACCTCTGCTTCATTTTATTCCGTTAAAACATCTGCGGCATTACTGAAGCCATCAACTATGAACTCCCCGATTGTGTTGATTGCCCCCTGAATTGCCGTCAGAGCCGCATGACGAAATCCATGGAGCGAAGCGCATTGAGATTTCTCAAGCGGCTCTATTCTGGCCGCTCAGACGGGTCTCGTCGTGGTCTGTTGTTGTTGGCGTAGTTGTTGGCGTCTGTCAGTCCTGAGAATTGATGTCAGAGCTCTGGAATTTTGTATAGTGATAGCCCTTCTGCTCCAGACAC
The DNA here is from genome assembly GCA_034440635.1 of Lepas anatifera. Taxonomy (NCBI): domain Eukaryota; kingdom Metazoa; phylum Arthropoda; class Thecostraca; family Lepadidae; genus Lepas; species Lepas anatifera. Next base: position 1,066,709 of record JAOTON010002176.1, read on the forward strand.
CCAAACTGAAGCCCCGAGCCGAAATCCAAAATAGTTTTTGAGAAATTTTGGCTCAAACTTTTTCTGTTTTATATTTTTCTAATTTTTACTTCTTAAGCTACGAACTTGAAATTTATGTCCTTTTCAATAGATTACAAGGGGAAAAATTGAGCTGATCCGACAATATTTATTGCGTGAAAACGCGGTATTTCTCATGTCAGCAAAAGACCTGCTAAAAGCTGATGGCCGACTTGTGCGCTCGAAATGTCAGAAGGCACGCTTCAGTTAGCTGAAAGGCACTTGCCTAGGGGTAGCTAGGCAAATTTTGTAGTGCTTAGGCATAGTTTTGAGTGCAAAACGTAAACTTTTGACCTACTTTTTACAGTTCTTCCGGAAGGCTGAATTTTGGTCCATTTCATTTCAACGTTAATATGTCACAATCTAATTGACCGATTTGAGTTTTCATTTCAAATAATAAAAGAACATTGCTTCCGCCTGATATTTGGAGATGGAAATTGTGAATGTGAAATTCTTTGTTCTATAGGCATAAATAGAAATTAAGTCAAGAACTTTTTATTTGCACCTTCCTGGTTCCAAGCTCATGTCACTCACAAATTCAAAACTGACATGGCTGAATAGGAGTTACTTGCGGTCATTTCGCTCGCTTATACTACCCACCTATCTCTAATGGGTTTCGAGTAATTAGTCAAACATATATTACAAGATGCTAAATTTCTCGGACCCCCTTTGCTTCTCACCATGGTTTGAAGACTTTAAAATGGATGGAAGGGGATGAAATTTGGCATGAAGCTAGCTTAGGATACTAGCTCGACGATACAAGTAATTTCAGCCGAAAAGAATGTTTGGTTCGTCTTCTAGAAGCACCTTTATATCGTGCCTTTTCGGGACAAAGACAGCACCCGGCGCCAGCGTCCCGGTATATTCGGCTGCGTGGTACTGTCCAGTGACCTCCTGACGGGTCACAGGTGTTCAGCTAGTGGGAGGGTGTGTAATGTGGGACGGTGGTCTAGTGGTTAGAGGCCCTGTATTTTGATCAGGTAGGCCCGGTTCGAATCCGGGGGTGACCTCGTACTCTTTATTGGTTATTTCAAAGAAAAAAAATGATAAAACTGACTCACAGGCTTATGAAGAGATACATTAAGAACGAAATATGGTTTGCTTTCAGCACATTGTCATGCGGCTCTCCTGCGCCGGTGGGGACGTTAGCCCAGGTCGCAGACCGGGGTTTGTTCTTGCGGGGAGGACTTACCACAGCGTTCTGACCTGACTGCTATCCCTGGTGGATACGTCGCGTCTGTCGTGATTCAAAGGCCCACCTCCACCTGCTGGTTCATAGTCATCGGTTTCTGCTGCTTGTACCGGAGCGCTCACTAATGTGCGATGTTTTGCTGCTACAGCGGGCTGTCAGTAGCGAATGTATGCGGGCCGGATTATATTGTATCGATGATAAGTCCGCACCATGTATCAGTGCCAGTCCGTGCTGACATGCTTCAATATCTTTGTGGTCTGCATTCGTGCGGTACTCTCTGTGTTCTGCAGTGCCTCGGTACCCTCTGTTCTGCAGTCACGAAATACACTATGTGTTCTGCAGTGCATCGGTACCCTTTGTGTTCTTCAGTAACGAAATACACTCTGTGGTCTGCAGTGTCTCGTTACCCTCTGCGTTCTGCAGTGCCTGGGTGCTCTCTGCGGTCTGCAGCAGTGCCCCTCACCGTCTGCGTGTTCGGCAGTCACGCGGTACTCTGTAGTCTGCAGTGCCGCGTCTCTCACTGCGTGCTCGACAGTCACGCGGTACTCTGTAGTCTGCGGTGCCGCGCCTCTCACTGTCTGCGTGTGCGGCAGTCACGCGGCGCTGTCGGAGCCGCGGCTGGCCTGTCTGGCCCGGCTGACGGTGACGCTGCTGCTGCTGGCCGCCGACGCGCCGGAGCCGGCCGCCGACGCCTCGCCCGAGTACCAGCGGTGGCGGTTCCAGCTGCTGATGCGGCCGCCGCCAGCCGTGCCGCCCACGCCGGACGCGCTCTCCGGAGACGAGACGGAGCGGCCGCTGGCCTCGGCGGTGGCTCAGTCGGCGCCGCCGCCGCTGGCGCGCGCCATCCACCTGCTGGCCGCCCAGGTCTCCGCCGTCGCCCACGACAACAAAGTGGGTGCACTCAGGCGGGAAATGGCGGCGATGCCGAACTCCATCACCGCTGGAATCCACCGAACGGGGATTAGAAATTTGGACTTTGCATGGTTTCTGGTTTATGAGTCCAGCCAGGGTTGGATTTTGGCGCCCGTCATTACAGAAGTCACATGTAAACCTCAGATATGAAGGCACACAGTGTGTATTGCAGCTGCTCATGCGTATGTGGTGTTATATCTTCAAAATATATCCACTGTCCATAAGAAGAGAACAAAGCCGGTTGTAAAAATGGGGGATGGATTTCTCGCTCTCCTCTGCTGACCCGCCCGTCCTCTGACAGTGGACCGTGTGGACCTACTTCGCCGTGCAGTATATCTCGGAGGCGGTGCAGCGCGGCGGCAGCCGGCTCCACTGCCTGCTCGGCTCCCTCACTCTCTCTACGGTGAGTACCTCTCTCTCTCTCTCTCCTCCACTGTGGCAACGTGTCTCGCGCCACAAGTTGAGGAAGTACATAACACCGCACTGTAATTGGCATTCTTCAAATTTCCTCCCTGAATGCCCCGGAGTGCAGCAAACCTGAATACACCCTGCCCCAGTGTGCGGCAGATCGATCTGATCACTCTCTGCCCCAGTGAGCGGCGGATCTGATCGGCCCCTGCCTTGACTATCCCGGTGCGCGTCAGATCTGACTGCACCCTGCGGCAGATCTGACCACTCAGTGCCCCGGTGCCTGGCAGATCTGGCACCTGATGTGCGCCGCTCCCTCCGCCTTCACTCCGGACATGGTGGTACGACTGCTGGACGTTAGTGAGGTTTCCGGCCGGAAGATGGCAGCGAAGTCGCTGTGCCAGCTGCACAGTCTCCACGCCGACGAGCGGGAGGAGGCACGCTGACCGCAGCGCCACAGAACGCAGGGTGTCGCACTCAGTCGTCACCAGTACGTCGGAGGGCTATGGCCCTTTCTTTTGTTCATTGTGCTGAGTGAGGGCCGACTGTGGGGGTACAAACCAACTGACGGATGTTTCTGTTATGGTCATTTTCTACGTGCACACATTACCAGACTTTTTCGAGAGGTGTCACTGAGGAGCCGTTATGGCGCATCTGTACACTTTTTCCTCTGCTAATTGTTTCCGTTTTACATGACTGCAAAGTATTTTGTTCATGGTAATCATGTTGTGTAAATACACGGCACAATATTTTGCTGGCGATCGATCAGGTGTCAAAACTTCTGTTCAAACCACAATGGAAATGCGGTTCTGACGTGACGGTTTGTTACAGCACTGCCTCAATAACGATACAGGAGCGAACAGACAGGTCGCACAGCGTCACGCCGTTGGTCGCGGAACGGCACGGAAACTTCTCCCCACCCCAGAAAACACTGACTCCTGCTCAGTCCATCCTAGTCTTGACGGTGCGCGTCGTCACCTTGTCCTTCTCACTGAAACCGGAGCAAAGGCGGGCGTTATACACTGACGCTGAGGCGTTGGCAGGGCATTCAGTGGCCTCGGGGAAGCGTGCCAGACTTCCGCGCCGCTCACTCGGGTAGGTATCCCGCATAAGTCTTTCCGATCCCCATAATACCCTGCCGACAGGGTGAGAGTTTGCAAAGCCATAGGACCTCCGCAGTCGGTGCGTCGTAAAGTTCCGGGCCCCAGACGTCACAGCTCCGCGAGATAGAACTGGCGCCCCGTGGCCAACATCAACCATTGACGCCGGAACAGGTTAAAGGAAATATGGCGCCTTCACGGGATTAGAAATGAGCATCAGTTGTGTAGAGCATGCCGTAAAACTGGCTTCATATTGAATTTCTCCTAGCCAAGGACCGATCCAGGGCGAATATGTGCCCCTCAAGCCCACGATTTTTGCAATTTTATAAAAACGAAAAAACTAAGTCCTACACGATTTTGAAAAAAACCCTGGAGAGAACCTGTAATTTTTCTTAAATTCACCTTGCGTAAAGGAACCCATATGACTTAGAACTAACATCAGTAACGAAAATTGACGCAATGGCACACAGTTCCTACCCTCTGTGCGCGGTCCAAGCATGCTCGTTCCAGATCAGCCGCGGTAACTACGAGGGGGACCAACGAGATCCGTTCTTTCAATAGGCCCGACAGATATCAGTGTCGGTGGGAGCGGCCGCTGCGGCAGTACTCACATGACGTGGACGATGGCGCCCCAGCCGGTGCCGGCGTTGCGGTCGAAGCCGTTGATGAGGGCCTGCGCGATCGTCTCGAACAGGTCGTCCGCCTCCAGGTCCGGCTCCCAGAGCGACTCGCACATGCCGTACATCTGCGCGGACAGGGGAGCGGCCCTGAAGAGGCGATACAGGCCGCACGGCGACAGACGGCGGTCCAGTGACAGATACTCGCCAACATACGATCGCGTGCATGGACAACGACGGTGGGCTGTGTCCCTCCATTTGTCCAGATTTCAAGTATTAACCGACTGGCGTTGCACGATGAAAAATGAATTAAAAATGCGCTTCAGGCGTCCCTTACGGGCGTTCTTACGCATATACCTTCGTACATATATAATAAAACTAGATGCTAACTCATAGATAAAAATAGAGTTAGGTCCCGTAATCAGCCCACTTATGTGTTGGGCATCATTGGGATTTTACGGCACGGCGGTTTAGCCGGTGATTCTGCGCATTGCACTCCCCAACTTGATTCGCACACGATAAGCGGCTCCACGTCACCTTGGCCTCGTGGCGTACGAGCCGACCGCCGTGCACCCACCTGCTCGTTGCAGACACCGGAGACCACGAAGTCGTCGGGCTCGGTCTCGCAGCCGATCAGGTCCATCACGTTCAGGTAGGGCTGTCCATTCTCGTCCAGACCAGCCACCACCGGCTCCACGAAGTAGGGCCCGAACCTGGGCCAAGCGCGTCCAGCGACACGTTAGATGCAGTAATGCGCTGGTGGCCAGTTCACAGTCAACCACAGGCTGGATTTCACATAAGCGATCCAGTACTTCAGATATGAGGGGACACCCAGGTTTGGTCCGGGGGTGCCATATATGCCAAAGGAGCCAATAGTCTTAAAAGGAAAGTGGCACCTTGGTCGAATCCTGGAATTTGTTGTAATTAGAGAATACTTTTGGGCGAAAATCATGGAATCGTCCATGATTTCTCTGAAAAACATGTACAATAAGCTCAATACTTTGATTTTTAAAATACGCCTCCAGGAAAAAATAGTTCTCTGCCTGTGGATGATGTCATGACCTGGCAACCGCTACCATATTCCATAGGCTTCACGGGGTTCGATTGGCTGATAGTCATCGTGACGTCAGCGCATGTCGTCACACCAACAGCTGACAACTGTGGCCTGCTGCTTGAGGTACATGAGGGGTACACTTCAGGTAGGTTTTTAGCTTTTCTCTGCGGAAATTTTGAGTTTCAAGACAAATGATATATGGAGTAACGAGTTTTCCGGGATGCTTTATAACTTGGCTAACTCAGTTAAAACCACGTTATAAAGGTGCCACGTTCTCTTTAAGGTGCGACGCATCAGAGAAGCGCCCAATTACAGCATGGGACCCCCAATGCTCGCAACCGGGGGATGGGGATGAACTGCCCCCTTGTCTCACCATCCACCAATAGGACTTAACCCTCGCCCTGGTGGGGGGTGTTTGAATAGCCCCACGGGTTTTTCCGACAGCACGAAGGAAAAAACGGCGGCGCGAAGCGCCGCCGTATTGGCACGCCTGATCCTTGATCAATTCCGCAACTTCCCCAAAATTTTAGGGTTGGGTTATCTCAGGTCAGGTCACCAGTGTAGGTCAAGTGAACTCGCCTCAAAAAATGTTTAAGGTAGCATAAGTAAAAAATGGGTGAATATATCGCATTGAAACTTAAGCCACATAATGGGGCCACCGGGTGCTACAACTTATTCCGTGATTTTTCATATAGATAGCCTAACGTTAAATACGGACCATGACCTCTCCATTGGAAATACATGGGAAAAACATAAATTGGGCTGTATTTCTGTAGATACAGCTGAGAATACCCTCATATTCTCCAAATCGTAGTTTCCTAGGCCCCGTTCCAGATTCATGTTACAATTTTTGACCTGTGACTTTTGAGAGGTCATCTGGGACTAATTAAGCAGTTATCAGACTTAGGTCAATAACTTTGCATGAAATGATGATACAGCTTTTATTTTTATATCATTGCGTTTGGATTCCTATTGCGAAATGATGTGAATGTTGACTATGCTAGGTAAAAAAGTGACCCTGACCTAAGGTCAGGTCATTTTTAAGTTTTGACCGAGTGTGGTCACATTATACAACATTCGATTCGCCGTGACGAGAGGAAGCATATAGTGCCTAAATAATTATTCTAACTAATCTGTCAGACGCTAGAGCCAAAAAATCTACTCAAAATGCCACTTTCCTTGAACTGTCATGACCTCAATATTGACCTGAGCCAAGAAGTGACTCACATAGTTTCTTCATGAATTGGTATGAGCTATCCACCAGCCGTCGCGTTTTTTCGCTATCCCGCACAGGGGCCGAGTTCGAGGGGGCGTTCAAACATCCCACCAGGGTGAAGGTGGCACGGAGGCCCACCGGGGCGCGGGTTAAATGTCGTAGTTGAGAGTCCCAGCACGTAATTTTCTTCGGCGGCTGATGAACGGAAAATTTTAATTTCATGTTCCAGTCTTTATTTTACCAGGAGGAAACGCGGATCTGAACCGAGAGCCAATGCATTCTCAGGTAGACGGTGGGCCGGCGTCACATTACAATCTCCCACTGCAAACTACTGTTTTCTTATTCTGAAAGAAACCTGAAAAGACCAGCATACCAGTACAATGAGCATAATTCTCTAACATCGAGTAATGGAGACTGACCTGCGCTCGTAGAGGAAGTTTGAGATCATGGAGGAGAACGTTTTGGGCGAGACGCGGCGGTTCTCGCGCAGTTCGTACAGGTTGAGCCGGAACTGCAGCCGCTCGTGCACGGTCTGGGTGTCGGTGAGGAGGCCGGGCAGCCCCACGTACAGCCGCGGGCCCATCTCGAACACTTTCTGTCCGAGTTCATGCACACCCAGTCACCGCCGGCACGAATGGTGAGCCCGCCACAGCCGGAGACTGAGCCGGCGAATCACACACATGGCCTCCTAAGCAATGAAACCCGTCTGCACGCACGAGCACGGATATGAAGCGCATCCTTACGCTCTCTCCTTAACCACGAACAATCTGATGACTTCTCAACCAGTAGCCACGCTCGCACGGGGCGGGATCTTGCTTTGAAAACGCTTGGTTATCCAGAACAGTGAGCTTTGGAAAAACTTATTATGAAAGCAAGAACTTCCTCGTATACTCTAGAAGAATTCTATCTCAATTAAAATATGTCATGTAGGTGCCAAATCTCCTTCAACAGAACAAATGTTAACCACCTGTAACCCACGTATAGCATGCAATAGCTATGTAAATAATAAATGGAGCAGTTACAAAGTTCTCCACTATCACTGAGCTACAATATGTTAATCACCATTGTTTCTGAATTAGACCAGCCAACCGTTAGTTTGGTGTTTGCATTACTTACCGGGAAGTTGGTTCCGTGCGTGTGCAACCGGATGCCGTACCGCAGATCGCTGGCGATGGCCACGCAGTCCTTTCCCTTCATGGCGATCACCGCACCGCCATTGTACTCCGTAATACTCTGCCGAGTGCACGGAGGAGGGTCAGGGCTGTGGCATTCTGTGCTGGCGTTTACATAGTCCCCACTGAACTCTGTAATAACCTTACATTGATCCAGATCTAGATCGATGGAAGCTCGGATCAAAGGTGAGCATTAAGCATGCTCACCTGGACAAATTTTGCTTCCATACATGTATTTAGACACACCACGTCGCACACACAACACTTATCAGAAGGAAACGCTTGACAGGATTGAAAGAAAACGAGGAACGCCGGAATACAAACATGGGAGATTGAAGAAATACATGAGGATTCAAGAAAAACAAGGTGAAAAAAACTGTGGAAGGCGATTTCTGGACGGGGTATGCCGGTTTCTGGACGATATGCCGGGGAGAGCGGGACGGTAGCCGCTTGAGAGTAGTCCGAGAAGACGGGCACGGAGCAACGGTCATGAATGGTCATAAACTTCGGGAGGGGAGGGGGGCGGTGCAACGGACGAGTGAGCTAAGGACGGAGACCAGGAGGTCGAAGACCGACGCGCGGGGGAGGGAGGGGGGGCAACAGACAAGCGAGTCAGGGACGGAGCGCAGGGGGCCGACGATCGACGTGTACAGACGGGCGGGGGGCAACAGACAAGCGAGTCAGGGACGGAGCGCAGAGGGCCGACGACCGACGTGTACAGACGGGCGGGGGGGCAACCAGACAAGCGAGTCAGGGACGGAGCGCAGGGGGCCGACGACCGACGTGTACAGACGGGCGGGGGGGCAACAGACAAGCGAGTCAGGGACGGAGCGCAGGGGGCCGACGACCGACGTGTACAGACGGGCGGGGGGGGCAACAGACAAGCGAGACAGGGACGGAGCACAGAGGGCCGACGACCGACGACGACCGACGTGTACAGTCGGGCGGGGGGCCATTTCGGATGAAGGACCGAAATGGCGCCCCCAAATTTTGAGCTAGTATGTACTTGATCGGCCTTTAAATAGATCCACAGATTGGTGACAAACACCAAAAGGGCACAATCTTGCCTTGTCACTGGAGAAAATGGTCCTCTGGGCTCCAAAAATTGGGAAAATTTTTCAGCATACTTCGGTGCAGCATGGAGGAGGGAACTCGTGGACAGGACTGTCCCATGGGGATTCAACTAAATGTAAGACTTGATAGTGGACATAGAGTGTGCCTGTGTGTTGAACAAATAGGCAGAAATGTTTCTATGCTGTGGTCACAAAAATATTTTAAAAAGTAAGGATCTCAAATCACATTCAAAAGGGAAAGAGCGTGAGACACCATGCAACTTCAACAGTCAGTGCTTCATAAAACCGAACAAAAGATGTATTAAAATTATAAACCTCAAATATCAAGCATTTTGCTTTAATTTATTCAAAATCATCACCACCAGGTTAACCTAAAATAGGTGAAGTCTTAGTTTAACAGTGCATTGGGAATTAAATGAGCAGCATCAAATGATCCGTACTAGGATTAGCTCAATCAATGTTGACAAGCAAAAGTACAAAAGATAGGGTCATTATGGGATAATAAATCTCAATCAGTGTCCAGTGATTGGGGCAGCTTAAATCCAGCCCTGAACAGGGGAACAGAGCAGGTACTTCAACACAAAAAAACAGGAGGCATTTATTATTACATCAACTTCTGGAGAGTATAAAAAGCAGAGAAATAGTGCACTACGAGAACCATAATTTACACAAGTCATGTTAACCCGCGCCCCACCGGGGTCTGCCGCCACCTTCGCCCCACTGGGGGCATCGATGGCCCCCTCTAACTCCGAAAATATGGGGGTTAGCAAAAATCTGCAAAGCGCATTAGAAAGCTCGCGTGAATTCAGTAAGAAATTACTTCATATGTTTAAGCGCTCAGGTCAATTGTTTGACCTCCAGAGGTCAAGTTAGGTCAAGATAGGCTATTTTCACTCAAATATGCAATGATTAAGCACACTGGGCATAACTCTTATGCCATTAGAGCTATTGAGATCTGGTAAAGTGCATTCAATAGGAAATTGCCAGACCTTTTCCGTTATGTGGAACATAATGACCTCCTGCCAGTGGTTTGACCTCCAGAGGTCACCTCGTGACCTCATATGACCTGAGGTTACGAAAGGTCAGAAAGTGACCTTGCTGTATATCAAATGAAAGCCAGTGACAAGACATACACAATGATGTTTGATTTAGCGCTCTAGCTTGATTAGGTAAAAAGTTATTGTCAAAATACTTTGACTCCTGGTGACTTTGGATGACCTCGGAGAGGTCTAAGGGAAAATATGGCCCTCGGGATCCGTGAAGGGTGTCCAAGAGCGCTTTCCTGAGCAAGCTGAGCATTTGCTATGGTTTTTGTGAGCTTGAGATCATAAGACAGCTTTGCCCATGCTTTTTCAAAGGGAGAGGTCACCTTGTGACCTGACCCCAGGTCACAAAATCGAAAAAAACAGGATATACACCTTGTAGACCCTGGAGGGGTCATAAAGTGTAATAAGTTTCATATCGAGTGACTTAGAAATGTAGCTCTTATAGAGCTCAAAACTTGAAGTGAGGTGACCTTGGTTGACCTTGCCTGGTGACCTGGGGTAAACAATTTCCACGGATTGTGGGGAAAATGATGTGGTAAGAGGTAGAGCCCTCAACCAGGTTGCTGCGCCTCATCGTTTTTCTGCTATCCCAAAAAACCTTAGGGGGTCAACGATGGCCCCCAGTGGGACAAGGGTTAAACTGGTGTGAAATGGCAGATGTGACAGAAGCCATCATAGAAATGGAGCAGATAAATCCAATAGCCAGAGTAGAACACTCTTCTACCTACATGTTTATTTCCTCCTTTGTCCCTGCCCCAGATTATGAGGAAAACAGGAAGACTACTACCAAGGCCTGCCCCCAAAAAATATTGCAAAATGACCCAGAGAAAAAGCAAAGGTAAAGGCAAGACTTTACATTCATAGGCTATCTTTAACCTTCAATGATCTGCAATAGAGATCAAATCGACCACCAAACCCAGTGCTAAAAATATGCAGCTGGGAGCAATAGCAGAAGTGCACACCTGTGCTATTCAGCTCTCTCAGGCTTACTGCTTGCCAGAATGTGAAAGTGCACATCAAGTATCATAAGGGTCGGCACTAGAAACTGGAGAAAATCCCTGACGTAGGTGTGAGGTCATCACCTGGTATGATGTCACACAAACGAGGAAGAAAAATGTTTTGCTGGGCGTAAATTGCGGTGAACCTGGCGCCTCATTTTCCAGCACTTGCGCGGACAACGGAGTTGTCTGTTTATTCAATGTGGTTTCATGACAGTTTTGTGCAGGTAAGACGCGAATCTTCGATTATCTCACTCTATTTTTCTTTTTAGTTGCTTGTGATAGTGGTATTGTTGCTCTTCTTTAAATGATCATCACACATAAAAGGATGGGAATGACATGATATTTTGGACAGCTTCTTGATGTATGACCAATTTATGGCTGAATTCCAAGATTTTCTAGGACGTCTTTCGGTAATTTATGTTCCCAAACATGCATAAATAATATTTTAGCAGCATGGCCCATACTAGAGGTTAAATTCTTGTGAATGATGGGTGTACTGCTTTGTAGTGCTTAGGACAGTTGAAGGGAACATGAGTTACAGATAAAACAAATGTAAAATAAATTTGATTTTGCACCCAACTTCTGTTTATCTAATTGGCTTATATAAACATAGCATTCATGAGCCCTATCTTAGGAGTTTGAGTGTTTCATTATGCCTTTTCTTAATGGCTCTCGCTGTTTTGTTCTCATGTTTGTTTTAAAGAAGGTACATTTTTGTGTCTTGTTACGTTTAAAGCATTTTGAAATATTAGTTAAACTCGCTCTCAGCAACACTGTTGAATCACTGCCTTGTGTAACAGTTCCTAGTCCCCAGATTGCAAATGATGGCACTTTTGACGAGATCTCGTCTGTGCGAGTGCCCTTTTAGAAAGGAGCGAATGGTGCAAATTTTACCACCTTGGTGCAAATTTGTGAGTCTGGTGTGAGGAAGGCAACACTAAAAACCAACAAAATCATGTGGGAGAAGGGAAAACTGAATTCTTCAACCATGGGTGTGTTTTCCTCCCTGGTATATTGCGGATTGGTGCAAATTTTTGGTGACTGGCAGTGCGAATTAGTGTGATAATTATAGGTGGCTAGTGCGACTTGTCTGGCATGCTGCTATACTTTGCAGACTGGCCTAGTCCTATGTTCTTGGGTAGGTATAGAAAACAGGGATGTGCCTACTTAAGATATTTTGACTAATTATTTTTTGGTGCTTTGGGTCATGGGCACAAACTATCTCACATTTTTTACCATGACCTCTGAACAGTGAAACTGCTTCAGATTATTATGTTCATGCACAATGTTTGTCTCAAATAATGCACCATTTTGGACATCATATGGAGAGAATTTTGAATATTTCAAGTTTGATATCCAGCACTGGCTATCGTATAAGAAATTTTGGTTTAAAATATCTGAGTGACTCGGAGCTTGGAACTCTGGCCTCGAACTCTGGCAAGGTGAAAAGCTGTGGTAGCTGCTGAAGAATGTGTTATGTTTTATGCTTGCTTTTTTTAATACATGTCTTTTGCTTTTCCAGTAATGTAACATCAGGTGTCACTGGAAGACTACAGCAAGATCTACATCAAGACCTCAGGATGTACATCCCATCACAAACCAGGAGATAACTTTTTAACACCAGTCAATGAAGGGGCTTGGAGCTGATCAAACACTGGACAAGAAGACACATCTTATTTTCTTGCCAGTTATGAGTGAGAAGAGAGATCTCCTCTTTGTGGCCTGCCACCAGGGCTACCCATTGGTGTATGTGTGGCTGCTGAGCTAGGAACCTACTTGCCCAATCTATAGATGTCTGAGTTCTTAGTCTTACACCACAATATGGTTAGCTTCTGGTGCCGATGACAGCAAAACAGCTTGCTTGCCAAATGTAGATGTCGCCACAGCGTAGTCTCAGTGGCGGCATCTACATTTTCATAGGTAGTGCCATCGGACCCACTTTGGTATTGCACAGTCTAATTCCAAAAAGTGTTCTTCGTCCGTGTTTGAATATTGATGTTCCCTGGAAACTGACTGCGGCAGTAAAATCAATACTTTAACCGTAAATGACCTGGCTCGATTCGTATTTCATTGAGCAGCCGCATCTCGTTTTTCAGTAAATAGCCGCAACACTGACTCGAATTTTAAGTAAGTTATTTTCTTTCACGCGCCTGACGTGCTTTTACTGCATTTAGAACAGCGTCCTAACCTGCTGCTGCTGGCGAGACCGCCTACAAGGCGGTCGCATTTGTAAGTTGCTGAATCCTCTCAGCGATGTTGAGTGGGCACATTGTCAAAATATGCTGGCGTCACGATTCAGAGCTTCTTTGTAGCTCTTAAATTTTCTGGTTTCCAATCTGTTTACGTGGCATGTGTTCCCTGACGTTGCAGTGTGTGTTATCTTCATCGACGGGAATGATACATGTCAAATGCGTGGCAGCCTGGTAAATGGTATTTTGCAAGGAATGTGTGGCCTGGATTTTTATCCAACATGGATTTTCATGCGTTTTTCCTCTTCTGCTATTTAATCTCCTTTTGCACTTTTGTTTCACAGGACAAAGGAGAAGTGCATGATACGTGTTTATCGCTCCTTAGCACGAAAATTTGAAAGAGAAAAATGCATCTAGCACGGAAATTAAACATAGTTTTGGAAACATAGTTTTTCAAGCTACAACTAAATATAAGAGAATATTTGCGCTGGACATGGCTGGAAGTCTCTTCTCGATCCAGGGGGGTCCTGGGTAGGTTAACGCTGGTACGGCCATACAAGCCCTATACAAAGCCTTTGGGAGACCCAAATTCCAAGGGGTCCTGACTTTCCAACCTCCGCGGGATTTCCACCCATGGCGCTGGAATATAAAGTTAAGAATGCCCCTGGTCCACAAACGCAATCACATTGTATTTACACTTTCTCCACACTGCCTAGACGTGCCACGTACTAATCTGACGAAGCCAATTACGATAACCTGAATGGAAAGAAAGTATATGTGTAAATAAGATGTCTCTGATAACCAGGGCTGCCAAGTCACACAGTGAGACGCCAGGTTTTGCGTCGAGTGAATGAAAAAAGCTGACGCTCTAAGGGGAAGAGGGTGCGCTGGGGCGGTTCTAGCCGGAACCTGGGTGCAGGGTAAAAGGGATGAGTTCTCCATCGGGTGGGGGGGGCATATACTCCGTTTAACCCAGGGGCGTAGCCAGGATTTCGCTCAGGAAGGGGGTGGCACCCCAAAAAGGGCCCCTGTGACAGCCCCAAAAGAGCCCTGATGGGTAAAAAGGGCCCTCCTTGTTACAAAATAGAGTGCTGAAGAGGGCTTAAGACAGGCCCTGTCTGGTATAAAATGCCAAACTTGGCCACAGAGCATAGTGAGGACGAGACGCCCTTGCGCGGCTCGTGCCTCAGGGGGCCCCCCAGGGAGGAGCGGCTATCCCTTCCGCCCCTCCTTGGCTACGCCCCTGGGTTACCCTGTTTGCAGGGGAGGGGAAGATAAACTTTAAAAAACATCAGTTGCATTTTAGGGGACCAAGAGGATAGGCGTATCCAGGATTGCCAACCTGGGGAGGGGGCACCTCCCGAGGGACGCCACTTTTGAGCCGTTGAAACCTATCAGATGGGCGCAGAATCCTGCCGGGGGCGCTTATTTTCGCGTTGAGGAGGAGGGGTGGTAGGAAGCGGAATTTCAGGAGGCGCCATCGACCTTTTAGGGGCGCCGTGACCATTTCAGTGGGCACCGAGGGTTAATCGAAAGGAGGGCACTTGCACCTCTGCCCCCTGGATCCGCCTATGGGGAGCCAAGAATCGTTTGTGGAGCCCAAGAATCGATTGGGGGAGCCAAGATTAGTTTGAGAGGATCTTTCCACTTTGATCTATCAGATGCATCCATGGTGGACCTCCACTTTGCACCTCGGCAGCCTGGATACTTGCTGAGCTGAAAAAATGTTCGTGAAAATTGAAAAGCTGGCATCTCTAGCTGATTTAAAAATTGCTAGCAGATGTCACTAGCTTCGGTGTTTGCGTTCGTAACTCTGTGTCCCATTTTAAATCAAATTGAACGTGAAGCTTGAGACCAAATGCTATTTCAAAGAACAAATTATTGAGATCTTTGTCATATTTGTCTTCCAATTTTGTTCTATATGTATCGAAAAAACATACATAACAATAGTTTCGGCACCTTTCCCCACACACTGAACGTACTCATTATCCAGTTTCTAGCAGGAGATGGACAACTGGAAAAACTGCACTTGGAACAGACTACAAGTACCTATTAGTTGATCTGGTCTAAAAATAAAAAATTGAGCATGAGTGTCGCTACTTGCATCCCTTATATTCCCTTATATTATGCTATTGCGCAATTCAAACGACCAAAAGAGAAATATACATGTTTTTAGTCTCAGAACACTTTACAACTATGAACACACTGCAAGCGTACTTCATTCTGTCCATCACTATCTGTTAGATTCTGGTGCAAAGCTCGCAAAAGCTCATAGCACTGAGCCCACTAGCGCCACCAGGACGGGAAACGGCCAGCAAAAACTCCAGTTTCTAGTGCCAACCATCATAAGGCACTGGCAGTATTGTGTTAGCTCTTATTGTACCTCTTCTGAATGTAATGTGATTTAAAAAAAGAAAAAAATCCTCAAAACTTGCATCACAAACATGCAAAGCCACCACTTATGATATCAGATAATGTATTTGCACGCTCACATGACAAAGGCCCTGTCAGGGGTTTTCCTGGGAGGGAGACCCCAGCACAGGCAATGCAAAGTAGGTCAAGGCCAACAGCAAGAAGCATTTCAAAACAATAATTGTATAACAGGGATAAGTAGGTCCAAGAACACTGCATAAATGAATGGTCACAATCATGAGGGCAAATACCAGCAACCCAGTATGCAAAGTATGACACTTTCGACAAGATCTTGTCAGTGCAAGTGTTCTTCCGAGATAGGAGCGAGTGGTGCAAATTTGCAAGTTTGGTGTGAGGAAGGCTCCAATGAAAATCAGCAAAAGCATGCGGGACAAGGGAAAAACTGACTTCGCCAACCGTGTGTTTTCTCCCTGGTATATTGTGGATTGATGTGAATTTTTGGTGACTGACAGTGTCAATTGGTGTGAGAATTCTAGGTGGCTGGTGTGAATTGTCTGACCTGCTGCCATACTTTGCAGACTGGCCAGCAACACAAACACTCTCACTTCGACCAGACTAAAAAATCAAACCCTCACAATATTGAATGGTACTGAACCTTATAAAAGCACAGAAACATAAGCAAAAACTTGCTTTTTGAACTTAGTTACCATACTCACAAGACTTACCATTTTAATTCTAAATAATCGTCAATCCAAATTGTGACTCTTCTGAGAGCATCAGATTGAATCCAAGCCAAAGCTGGAAGATATGCACCAACCCTTCGAGACCTTTCCAAACACAATTTACCAAATCTCAGGCAGCACCTGCTTATGTGCGCCTCCTTTTATGAATTTAGCCGTATATGCTGCCCTCAACCAAGGCCTTTAATTGTAATTCAACCTTCAACCTTCTTTGATTGATTGATTGAATTGCGCGAGTTCAGGGCAATAGAGTAACTGAGTTGAAATAAGAGATGGAAGGCACCGGCAGTGACTCGCAGTTTATCAAAAAGCTTAGCAGGTGCCAGATCCAGGGTAATAGAGGACGGGTACACCAAAGTTTAGTATGTGCGCCATGAGTCTATTTTGATGATTTGTGATTAGATTACCACAAAAGCAATTTTCTGTTTTCAATTTCTTATTTTTAAGAAACAAATGAACAACAACCTAAGAAATACTCTCTAAAATTTAAATACAAATATTTGAATATTGTCCTCTAGTCTAATTTTAGGAGGAAATAGTAGATTCTTCCAAATTTAGTTTGGATATGGGCTCTGCTCGATAGCGGCGAACACTACGCTTTTGGTTTGATTTATTTATTGCTGGACGAGACACTACTCTCGGCGCGGGAGATGCATGCTTTCACACAGAGTTAGTCTTTTATTCGCCTCTTACGGCACTTACATGTCCTGAAGGTGGACTATTTACTTTTGTTTTGGGTGTTTTTTGTCTTGTGTGGGATCTAAGCAATGTCTAAGTCATTGAAATGGTGATGATAGCTTGTCAAATATTCAAATGGAAGCCATGTATTGGTATAGTCATCGGACGGAGGATACCCCGGTTTGTGCATTTTGATCCTGCATCACAAGGGAATTTATTGAATCTGTATGAGGAAAGGGTCAAAGCAAGATGCCTATGTGAGGTGGACATCAGGATGTGATCACACTCCCGGGTAGGTAATGAGGGATTCTGGGAGCTCAATATTATGGTGGCCTTAATTTTCCTGCCTTATATTCTTATCAACTGTTGTTTCTCAAGATCCAAGTATGACCAAGTGTCAATTCCCATTGCCAATCAGCCAGTGTGCAAAGTATGGCATTTTCGATGAGATTTTGTCGATGTGAGTGCCCTTGGAGACAGGGAGCGAGTGGTGCAAATTTTATCAACCTGGTGCGAATTTGCAAGACGGGTGCAAGGAAGGTGACACTGAAAACCAGTAAAATAATGGCTGAATAGTTATAAAGACACAGGAGGGGCCTTATAAAAAGTCCTTAACTAATTAAATAATAAGAGAGGTAGCATTGCATCATGTAGGTAGGAATGTGTGCGTTTTTCTCCCTGGTATATGGCAGATTCATGTGAATTTTTTAGGCTGGTGGTGGGATAATTTTGGATGGCTGGTGCTACTCGTCTGGCCTGCTGCCATACTTTGCAGACTGGCCCATCAGGATTGTGCATTGTATCAAGATGCAGGATACATTTAAAATACTGATAGAGCTTTGGGCAATTGAAACAGCTTGAATCCAGAGCTTTGGGCAATTGAAACAGCTTGAATCCGCTTCACATCTATCTGTATCTAGCTAGGTTTGACAGCACATGACAGAATGATTGTAAATATTTTCCTTATTTTGCAGAGGTAAAGGTGAGTAGTCTGCAGAGGGTGAAGCTTCCTTGGTCATTAAGCAATATCAAATGGAAGAAAATTGTATTAAACTTCAAATAAAACTGTTCAACAACATTCATTAAACAAAACTATTTTTATTCAAATAAAATTGTATAGTTGGGTTAAGGGAAAGTGAAGGGAGTGAAAGGAGATGTGAATGTTTTGCTAGAGATATAGACAAAATTGTGATAAAAAACTCTTCTATCTGTTACAGTTCCACCTATATCCAAGCTGAAGTGTCACAGAAACTGTGATCTCTGTATCCTGATTCTCAGCTCTATCCAGACTGTCTCATTGCACATGGAAACTGGGTCTATGTTTTTCCATGGCCAGAAACAAGCAGTGCATAATTTGACAATAATGCAGAACACATTTAAAAGAATCAGGTATCCATTATACACATTGATGACACAACCATGAGTCTATTTTGATGATTTGTGATTAGATTACCACAAAAGCAATTTTTTGTTTTCAATTTCTGTGTGATTGGGGCAGGGGGTGTGACCCATTTATTCATACACATATATTGACAGTAAGAACACCATCATCCATTAAGTATGCTTTATCATTGAAGCCTTACACATACATTACTGCAGTGGCACATACATCAGGATATGGTGCCCTACTACATCAAGCACCAGCTGATTCAAATATTTTCAAAACACTCACTTGGTGCAGCCCACTATGGAAGATAATCAGAACTCATGTGCTGGGCACGTAACAGTGTTTTTTATAGATTTGTTTGCAACCAAGGGAATAGAAGAAACACTTTCAACTGGTTGATGAGGTCACCATCCCCCAACTGTTGTAAAAAATTGACTTTCTGATAAGCATAAGTGGTTATGAAGGAGGCTTTTGCAATTGAGCTTTTAGTGCCTTCCCAGCTATGATTATTTGTTTGTTGAGTTGATGGGTGTAGATAAAGTCCTAATAAGTCACAAATAATACCAAGTCAGCTATATACTCAGGTGGAGGAAAGCAAGGTGGTGATGAAAAGGCTTTACATACAAAAACACATGGTTTGAATATAGAGATAAACTCATTTGATAAATATTTATTAAGTAAACCTATTTGGAAGTTAAGAAAATATGTCAACACTGCAAGCTGGTCTTAATTCAATGTCTCGAATTTCACTATGAAAAATTAACATATTGTTGCCTTCAATCATTTCTGAATATGTGTGGATTATCAGATGAAGAATAGAAAAACAATAAATGACATTATATAAAAAAGGTACACAGTGTATTAGGGACGCTGGGGGAGAAATTCCTGTGAGGGCTTGTGGTTAGTTAGTTGGTCAATTTGTGTTTCCACTTCTTCACTTAGTTGAGCGATGTATTGGGCGTATGCATACTGGAGGAGGAGGTTTGCGGCCTTTATCTGACCTGGAAGACTCATTGTATGTCTACGTGAGGAAGGGGACGTGGGGGGTAAACAATGATTGGAGATGCCGAGCAGTGCATTTGTGGGAACAGTTGTGACTAGTGATCCCATCCATCTTCTTATGGTAGGATCTAGGGTGTCCGATTGGGGTGGTGGGGGCATCCGGATCAGCGGGCGCCAATTTTGGTCGGCAAAACCTATCAAGTTGGCGCCAAATTCTACCGCAGGGCGCTGATACTTGCATCCCGGGGAACGACCTTTTAGGGAGAGTCATCGGAAATTTCACAGGGGCGTCGATCATCAATTGAATGGGGGCATGTGCTTCTCCCCCTGGATCCACCTATTCCTTACGAGATTGGCATTTTCTATTTTCTGCCGCTCCCAGTTTAGGCAACGGGTATGACCCCTGCCTCTGTCAGACTCCTAGAAGCCCGTTTTAATGTCAGGGCTAGGGGCGGAAAATGTCGCCCCTTCGTGAGATATATAGTATAATGCAAAAAGTCATCAAAGATGGAAGAAAGAAAGCAAAATAGTGGGGCAATATTCATATTGGCAATGTCGGGGAACCATGCATGGGCACCAATATATGTTTCTCAACTTTTGATACTTTTTTATCTTGCTTGACCTGTTTCCGCCTGTGCAAAACCCGGGTGAGCGTAATAGTCTTGTCTCTCTAATCCGTCTGTGAGTGAATTGTTGTCTTTTCGGTCTTGCAACCGAATGCATACCGAAGATGCTTGTAGCACTCATTGGACTGTGAAAAACTGCACCTGCGTGACACCCCTTAATTACAATACCGAAGCACGCTTATGCCATTGCACGGTTATAAAATATAGGGCTGAGAGCAGCGGCGGATCCAGGGCTTCATTTCGGAGGGGGATAGGGTCTTTGCCTCAGATCAGGCTCCGCCTATGTATTTACTATATGCACTCGGAAATTTGGGGGGGGGCGGTTTGAGCCACCCTAGCTCCCTTATATCCGCAACTGGCTGGGAACATGGTATAGTTTTCTTTATTCCTCGAGGCTGCCCTGTAAGCAATCTTGTACTCTGGAAAGTACAATTTTAATATACTAAAAATCCCGATTTTTTGTTGCTGTAACTGCCTCTATTAAACAAGCTGAAAATGTAAATGAGCTATTACCTGGTATCCTATTCATAATAATGTATCATTATGACATATCTCAATGTTGTAACGGACGGCTTTGTTGTGCGAAGAACGAACCGTATACAATAATACTCATTTTGGGAAAAGAACCTCCACAAATATTGGGTCATAGCTCCGCCCCTTGGCAAGATTTAGTCTCAAAACTTCCATGGAATCTGCCCCAGTTTTACAAGCCAGAAAGTTTCAAATGCTTATCGCAAACTGTTCAGGAGATATCCTGGAAAAAACGTAATGGGTGGGCAGAATCTCTCCTTGACAGGAATAGAGGTAAATTCAGTGTCGGATCTAGGAATTCATTTAGGGGGCTCACCTCGAGCCTCACCGGCTCGAAGCTCGAGCCTCACCTGCCAGTATCTCGGTTAGTCGCTCGTCTATCTATTAACACGCGCATTGACGGGGGTCTGAGCCACCTTCGCATTGACGGGGGGGGGCGGGTACCCGCCCCCCCTAAGATCTCGAGAACCACAGTAGGTAGCGAAAAACGGTAAACGGCGTTGGGCTGCCCATCCACTTCTCCATCGAAAACATTTGAACCATTTTTTTGTCAGGTCACATTTAAGGTCACGAGAGGTCAAAACATGCCAGTCATAGGGATAACATGTAAAAGTCAGTTTTTCGGACATTACATCTCAACAAGGAAAGATAGAGCAAAACGACTTGAACTATATGAATCCTCTTAGCAAGCCGAATCGAATGATATATAATTTGACCTTGCTAGGTCAAATCAAGGATTTGACCTGACCTGAGGTCAGGTCAGGGTCAAATTATATAAAATGCATATCATTAGAACCGCAAAGCCCAGGCGAGTTTAATGCAGCTAAAATAAATGCTCTATCACCATCCGTTACTGAGTTATTCCGTAAAAACCATTTTTCCCATGTATTTCCAATGGAGAGGTCATGCCTCGTACCTGACCTTAGGTCATCGATATCAAAAATACCGGAACATATGTTAGAGAACTCGGTGGGGCAATTATGTGATATGAGTTTCAATCGGATAAATTCACCCTGCTCCGACTTATGCTATCTCAAACTTTTTTTTGAGGTCGGGTCACTTGACCTGTACTGGTGACCTGACCTGAGATGACCTAACCTTAAAATTTTGACAGAAGTTGTAAAAATGATGAGGGAAAAGGTATACCAAGTACGGCGGCGCTACGCGCCGCCGTTTTTTTACTGTCTCCGAAAAACCCGAGGGGGCGGGTACCCGCCCCCCGTCAATGCGCGTGTTAACTTTAGAGGCTCGTAAATTTTGAGGGGCTTAAATCCCTCCCCCTGGATCCGCCACTGGGTAAAGCGGCTGCTTTATCTTTGTTGTCTAACTATAGTTGTAAGAATCTGCACGAGTTCTGAACGATTAAATTGATTCGCAAAACTTAACGTTAGCGGTTAAAAACGTGTGTCGCGACTAGGTCTCGAACACACACTCTTCTGATCTCTAGACCATTGCTCTATCCACTGCGCTACGCCGACGCTGGCGTACGGGGTGTGGGCCAAGAAATCTGTGGCGCACATTTGCAGAGTTATCTAAAATTGATGTTTCGAGCTAGTTCTGTGCGTCTGACGTAAAAACGCCAAATAGAACATGGAAAGAGCAGAGAACAGGCTTTCTAACAGCTTTATTAGATCTTTTCCAACGGCCATAGGCTGATGACAGCAGCTGTCGGAAAATGACCAATTTAACACGTAAGCTCTATGGAGCAGTCGCATTTGTGCGCCATGGCAGTAGATTGCTACCAACTAACTTTGGAGGGCCCTGGCCAGATCAAGGTCGTTGGCTGATAAGTGAAACCTCCAGATACTGGGGAAATTATACCTGGCATTCTAATGCCGTCTTCACGACCTTGGAAGGAAGCTTTTGCGATTTTCGATCCCTAACCTTTGCGACCCTGGATTTTATCATTCCAGCCATACACGTATCCAAGGGGGAAAGGGGGAAAGTGCCCCACCGAATCACGACGCCCCCTGAAATGCAGCTTCTTACCCCCAGGATGGAAAAATCAGTGCCCACCGATAGGACTTGGCACCCGCCGGACATATTTTTTCCTGCCCAAAGCGGCACCCCCCTGGTCCGGATGGTGCCCTCAAGACTTCGCCCGATCGGAAATCCAGGACTCGTCTAATTTAAGCTGGTATTCTTACCAAAGCAAGATGCCCCCTCTAACACTTTAGGGGGGGCATGGCCGGAATGCCCCCCCTGCGTCCGCCAATGTACTATTTCAGCTTGACCCAAGCATCGCGTGTAATCACGAATCTGGCAGCTGGCGGCGGCTTGTCACACGTAAGGATGCGTGGCCATTTCATTTGTTAACATTTATCACGTGACATGCGCTGTAAGATTGAGAGGGACCCTTTCATGGTGTGAAATAAGGTAAGTCCCCGTTTTGAACTTTAAAGCTCGCATATTTTTTTAAAAGCTTTGAGTGAAATAAAGTATGTCAAAATTGATTTATCGACACGCTCCTCACAACTGCTATATCAGTTCAAAAGACATAAGTGGTTTAAGTTCGGCTCAAGGAGGGAGCAGTGGTCACCCTAGCGCCACTGGTTTAGAAAGGCGGAGCTAAAGAGGATCAATAAAATGTTTCGTAGCAAACCTGCCGGTTGCTATCCCAACAATGGAAACGGACGAGGCACCCTCCTGCAGACTCGGTGGCGGGCATGAGCCTGCCTCCTTTCAGCATCTTCAAATAAATCATCCGCATACATTAGAATGAAGTAACTGTCTAGAGTTACGCTACATATAATTCCTATTCAGATTTCAAACACAGCACGGTAGACACAGAATGGTACACATAATAGTTACTGGTGTATATTTATCGATGTCCTCATATATATATATATATATATATATATATATATATATATATATATATATAATATGCTGTGCATTCTGGTCCTCGCATCTAACGTCTTATCCGCAAGTCAAGCCATGCCCCAGGAAGGACGTAAATGCCCAAAAGGCCACTTTGGGCTTCGGAAAATTATGACTGCTGAACAAATAGCCGGGATTGCAGGCGTACGGCGTCGAGCTTTCATGGGCAGAACCGGGAAATCAAAAGTACATACAGACACAGCTTGGTCAGAAGCCCAATTAAAACGGTACTAGATAAGAGAATCACAAAAACGGTGAGCCCTTGAGTACGAGCAACCAACTGGCAGTCTAACGCTTGCAGGGAATGCGGCGTACACACAAAGCCCACGTATAACTGATATCCGGGCGATATTGACTACGTGCCACCTACCCACAGCGCTTACATCACAATTTCTCGCCATCCAGCTGCATCAGCGCCGGAAATTGCTCCAGTATCGCGCTCCTGAAGCCATCCTGATCACAGACGGGGTTACCCCGCAGGCCTAATGTTTCCACACACGCCGCTCCAACACATTCGACATCATCAACACTCCCAATATCGTTGTTGTCCAGCACTAGCACGCGGAGAGAGCTGAGCTCTCCTGGCGGCAAGCAAACCCTTCGCAGCCGATTGTCGGCAGCGTTCACTTCAGTCGCCGCCACCAGGTGGCTCACATCTAGCGAGCTCAGCTGATTGTTGCTGACGTCAATAGTCGTCATGGCAACCATGTGTTTAGTGTGGTAAAGCGCAGTCAACTGGCGTCCGGAGAGATCGAGGTGGGCGATACCCCGCCGTCTGCAGGACTCAATCTCCCGCTCGATGATGAATCGGCTCCCTGCAGCACGTGGTCACGTGTTGGACGTTATTGATGGCAGCATCCCCGTTCAAGTTTCCCGTCACCATTAAACGCTGACGTCAGCATTTCAACACCGGAGGCGATTACAGCTTGACCCTATATTGCAGCGTTGGGTGTTTTAAAGCGAGCGTGGAAAGAAAACTAGAGCATCAATTTCTTTGAAAGTGACTTTGTTGGAAAGCTCTTCAAATTTCCTATCAAAGCCTGCTTTATCTATACGTCAGATGACTCTAAAACCCTCTAGAATTTGAACCAACCTGGTATTCTAAAGCCTGTTATTCTACACCGCTTTTGCTGCTATCTTCGCAGATGGCTTACCGGAGTGAAAAAAATATAAATTTTTTAGGCTTTCCAAACCAAGCGTACCGTGTCACACGCAAATAAACGTAACAACAATCTCTTCCGTTCCAGCAAGCCAAAACAGCCATGAAAAAGCATACTAGAAGCATAGATAATTGATGACGATGGGTACAATGGTTTCCATTGAGACCAACAAAGCATATCGCACCAGAAAAATCGTAATAGAAGCTTGGACAGGGGCACAGTCACGGAATTTTTACAGGGGGCGGACCCGAGCTGGTGCTGACTGGGGAAGGCGAATTTTGAGCATATTCGGTACCTGACAGCATTAATGACGATGGACCAAAAATTTGGGGAGATGTCCCCCCTGGTTGGCCAACAGGTGGGACCGTCCCCCCGCTTTCGGGGCCCATGAGCTTGGAAATCAATGACATCGCATCGCATCTTTCTTCCCTTGTGGAATGTGTTTCTTGTCACGCATTGGTCATTTTTGAAGTCAGAAAAAGGAAAAACTTTAACAACTTGAAATTTGGTTGCTATATTATAAATAAAATTGCTTATATGAATAGTTTTGAACTAAGACTGGAAATGATCTTATTATACATTCTTGAAAAATAACGATATCATGGTAAAAGGTCTCTTTAGTCATTTGATTTCACATCCCACAACTGAATTTGACCATCGCTTTGACAAAATAACATCAGACTGTCAATACCATATGCTTCCGATTAACACTGATGTTAAAGAAACATTTTCTGTCATCCATATTAACGCCCAATCAATTAAAAACAAATTTGATGACTTCCGTAACATACTTAGCAAGTCTGATGTTAAATGGTCAGTTATTTGCATTGCGGAAACATGGCTTAGAAAGGATATTGAGAAATATTTTGAAATTGACGAATATAACCTTTACGCCACCAGTAGAATTAACGTCCAGGGGGGAGGAACAGCTATCTATGTACATAAACAGTATGACAGCAAGAGAAGGGTGGATCTTGAACTTTCCCAAACTGAATCGACATTCGTTGAGCTGACTAATTTAAAAGGAAAACATGACAAAAAACTTGTGATTGGTGAAATTTACAGACCTCCAAGTCAAGACTACAACATATTCATGGAAAAAATTGAGAGTATTCTAGGACTATTAGATAATTGTCAAATGAAATGTATATTGGCAGGAGACTTTAACTTAGATCTCTTAAAAATGCAAGAAGACAGAAAAGTTCTGATGTTTATGAATTTGATGCAATCATACAATTTATTACCATTAATTTCAAAACCAACCAGAATATCAACACATGGGGGCTCCCTTATCGATAATATATTCATAAATGATTTAAATCAAGTGCGTTCATCGGGTATAATAATTGATGACCTATCTGATCACCTTCCTATCTATATGTGTATCGAAGTAAAATCAATAGAATTTAACAGAAGGAAACCAGTAAAAATTTTTGATAAGAGAAAGGAAACTGAATTAAATGACTTCCTGGTATCCAAATTGCAAAACTTTCAGAACATAACCGATCCAAATGAAGCTTGTAAAGTAATCATAAATGCCTATAAAATGGGAGTTGAAGAGTTTTCTAAGTCCTTTGTGCCTAGTAGAAGAAAAACCCCAATAAAGCCATGGATCTCACCAGGTATTTTGGCTTGCATTAATCAGAAGAATAAACTCTATCGGAAATATATTCTATCTAAAGACAAAGATAATTCAAATAATAGGAATGTTGGTGAACCAAACCATGAGGAAAAATATAAGCAATATCGAAACATACTGACTAAAATAATTAAAGATACTAAGCGAGATTATTATAAACACATGTTTGAGTTGCATAAGGGTGATGGAAAACAAACATGGAATTTACTAAATGAAGTAATTAATAGAAAAACCTCTAAAACTAGCTCATACCCCAAAGTTTTCATTGACGAGAAAAACAAACGTTATGAAAATGAGGATATCTCAGATGGTTTCAACGATTTTTTCTCTTCCGTAGGTTCGAAACTTGAAAAGGAAATCCCAGTGTCTGATGTAGATCCAACAAGTTATATTGAAAATTATACACATCCCCCACATCTTTCGGAACTCTCAACTAACCAGCAACAGATTGAGGATGTTATCAAATCGCTAAATTCTGTGGGTGGTGGCGTTGACGGCATAAATACTCATCTCCTCCTTTGCACTTACAAAAGATGCCTTAACAACTTGACATACTTTTTCAACATTTGCTTGCAAAATGCTGTGTTCCCAGATATTTTGAAAATTGCATCGATTGTGCCTGTTTATAAATCTGGCGAAAACGATAAATTCACAAACTACCGTCCCATTTCCTTGTTGCCCATTTTTTCCAAGATTCTTGAACGACTGATTTATAATTAGGATTATCTGACTCAACATGATATTTTGTACCCATTGCAATTCGGCTTTAGGAAGAAGCATAGTACCTATATGCCATTGGCGCACCTCTATGACAATGTGACAAAATCTCTGGAAAACGGTCATGTTTCGTGTGGAATATATCTTGATTTGAAAAAAGCGTTCGATACGGTTAGTTTAAGTATACTCTTACGTAAAATAAATAAAATTGGCATACATGGAAAATTATATAAAATCATTTGCTCCTATGTATCAAACAGATATCAAAAGACAAGGATAAATGAAACTCTATCAAAACCTAGAAAAATAGACACTGGTGTTCCACAGGGATCAATATTAGGGCCTTTGTTATTTATAGTATATATAAATGACCTTTATAAAGTATCAAATGACTGTACATTTTACTTGTTTGCGGACGACACTGCTATCATCATAACAGAAGAAAATTCAGCAAAGCTTCAGCTTAAGGTAAAAAATATCCTGCCTAAAGTATCAGAATGGTTCAAAGCAAATCGTCTATCATTAAACGCGTCTAAATCACATTATCAACTTTACTCTGGGTGTGCATTGGAAAATCTTGATGTGACTTTGAACAGTGTGCAAATCTCAAGGGCGAAAAATGTACGTTATCTAGGAATAAATATTGACGAAAAATTAAAATGGGACTCTCATATTTCAAATTTATCCACAGTTATAAGTAGGAATCTCGGCATAATGAGCAGAGCTAAATTCTTTATGTCAACACGTGAATTACTTTGTCTTTACAATGCCTTAATCTTGCCCCATTTAAATTATTGCGCGCTTGTATGGGGTAGTAATTATGAATCCAGACTAGATAAAATCATTAAACTTCAAAAACGAGCAGTTAGAATTATAACGAAGAAACCCTTTTACTATCCAACGAATGAACTATTTCTTGAGCTAAAAATTCTGAAGTTTCCAGAACTAGTATCGCAACAAAAAATAGTTATTCTATCAAATGTATTGAATGGTACGATGCCAACTGTGATGTCTTCAATGTTTCAACTCCACCGAGCAAATAACACTAGACTAGTACAACATTTTGAAGTACCTTTAGCCACCACAAATTACAGAAAATTTTCTATTACATGTTCTGCACCAGAAATTTGGAATAAAACTTTATGTGCCAAATTTAGGACTACGGAAGATGTACCCCTAAACAAAAACACACTAAAAAAACATGTAAGGGATATCTTCCTTGCTAAATATAGAACAAATAATTAGTAACCAACGTGACCATGGCCGTGAAATTTATAGTGGGGGAAGACATGTGAACCTTGGTAATGGGGCTGCACATTGAAGACTGTAATTGTGTCCCAATAAATGCTTCCTAGTGTATATGTGTAGGTTTGTGCGTGTTGCATGGGTGTTGTGCATGTTGCATGGACGTTGTGCATGTTGCATGGGCGTTGTGCATGTTGCATGGACGTTGTGCGTGTGTACGTGTGCGTGTACGTGTACGTGTGCGTGTGTGTGTGTGTGTGTGTGTATGTGTGTGTGTGTGTGTGTGTGTGTGTGTGTGTGTGTGTGTGTGTGTGTGTGTGTGTGTGTGTGTGTGTGTGCGTGCGTGCGTGCGTGCGTGCGTGCGTGCGTGCGTGCGTGCGTGCGTGCGTGCGTGCGTGCGTGCGTGCGTGCGTGCGTCTGACTCCCTGCTGCGCTTGCTTGCTAGTTTGCCTGCTTGCTTGCTTGCCTATGCCTGCATGTCTGCCTTAATTTGCTTACTGTCTTCCGAGTTCTCTGGCGAATGTTACTAGGCCTCTATCTTTTCGCCAGAATCTCGGAGGGGCTAACACGAATCTCCAGTTTTGGGTAGTCCCGTTTGGAAAAAGACTAACAATCTAACCGGTAATGAGCTAAATTATTGTGCATTTAACCTAAATAAACCTGTATTCCTGCTCCCTGTATATTTACAGGGAGCTACTACTGGCAGTTTTTACTAATAGTATTGATATTTATTATGCTTTCTCTAAGTTACTTTCTTTTTCCTAGCAGGGCGTGCCGCGACTTGTAATATTTTATGTTCTGGTGGTGTTAACGTAAGGGTACTGTTGTCGTTGAGATCGCGGAGGGGGCACGCCTGGCTACCCGATTAAATGGGTGGCGGACCTTTTCTAGCAATAGAATTGCATGTAAAAAAAAAAACGAATGACAACGTACAATACTTTACGTTGAAACTAGAGCACAGGATCATGTGGTCTCGCGAGCTGGTTTCTTTGGGGACCGGATGGCCAAGTGGCTTCTTTGCCAAGCCCAATTGGTACAGCATGGGCTACTGGGGGTTTCCAGGACGGGAGCTCGCCTTCCGTGCCCCATTTGGCCCGCCGAAGAGGCTTCCACAACACGAACACCAATGCTCCCTGCAATTGACAGCTGTGATTTTTCGAAGTGATCTCAACACAAATAACGAAAACAAAAAGAAAAGTAAACAAGGATATAAAATTCATGACATCTTTTTCGAAGATTTCGGCCCGGATATCCCTACAATGGTACCGCTCCAAACTCCGGGTTCAGACAGTCTCCAACCCAGAAGTAAAACCCGAGCCAGATTCATCCGCAATCCCACCAAAGATGGCCACACGAAGTACAATGTTCGAGGCAGGGTAAGGAGAAAGACGACTGGGGCACGAACTCTGCTTGGGAAAATACAACTTTTTAGGCCCGGCTTCGCGGCTTCTCTACCGGACCGCCGAGGCTACATTTTCCATACACTAAAACGAAAAAGACAGAGAAGAAAAAGAAATTCCGCGGAACAGCACACTACCACTGGTTACAGTGAGAAACAAATTCATGCAAAAAATTGCCCCTCAATGCATGTTTCTCTGAATAGGGTGCATTTTCAGCGAGAATTATAAAGCGGGATATACTTTAAAACAGGGCAACAGTTTTATCACAAAACGTCGTACTCTTCGTTTGGAAATCCACACATAGTTTGGGCCGCAGCCAATTTTCCAAATAGATATGAGTACTTACGAAGGTCGCGGTAGTAGCCTTCCCTGAGTGAGTCCAGCTCAGTCAGACGGCTGATAGCAGCCAGAATTTTCTCCTCGTGGCTGTCCGGGTCCAGCGCCCACATCATCACCACGCTGCTCAGAAGCACCCCTGAGGAAGGACACGTCACGCCTGCTGTCTCGTTCACTTCACAGCGTCATGGATCATTCTACGGGCACTGCCGATTCTTCAGCGCGTACCAATGACATGTTACGAGTGAGATATCCACCTCCAAGAGGTGTTCACAGCAAGCAGTCTCTTCAAAGTCTCGAACAGCACAAAGTTAATGTGTTGACTGCGTAACTTTTACCGCACAATTTTTACCACTTTTTATTTAGGGAAGTTTAAGCATCTAGATAGGAACGTTAAGCAAAAATCAAGACATCACATGAAATTATTGCCGAGTAGTAGGAAGCAGGTTGTTTACACCAAGAAATTCAAGTTATTTAAAGTTGGGAAGCTAAGTTCTATCATTTCTCAACAAATCTGTCGCAAATGTCTCAGAACAGAAATTGTACGGGTCTCCCGTCAAGTGATACAAGTGATGCATAACCTTTCCTTGGGCCTTATAACACCGTAAGTATACCTAGTAATACGGGCGAAGTAGACGGAACAGTTCTACACACGAGACACAAAAAAACGTTCATTAATGTCACTCCTATTAACCTATTAAGTCACGACTCAGAGTCATTATAGTCGACTTACTTGCTCGACCGGACAAATTGAGTCATAATCAAATCAGTTATAAAATCAAATCAATAAATCAATCAGTTCCAATCAAATCAGATTCGCGCTGCCTGTTTGACGAAGCGTGTCCGCGTACAAAATTTCGGATCAACGGATCTTTGCCATTCCCGAATCTCATCCATGTTCCGTGGTTCTGTAAAACGCACTCAGAAATAACTGATACTCACATTTGTTGTCCGGCTCCATCTCTCCAAGCTGCCAGATATTCTCCAACTCTTGTTTCAGAATTTCACCGGTGGCAGCGCTGACGTCGCTGGTGAAGGCGGCGGCGGCAGGCTCGGTCGCCATGGTAACAGGCGAGCGCGTGCGGCCGTCAGCTGATTTCACCTCCACTGCCAGCGGGTCGCCGGAGGCGTCGGCGGGTACGGCACAAATCTGCACAGACGTAGGACCGATCTCAGCTGCCATGTATGATATAGACTCGTAGTCATTCAGCACAAAGTAGCCCCTATCGCTGTCTCGTACAAGCAAGTGACAATCCAAATCCACAGAACCGATTCCAACTTATTGCTGATTTTGACCCTTTCCTGGCAAATAAGCGGAAAATATTCGCCACCACGGCGGAAAAATGAGAGAGAGTCTATCTGCATGGGCTGATTACGTCGAACATCTAAACGAATCAAACTTTACCCTTCTTTTGATCAAATGCAGATATCAAACAGCATAGCACACAAACTGGCTTCTGGAGCGATTCTGAGGCTGACAATCACAGTATAAGATTGTGACGGGACTGTAACTCACCCAGACACTATCAAATCGCTCTCCGGCCGGAGAAGTCCACTTCTGCAGCTTCTGCTCCCCCGCCACCAGCGTCAGTTCCAAGTCCTCCGGTCGTGCCGCCTGCGCTAATGACACCACCACGCGCGCCATCTCTCGGCCGGACAGCAAAACACAAGTTACTAATGCGTCCGCTGGCTGTCGCCCCTGCAGCAGCCATCGGTGGTAGAACCAGGCAGCCTGGTCATCGGGATCAGTGAAGGCGGCGCTCTGTACCAGCTCCAGCTCTGAAACAGAACTACCATCCAGTCACAAGGACGACCAGGCCGGTTAGGCGGCAAACCGGGTCCATCGACCAGGGTATTACGTATTGACTGTGCTGGGTCCGGATGGTCAGGCTCGCCAGTAGCTGAGATGTGCTGCAATTTAGCAAAGTTTTTTCTTCGTGGCACTAGGTACAACATCCCGAATCCCTCCTGAATGTCCGGATGTAATATTTATTTTATTTTTATTATTTTTTTTATTTATTTTTTTATTTTTACCCGGCATTCTATTTTTTTTTTTTTCCCTGAGTGTACTGGAACCATCTGTGACTGCCGCTGCCCCTTCTTGCATTGCCGCTTCGAACATGATGGCCACATTGGCCCTGACATGGGTGACCTTTTCATGTTTTTACCTCCGTTTTATACTCCCTAGTTTGGGCTGTATGCCATGCCTCATATATTTCTGTGTTTTTGTTTTATCCATGTGTACAAAATATATGTATGGATGTAAACGCGCCCTCAAGACCACACGGAGAGTCACAACGAGTACACGAGCGCCGAATTCTGACCCAGAACTTTGTCAAACACACTATGAAAGCAAGTTCGTCCTAATCAAGGATATTGGCAAATCAATTTTCAGCGGCACTTGGGCGTGGCTGTCTCTCAAACAGAGCGGTGGGACTGGGCGCGGAGGTAGGCGGCCGTCAGAACTAACCTTGGTGGTACTTGTCCTCGCGGATGGGCGTGACGGCGTCGCCGGGCGGGTACAGCTGGGAGAGCAGCTGGGAGCGGTAGTGCCAGCTGCTGTAGTTGGAGAAGTTGGAGCTGATGAGGCGGTCAGTAGCGGCCAGCTCCTGTAGAGGCTGACGTCCGGCCGCCGCCGCTGCCAGCCGCCGGTAGTCCCAGCAGTGGACTGCCGCCACAACGGAGGTAAGGCGACTGGACAGTACTGAGCTGCCACAGGAACGGAGATAAGGCGACTGGACAGTAGAGGACTGCCACCAGAACGGAGATAAGGCGACTGGACAGTAGAGGACTGCCACCAGAACGGAGATAAGGGGACTGGACAGTAAGGACTGCCACAAGAACGGAGATAAGGCGACTGGACAGTAGAGGACTGCCACCAGAACGGAGATAAGGAGACTGGACAGTAGAGGACTGCCACCAGAACGGAGATAAGGTGACTGGACAGTAGAGGACTGCCACCAGAACGAAGATAAGGCAACTGGACAGTAGAGGACTGCCACCAGAACGGAGATAAGGCGACTGGACAGTAGAGGACTGCCACCAGAACGGAGATAAGGCGACTGGACATATAAGGCAACCGGGCCATCCAACAGGCAAGGCAACGGTGGGTAGAGGAGGGTGCTCTTTGGCAGACAAATATAACAGTCAGTAGTCCCTCCCACAAACTGTTCAATTCGCAGAGAAAACACCTCTAATAGGAAGTGACACTGACGCTGAGCACCTGCCGTAAACGTAAAACGCTTTCATCCGTAATTTGCATATTCCCTCCCCCTAATGACTTACGCCATAAGATGTAAAACTTTCGACACCTTTCTTGAGGCAGTTTATTCGGCAGCCCAGGCGCCGGTGGAGACTCACAGTTCCTGCCGTCCAGTTGCAGGTAGCGGTCGCAGAGTGTGACCTCCGCCTCCCAGTCCGGCAGCGGCATGTGCTCCATCACCCAGCCTCTGGGGAAGGCTAGTCTGATGCACTGACACCGCACACCCATTCTGCCACATCCCACCAAACCGGCCCTTACTCTCTGGAATGCTACTTCTATGTGCTAGCGAAGTTACACATCCAATGACAAAACTACATAAGGTCAAATGAAAAACAAAATGCTCAAAATCATAGCCAACCAATTAGCCAGTTGTCAAAATTATATCACCTTCAGTAAAAGACCTTGGCAGTGACCCTCAAAATCACAAACACGATGCCCAAGCAGTATCAGCGAAAATCTGTATACTATAGGTATCCCCTACAACATACAGCCATCTTCACACAAGGCGGTACTGCGATGGTTCAACAAAGTCGGGATCGGTGCGACCGCACGGGAAAACCCGTGCAGAACCCACCTATGGTGCCAGGCGCAGTAGGACTTGGGGTTAACGCCCAGGCACTGCTCAGTGAACTGCAGGTCTGACTTCAGCATGTTCTGCAGGTACTCGGCATCCCTGTTGGAGGACGAGTCATAAGGCTAGGCACACCCGCCCGGCAGCGGCGAGAAGACAACGCCCAGGCAAGGTCAGCAACACAGCGTCACATCTTTTGCCACGCTAAGGACCGCCCGTAAACTACGTAAGACATGGCGTGATTTCTAACCCCCTACAAATGTAATGTTTTGTGATGCCCATGTGTAAAGTTTGATGACGTTGCGGTTGACTACCCATCCTCTTGCCTTACGTAAGGCTCTTAACCACTGGCTGTTTACTGGTTAATAACAAATTTAGAAACCATCTACATCCAAAGTAGGCAAGTACAAGCTAGGCAGTATCCAACTAGTTTACCAATTCTGAATAGGACCACTGTGCATGTGCGTCGGCTTTCACCACTGCTCATAAGACCCCTTGCATACTTGTGCTCCTTCCAATGGAGGAAGATCTCTCGACGGTAGTTCCAGAGTGTGTAGAAGTCAGGGTTGACGGCCAGGATCTGAGAGAGCTGCAGGGCCGTCTCTTCATCCTGTACACCCTCCTGCCGCTGCAGACACACAACGTCAACAAACCCTCCTGCCAATAATGATCCAAAACACGTCGAAACTGGGCCTTCCTGTCTGCAAAAGTTAAACCAATCCCTAAACCAACTTCCAAAAACTGCTGACTTCAGGAAAACAAATTACTGTATTTACCTGCTGTCGGAAGTTCATTGATCCGTCTGCCGATGGATCCTGTATCCTTGCAACCTTTTCACTTCTCCTCCTTCCTGTGCCAACAGTCGCACTCGCGCGTTTCCCCAAACTATGCCGTGCTCGTGCACTCTCTTATAATACAATATTTCAAACGTGTCTGGCGCCTGATCCCGTCACCCGAATCGACGAGGTATTTGAACACGACAATTAGGTGCACCATCTACACTCGTAGGTTGTCAAAAAAGGAAAAAATACAGTGCCACCAAAATCACCTTCTTGAAGAGAAGCTGTGTGCCTGCATTATATTTGGCGAGTTTTTTTCTCACGTTCCGCGGCCTTCTCTGCCTCCTGCTGAGCTGTCGTTTTCACTCGCAACCGCCCATGCTGTGGACACATACCATGTACAGGTTGTTGAAACATGCACAGGTTAAAGCATCTATCCTTGGGAGCTTTTGTCCTGAACTCGTTTACAACTAGGAATTCTCTATAAGGGGTGCACTTGTACCCACCTCCAAAAACACATATTTGAGCACAACAATGTCAACAAAGCTACTAATGCCCAGTCCATCATGTTGAGGTGACATATTCATGTTTTTACCAAAGGTGCAGCCATTGGAAGTAGGTAGTGCACTATGACTGTACTGTTCAGTCCAGTCAGCTCTTTGAAGCCATACACAGTAACAAACCAGACCAGAGGCCGGGCGTCATTTGCAACATGGGTGGGATGTTCCAACAGTTATTCTTATTTTCTGATTATCTCTCCCACAAATGACTGGCTTATATACACATGGAAAAGGCGTACTGAGTACCCCATCACTTACAGGTCACCATGGCATTCCCCAGCTCATCTTCAATCTCAGTAAACAGAGTGATTGAATCAACCAACCAAAATGTTTTATTTTAGTAAGTACAACACAAGAGGAGCACCAGCAGTCAGCCCCTGCATAAACCTGGAACCTTTTATTATTTCTTGTATGAATCAAAATATTTATTTTGATCAAAACACAAACAAATGAGCTCAATAGTATTATTACACATTATTCAAATGAAAAAATCCAAGGAGTTTCATGAGATGAAAGAGAGCAATACATATTTGTAAAGGATTTACAGGATTAAGGTCCAATATGGTTCCTTTATTAATAAATGTCTAAGTTGTAAGAGGTGCAGAGTAGTTAGGTATACATGTATGTATATAGTAGGTAATAATGTTCCGGTACTCACCATAGTTACACACCCAGACTCTGTAAGAGCTTTGTCAAAGGAGATACCAGCTTTCTTGGCATAAATTACAGGGCTTCGAAACACCACTATGCTGAAACACAGATCAAGATTAGATCAATAGTAAGGACTAATGGTGTCATATCAAATTCATATTACTACTGCTTCATGTTCATGCTACTTACTAAGATATTCAACAACATTCCATTAAAATTTTGTAACAAAATCTTTTAAAACCAGTCCCAGGTCTCCACTAATGTTACGCAAAACGAAAAAACTCTCTCCTGTAAAATATTTTGAATGGGACATACACTTCTCTCGCGTTGGACAGCAGACTTGGGGAAGAATGCTACAGGCGTCCATAGGCATAGGAACGGGGTGGGCCAGGGGCCATGGCCCCCCAATATTCATGACCCTATGGCGTTGACTGGAAATAAATGACTTGAAAATGCCCGCCGGCCCCCAATATTCTGGACGTCCCTACGCCTATGCAGGCGTCAAAACCCTTCCCTCCATTTCCTACCTATTTTTTTAGTGGATCCAGAGTAGAGTATTATCTTGATATATCTACCGTGAGTCAGGGCCGGCAGTAATAGAGATAAATGTGCAGCTATTCAGCGGATCCCTCTTATCTTTTAGTCGTGGTAGGGCCTTGGCGAATTGATCCCAAAGCAAGGCCCTTCTATTGCAGTGCAAAACAAAACGTCTTAAGCACGTCAGGAACGCCTTAGATTTTACAAAAATGATGCTAGTAAATTAAATATGTGCTTTTAATTTTGACTTTTTCTTAAAAATAAAGCCAAATATAAAAAGGCAATTTCTATAAGGTAATTTACAATTATGCTATTTATTTTTTAATTAAATAAAATTTATATCTGAAAATAAAGATTTCTACAAATCTAAGCTTGCCTGCTTATCACGCACCATCAGCGGCTCCAGCATTGTCAATCCTGGGGGTGACTTCGGCAGTACTATCCGGACCAAGGGGCACCACTTTTGACGGAAAAATCCTATCAGGTGGGCGCAAAATCCTATCGGTGATCACCGATTTTCGCACCCAGGGGAAGGAGGTGGGGGTGGATAGGAAATGACATTTTAGGGGGCACCAAGAGTCGGTCGGGGGGGGGAACCTGCCCCTCTTTGCTCCCATGGATCCGCGTATGTCACGCGCAATGGATGGGGGTCTCGAAGCTGTCTCGAAGACTTCCACCTACTTTTCCGAGGTCGCCGGGAAGCTGCTCATAGCCGAAAAATGATACTCAGCCACATTTGAGAAAATTCAACGATACGTCGATAAGTGAAATAATTTTAAAATCGATCCATTAATTTTTAACTATAGGCAGGGGCACCGCGACGGAATTTTCGCAGGGAGGACGGACCCGTGCTGGTGCTGAATGGGGAGGCCAATTTTGAGCATATTCGTTACCTGACAGCATTAATGACGATTGACCCAGAAATTTTGGGGACGTCCCCCTGGTTGGCCAACAGGGGGACACGTTCCCTGTCCCCCCGCTTTCGGCGCCCATGCCTGTTGGCTTTCAACGTTAGACCTACGTTTTTAAATTGCCACAATCGCACGGTCGCACCAATTTGTTTGCATTGGAGACCTAGTGTTGACGTCATTAAACCAGGATGCGTCAGAACACCATATACGAGAGATGATATACTGCCGGTCGCCCACCCCCCCCCTGAGTGGGGACCCCTCGGGAGCCGAAAGCCCGGGATTGAGGTGCCCCCCCCCCCGAGGAGGAGGGTGCCCAACCCCTTCCGGAAATCTTGCACACCCGCTCAAAAGTTGGAATCCACCGTCCCTGGTATTTCTGTGATGCAGTCAGGTGTCATCCCTTCAGGCATCAAATATGTCCCACAGCGGATCCTGGTAAGATTTGCCTCGTTTATCTTTCAATCCTGACAAGTAATTCCTTGTGACTGGCGTTGTGTATGTGATGTGACGTTGTACCTGAATACATGACATGTATGTATATACTCAATGTCCAGTGTGCAAAGTATGGCATTTTCGGCGAGATCTCGTTAGTGCGAGTGCCCTTGGAGACAGGAGCGAGTGGTGCGAATTTTACCAGCCTGGTGCGAATTTGTGAGACTGGTTCGAGGAAGGTGACACTGAAAACCAAACAAATAATGGCTATATGGTCATAAAGATACAGGAGAGGACCTTATGAAAAGTCCTCAACTAACTAACTAATAAGAGAGGTAGCATTGCATCTTGTGGGTAGGCTGGGTGCGTTTTTCTCCCTGGTATATAGAAGACTGGTGCGAATTTTTGGTGGCTGGCGGTGCGAGAATTTTAGATGGCTGGTGCGACTCGTCTGGCCTGCTGCCATACTTTGCAGACTTGCTCAATGTAAAGGTCAAGGTTAAACAGGCCATTTTTTAACGTGTTAACTGGGGGCATTTGCCCCCCAGTCGGCTGAAATTCCCCCAGTGCCCGGAAATTGGCCCCCAGTGAAATAGACCGATGACTTAACACGCACCCCGCTGGGGGGGCGAAATTCGCCCCCCGTCCTGGTTTTTCCCAAATAGCTCAAAAACGAAGAAACACAGAACAACAAAACTTACGATACCTTATCCCGGATCAATTTTACACATCTGACCAAATTTTTTAGTTAAGATCATGTCAGGTCAAGGAGCTATTCAGGGTCAAGTGACCCGACCTCGAAACCTAAAATTACGGGTTTGAAGCAGCGCCCAGGGAACATTAGCCAATCGATCAGTTTGAATTTTCCACAATATGATAAGGTCATTAGGGGTCTACAAATCTGCCATCTCGGAATTTTGATATTGGTGATCTGAGGTGGGGTCAATTTTTTGGTCACCCCATCATAAGAGTAGGTATGGCGAAAAACAGAATGGACTCGTTTTCAGTAAATACTGGATAGATAAGGCTGAAAATCCTCAAAGTGTCTATTATTACCACGATCTTGACCAAAAACTTGAGTTTTTGAGCATCTCACCTCTCAAAGGTCATATCAGGTCACGAGAGCAGAGGGTGATTGTTTTGCCAATAGCTTCTCACTGAATGGAGATAAAGCTCCCATTTTTCTTGCATTGTGTTTATATTGTCACGGGGCGATTGATATGCAATATGACCTTACCAGGTCACTCTGTAGCCCTGACCTAGGTCGAGGTCAGGTCATTCTGACTATTTGACATAGCAAGATCATATTATACATCATTCGATTTGCTGCGATCAGAGGAACCCAATAATGTATAAAGATTTGCTCTAGCTTCCCTGAGGGCAGATCGAGAGAGGGAAACGTACACTGCTCTGTTGTAAGCCTATGGAGCATTCTTTGACCTATGCTGACCTCAATATTGAACTGACATAAAAATTCTTCTTATAAATTCTCTTCGTCTTGTTAAGAGCTTTCGAACGCCGCCCGTAATTTTCCTTTAGCTTTCGTGGGGAACGAGATACAGAGGGGGGGGCAAAAAAAAGCCCCCCAGCGGGGCGCGTCATGCAAGGGACCCCAGCGGGGCACGTGTTAACAGGGCATTGACGGGGGTCTGAGCCACCTTCGCTTTGACGAGGGGGGCGGGTACCCGCCCCCTAAGATCTCGAGAACCACGGTAGGTAGCGAAAAATACTAAACGGCGTTGGGTAGCCCATCCACTTCTCCATCGAAAATATTTGAACCATTTTTTTGTCAGGGCACATATAAGTTCACGAGAGGTCAAAACATGCCGTAATAGGGATAACATGTAAATTAAGTTTTTCGGCCATTACATCTGAACAAGTAAAGATAGAGCAAAACGACTTGAACTATATGAATCCTCGCAGCAAGCCGAATCGAATGATATATAATTTGATCTTGCTAGGTCAAATTAAGGATTTGACCTGACTCAAGGTCAGGTCAAGGTCAAATTATATGAAATGCATATCATTAAAACTGCAAAGCCAAGGCGAGTATAATGCAGCTAAAAGAAACGCTCTATCACTATCCGTTACTGAGTTATACAGTAAAAACCATATTCCCCGTGTATTTCCAATGGAGAGGTCATGCCTCGTACTTGACCTTAGGTCATCGATATCAAAAATACAGGAACATATTTTAGAGAACTCGGTGGGCCCATTATGTGATATGAGTTTCAATCGGATAAGTTGACCCTGCTCCGACTTATACTATCTTAAACTTTTTTTGAGGTCAGGTCACTTGACCTGTACTGGTGACCTGACCTGAGATGACCTAACCTTAAAATTTTCACAGAAGTTGTAAAAATTATGAGGGAAAAGGTATGCCAAGTACGGTGGCGCTACGCGCCGCCGTTTTACTGCTATCTCCGAAAAACCCGAGGGGCGTGGGTAACCGCCCCCCGTCAATGCGCGTGTTAAACTGTACCAAATGCAGACTTACCTAACGAAAATAAGACAAGACCTCACCCGATGATTATAAGTTAATTCTATTGCTGGTCCAAAATTGGCAATCCACAAAGATTCGGTTAAAAAATTACGCCCGTGGCTGTCTACTCCATCGTGCGAAGACGAAACAAAGCGCGTAGTTACGGGAAATTCCGGCAAAACAGCCTCAGCACCAACAAATCACAACGCTAAAGATGAACGCTGGCCTACAACCAATCAAACATCCTGTTCTATCCGACCGGAAGCCCACATTCCAGCCAGCACTGTGACATTGCATGATGATTTCACACGCAGTCAGTTGTCAGCGCTTCTCGTTCGTGGATTAGACGGGACACGGTGTAGTCAAAGTGCGTAAGACTGGTTGCTGGTGTGGCGGTATGAAGTGCTTAGCCTTTTTATTTATTATTGTGGTGGTAGCATGCATCAGCGTCGCCACCGGCAAACAAGTGAGGGGGCTAGCCAAACTTCAAGCTGACGCTGACAGCAAACTTTCCACGCTAGTACCAAAAACTTTCCGAATTTGGGCTCCCCTTTGCCTTCCGCAGCGGCTGATTGTACAAATATCCAGTTTCCTCCCATTTTTTAATGCTATGTTTATGTGGATTAAATCATTTGATGGCCAGGCAGGGTCGGAAGAGCACCTCTGACTTTCTCTTAGATGGGTAGCGAGCTAAAATATTGCATCAAGTTAATGTCAAACTGCCAACAATTAGTTTTAAACAGTGATATTAGTCGTTTTTCTGCGGGTTTATGACTATCGCAAGTGGTCATTTTAGCGTCAAATCTGGCTTTTGTGACGTTTATTTGGCTATTTTAGTGGAAATTAAATTTTGCCCCTCTTTGGCCCTTTTTCTAACTCGGTTTGACCTTTCCCGTGGAAAAAACCTGGCAGGCCTGGGCAGCATCTATAATCTCTAGACATGGAATAACCCAAAAATTAAGAAACATATTTTCAACACAAACGCGTCAAAGTTTTATTAAATCCCTCAAAATGGGATCTTGATCCCCTCATTGGCAGACGCAGGGGGGGGTATTCTGGCCATGGCCCCTCCAAAGCGCTGGAGTGGGGCCAAACTATCTTTGGGCCCCCAAAGTCCGGATATTTTTTTAAATGTGCTTACGCTAGGTCTGTCCTGCAAAAGATATTCGCTCCCCCATCCCTCCCCCCAGGAGAGCAATCATGTACTCGGAGAGGTAGCTTATACTAGGTCTGTCGAGCACCCAAAATGCACGTCCCCCCAGGAGGAGAGGCAGACATGGGTTTGCCCCCCAAAACTCGGATCTGCGTCCGCCCTTGGATCCCCTGAAGACACTATAATGGTCAGCACAAGAAATGCCCCCCCCACTGACTTTTCTTTAAAAAATGACCTGAGGTTTAAGGTTAATGTAAAAAGTCATGGGCTAAAGCCACTCTTCATTTCCCGATCAACGTTCGCTATAGTGCTAGTTATAGTGTAAGTTATAGAGTATAGGTAACTTATTGTGAGATCATTAGTCGATGACTTTGAATGAACTTAATCCGACAATTTCAGGGAAGATTGTCTGCCACCTTCTCTCTATGTCTGGTCCGTCTTTAGCACCCTCCCAACCTTTTCCCGCATAATTAGGGCACTGTCAAAATTTTACCTTTGAGACCTCGTTTGACCTTGAAGATATTGATCTAGGTCATTGAAAATTAGCTATAATGTAAATACCAAAGCCTCCACACATCTCCAAACCGACGTTTTCCACGTCTCTTGGCTGAAATCTCACGGGGCCTATGTATCCGGGCCCCCTCCAGTGCGCGTCAGCGCAAGACATCGCTCCAGGGCGGGTGTTTTGAAAGGTAAGACTTCTATCTTAACACCCGCACTGGAGAAGGGTCTGGCACTAACGCGCACTGAAGGGGGTGCTTGGCAGGCCCCCTCACATTTCGGAAACTAAGAGGTGTAGAAAAAACGTCATTTGAGAGGTGGGTGGGGGCTATGGTGATGTACATCACGACCAATTTTCATTGACCTAGGTCAATATCTTCAAGGTCGAACGAGGTCATAAAGGTCAAATCTTGGCCATACTGGGGACTGATCGGAAAATGCCGTGATTATGCGGTTAAATGGCGGGAATTAGCCAAAGGCGGGCCAGGGTCATAAAGAGAAGGTCCCAAAGAACCTTCCCTACAATTTTGGGGTCAAGGTCATTCAAGGTCATTGACCTTTAAGGTCAAAATATGGTATAGTACTTATAATGTACACTTTGACTAGCACTATAGCCACTGTTTGGCAGGAAAAGAGGATTGACCTTCCCCAATGACCTTTGTATTGGGCTACATTATCGATGACGTCATAGCATAATATACGTCAGACCGGGTAACGCCATTTGACCGGAAGCACTGTGGTCAGTGACCTTGAAAGTGCAGATATCGCCTTGACCTGTAACCTTTGACCGTAACCTTGACCTTCATGTGAGGTGACCTTGACATGTAATTCCGGTTATATGGCGTTATGACTTTACCACTCGGTCTCCAATGCAAGCTAACTG
This sequence comes from Lepas anatifera, assembly GCA_034440635.1. Lineage (NCBI taxonomy): Eukaryota > Metazoa > Arthropoda > Thecostraca > Lepadidae > Lepas > Lepas anatifera. Next base: position 1,109,182 of record JAOTON010002176.1, read on the forward strand.
GTCCGACCGCGCGATTACGGCGATCTCAAAATGCAGGTCTGACTTTGAAAGCCTATAAGTAAAAAATTGTTTGACCGATTTTCAAAACATCTTCACCAATCGGTGCGCTAATGAATTCTTTTAAATGTGGCAAACTATCGTGTTTCGGCTACAAGCGGTTCTCCGGCCACCTCGGAAAACAGGTGGAGGAGGGCCTCCGAAGCCCCCTCCAGTGCGCGTGTTAAACGACGAGCAACGTCTTTACTCATCGTGCTATTAACTGTGATCAGGGGTGTCGCCACGAAATTTTTACTAGAGAGGGGGGGCAGACTCTGGACTGGCAATGATGTTGGTAATGGTGAGGTAGGAGGCAAACTTTGAGAATGCAGGAAAGCTGGGGTAGATGAGATCTAGATGGCTAACGATGCCGCACACGAATCTGAGAGAGAAACTTTGAATTGGTTCAACCAGATGTTATCGGAAAATCAGAGAACATTTATTACGAAACGTAACCTTGGGCTGCGGGAAAGCCATCTCCCACGAAGGGCAAGGTACTTATAAGAACTCCACTACAAGCCCTTGAAATCAGCGGACACCCTTTGCTCTCGCCTTCTCTCTACAACACATCATTACCCAGTAAGCCAATGTGTGGTGTATTTTCCTTCCTCTCTCCCATCCGATGCCAGCCAACCATTTGTGCACACGCGATCACAGCCTGAAAGGTTGGAGCCAGCCGAGCCTACAAGCCGGCCAGGCTCCAAGCCACCGAGCTTGCGAACGCGACGCGGATATGTGAGCCAGGTGGATACCTCACCACCGCCAGAGGCTGGACAAGCGGCGACAGACGAGCCTGGGAGCAATGCGACGATGATGGCGGTGATGATGTCGACAATGTTGGCGAGAGGGCGACAGGCAAGACAGTAAGTATCGGAGGCAGTGGGACGGGTGAGCCGACAGTCGGCCAGGTAACGCAACGCACAGAGAACCGGCCACGTGCAACCGTGCTGCTGCTGCTGCTTCTGCTGCAGTTGTCGACAGTGCCACTCAACGACAGTCGGGGCTTACAAACAAACGCTATCACATCAACAATAAAACACATGCAGTGACTGATGATAGTAAAAGAACAAACCTTCTCACGTAGAAAACGCACGCGCACACAGTGTCCACGCATCATAAATCACTCTATCGGGGTCAACACACGAATACATCAAAATACGTTGGAATCCGGCGCTCTCGGTATAAAAGACACTACTGGGCTAGCTCACGCAACGAGATCTGTGAATGCACCTACCACTCTTTGGTTTCCGAGACCGGATCGGTGGGCACGTGCGGCGTGCCATCCGTTGCGATCTGCAGGTCGCGCGGCGGGTGCAACATTTCGTACGTCACACACGAGACTAGGCAGACAGGGCGATAGGAACATGGTGGAGACCCTGGGACCGGCGCCGAAAGCTCTGAGCGTGCACATCACAAGCGAGCGCCGTCGGGGCCCTCCGGCCGCTGGAATGTCGTACACGCCGAAGGAGAGCTCCGCCCGCAGTCAGGTCCAGCTCGGTCCTATTCCGACACTCAGGCTACACATGGTCACAATTCACAGGTCGGTTATGCGCCCTCTTATCACTGACGGCTCCCGCGCCGACCGCCAGCCCTGGGTTGGAGCAGGCTCACTGTCTCGAACCGGAGCGCCGAGCCACTACACTGTGCCGCTTGGCAGCACCGAATCTCGCTCCAGTCTGGAGGCACAGGCAGCCCGGGCGAGCCGACACCACGCCCAGACCACTAGTTTATAACGCAGGCTGCTTATCATAACGCAGTCCACGCCAGACCGACCTCAGGTCGCCGTCAGAACCAGCGCTCCAGCAGCCGTGAGGCAGACGAGTGCAGCACTCCCGCGCCACTGCTCAGAGTCACATCACCAACGCCCGATGTAGCTACAGCGTGCCGTAGTCCCAGGGTTAGCACCACGACTCTCCACCCATGGAGGAGGGCCGGGCGGCGGCGGGCGGTCGCTGCTCGGGCTCCTCCTCCCCTCCTGCGTACATGTCAGCCAGCTTCCGGAACCGCGGCCCGAAGTCGGACAGGTAGTCGAAAGACAGGTCCCGGTCGTCAGTGCCTGACAAAGTGTAATGATGTGTAAATAACAGGTCTCTCGTCTTGTCAAATCATTCTCACGGCTGGTTGCATACCGGAGACAAAGGTTGAATCACAAGATAGTAGAACCGTGATGTGAAATATTTTCTAGGCTGTGACGAGATCCTGTTAAACGCGAGCGTTATGGAGACGCCATCACAAAAACAGGAGCATCAGATATTTAGGTACCACATTATTCGTCTGGGAGGGAGGGGGAGAGTAAACCTGTCCGTGAAAAGCCGAGTACATAGAAAGTGTACCTAGAATGCATGCCGATTCGGCGGAAATGGTCAGCTCCGGTCCCGCTCTCGTGCTCGGCAGCACATACCTGAGTTGATGGAGGAGAGGGAGCCGGCCGAGCTGCCGCCGCCTTCGTAGGCGTAGTTCCTGACATCGTCGGGCGGCCACGTCTGCTCGTCGCCGTCCATTTTCCGTCGGTTGTCGTCGATGAAGTCCCGCACCGACGGCCGCTGCGGGGTACGGCCGTTCTCTGCGGAGGACAGCTCGGGTCAAAGGTCAGCACGAGCAGAGCGAGGCCGGTAAGGTGGGAAAGCGACGGAGCATAGCGATACCAGGATCAACACGAGCCGAGCGAGGCTGGTCAGGCGGGAAAGCGACGGAACACGGTGATATCAGTGTTGCCTTTTTGCTGGTAAGCCAACACTAAGGTTCTCGGTACGCCCAAGTCTCGACCACATCTCTCTGCAAGTCTGCCGGGGTCCCGGAGTTTGCCAGCCAATTTACTTATCACGAATGTCTGTTTTCTCTTTGCCTGTCAGTCGGAAATAACCGTCCATATGTTCTCGGAATCCGAACCGAACAACCTGTATAATAAACTAATACAAAGAAAACATCAGCACCAACAGCAATTTACGCTCAGACAGGAAAAGCCACTCAACGCCGACAGCCTACAGTCTGAGGGGGATGGAAAGTGAGTGGGGGGGGTGATGGAGCACAGGGTTGGCTGAGCTCGCCCTCTGCTGATAGACAGGCCCAGTGTGGACACAGGTGGCGGGGGCTTAGTAGCGCAGTTGGGAGAGTGCTCGCACGCACAATTTTGCTGTGTTCGAATCTCGTTTAGGCTTGATACTGCTTAGGCCCGTGTCAGCCATCGCGATCAGATCACGGTTGATATCAGATTCGCGACGAGAATGCTTTCAGGTACGACGTGGTGCAAGCGGCGTGAGAGTAAGGATACTTCGGACTAGAGTGTATTAGTCACGTAAACACGACGCAATCGAATGGAGGCAAGACATCAACCTCCCAAATTCGATAACACTGCACAGATCGTTCACTGTAACGACGGAGTATATCACAACCTACCGACTTGATATCACCTACATCAATGATAGATATCCTAGATATCCTACATGTCAAATGGCACGAATCTTACGCCGCGGTATCACAACAGCGAATACGCACGAAGATGCCACACCTGATGCACTTAGGCAGGATTCATGCTTTAGGCACCACTTGAAGGATAGTGTCCGTAACAATCCCCTGAACTTCTATGGCAGTGCTGTTAATTACGGGTACTACTGGCCACTTCGGCGCCGGATAGATGTCCCGCTCGAAAACGTCACACTTATTCTTAGCAGAAACCAGGCCGTGGCTGACAGACTTAGACCATTGACTAGCCCCGATAGAAAACGGAATTTCACAAGATCTAAATGTTTGACAGCACAAAATAATATTTATTCTTCACCACAGCCCCGATTTCTACGTTATAATTTTTTATTCGCGAAGACAAAAGAAAAGGTGCGTTTCTTTCGTTTTTTATGACTTTGAATGCGCGAAAAAATTTTTCTTGCGGTTTCGGAGCAGCACGCAAATGGATCACCATAATGACTACCAGTGACAGTTCTGTTGGGTGGTTTACTTTATAGTTATGGTAGCTCCAAACGATATTAAATGCCATTCAATAGTGACTAACACCTGGTTTACGTGAATTTAAAGCCATTAATGACGTCACATAAGAGCCATGCCAAATAGCCAATGTTAAAGGGCCATCAAACCAGGCCATCCAACACTTTTTATTGCCTTTTACGTCCAACGCTGATGATTTTCGACTAAAACATAGTTAGGGGAACCGCATGTCTCGTCGGTCGGTACACTTGTTCGGGTAAAAAATATTGATATGCGAAGCTAAGACACTCAAGTTAGAAGTGTCAATGCAAAACGGTAGCTAAGGTGTTAACATCGGCCCCTCGCCTGGATAGAAATATTCACGGGCGGCGTTAACTCTGCCAAACACTATTAATGGTCACCTGCTAAGCAGGTGAAACAATTTGTTGTGCCGCTTCTTCTGTTGTCAACAATTGTGTTTTTTTCTTACGAGCAAATACAACTATTAGAAGATATGAAAATTAAATATATTGTGGATCAAAGTGCCTCTCATTTTGATTCAATCTTCGGATTTCTTGGAGAAATCTTTAAAAGATCCAAAGTAGTTTTACGGTATTTTCAACGTTGTGTAAGTCTGAAGGGTATCCGACGTCATATGACCTCAGCACTTGGTGCGTCGATAAACACCAAACAAAAAAGTCTGAAGGGTACCATCGCTTCCAAGTTATGCACCCGAAGAATACTGCATAGCTCATAACCTTTGTTGCGTGTATCGCGGGTGTGGATACTTGGGTTGTGTCGTTCCGTGGCATCCGTGGCATACATAGGTCATCTAATACGACGGCGGTCATCATATCTCTACCAAAAATTTCCTCCTGAACGTGACAAACCAAACATCAAATGACTAGAATTGGAACGTAAAACCTGGCCGACTCACTCCACCAAGCCCGGTGGCTCAGAGTGTGAAACATGATGTCCCAAGGCACTGTTGGCAGCAGAGTGTTGTCTGAATTTGTGCGAACGTAGAGACAAGGGCAGCTACCAACGTCTGGGACACACAGCGACCACTCATCACCCACTGCGGTCGGACTCCGCGCTACGAACTCACGCCCGACCGTTTCCGTAGCCGCAGACTCACGCCCTGACCGTCTCCGGGCTGCGGATTCACGCCCTGACCGTTTCCGTAGCCGCAGACTCACGCCCTTACCGCCGCCGGCGCCGCGGACTCACTGGTCGGTCCGTTGGCGACCTGGAGGACGCTAAGATCGTAGGCGGTCTGGTCCTTCTCGCCGCCGCCCTCGTCAGCGTAGTTGATGATGGTGTCGCGCATCTCGTCCACAGGCTCCTTGTAGAGGGTGCGCACGTTGCGGCGTCGGAACACCACTACGGCCAGCACAAGCACTGCCGACAGAGAGCGACCGCTGAGACGGTGGGGACGGCGAAATGTGACACCACTACCAAATGCGGAAAAGCGCTGCCTTTCGAAAGCGTGACTTTGGGCGGAGATCGCCAAATGATCAAATGATCGATAGGTAACCGCGAGGTAAGATAGATTTTTCCGATTAGCAGCCATCGAAAGAACACCCCGATAAAACCAACGCACGAGGGACTGTTTCTATCGGTATCTAGCTGCGACACCAGAACTGCAAACTCTACGGGCTCTTTCATTACATTGAGAGGTGGAAGATTTCCGAAACTACAAAGCTATACTTACGAAACAAGCAGACCAGACAGCACAGGAAAGCGATGAGAAAGCCGGGCGTGGTTTCTATCACCGGCTTGGCAACGATGATCTCGGAGCAGTAGTTGCTATAGTCCTTGCCATAGGACGGATGACTCAGATCAAACACCTGCCCATGTTTCAAACAACGGTCATTATCTTGACAACGACTGAGCGCACAAGTGAGCTTCAGTGAGCAACAGAATAGAGATGACATGACAAGACACTGGTGATGGGCAGGGTGGAGAGTCGAGCCCCAGACTCCGCACTAACCCGGTTCAAGAAGGTCATGTTCTGGAGGCAGCCGGTGAAGGCTGCCCAGCCAGGACCGCGCTCCCAGGCGGCCGCCTCCCGCACCCTGTCCAGCGGGACAGCCGACCCGCCCAGCTGCAGTGGCGCCACCACGTTCAGGTACCGCGAGCGGCCGCTGGGCGCCGCCACCGTCGCCTGACAGCTCTCCACACCCACGCAACTGTCCACTAGCACCGTGATCGTCTGCGGGAGAAATACGACGCTGTGTTAGCTTCCACGATATATCACCACACCAGCGACAGGAAGGCAGGAACAGGCAATCTGCGCAGAACGGCCGACGGCAACATCGCGCAGCTGTTCTGAGGGGAGATACGCCATGCTGGTTTGACAATGATGTCGCTCTGGCTCACCTCCGTATCCCAGAGAATCTCCAGGTGGTGGATCCGGCCATCGTTGATGGTCGCCGTCGGGCTGGCCACCGCCGTACCGGCGCCGAAGTTCATGAATACGCGCACCCTGCCCTCCAGCAAGTCGATGGCGAAAAAGTCTGCCAGACCATCGTCAACGTCCGATCAAATCACTCCTAACGTTGTAAATAAGACGAACATGGTTCAAACATGGTTCACCTAGCGTTTAAATGGCAGAAACACGCGCTGGTTTTAGCTGGCGTACGATAAGTGAAGAACAGAAGCAGTTAGCACCAGAAGTTATGACGCTTTTGACACAAAAGCAAGCTACAGTGGTATCGAATAACCCATGGCGGAATTCGAAATTCTACATATACAGAGACAATTCTGGAACATCGCCGCCATTGAAACCACCATTGGCACCCCTCAACTGCCCCGCCACACCCAGCGTCGGTCTCACTGACCCGTGACGCTGTTGGTCGGCTGGGCCAGGGGACCATTGTAGAGGACCAGTCCCTCCTCGGTGCTGGTCGTGATGTCGAAGCTCAGGTGGGAGGCGTTGCAGGCAGAGAGGGGCGGGAACCAGGCATACCCGGTGCCAGCGAAGTGGATGGTGAGGCCTTCACAGTTGGGACCCTGGTAGCCCTCCGGGCACTCGCACCTATGGTGACACCGAAAGTGGTGGTAAAATCGACTGGAAAGACTCTCCACGGTTGTAGTAATACCGTTAAACCTATGCCTCTCTACTTTCCTCGGCGATTCCGTCTTTCAGTAATATTATTGTTTTCGTTGCCTGAATATTAATAACCTAAAAATGAGAAGCATCAGTCAGAGCTAGAAGGACAGAAACAAGCAGTTGAAATGAGACAAGTAAATAATCCTAATGTGCAGCAGTTTAGGATGAGGAACAGTAGGGAAAAATTCCGTTTGCCTAATCTTTATACATTTTTCTAGAAAAAATATTACATTTCCATCGCAGTACAATTAATGGCTACACCATGCCAAGACATGTCGCGCGTGTTAGGAACACGAGTTCAGCAACCATTGTAAACACATATTAGCTTGATTTTTTAAATCAATTTTTTCTTAGGCACCCCTAAAATCGAGCCACCCCCCCCAAGATCTGTTGCTCTAATGTGGTCATCGTCAGAAAATTGTACTAGAAACCCTACTGGACTGACCTGAGCCGCTTGTCGTCCCATCTTCCGTCGTTGAGACAGATCTCGCGCGGCATCCTCTGCTCGCACGCTCCGCACGTGTACTGCATCTCAGTCCTCACGCCTGCGAGAAGAGACAGGAGGCGGTAACATCAGACACATCTATCAGTCCTCTCGTCTGCAAGAGAGAGAGAGAGAGAGAGAGAGAGAGAGAGAGAGAGAGAGAGAGAGAGAGAGAGAGGGGGGGGAGGGGGGGGGGGGGGGGGGGGGGGGGGGGGGGAGAGAGAGGAGAGAGAGAGAGAGAGAGAGAGAGAGAGAGAGAGAGAGAGAGAGAGAGAGAGAGAGAGAGAGAGAGAGAGAGAGAGAGAGAGAGAGAGAGAGAGAGAGAGAGAGAGAGAGAGAGAGAGAGAGAGAGAGAGAGAGAGAGAGAGAGAGAGAGAGAGAGAGAGAGAGAGAGAGAGAGAGAGAGAGAGAGAGAGAGAGAGAGAGAGAGAGAGAGAGAGAGAGAGAGAGAGAGAGAGAGAGAGAGAGAGAGAGAGAGAGAGAGAGAGAGAGAGAGAGAGAGAGAGAGAGAGAGAGAGAGAGAGAGAGAGAGAGAGAGAGAGAGAGAGAGAGAGAGAGGTCCAACTCCCAACACAAACGGTCATTGAGCCGTGCTTGCAGGTACGCCCCATCACCAACAGGCCGGAATGCTGCCAGCGAAATTGGGCCATTACACCAATTGACCGGATCATAAACGGTTATCGAGCCGAGTGCAAGGGGACGTTTCACGACTGTCCGCGTCCCGGCCCGTCCCAGATGTCCTTTATTAGAACAGCGTTCACGACTGCCAGGCACTGCCTATTAGTCTGAAAAGCTCATAAAACAGCATTAACGGAGCTGCTGCGGCGTGAGTTTACGGCTGCTTTGCAATTTCGAAATGAGAGAAATGCGCATAAGCGAAAAACACCAAGCTGGACTGGCTATCTGCGTTATGCCAGGGTATCCTGGATATATATTTGCGAGATTCATGAGAAGGCAGAAACAACCCACCAATTTTAAGGCTGGAAATGAAAAGGATCGCACTCAACTCTAAAGCCATCATCCATTCAAAATTCAGTCGTCAGTAGGGGGAGAGCAGGGCCGATTTTCCAGGCATCTGCCTCTATTCGACACGTGGCTCACCTAGCACTGAACGAGACGTCCAGTACCAGCCCTTACCGATGATGCTGGATGTGTTGGTCTGTACCCTGTACACCTCGTCGTCGAAGATGTGTAGCCGGGAGTGACAGCTGCCGCGACACGTCGTCTCGTACAGACAGTCGTCGATGCCCACCTGGTCAATGTCGATCTTCAGCTTCTCCTCCAACTGAAAAAGGGCCAGAGGTAACTCACGTGATGGTCGCACAGTCGCACAGAGACGCTCCAGCAGGGTACGGCCGTCAACGGACGTAAACGTACTGGTCTGGTCATCCAGTGCCTCTCCACGAGGTGGATCCATTGGGAATATTCGACTGAGGGTGATGTTTGGTAGCTTTTAATGCCGAACTTCTTGCATCAGGAATAGAAGATAGTATGACGGGAATGTTTCTATCTAACACCTTTGAAGACCAACTGTCGCTGACGTTAGACCAGTTCACCTGTTCTGAAAGCGGAAAAAGCTAAGCATACATACGACGAAACCCATAAGCTCCCCTCAACATTCCAGTACCGATCCGCGACTGACCAGTTTTTTGTTCTGCGCCACGATGCCGTCCATCTTCTGGCTGCGGTAGTAGGGCGAGCCGTGGGCGGCGTAGCGGACGTCCACGCCGCCGGCGTTGTTGTTCTGCACGCCGAACAGGTCGACGTCGGCCGGGCTGGTGCTGAACAGTCGCGCCAGCTCCGGGATCATCAGCGAGTACAGCGACGGCGCCTGCAGCGACGGCGGCGTCAGAGACTGATGCTGGGTCACAGGGCAGACACAGCCGGGCTCGCCTGAGACGACGGCGGGGCCAGGGGCTGACACTGGGTCACAGGCCGGTCACAGCTGGGCTACAGGCCGGTCAGTACAGTTACAGGACGGGTTACAGGCGGGTTACAGGCCGGTCACAGCCGGGCTCGCCTGAGGCGACGGCAGAGTCAGAGACTGACGCTGGATTACCGTCAGAGGCTGACACTGGGTCACAGGCCGGTCACAGTCAAGCGCCAGCTGTCTCGGAAGTCTGACACAATGTTCACGTTCGCTGGGGAACTAGATCTAGTTCGTGATCTAGTTCGCTGGGGAACTAGTTCGCTGGGGAACTAGATATTTTACCACGTGCACGAGACAGGAAGAAGCAGCCGCGGAAACAACGGATTAACTCTCAAGAAATACATAAAACAGAAGAGTGGAATACCACAGGCAAATGGTAAAAACCCTAACGTAAAAGCCAAGAACAGAAGCTTCACTCCCAGCTCACCTTTCCATCCGGTGACGACACGAACTGTTCGGCGTTAACTCCTTTGATACGGATGGAGCCGGACTGGGTGACGGCCTCGCGGGGCAGCAGGCGCACCGTCACCTCCACCGTGGCCGTCACCGTCGACTGGTGCTTCTTGTCGTAAACCTGGGCAAGGAGGGCGAATCGGATGTAGAGGGAGCTTCTTTTTCCTCTAAAGTAGTTTTGCGTGAATTCCGGCTCGCTTTTGAGAACAGTCCATTAGCGATGATTACCAAAACACCAGAACATATGAAGAGTGGTCCCATCCTAACCAATATACCACATCGATCAACGTATGTACATTCCGCCCTAAGGCACATTATATAAACACCAACTACACGCAGATTGATGCTCTGTCACTCCACTGAAGCATCCAAATCCCACCTCAGTGACGACCCGAATCCCGCCTCAGTGACGACCCCGAATCCCACCTCAGTGACGACCCGAATCCCACCTCAGTGACGACCCCGAATCCCACCTCTGTGACGACCCCGAATCCCACCTCAGTGACGACCCCGAATCCCACCTTAGTGACGACCCCGAATCCCACCTTAGTGACGACCCCGAATCACACCTTAGTGACGACCCCGAATCCCACCTCAGTGGGGACCCCGAATCCCACCTCAGTGACGACCCCGAATCCCACCTCAGTGACGACCCGAATCCCACCTCAGTGACGACCCGAATGCCACCTCAGTGACGAACCCAAATCCACCTCAGTGACGACCCCGAATCCCACCTTCAGTGACGACCCGAATCCCACCTCAGTGACGACCCCGAATCCCACCTCAGTGACGACCCGAATGCCACCTCAGTGACGAACCCAAATCCACCTCAGTGACGACCCCGAATCACACTTTAGTGACGACCCTAAATCCCACCTCAGTGACGACCCGAATGCCACCTCAGTGACGACCCCGAATCCCACCTCAGTGACGACCCCGAATGCCACCTCAGTGAGGACCCCGAATGCCACCTCAGTGAGAACCCCGAATCCCACCTCAGTGACGACCCCAAATCCCACTTCAGTGACGACCCGAATGCCACCTCAGTGACGACCCGAATGCCACCTCAGTGACGACCCCAAATCCCACTTCAGTGACGACCCGAATCCCACCTCAGTGACGACCCGAATCCCACCTCAGTGGTGACCCCGAATCCAACCTCAGTGACGGCCCCATATCCGCTGCGCCGCTGCTCACCGAGAACTTGAGCGGGTAGGTGCCGTTGGGCGTGCCGTACTTCATGGTGATGTTGCCGGTGTCGGTGTCCAGCTGGAAGTGCCGGTAGTCCTGCCCCAGCAGCCAGGAGAAGGTCTTGTCGGGCAGGTCCCAGTCGTCAGGGTCCTCCACGTACACGCGGCCCACCACCGTGTCCGGCATTTTACCCTGGTGACGTCACCGCCTGCGTCATCACACAGCTGGCGCTCGGCATTCGCTTCAACATCCATTGTTTGTATTGCGACGAACGATGAAACGAGGCGGCGATATCCGGGTTTGTGCCAATAAGAGTTTTTGTGTAAAAAACGTGCGCCGAGGTGTAAACGTAAAACTCGTGATATATTTCGAGTGAGATAAATAAGCATGGTCTATGAAAATAGCTAAGGTATATTGGCTCTTTAATTCTGACACGTTTTAGTTTAGTTAAAATGAAGATTTTGACATTGAAAATGGTGGCTGCTACAAAGAGCACACAGGAATATCTCATCAATCCACGCTGAAAAATACACGTGTGCTTCTGAACCATTATAGTTGACGCATGTTAAAATAATTTGTACATGGCTGGCTCAGGTGAACATGAAGCACGACGATCAAGACTAAAAAGAACGCAGGCGGTGCAACTTTGCAATGATTGCTGTAACACCAAAAGACCACTGCTCGCACTGAAAGCTTCTATTGAACAGCTTCCTGAAATCGAAACTTAGGACTTGCCATCACACAAGTGAGCAAACTGGAAGCTAAATTAAAGGCGACCATCAACATGCTAAAAGCAGTTGAATTTGGCTGGCGGCTGACTGGGCGCGTGTGTCGGTGAGTTTGGGAGCCTCCGCGGCCGGTGAGCTGTGCTGCAGTTACAAACGCGCCAGAGGCAGCTGTGTCAGGCACCGGCACGAGGCTCTGACGAGGGCGCCTCAGCCGTCGTCCGGGCCGGCGGTGCACAACTCGTCAAGGCGCTCTCAGAGCGGTCAGGCAGGACGGCTAGTGCTCGTCAGTCGTGTACCCACGCGACGGTAAGGGTTGTACAAGTTTTTCCTGACAAAATCAGCTGTGAGCCAGTGGCTTCCGACCGATTCCTGTGCCACCACCTCTCCCGGCTGCCCCTAGTGGAAGATGAGCAAAGAGTTACCGTTGGCGACTGTTGGCGCCGTTTCTTGTTGGCTGCGATACTGAGCTCCCGGGGGATCGATAGCCGGAAACATACATCGCCAACACGACAAACAAAAAAACCCGTATAACTACTATTCAAACATAAACAACGAGGGCTAGCCCGCTCTCCCCCAGCGTCAGTCTGACACCGTCCACTGACCTCGAAGTTGAAGACCTGGATGGCACTGGAGCCGGGCTTCATGTCGTTGTCGTTCTCGTCGCCGATGACGACGGTGAAGAGGCTGGTGCCGGTCAGGGGGCGCGGGTCGGCCCCGGGGTTGTCGCTGACCAGTACTGGGATGGCGTACCGCTTCTGCTCCTCCCGGTCGAACGGCATCCTCGGCCGGATCTCGGCGCGGTTGTCCGCCGCTGGGGGCAGCGCCGATGCACGGCTATTCAAACGCAACGGCGCATCTGGCACATATCAAGTAGTACAACTTGGAATTTTGTCGCGGTTGGTGGTATACTTTGCGAATATACATCAATGCTCCGATAGCCACGATTTGGATATAATCTTTATGCTATGGTAAATCTCAAACATAACGAAAGCAAACTTTGCATTGCTTAAATCACGTGACGGTGATAACGACGAGGTGCCGAGTATAGGCTTGTGTGAATCATCACGAAGTAGCTCGCGGCCCATGTTTCAGGCAACATAGCTTCCCCTTGCCCGCATTCCTGCTCCGCTAAAAATGCAGTCACCCCACCCACCCGTCCTAGTTGCGTGTGCAGAACTTTCGGCCACCTCAGAAACTACTACTAATAATGTCCCATGAGATTCGAGCCACTTGGTAAAATTGGTCCGCTATTTGAAACACTGAGTAACACGACAGATGCAATATTACGCAGGGCAGCACAGTATGGGAGAAACACTTGACAATCTATTCGCGCCTGAGATGCTGCAAGTCAGGCGCACGAGAGCAATCAGCTTTTCTTTGTTCTGCTCGCCCGCCTTCCTGCCCACATAATCCCCATCAACCAACACTCCCGTCTCTCGAGAAATTCCCGCGGTAATTTTGGCGCCGGAGTTCTAACTCAGCCAGTCGCAGAAGAGGCAAAGTTTGGGAACAGCATTACTGGTCCTCTCATACGTTACAACAGCGGGCGCCTAAAAATAGCCAGAGCCCAGCTCCTTCCTTCGCAGACTGAAAAAAATGTTTGAGGGCATTAGCTACCGTAGCTTCCCCTACAGTGAAAACTAATTAAAAACTTCCGGCCAAGTGTTTCTCGGCGCGAGGCCGAAGAGAACTTTGAGATGAACGGCGGTGTTACTTTGATTACACTGCTCGGATTCCCCGTTGAAACATCACAAGCCACGCCAGCATTCCTTAAAACAAGTGTCCCCGCCCGATCCACACAAACAATATTTCGCTATGACTTTCTGTGATCTAGTAAATCCCCCGTAAGTCGTAAAATATTGTCGAACGTATTATTCTTTGCAATGTACAAAATTCCATAAGTGCAACCACGGTCGGAAAGGGATTCTATCATTACATAAGCTTGCCCTTCTTATAAATACAAGTTTAGTATGGCGATTAAGCATCAAAAGCAACTGACACGTATCCACTACTGCAAATGAAAATACGAAACAACAATGGATCCAAGCCACAGCCGCTCAGGCAGATCTATTTTATTTTCCATCCACCGGATTAATATCGCAGCCACGCACCGAGTCTGACCATGATGATTAGAGTTTTACGGCACGTCAGCTGCTAAGGCTATATGTGTCCCGAGTTTGACGAGCTATTGTTCCGAATTGCCAAAGGTTCGGGCCTGACAAGCTAAGGCGGTCACCCAGCGGTGGCCCTGACCTGGTGACCGTCCTCCCGTCCGAGTCTGGCAAGAAGACCTAGGTATAATTTTTGGAGCTTATCAACGCACCAACTGCCAGAGTTATATGGTGTCGCCAACTCTTTCCCTGTTGGAAGGATTTCTCGGGAGCCAGCTTGCTCCTTGTTCAGGCAAGAAGACCTAGGATTTCTGAGATTAATCAACTGATGCTTTCACCGTCACTAGAAATAAATCTGCCGGTATCATATCATATGGCCATTCCCGGCCCGATTAAAAAATGTAGTCTTCCTTACCGTTTATGCCATTTTTTGGCACATTTTCGTTGTTTGAACCACGGGATTAATTTTTAGGCAATTTAAGAGACCTTCTGATCATGTGTCGAAAATATTTTAAGGCCATGACACATCTTTGGCTTCTCAGCAGAAAATAGCAGCCATTGCTAGAAAGAACCAAACAAATCCTTCAAGAACGTCGGTCTGCAGTGTATTTATTCAGCTTCATTCTCGACACCTTGGGACGGAAATACTTCCAATAATGCGGAGAGCCTTTCCCGAGCCCACGGCACTCGGCCTGATGGCAATCGGAGACATGCACAGTTTGTCACCGTGAGTTGCTTCTTTGCCTAAACGAGAACTCAAGTCTTTTTTTAATTCAAGATGCGTTTAGGCTTTTCCTGCAACATGCACGTTCCATAATAGGCGTTATTTGCTTAGCCGTGGCATGAGTTTCGCTGCTCATGACTTCTCACGCCTGTTCTGGTCTTACGGCGAGCGTCTGCCCGATTAAGCCAGAGGCGCCTTTTCCGTGACCCGTCGGCGGCCAGTACATCGCTACTGCAGCGTGACCTTCATCACCATTGCCTCTCCCAAATAACTGACAGCAACTAAAAAACGATTACCCACTTTTGCACCAGAAAATTTGGAATTAATTCTCATGCTGCTCATGACGTAAATAACGGAGCTCAAGCGACGCTCTCACATCGCTGATGACCTGACAGCGACGGAAGTTCCGTCGCAGAGGGTGAGGCACTGAGTCTGCTGACGTTCTGATCCTGGCGAGCTGCAGTGGCAACCTACCGACGGTGATGACGCTGAACTTGCGCCGGATGTCGTCGGAGGCAGCAGGGTCCAGCTGGAAGCTGTAGGGCGGCCCGTTCTTCAGGTGGTGGTCGAAGTCGTCCGCCTCCACCGGAATCACGATCCCCTCCGCCGGCTTGTTCTCCATGATTACCGGCCGTGTGGCGTTGCTCTGGAGGCAGAGTGTACGAAGGTTAAGCAGCATCCACCGTCCAGGTACTTGTTCAAAACTGAGTTGCAGAGCTGAATAATGTCTTTACACGACATATACGGACATAAACGACACATGCAGTGACGACACTATGGCCGCCATATGATCTATGTTGTCGGTGCGCCCCTAAAAAATCCAAACATGATAATGATGAGGGATGCTAGACATATCAAGGTCGGGTGGCCTATTGGTTTCAGTGCCTATATCCAGATTGGGATAGCAGGGATTAACGTGGGTTCAATCCTCACGGCGGGAGACCGCCATCCCAGTGGGAAAGCTAGCCCGGTGGAAGTTTCTCCAACACACACATCAATGTTTCCTATAATTGAGAAAGTGTGCCTGCTAGGAGCAGCCTTCGCACAAAAAGAAATCGAAAGAAGGAAAGGCTCTAATTGAGAAATAGGCTAGCATTCAGCCACTCAAAAGCCAAAACTTTCCTCTTTTGGAAAAAGCTCCTTTGTATGCAATTTTCATGGAATGTTTGTATATTAGACACTATTTCAACCCAACCTAGCGGAGATAAGTCAAACACCACCCTACGTTAGAATCTTCGTGCCATTCACCACCCCCTTTGGTCTCAACAGTGCGGCGTGGTCGTCTCACCTGCACCAGGTAGGGCGCGTTGTCGTTGACATCGGTCAGGGTGAGACGGAACGGCACAGAGGAGCCCAGACCGGTGCCGCCGTCATCCCAGGCCAGCACGGACAGGTCCCACACGGCGCGGCCGCCCGTGCCCTCGTCCCGGTCCAGGGGCTGTGGGGAGGTCAGGTCAGCTGGGTTCCAACACGGAGCGTCCCGGTCCAGAGACTGTGGAGAGGCCAGGTCAGGTCAGCTGAAGTCCCACACGGCGCGGCCGCCGGTGCCCTCGTCCCGGTCCAGGGGCTGTGGGGAGGTCAGGTCAGCTGGGTTCCAACACGGAGCGTCCCAGTCCAGAGGCTGTCGAGAGGTCAGGTCAGGTCAGCTGAAGTCCCACACGGCGCGGCCGCCCGTGCCCTCGTCCCGGTCCAGGGGCTGTGGGGAGGTCAGGTCAGCTGGGTTCCAACACGGAGCGTCCCGGTCCAGAGACTGTGGAGAGGTCAGGTCAGGTCAGCTGAAGTCCCACACGGCGCGGCCGCCGGTGCCCTCGTCCCGGTCCAGGGGCTGTGGGGAGGTCAGGTCAGCTGGGTTCCAACACGGAGCGTCCCAGTCCAGAGGCTGTCGAGAGGTCAGGTCAGGTCAGCTGAAGTCCCACACGGCGCGGCCGCCGGTGCCCTCGTCCCGGTCCAGGGGCTGTGGGGAGGTCAGGTCAGCTGAGGTTCCACACGGAGCGTCCCGGTCCAGAGGCTGTGGAGAGGTCAGGTCAGCTGAGATCCTACATGACGCAGTGTCAGACCCTGATACCGAGTCCCGGTCCGAAGGCTGGGGAGAGGTGAGGTCAGCTGAGGTCCCACACGGCGAGTCAGACCATGGCCCAAGTCCAGTAGCTGGGAAAAGGTACAATTCCAATCGGTTTAAATCATGCAGAGGGTGCCAGCCTTGTTTCAATACTCAGAGGCGATTGAAAGGTCCTGTTGGTACCATCTGTCAATCAAGACAGGACCAGCTCAGCGCAGCCACCAGCGATGCCTGGAAAACCAAGCAACAGCAGCAACTCCAGCACACAAAGTTCTGTCGGCAGCATACGAATTTAATATTGGAAGTCAGTAATCCCCCTGACCCAACAAAGCGACAGGATCCGACAAGTTCGACCCCTGCACTGTGTCGAAACCTCCGCACCGCGCCTGGCCGCTGCAGTATGCTGAGGTATCCCTACTCCAGACACACTGGTTGCACTGCCACTACCATCACTTCGGCGGCAGGATAGATAGTCAGGGGTGGCGAGGGCGCCGGACCAACTCGGCTCTTTGGAAAAATCACAAATTGCAAGCAGCTATCTCGGCGATGGCTACCGACCTATCTCCGCCGATTCCAATTTCATTCATATGACCGAAACCATTTACTGAGAGTGACTCACGGAAAATGTGTTTTCACATCATCCTGCACCAATTCCAGCACTCACTATCATTGACTAGATTGGACTATATCCACTAAGCTCAGGGAGAGCGACCACCTCCACGCCGACCTCGTTCCATATCTGCAGGGGAGATTGAAAGACAGCTGTTAAGCCTCCCGAAAATCCTGCCAGCGACCAAATAGCTCTGCAGTCATTCTGGCTTCCGGCGCCGCCTAGAAAGCTGCAGCCGAGGGAGCCGAAACAATGAGATGGGCGGGCCCGGTCACCACCGCTGTCACTGACGCAGCGGCAGCGCCCCACCCCTCCAGCCAGGATCCGGTCACCACCGCTCTCACTGACACAGCGGTAGCGCCCCACCCCCCTCCAGCCAGGATCCGGTCACCACCGCTGTCACTGACACAGCGGCAGCGCCCCCCTCCAGCCAGGATCCGGTCACCACCGCTGTCACTGACACAGCGGCAGCGCCCCACCCCCTCCATCCAGCCAGGATCCGGTCACCACCGCTGTCACTGACACAGCGGCAGCGCCCCCCCCTCCCCCAGCCAGGATCCGGTCACCACCGCTGTCACTGACACAGCGGCAGCGCCCCACCCCCTTCATCCAGCCAGGATCCGGTCACCACCGCTGTCACTGACACAGTGGCAGCGCCCCCCCCCTCCAGCCAGGATCCGGTCACCACCGCTGTCACTGACACAGCGGCAGCGCCCCTCACCCTCCATCCAGCCAGGATCCGGTCACCACCGCTGTCACTGACGCAGCGGCAGCGCCCCACCCCTCCAGCCAGGATCCGGTCACCACCGCTGTCACTGACACAGCGGTAGCGCCCCACCCCCTCCAGCCAGGATCCGGTCACCACCGCTGTCACTGACACAGCGGCAGCGCCCCTCACCCTCCATCCAGCCAGGATCCGGTCACCACCGCTGTCACTGACGCAGCGGCAGCGCCCCACCCCTCCAGCCAGGATCCGGTCACCACCGCTGTCACTGACGCAGCGGCAGCGCCCCCCCTCCAGCCAGGATCCGGTCACCACCGCTGTCACTGACACAGCGGCAGCGCCCCTCACCCTCCATCCAGCCAGGATCCGGTCACCACCGCTGTCACTGACGCAGCGGCAGCGCCCCACCCCTCCAGCCAGGATCCGGTCACCACCGCTGTCACTGACACAGCGGTAGCGCCCCACCCCCTCCAGCCAGGATCCGGTCACCACCGCTGTCACTGACACAGCGGCAGAGCCCCCCTCCATCCAGCCAGGATCCGGTCACCACCGCTGTCACTGACACAGCGGCAGCGCCCCCCACCCCTCCATCCAGCCAGGATCCGGTCACCACCGCTGTCACTGACACAGCGGCAGCGACCCACCCCCTCCCCCGGCCAGGATCCGGTCACCGCCGCTGTCACTGACACAGCGGCAGAGCCCCCTTCCATCCGCCAGGATCCGGTCACCACCGCTGTCACTGACACAGCGGCAGCGCCCCACCCCTCCCCCGGCCAGGATCCGGTCACCGCCGCCGCCGCAGGGCGACATCACAGTCCTCAGAAATCGACACCGACCGCTTCAGTTCGGAAAACACTTCAAGGTAAGACTCACAAACGCCAGCTTCAAAAACTGTTGCGCTGCTTTGGAACGCCTTAAAGGTGGAAGTTTGCTGAGCTTATCGCAAATCACTCCGAGCTATAAAATCAGTAAATTACAATTTTTTGAGTTTTAGTAAATGTATCATAATATTTCTAATATCTAATATCACTCTAGTATTACATAGTGTTTATTTAAATTCCTTAAATGTTAAAGTTCCTATCTGCATACCCGTGTGTGTATTTTTGAAGTAAGGATTTGGAAAAAGCTGTATTATGAAAATATAGAACAGGAAACAAAACATTTTGCACCAAGTGTGCATAAATGGAAAGCACAAGCCAGTACTGATGCATATGTTGAAAGCGAGCCTCACAAATTTGCCCAATTCTCATGGCATGCATTCCGACAGGGATAACATTCAGCAAACCTATCCCGATTCTTGCTCGGCATTCATCCTCACGAAAATAAAATCGGTAGGCAGGCATTAAGGTACCAGTGACTATTTAAGAAACGGGAATCCACTATATCGAGTAATAGACCAGCACATACAACACCCACAAAAGAGTCTAAGAAACCCACATGAGAAGCAGGTCGACTACACAGAGAGCAGCCTGTCGGAGGTGCCTACCTTGAGTACGACCACTTCTCCCTCTTGGTTGATGCTGAACACATCGTCCTCGCGGTGGGTAGGGTAGATTCCAGGACCCGACAGCTTGTAGACTATCGAGGCGACTCCCACAGGGTCCGGATCCGTGGCGGTCACCTGCATGCCAGGTCAGGTCAGGTCAGGTCACCACGCTGTGCGCACAACTTATTCAAATACTTGATTCTGTTGGCTTTTATACATGATTATTTAATTTTATTACAAATGAATTCATTTTTATCTAAACATCTTTTAAATTTCACATTTTTCCAATTGCATTTTTAGTTTTTCAATTATACATTTTGCCATGCTATTGTGGCTTAAGCTTTTGGGACTCACTTACGTCCTCTAGGGATCTATCAGAGACTGCGATCCTACCACTCGAAACAGCGATTTCCGCAACGATGGTTCTCTTTGAAAGCTAACATCTAACGTTCCACACACAGCGGAGGGACGTCCGCCCCACTCAGGCCACCACCGGTCATCCTCTCATCAGTCAATTCCCAGCTGACATACATCTGGTCAATATTGAGCGCCGGAGCGACCATTGGGAAACCTTCACCAATGCACTGTCGCTTCCCGGTGTTCTAAGCCGCAAGCCGAAGCTCAACACTCTAGCAATTGAGCTATCGGGGCGGCTCCTTAGTTATATGAAATCCATTTAAAGGGTACCGTTTTAACTCAGCAGTATCAAATGAAAGATATTCAGCTTAGCCGGTATTAGCGGGAACAGTGAGCAAACGTAAATCCCACGTAGTATCCCGCCTTCCTTTACCATCATCCTTCCTACGCTATTATCGTGCCGTCAAATCCTTGTTATTTCCATCCAAAATTGCATTATCTCACGTCCATTACGACGGCCCTTAAAACGCGACCGTATGTGTGAAAGTATTCAAAGCAAATACATAAATAGATAAAGGGGTCGCGAGCAAGACTGATATAGGTGACAATGATATATTTATTTACACCACCTGCAAAGGATTATACAAAAGAGAAACGATAGTCTTAAGGCAGCAGTCTTTATCGAAAATTCTTCAACAAAATAACCAAGGATTACGAAAGCAAGCTCATCGTGAAAAATACTGATCACAAGCTGGAATGGCAGCTATATGACAGCAGAGATTGGCGTGCCTTTAAGCCCAAACAACCAATAAATCAATGGATGACCATCGACGGGTGATGTGAGACAATGACATTCATATTTCAGCGCTACAGTCCGGCACGTCTAATCGAAATCGATGCCGCCTCAGCAAAATAATATCACTCCGAGCAAGACAGCCGCGCTTCAGCATTGATCGGGGCCAATTCCCGGACAGCTTGGGGGCTTTAATGTCAGTGCAAGCTTCAATGACCGGCTTCCAAAAAAAACACCCCGATTAGAGAGAACGCTAATATTGCAGTATTAAGGAGCTTGTTTTTGTTCCTTCACGACAGCAAGAAGGTAGAGGGAGGCCAGTAATGATCTTTCACGAACCACGCCCGTCCCCTTGACTGATAACCCGGGTGGTGCGGCAGTATAAAACATATTATTCCGCGTTTTTACGCTTTTTGCGTTTAAGGATCTTCTGCATTAATGAAATATTGTTGTCAGGAGGTTGTTTATACATTAACCCTTGCCCCGGTGGCGGGTACGAGCCACCTTCGCCCTTGTGGGGGGGGGCTAAAAAGACCCCCACCATCTCAAAAACTAAGAGAGCTAGAAAAAAGCGCAAAGCGGCAATCGAAAGCTCTTCAAAAATGATATCGAAAATACCTCAGTCATTTTTCTTGTCAGGTCAATATCAAGTTCACCAGAGGTTAAAATAGGTCAAAATCGCTAATATGAGGTGTACTAAGAAAACCTCATATATCTCAGAAACTATGATAGCTAGAAACATTTTTCTAACTCTATTCGAAAGCTCTTGAGTTGCTCTTTTATTACAGTGGCATTCATTTTCGTGTCAGGTCAAAGCCTAGGGAGCTACAGGTCACTGGATATTGGGCATATTCTTGGGAATGTCCATAGCCACCCATGCATAAGGGCATTTCCTTTTTCGCTAATAACTTCCAAACTAAAGAAGATACAGCCATAGTGGATGCACCATTGCAATTGTCTCGTCAATACAAATCGAATGATATATAATATTGCTATGCCAGGTCAAATTTAAGAAGTTGACCTGACCCAGGTCAACGGTCTGACGCAACTTGACCTGGTATATTATGATGTATATCATTTGACTTGCAGTAACTATAAAAACACTTTGGTGACAAAATAAAAGCTCTATCTTAGTTTATTCAAAATTTATAGAGAAAAACACCAAAAAATGAGTATTTGACCTACGGTGACCTTTTAAAGGTCACAAGTCAAAATTTTTGGCATCAGCTTCATAAATGGGTTAAGAGCAAGTCGCAACCGATGTTTGAAGTTGATTCCATCCATACTTACTGAGAAAAGCTCATTTCGTGATTTTCCCCATGCATTAACAATGGGGGGTCTCTGCACATGACCTTAGGTCACCAATATCAAAAATCCCGGAACAAATGTTGTAGCTCCTGGTGGGCCCAATACGTGGTATGAGTTTCAACTTGATCGATTAACCCTTCTTTTAGTTATGCGGTCCTAAGTATTTTTTGAGGTGAGGTCACTTCACCTGGCCTGGTGATCTGACCTGATATGACCTTGAGGCAAAATTTTCAGGAAAGATGTAAAAATGATGAAGGAACAGCTAGACCAAGTTTGACGGCGCTGTGCGCCGCCGTTTTTTGGTCACTTTGGAAAAACCCGAGGGAGGGGGTCTAAAAAGACCCCCACCCGGGCGAAGGTTAAACAAAGGCTGAAAAAGGAATAAAAACTGTAAATCGAACCCAAACTACCAGCACCGACCGGTCTGACCCCAGATTGTTACCCAAAACGAAATGCGAGAAGTCACTTGCTTTAGAAATTGGCGAGAGACCTGAACCTTTCGAAATGACTTCACACCCATTACAAAATTCTGCTTGCAAGGCCGGGATATATATTCCGAGGTTTTCCAGGTGGGTAAGCGATTTTGAAGCATCGTGCATTCCCACACCAAACCTAAGATGCTTCTAAAACTTTTTCGTGACACTGAAGGCGCGATTAAAATTACTGAGGGCACAAGAACGCGGAACATCACTAGCAAAGCCGCCGGAGCGACACTGATAAACTCTCATTTTGAAGTAAAAATTTATCACCAATCGATACATTTCTAACTGAAACCAACTTTTGGGCTGCCTCTTTAATGGTGAAACAGTATTGTTTGAATTAATGGACATTTCAAGTGCAGGTGCCGAATCATTTCGGCCCACAGCGGAGGCAACCAGCTTTAATTGCATTTTAAAACTTACGAAGCCATTAACTTCCAACACATCTGTTAGGATAGAAACACTTCCCGTTCTATAACTACGTTGCTGACACAGAGAGAGAGAGAGAGAGAGAGAGAGAGAGAGAGAGAGGGAGAGAGAGAGCGCTCTGTACATGAGCACCCTGCAGCTGCAGCCTTGTCCAGGACCTTGATGATGGGCTGCGGCGACAGGTAGCCCTCGCGCAGCCGCAGCTCGTAGCCCGGCCGGTCGAACTGCGGCGCCACGTCGTTCACGTTCATCACGTCGATGTCGACCGTCTGCGTCGCCTCGAACTTGCCGTCCGACGCCGTTACTGAGATCGAGTACTGCGGCACAGCATACAGCGAAGGGTGTAATGCGGCGCAGTAGGCTCTCCAGATAAAACACTGCGGTACAGTATGGTTTTCCCAAAATACTGCGGAGCAGTAGAGTCGCCAATCAAACAATTGCGGCATGGCTATACATCTGGAGTTATCCGCAACACATGAGTCACACATTCAGGCGGCTATGTGCAGTGGTGACATAAGGAAGGCCAGGGGGCCCAAGCCCCTCTTCCAAAACGTCAGTGCTTATAAAAATGCAGAGCCGGAGGCTGAGGGGAGGCTAGAGCCCCAGCCCATCCCCCCTGAAAATTACGTCCTGTGTCCGGATCTAGCGATTTTACCTTGCCAAATACTATATAAATCAGCACTTTATCGAAAGTTTTGCCGCTAAGCAAATCTCACTCGACAGGTCTCTGACAAGTGTATGCACATCCAAAGACTAACAAATTCGCGCATAGCTGGCTTAGCAGCTGGAGGGGTGAAGCGGAGAAGTCACTTGTTCGCCAGAATCCCTGAGAAAATCAATCATGCTGCACAATCACCTGCACTGCTCCATTATCACCCACCTGTTGTAGCCAGCTGGATGCCACAGATATCCACCCACCTGTTCTAGCCAGCTAAATGCCTCAGATATCCACCCAGAGACAGCGGCCGTATTTCCTAACACCTTCCGTTCCCTCTGAACCACACTTACAATGGTTCACTTCATAATCCTAGCTGGGCTGCAGTTCTCTCCCGGGAAGTATGCAGACCCATTTCCGACGCAAATGCTGACCATTTCTCAGCAGAAGCGTCGGGGCGGCGGCACATCGCTGCTAGACGAACCGCACGATTGCCACCACCCATCAAAAAGCACTGCACTTAAAGGGAACGTGGCACCTAGGTGGAATTCCAGACTGCGGTGGTTTTAGGGGCAATATATGTTGAAAGTAATGGGTTTTGCCTTATTTCTTATGAACAATTGCTAATAAGCTTATATTTTGCTTTATTTAATTTTACTCTGTTAGCAACAACAAGTCTCCAAATTAGTGTGACGTCAAATCAGCATATGAGCTGGTAATGCTTTGTGCCTGATGGAACCTGTTTGATTTCCACCAAAATGAATAGGAAAACAAATGGTGCATTTTGAGCTAAAAGAGGCTACCATTAAGAACCAAAGTGATATTTGTACTTTTTGCTATTTTTCTTAATATATTCAAACATATTTCACGTTTCAAACTGGCACAATAAAAGGAAGCTATACGCATTTAGAATCGACAATACCAAATTCATGTTTTCAGCACGTGAGCTTTTAAGAAGTCCAAGCCAGAAAAATTTGTCCACGTAGCACACGCGGCGGGGCTTGAGCATGATGTCAGTTTCCTAAGATCGCCTCATAGCGCGTAAACGCCCCGAGAGGACGGGGTCGATAGGCGTTGAATTTTTTACATTCTATTCTCCGCGAACGATAAATTCTGGGGCAAATTAAATTTCGATCAAATGCCTTCTCGGCATGCTCTATAGTCTATCACATGACTACCTCAGTTCGAATCCCATTATGAAGGTGCTACATTCTCTTTAAGGAAAATGCGTTTGAACAAAACATTGCTGCAGAACACCGGTCAAAGATTCCAGGTGGGACTGTTTATGTTAAAAGTAAATGCGGCACCTTCCAAATTCACAATTGAATTGTAACCGAGATAGCGATGGTGACATAGACAACGACCTTCGATAGAGCAGGCCATATAAAACCGAGGTTTAATGGTTGATCTGTTCCAGAACTCACTACGTGCGGAAAAGAGTCGTGGATTTAGAGCGGGAATCGACCCCATCGAGCCCAAACTCCCCAAGCCCGAAATCCACACTCTCGCCGCCAGCTGTCAGGCCCATTGAGATGCGGGGCTTAGTAGAATATCCGTGCGCCAAAAAAGAAGTACGCTCATGGAAGTATCTCTATTCCATGGTACGCTTATGACGCGTTGTTTTTTCCGTAAAGGTAAGCTCTGAGAGATATAAAATATGAAGCCAGGGTTTTTCGGCATGTACTGCAGGAATGATAACTGAATTCAAATACCATGAAGGTGCCACACTCGCTTGGCATAATAAGCACATCGAGCCAGTGCCGGATGCAGACCAATGGTGGGGTGCAACGGGACCTAAAACAAACAAAAGGCATGGTTTTTTTTAAGGAAAATAGACAAAAATCGACGAAAATCGTGGAATGGGGGGGGGCAAGTGCCTTTCTGACCCCTCCCTGGATCCACCAGTGAATCGAGCTGAGAAAATCACGTGTCTTTGGAAAACGGTTTTGGTGCAATAAGGGGAATGGGTCCAATAATAACGGGAATTATACTAAATAACGTCCAACCTTCAACGAACCTCAATTAACGACGGCCTAGTCAACCATACTCACTTATCTGACGCAAACTCCGAACGAACCTCAATTAACGACGACCTAGTCAACCATACTCACTTATCTGATACAGCCTCCACCGTACTTCAACAGAAACCAGCCTAGTCAACCGTGTCCACCCGTCGACACACTCTCCAACGGACCTCGACAGACACCGGCCTAGCCCACTATGCTGACCGTCTGACACACCTACAACGGACCTCAACAGACACAGGCCTATTCAACCGTGCTCACCCGTCTGACACAGCCTCCAACAGACCTCGACGGACACAGGCCTAGTCAACCGTGCTCACCCGTCTGACACAGCCTCCAATAGACCTCGACAGACACAGGCCTAGTCAACCGTGCTCACCCGTCGACACAGCCTCCAACAGACCTCGACGCCAGGCCTGGTCAACAGTGCTCACCCGTCTGACACATTACCCAACAGACCTCGACAGATACAGGCCTAGTCAACCGTGCTCACCGTCTGACACATTACCCAACAGACCTCGACGGACACAGGCCTAGTCAACCGTGCTCACCCGTTGCCGCCTCAACAGACCTCGACAGCACGGCGTAGTCAACCGTGCCCACCCGTCTGACACAGCCTTCAACAGACCTCGACAGACACAGGCCTAGTCAACCGTGCTCACCCGTCTGACACATTACCCAACAGACCTCGACAGACACAGGCCTAGTCAACCGTGCTCAACCGTCTGACACACCCTCCAACGGACCTCGACAGACACCAGCCGAGCCCACTGTGCTGACCTGTCTGACGTTCTCGTAGTCGAGCTTATTCTTGACCTTGACCGTGCCGGTGTCGGGATCAATGTCAAACACGGCGCCGTAGTTTCCGGCCGTGATCTGGTATTTGATCCGGGAGTCTGCAGCGCAAATCGGAATTGTCAAGCTCCCGCACCCGTTGTGCGATCTGAGAACAATGCATAGGGACAACTTGGCTACCCTTGTCCGTGTTTTACACTACCTTACACCAAAAAGCTGGCCAAAGACTTAAACTGATAAAATTAACATTGCATTGCATTTTTCATCTTATGGACTTCTCTATAGCGTGAGCATTTGTTCTCATTAACTGAGTGCTAAACTAGACTCAGCATGAGCTGAGCTCGGAATTGCGCACCAGGGCCCAGCCCGAACTGTGAGTGAATTATTAAGCCGGCGTTAACACAGACATAAGCTTTGACGACGTGCGGGACCACGATCGTTAGCCATGGACAGCCAGGATTAGAGGTGACCCACCCACCGGAAATGGCGACAGAACCAGCCATCAGGCCCGGTTGCCGGCCTTTATCATAGGGTGAAGGCTGCCGCCACTTTGTGCCGGTATAACCGCCTAATTAGAGACCCTAACGCTGCTGGCCGACGCCAACGCCTGTCATGATAAACAGTTGCAATGATGGCGCAGCCGCAGCGTTAACGACGACGAAAATGGCGCGATCGCAGCCGTTTACGCGCCATTACCGCCATTGGCCGCCGCGTGATAGAACAGCAGAGTCCTCGCATGGAGGCTCTTCGGTACGCTGTGCGCTCAAGTGCTCGGGACGAGCCTTCTCATGTGCGGTGCATTGTGGGATTTCACAGAAAACACACCATCAAAATTTCCCAAGCATCGGGAGCTACGAAGCCCACGACTGGTAGCATCACTACGATGTATTTCAATTAGGCGGGGCAGTAGCACACAGCGAAGGTGCTCTAAATCTAAAAAAACAGGATGGCTTTCGATTTATATTTTTAGACTATCAGTAAACCCATAGAGGTCTAGTTCGTCGGAGGAGAGAAAGGTTAGGGCATTTCTACCACTTGGTCATTTCTCGGCCTACTTCTTCCAAAGAGAACTAGGCTGCGATTTTCACCATTTTCGTTCCCCTAAATGGATAGAAGTTTAATCTCGAAGCAGTGCCCAGAGATGAGGCGACGCAATTCCTAGGTGGGAGGATATATCATCAAACTGAAAGAGAAAAAGATCAGAACAAAACTGGATACCAAATCAAATTAAGTTTATACCTAGATTTGCTAAAGCGACACCATCATCGATGGAGAGGAGGGCGCGGTGGTGAAGTGGTTAGCACGCTCGCTTTCCCCGCGGCCGACCTGGGTTCAAGGCCCGGCGGATTCCATGAACAAGCAGCAATTTGGTTCCCGAGAAACCCTTCCAACAGGAAAAGATTTAGAGACGCTATATGACCCTAGCAGTTGGTGCGTCCATATTCCCCAAAAATTGTTATTATTATCTCATCATCATAGGTACGTGGAATTTTGGGGTTCGACAGTGAGGATAATTTCGCACCCATGTCAAACTTCATTCTAACAAAATTATAATTTTCCCCGCATGAAGAGAGTCGGCCAAAGCAGATATGTTCGTGATATATTCCATAAAACCGCCGACAGCTGAAATGCACACCACTGAGTGTCATCTCAAGGGCTGAAAGAGAAAGAAAACGCAGTGTTCCTGTTTCCCCATATCAAACAGCAAGCTTCAACTTCGCGGCTCCTGCTCTCAACAATACTGATCACTCTTCCCGCCCTCATTGGCAGCTCACCTTCTCCGTAAAGGCGCCGTCGGCTCGGCGAACCGTCGCATCTCCGTCCCAAACCAAACTTTGCTAACGACCCATTCCGGCACCTGTTTCCGCGAAATACGATCGACGACGACCTAAAGAAGACGACCCACCGTCGTCAACGTCCTGAGCGGTGACGTCGATGACCTTGGCTCCAACGTCGGCGTTCTCGTCGACAGACGCGCGGTAAATGCCGCCGGCGTCGAAATACGGCGGGTTGTCGTTCTCGTCACCGATTTCTATCGTCACCCGCTGCTTGGCTGTGGAAAGCAAGAGAAAGAGTGCATCATCACGCCCGAAGCTTGGCTGTGGAAGGAGAGAAAGAGTGTATCATCACGCCCACTGACTGACTGTGGACGGAGGGAAAAGAATTTGTATCATCACGCCACTGCTTGACTGTGGAAGGCAGACGAAAGATTGTATCGTCATACTCGCTGCTTGGATATATCAAAGCAGCAATTTCATATATGAGACGCGGGAGAAAGAGTATATCATCACACTCGATGCTTTGCTGTGGAGGGCGAGAGAGAGAGAGAGAGGAAGGAGAGAGAGGGAGAGAGAGAGAGGGAGAGTGTGTGTGTGTATCATCACACCCGGCCACATTACAGAACCGGGGGCAGACTGGAGACACGCTGGCAAAAGAGAAAGAGGGATGGATGCGAGATGGTGGAAAGGAACAAAACATGTTGGTGGTGGGAAGGAGTGGCATTGATTTGACAGGTTGTGTGATCAATGGTGTTTGCGGTTGGTTTTCGTGACGCTCGATTCGCCAGTGAATGTTAATATTGTGTTAACACATAATTCGCTCGTGTCTCCACTGCGTCACACCAAGGAGGATTTTCAGCATGGATAAGGTTCTGTCATAATAGGACACGAAAATGATCCAATGAAGCCTATAGTACTGCTGCAAGTAAAACGTACCGGCCGACCTTTTCAGGTAATTTAGCCCGTCACTAGGAAGATATTCATAATTTAGAAACAGGAAATAAAAATGTACAAAATCCAATGATGTAAAATTATCATAAGTTATAAGTGACAATGAAAGCTAAGTCTTGTGTGGGTGCCTGTCGTGTCGTATCGTGTAAAAGCGTTGTCCAATTAAGGTGCCTATGAATACAAAGAAGCTTGCGGGGATATCGGTGAGGTTGCACTCGGTCATTCTGGAGCCAAGTACAGGAGCCCACGCATACCACGACAAAACATTCACCTCCCCATTACTGAACGTGTCCTGTACTTGATCTCAACATAAAACTGACAAGTTTGTTGTGCCCTTCCCTACCCTTTCGATCACACTACCGGGGTTCCATAAGAAGGAAGCATCCAAAATACTAGTAACTGTATTAGGAGGTCACACCACTCTACACTCCAATTTTTGTTTTTTCCTTCCATGTCTCTTCCAAAAAGTGTTAGTTATTTCCTCCTGTTTCAACCCGAAAATCACGAGCTAGGAACATTCCAGGTAAACATGGGTACTTCAGTCAGGGTATTCGTAGGGTAGCATAATAATGGTAAAACCTCTAGCGTTTGTGAAAAATGACGAGTAGAAGCAGAAGAGTATCAAAAACAAAACTAATAATACACATAAGCATGAATAGCGGCCCTGGTTTTATTTGGTATCCTTCAGTTCTGAATGCACACTCTCTATTGGCTTCAAATAGACTCTTGAGAGACACATGAATTAGCTCAGTTCAAACTGAACGGGATTTAAGGATGACACGTTAATCTACAGCACAGGACTGCACTGTCTGAAGAACAATAGTTCATTTTTACAGCAGTTATCCAGGCAGGCAGTCGACAGGACTGCAGCTCAGGACCAGGAAGACGGAACCCCGAGCCACGAAGCCAACACATCACCTCTGCCCATCGGCTCTCCCACTGGCCTCACCCGCCGGAGTGCGTTCTACCCACCCTGGTTGGGTTCCGATGTTGTTCTGATGTCGGAGGGCGCACCGTCCTCGGCTATCACCATGATGGTGATGAAGGGGGAGGGCCGAGACTGATCCTCCCGGTCGAAGGTCACCCTGGTGCTGATCTGACCCGAGGTCGGGTCAATCGTGAACATTCGGTAATCCTCCGAGGCTGGGTCGAAACTATAAGAAACCTGCAGCATTGGGTGGTGGTTACACGAGGTACATACCAACTACAGGGACGGATCGAGGATTTCAGTAGCAGCCATTACCACCGAGGTGTTTTGTGCATTCCGACGGGCGCCCTCTCGACACAGTTGCGCCTTTAAGGAGTCGGTATTTCAAAAGTCTTGCCGGGAAGTTGCGACTTTAGTTTGGGCAGAAGGGCGCCGCTGACTGGGGAGAGCCGGCCTAGTAGTTAAACAGAAGCTTGCAGCTGAGAGTGGGCAGGCGGCAAACAAGAGAGAGGCCGAAAAACGGCTCCTCTACCGGCATCACCCTTCGGAGTGAATTTTAAGGCGCCTGTACCGAACAGTTTCCACATTTTGAGGGCACCTTACGCACCCGACATGGGCAACCGGCCTCGACAGAGGGCGGCTCCATGGACCTAGCGGGGACCGGCACCCTCGTCTTCTTTAGACCCGTCCTGACCTCATTGTTTGAGTGTTCTATCTCCACGGTAGCATCACTTAAAATGATCGCAGTTATGCAATTACTAGCAGGGCCAACTAAAGTTTTGGCATCGGAGCCGCTCAAAACAACCAACGTTCTGTTTCTAGCTGACACCAATCAATCTCTTCCCCGAAACCAGCGCAATTTCGCCGGCGTTGCAAATGATATCACGCGCAGCACCAGCATCACCACCAATGTTCATTGATTACCAGACGCTGCAACAGTGACGGGAATCTATGGATGACACAATAACACGCCTCGACTTGTTTACGCCCAACGAGAAATCAAGCTATCACGGGCGCACGCAACTTGAGCACGGTAGACGTTTATTAGACGAGAGGGTGTGACAGTTTGACGAATAACGCGCGGCTGCGGGACGCCAGCCAGTTAATAAACTTGGGCATCCAAAGAAAGGTTAATGAGCTCGATCACGTATTCTATGCAAATAACCTCGTGCTCTCGCTCTCTCGCGCCCTCTCCCTCCTCTCACTAACTCACTCACTCACTCACTCACTCACTCACTCACTCACTCACTCACTCACTCACTCACTCACTCACTCACTCACTCACTCACTCACTCACTCACTCACTCACTCACTCACCCACCCACCCACCCACCACCACCCTTTTCTCTTTCTTTCTTTTTCTCTCTCTCTCTCTCTCTCTCTCTCTCTCTCTCTCTCTCTCTCTCTCTCTCTCTCTCTCTCTCTCTCTCTCTCTCTCTCCTCACCAGGTTGTTGGGCGGCGTCTTGTCACGGTCGATAGCCGTGGTGACCGCCACGTAAGTGCCTGGGGGCGCGTTCTCCCGCACCGTCACACGGTCCGTATCGTAGAAGATGGGCACCTCGTCGTTTTTGTCCAGGAGAGCAATCCGGAACGTCACCTCCGCACCCGTCTGCTGCGCCGTCTGTCGGCGTAATCAGGAACATTATTTAAAGTGTTTTACTGAAGCAATTGAGCAGACTAGAACGTTGGAGCGCTCATCAAGATGGAGTTTTATTCATTAAATATACAAAAATGCATGGTCTTACGCCGCATCAGTATTTCTCCGCAGTTTTATTTCACTGACTGCCTCTATCCGGATGATTCAGTGCTCAACGCGAGATTAGGGAAATCGCAGTATTTCTCTTACACATCGGGCGCCGGTGGGACGAAAATATGGCATAACGTGAAAACTCGGAGGCTAAGATCCCTGGACAGCCATTTGAGTAGGACATGAATTCCAGCAGAGCTGCGTCATGTCGCAAAACGAGCCAGAATTCAGAAGTAATGGAAAATGTCGGCAAGAAATTGGACGTCTGGCCAGTACAAGACACGGCCCGCCAGCCCAATAACGGAGAACTGGAAACATATGTGACCCTAAAACAAGGCTGCAGACACTTCAGGCACGCACTGAATCAATCTGACAATAATTACGGCGCCGGAAAGCCTGTTACAACCGGGCTGGTGCACCACAAGTTTTGAACGAGCCTCACGGAGCTCGATGTTTACTTTCTACATGATAATTACGGAGACAGGGTAAGCCATACTAACCCAGACAGAAAAACAACCAACCCACATTTGCAGCGCTTGTTTTTCGAGGAAATGGGTGAGTAATCAGGCACCAAAAGAGAAAAATAGCATATTCAAGGTATTAGAACACTCTACACGCCTCGGGACATTCTGCATCTTCAACAGACGCATTCTAACACCAATATATAAGCGGTTACGAGTTGGAACTCCAAGAGAAAGTAGAAATGTATTATTCGTTGGCGCAGTTATGTTAGCTTCTTGTGCAACGTCCTCTCTTTGTGAATGATGTCGCTGGAAAGGCTACTTAGAGGATGTTCCATCAGCATTTCCTTCCAAAAAAATCCTACGATTTAAGCAGAAACAAAAAAAGTTTCGAAACCTACAACCATATACAGCTGAAGCCAAACCCAATAAATTTCAAGAAAAGTAAGTGCAATAGGTTAGTGTGGAAGCAAGAGGTGGCGTCTTGAAAAATCATGCTCTCAAGTAATAATCTAATAAGCGGAAAAAATTTCACAGCACGTCCCCTGTAAAAAACCGCTTGACATAAGATGCTGGGTAATTTCTTAAGGCAGGAAAGTACCTCTGATTTCTTCAGAAATGTTGCACTTCTGATGCTAAGTGAAAATCAGGAAACTTTCCCGATATCATCAAAGGTATGGCCTAAATTGTATTCTAAAAAACGAGTGTCTGCAAGGTGCGCTGTAAGCGCCTTTCAGGAAAGGGCTGTAGTCTTTATTTTATCAACCACACACGGGTATTTGAAAGCATGAGGCAGGCAGCAGGACTTCAGTTACAGCTTCGACTCCTGCAAAGGCTACAGGACCGCCAGAGGTCTGGGTGTCAGAGGTCAGCCCAAAGCTGGCGGATATTTCACGCACCGCCGGAAGCGCAGGCTGGTTGACCGGCATCACAATGATAGGGAATCGTAAAAGGTCCTCAACAAAGTTTGCTGCTAGACTTCAAGAACTGGGACGTGCCATTCTGAAGCGCACGTGAAAATGACAGGGCGCTACTGGTAGTCCAATTCTGATTTCAACTTTGCCATTCTACTTCCCCTCCTCCTACACCGCCCTCTGCCTATCGTTTGACCAGCACGTCACTGACATAGTAGCAAATGCATCTGCCTCCACCACCCGACTCCTCCCCTATCGCTACTCGATTCCTACCTCTTTCTTACTTGATTCCTATCTCATTCTACTAATCACAGACTCTAACTGGATGCATCGGTGGATATTAATAAGATGGATTTATGATTCATAAGATGTAATGGGATTTACTTACACCTCTATCTGGACCAGTGACCACACTGGCGTGCGCCATAGGCAAGTCAATCCCTATCCACTCTCACAAACAATCCAAACATAATTCATATAAAAACGCATGGCCAACTGGCCCAAATGGAAATCCAAACACACGCCCGGATTCGAAATCACCCAAAGTTTTACGCAACCCTATCTATTCCACCATCGATTTGGGGACGCACTCTGGGCGACAACTTCTCATCCTCTGCTACGATTCTGTGATACCACCAGCTGGGGAGCTACTCTCCGGACAATACAGAGGCACAGTTACGAGCCCTCACAGTTTACCGCTTGCATCAGTGGACCGCCAGCGAATATTACTTTGTCAATTTAGATGTCAGGAAGGATCTCTTGTCATTTTTAATTCTAAAAAATGCTACGTTAAACATATCGCATGAATACCGAACTACGTGAAATGGTCAGGAAGGTTCCACCTTCTAAAAAATGTTTTAAATACATAGTTTATGCTGTGCACGCGAAAAATATCGACCTGAGTGTTTGGTTCGTGAAGGGCTGATCTAGGTCCTATTCGGTCAGGCACAAACAGTGAAATCACTTAGCGACACTTATATAGTCATGTCGGTTTCACACAGCTGTATAAGTGTCACTGGGTGATCTCAGGGTCGCTGACCGGCTTCACTCAAAGCTTTCTCAAACAGCTGAAACTCACACTGCCATCCAACGGAAGAAAAGAGTATGTCACATTTGGAACGTTTTCCGTTTCGCTTTACATTAGCAGAGGCGTGGACTGATGTGAAAAAGCAATACAACACAATTATCTTAGCGAATTCTGTCACATCATTCGATCAGTGGATATAGGTCGTCTTTCTGCATCAAATGATACAAAAATATTAAATAGAAAAACATGCAGCTTACGTCTTTCTTCCCCGGGACGACAGCACATATACATCACACGTTGCAAGTAGCCAGAACGCAGTGCGCAAAGTTTACTCCGCACCCCACCGCCGCTGGTCTAACTTTAAATTAATTCTGCACGGCAGCTTTTGTCACTTGTGAACGAGCCACCTGCGGCCGGCGTTAACTCCATGATTTAATAGACCACCGGATGACGTGTAGACCTCCATTATACTGCACTTCGTAAGCCAGGGCCATAACTCCGGGCCCAGTTCCATGCCCTGTATAACGCATGTTTCCGTCGGACTTAAGGTTTCATCACATTTGTCGCTTGCAGGAGCTGTAGGTATGCATCCGAGGTCGATAAATGTCAGCCTAAGGCCAAGGATAAGGTTCAGTTTTCACGCCACCTCAGGCACACTACCTTCCTAGTGGCGGCGGCAAATATGCTGGCGGAAAAGAACCGCCGAGCAGACGGGCCGAGCAAGTTTATCCATTAACCGAATGTATCCTGTCTCAAACCAGACAAACAATCTCAAACTTCAGCAAAGTTTGGCAGCATCGAGGGCAGGTCGACAAAGTCAGCGCCAGTGGCACGACACAACAGCGCTCTTCGTTACTGGATTATACATAACTGTCCAGTCCAAACAAAACCGAGCTCGAACACGTCACTAACCCCTCACAACGGCACGACTGGGTGCACCACGTCAACACAGTAACACACGCGTGCCGCTCTCACCGTGGCTCGCACGGTGACGTTGTACTCTTTGACTTGCTCGTAGTCGAGCGGCCGGCTGCCTCCGTACTTGATGACGGCGCCGCCGTTGCCGTCCTCATCGATGACGAACGTGCGGAACTTGTTCGTCTGCTCGTGCGATCCGTGCACGATGTCGTAGTAGACAGCCGAGCTGGCAGCAGAGTTGGACCTGGGAACATCAGCGCAGCAGCATGAGCGAAGACTGGAGCAGGTGTAAATAAAACATATTTCTAACTTCATGAACACTTTCCAAATTTGTGCCAGTCAGGCCCATAACGTTAAACTCTACCTATAGCGGCTTTGCATTGGACCACACCCTCGTGGAGGAACTGTCTCAGAACATGCGTGTTGGGATTACAGGGCGCTTCGGCCTTTGTGGCTTACATATCAGACTTTCAGTTCCGGGGCAGAGCATCCACGCGTTCAATTGAATTGGAAAATAGCTGGGAACACAACCTGCGTACAAACCATTTTTGAACCTCGCGCTTTACCTAGCATCTTAGCCTCCAGTTAGGCTGAGATGGGCCCTCTGAACTGCACTCTAAAAGTTATGCCTGGAATAACCGCAAGAAGA
Source organism: Lepas anatifera (assembly GCA_034440635.1). NCBI lineage: Eukaryota > Metazoa > Arthropoda > Thecostraca > Lepadidae > Lepas > Lepas anatifera. Next base: position 1,144,965 of record JAOTON010002176.1, read on the forward strand.
CCCCAAAAACGTTCCAAGCTAGCTTGGGCTTTTACAGCTGCCACAAAACTTCAGCATCAGTGAACAGCTCGACAAAAAGTCGCAGGAACAAAATCCAAGTCGACCGGGATAGTATGTATGCCCGGGAAACGCACAGGAGGTGGCCTGGCCTCAGATAAATATATCTCAAATAGGAATAGCTGACACGCTTAGAAATTATGCTTAAAACAGGAGCATATCCACTGTGGCCTGTTCCGGCCTTAACTGGAAGCATTTGTATATCTAAGTCAGCCCGTTCGTTGACTCAAGTCTCAACCGTCCCAAAGTCCCTGAACTCGTGGTCAATATTCGATGAAAACACAGCCTTCCACTACACAGACCTCCGACCTCTGAATATTTTGCCAGGACGATCGCACCGACTGCCTCCACCGGAGTTTGTGAACACGCCGGTATGTGGTGATACAGTGTTTTTAAACACGCAGGCACGCGTGAGGATTCCTCTCTCTCTCTCTCTCTCTCTCTCTCTCCCTCTCTCTCTCTCTCTCTCTCTCTCTCTCTCTCCTCTCTCTTGTAATTGGAAATATGTATTGTGCATCTCAATGGCCTGCTGTCCAAAGTTAATTAAAAAATCGTAACCAAAATTTCATAACCTGTTCAGGAGAGCAGTTTTCTGTTTCTTTTCTGTTTGTATGTTAATCACTCACTACAACTCTGATCTACTAAATAACAGTTCGAACAGGAGAAACAAGCATCTGCGCGGGCCGCCAAGGTAATCTTATATGTACCGCGACCATTGCAGCCCGATTGTGGACAACACCGTCTTGCTGGTGGTTTTACTGACTCAAACGTCGGAAAACGAAGAATGCTAGGGACTGCCACCCATCATTTTGTACACCACACTCTTCCAATTTCAACCACATTCAGAATGAAGGTATACGCTTTGCAAGCGTATTAACCAGAGGCAGCAAAAATTACAAATGCCAACAGCTTTTGCTTAAAGTGGGTAGTTTCTTGTTAACGTAAGGCTGATGATTTATGCCTCTGTCTCTTTCTTGCCCATGACAAATCCTTCGTGACTACTCGAAATCTGCACAGCATCCGGCAAGGACAACAGCATATTTGTGAATCCTTAATTAGCTGGAATCTTTATAACGCGGGGAGCTGTTTCGGAACAATAACCATTTTAATATATTCGGAAAGGTTCTATATGAGCAAGTCTGTGAACATTGCGGGCAAGTTGAAGCCCTTTAGGTTTTTTTGGTGGGGAGTCAGGAAATTAAAACATTTCGGAGCAAACTAGTACCCAAGGTAAACCAGGACCTTTAGAGTCACAGTCTTTTATCTGATAACTGGAAACATGTATTGCTTGGCTCCTTGCGCATCTCAATGGTCTGCGGTCTAAAGTGATAAAGACGTAACCAACATTTCCTAATCTCTTCAGTAGAACACTTTTTCTGTTTCCGATATATTTTGGTTCGCTTAAAGAATGTATTGCAATGAATCGAAAGATAAAATAATGTCCTATCGCATTATACACAATATTTTAGCTCAAGTCCTCATAATGTCAATGATAATGACATGCTTTGCAATGACATGCTTCTTTACCAAGGAAATGAAAACTGCGAATTGATGAGAGTGCCCAGGTCAAAAAGCGTATCTAGGCCAAACGACGCATCTGACATAAAACACGTGTTTGCCAGCTGCGTCAAATGCCTGTCAGATCGTGCCTTCAATTCCTGCAAAAATACGTATCTGCCATAGGCTAACACTCGTTACCTATCGTAAGACTTTAAATAAAATATGCCAGCGGAAACAATTATTCCAGGCGCAATGAACCAGTATTGTTAGATTTGAACATATCCAACCTAAAATAAAGCAAACAATTACACACTACGTGCAAATTTGGTTGAAGCAATTTTGCGATTCGTTTCAAAAAAACGATGATTGGTCCATACTGTAGCATTTAGAAGTTTTATTCTGATCGCAATGGGTGCAAATACTTACTCCACGAGTTGAACCGATACAGCATGGATTAATATAGGCAGTAGCATGTCCAGAGTAAAGATCTGCAGAGCTGCAGTGTGTGCGCAGACGTGAGGAAAATCGAACATTTCACAATGAGAGAAACGCATATCTGCCTGCATAGTGAACATTTTGCAAAGCAAAAAGGTGGATCCGCAAAGATACGAGTCTCTGTCTTTGGGAGAGGTAGCTTTGAAACTCAATGTTCTGAATAAGGCTGCGCATCTTTGCCAAAACGTGTTTTTGGCTTTGGGAATGCCGAGCGATCCAGTGAAACGTACAATTTTCGTAGACATGCGTGCCTGTTAGGCCTTTTTGATATTGTAAATTATTTTCCCCACAACAGAAGTGCATTTCCCTAACTTATATCACTTAATCTATTATAAATAACAATAATCTCACTTAATTTCACTCAAAGGCTTAAACACCCTATGCTGTACCGAACAGCACTTTAGATGCAGTCACACTATTAAGATCTTAAAAGGCTTGGGCAGCGCGGTTGGTACAGATACCGTACCAGAAGCCGTTGACATTCAGCTTTGCGAGTGCTCTGAAAACCCCGAGGAGGCAGTCACGCCGGCATTGTGACGCCTCTGCCGTCAGCACTTACACAGCCCGCAGGGTGGCTATGGGCGTTTCGGTATCGCGGTAGTTCTCCGGCAGGTAGTAAGTGGCGTTGGGCGGCTGGGTGAAGGTGGGCGGCCGGGTGTTGGAGTCCTTGACGGTGATGATGACGGGGGCGGCGGCGGAGCGGGACGGCACGCCTCGGTCGCGAGCCAGCGCCCGCAGCCGGAACTCATAGTCAATCCCGATCTGCGCCACACAGCACCGTCGCCGTCATTATTTTCATATTCCGGGGGTTAAGGGCGTGCGGACGGTCAAGGTGTCAAAGTGGCGCCCAAATACTAAACGAGTCACATTCATATACGTACAGGTTGGAACGGGCCGATTTTCCCACAAGACTACCGAGTCAACTAGATAACGCGGGGCAGGTCGCTTCTGTGCTCATTTTGTGGTGATTTCACAGTTCACGGAATATCAATCTCAGGAAGAGTCCACACGCCTCTCCTGAGGTTTTCATCGGTGGTCGGAGCACGGCAGCGCGCAGTGCCGCTGTAACTGGTACACTTAATGACTGACCTAGCATCTCCAACCAAATTTAGGATTTTTCTACCTTTGATCTTTTGCACCGGTTGTATCAAAGTGGGCCATTGTTGCGCGTTTCTGTAAGGAATACAATTAAAAAGCAATGTACAAAAATGAATATGATAAAAGGAGCAAATTTGGCCCCAGGAGTATTTCAGGTTAATGAAATTTGGTAGGAAATAACCGACTGAAAAAAACTGTTTCCACTGGTAAGCTGTTTAAAAATTGATTTTGCTCCTATGGGATCATTGGCAGAGAATCAGCAGCATCCCAATAAATGCAGCGTTTGGCAAACTACTAGGCTCTCTACAAAACCACAAGTGTCCTAAGCAAAATTCTTCTGCGATGCATTTACTATTCGAAGAAGCAAAAAGTTGTTTACAGCATACCATTCTGTTATCGAACGGTATCATAAGCCACTATAACCAGCTACTAAGTTTAAAAATTGAACAGCAATGTCAAAAATTTTAGGTTTGATCTCAATTTTCTTTGAGTGGTACGATTTTTTCAGCAACTTTGGTCTCACAAAAACGCAGCGGTATCTAAGACCTTCAACAGTTTGATTTCAGCCTTGAAAGTGTCTGAAGGCTTGCTTCAAATTTACCAACATAGAGAGGAGGCTCATGGAAAAACCGTAACGATCCCGTCTCAATGACAAAAGAGTATGCTTAACACTAATGCATTTATCATGAGATAATAGCTGTTCCCTTCCGTGACAGAACCGAATGAATGCTGAAGTCGCCAAGAAGAGAAAGAAAACAGCATCAACGGAGCTCCTCAGTTGCTGCGGTGGATGGGCCGCACTGCCAATCACCGAAGATAGCCGCAGCCCTCTCCTTTGCAGACGGGGGAGGGGAGGGGCAAGGAGGAAAGAGCAAATGAAGAAAATTGAAGAGCTATCCCGGACACAGTTTAGGAAAGGGATTGCTTTGCGCTATCCATATCGAGAAGTATCCTAGTTCTGAAACAAATTATGGATTTAAGAACAGAAATGAAAATATGGATGGGTTAAATTATCAAAATGAGTAAAAGCCGACGTCAGGAAGCAATGCAATATCAAGAATGTAATATAATATGATACTTTTGACCCGCAAAATATTTGATTCCAGACATCTTGAACTCTTAAAAAACGATTATAGGGTGCGTTTCAAGTCCTGGTTGATTCCCCGGTGACTTACACATAATTAGAGAGCAATGAAGAGAGCTTACGTCAAGCTATCAATTTACTTTCAGGTCAGGACACACATTGCGTCAGTATGTACCAAGGCACGATTCGCCACTATTCGTTTATGCCGCAAACAGCTGTAAATGGCTCGTTCTACAAAATACACTGTCATTGTATGGCCCATCAAACAGTATCGAACTAGAGACAAACAGTGCAGGACGTAACATACGAGCGAAACTTTACTAAACCAAGCGTTCTGCGTCTATTTCTGGTCCAGCTATTCTCAGTATTGGTTTTGACGAGTATCACCGAGGAATTGCCAATGGACTGCTGACGACTAGGATGACAATCAAAAATGAAACCAGAACAGCAAGTCCCCATTATCAGAGGCCAGACAAATATTTATTTCCCCTAACGGAACCAATTTTGTAACACAGGATGAAAACGTTTCCCCAGACAAAAAAGGCTCTTGAGAAACTGGTTATCCCCAAAGCTCAAAATGAGCAGTTTAGATACCAAATTGCGATGATTCTATAACGAAGGGATTATTTGTATCTGAATAGGTACCAGTCTCAGTTTAAAAAATATTTGATATGCATGTTCCCGATATTTTCGCCAACTATAATGACAAGACTCGCGCTTTTCTGACTGACCCCTGTCTTTTATTTCGGGATTTCCTTTCAACACCCTGAAATCGCACTACCGAAATCTAAATAAACGTGCTTCCGCCCCGCTCTGAATTCTGGCACCCCCACTCTCCTGATAAAACCCCAATACTTCGCACAATTACCAGTCCGGTATCTTGTCTAACCCTGGTTCACACGATGCCATTATTTGAACGCCACTCCGCCACTTATCCCATTTCAGTTCATCACGGCCACCATTTCGGCTAATGTACTTCTTACGTCGCCGGCGTGGCGGCCGGCTGTTGGCGATGCGACGACAGCAGAAGCCGCTAGTGCCTTCACCTGTAATCGCGCCGCAGCCGCCGCCCCGCACACAACTAACGTCTCAGGCCGGAGATATACGCGCGCCGGGCTGGGAGTCATCGGTCCTCACGCCACCGACGACCAGTTAAAAAACAGCGCACGCCGACGCCGGGCGTTGTTTGCGTCGTGGTTAGAACAAACTGCGGAATGATAATAATGGCGGCTGTCTGGTCTTAGATCCATGCCGAGGAAGCGTGGACTGCGATGCAGAACACACCGACACTGAAACTGTATCTGTAGCCTTGACAAAAACCATGTCCTTTAGAATACTCATAGGGAGCGGAACTAGGGGAGCACCAGGCACCGTGCTCTCCCTCTTCTTAACCCTATGGTAACTGGAAAGAAATGGGTTGAAAAGTCCATGGTGCCACCTCCCTTAAATCCGGACCCTTCACCGCTACTGAGAACACTGCTGGGGCATTCCAGGACAGATCGACCAAGGCTTGACACCACCATGTCTAGAAAAAATCTGAAACTTTGTCTCCGGGGTAGTTTTGGGCCAGAAACACGCCTGTGAGAATCTCAGCCCCCTCCGACCAACGGTGACCGAGTTATAGCCCGAGGCACTTTCGGGAGGTCACGTTGTAGACTCATCTTTGATGCTTCATAACTCAACAACGCATCACCTGATTAACAAGTTTTGTATATCATTGAACTCGTCTTGAATTATAGTTTATTTTGAAAAAGAAAATGTTAAAATTTGAAAATTTTGGACTTTTAATTTGTTTGACCTTTTCCTTTTTGACCTAGCTTGACCTTTTCCCAGTTGAAATTGCCCTTTTAGACACCTCAAAAATGTTTCTTCATAAAATATCTTTCGATAGCAAAAATAAAAAAAAAGCGTTCTTGCTATAAGTTCCGTATATTTAGCACCTAAGGTAGGTATGTACACGGTTTTTTACCATTGCGGTAGTACAGCCTTATGTTTAACGCCGCAAATATAGCGATTGCTTTTGTAATCGGTCGCTGGAAATCATACTCCATTGTCTTTACGAAATTTTAATCGTACAAGTATCCGAATTTATGACAATTAACACGCGCCCACCCGAGGGGGTGGGCAACCGACCTCCTCAGGTTTCCACAGGTAGTAAAAAACACCTTCGCGCAGCGCCACCGTACTTCATGTACCTCTAACTCGAAATTTTTGCAGCTTCTGGCAAAATTTTAGGTCTGGGTCATACCAGGTCAGACCGCCAACCCAGGTCAAGAGACCTAACCTCAAACTTTGGGAGGTGCATAAATCATATCAAATTTAGCCTATCGTGGTTAGAATCGCATTACATAGTAAGATCGCCTAGCAAGATAATTTTTCGTAGCAGGATTTCTATATCGATAACCGGGAGCAGGGCAAAGGTCATGATCTTTCCATTAGAAATGCATGGGGCGATTGGTAAATTTTGATAACTTGCGAGAATTGAGAATTGTCGAGAATTGCGATGGAGGTTGTATTTTTACATTGTCGTGTATGACTTGCCACTGCAGTTTGATTAATATTCTTTTTACCATACAGACCTAAACCTGGCCCTAGGTCAAAGCAGGTTAATTTTGACATTTGACTAGGCAATATTATAAGATATATAATCCGTTTGGGCTCAACAAGAGTGTTCCAATGGTGCTGAACTTTTCTTTCTACTGCTCTTCTCTGTCACCTATTATGCCACAAAATTTAGGTTTCCACTTAGTTCCCGTAAGAAATACTGTGACCTTGAGCAACCTCAAAGGCGACACGACCAAACGATTGTATGTAACATATTCGGTAATGATTAAAACTGGCTATTTAGCGGCATCACTCCCAGTGCACTGTGTCATTATTTATCTGGGATTCTCGGATCCGTGTCAGCTGTGAAATGATCACCTTGTAAAAATATCATGAGGCAACCTGTTCAAGCGACCAAGTCGAATGCGTTACAATTTCAGGACATTTTGTCGAATATATGAGCAGATTCAAACTACTTTTTGGGAATGAAAGCCTTTCAGACACGTTTGTTTACATTGCATGAATCCTCTCAAACATATGCTGTGCTGCACTGGATCAGCTTGCATCGATACTATTTTCCATCTCCGGGAACGATGTAATTGTGTGAGTTAGTGGTGCTCATAGGATAGGTTATACTTGTTTCAATTATTGATAAAGTCGCAAAATCTTTGTAAAATTTCGTTTAAGGCTGAAAGGTTCATTATTAATAAGTTCATTTGCCCTCGTCTCCCTCGAAACAAGGAATCCCTTTTTATCACTTTTAATGGCTGCAGTTTTTCTGTTTATAAATATCGCCCAAGTTGTTGCCAGTTCAGTTTTTTTATACATTTTGTACAAGTTGTTCTCAGTTCGATTGTTGGAGTCGGGGTCTCACTAAAGTCATCAATGGACTTGTCACGGAGACCCCGACCCCACCATCCGAACGAGCAACTCCCACAATGAAGGGTTGATTTTAGAAGCCAACGTTTAACGTCCCACACAGCACAGGGACGGCCGCCCCGCTCAGGTCACCCTCTCACCAGTCAGTTGCCAGCCGACCTGTACGTCGGGTAAGCTATTGAGCGCCGGAGCGTCTCAGCGGAACCGAACCCAAGCCTGGACATGCACTGCCACTGCATGCTTTGAGCCGCGGGCCGGAGCCCAACGCTCTACCAACTGAGCTACCGGGGCGGCAAGGAGGCAGTTTTAGGAGTAGGTGTCTCACTATAGTGATCAAGGGACTTTTTACGGAGACCCTGACCCCACCACCCAAACGAGCAACTCCCACGATAAAGGGTTAATCAAGGAAACAAAGTTGAAAGTCCCACAAGGCATAACGACGACCGTCTTCCTCAGGTCACCCCCTCACCACTGAGTTGCCTGCTGGCCTTCAGCATTTACGGTACCTACCACCTCCCAGTTGACCTAAATTATTTTTCCAGAAGTCGCAAAATGTTGTGTTAGAGGTAGATGGAGTACGGTGGCGCTGCGCGAAGGTATTTTTTTACTACCTGTAGAGACCTGAGGAGGCCGGTTGCCCACCCCTCGGGTGGGCGCGTGTTAATTGTCATAAATTCGGATACTTGTACGATTAAAATTTCGTAAAGACAATGGAGTATGATTTCCAGCGACCGATTACAAAAGCAATCGCTATATTTGCGGCGTTAAACATAAGGCTGTACTACCGCAATGGTCAAAAACCGTGTACATACCTACCTTAGGTGCTAAATATTCGGAACTTATAGCAAGAACGCATTTTTTTATTTTTGCTATCGAAAGATATTTTATGAAGAAACATTTTTGAGGTGTCTAAAAGAGCAATTTCAACTGGGAAAAGGTCAAGCTAGGTCAAAAAGGAAAAGGTCAAACAAATTAAAAGTCCAAAATTTTCAAATTTTAACATTTTCTTTTTCAAAATAAACTATAATTCAAGACGAGTTCAATGATATACAAAACTTGTTAATCAGGTGATGCGTTGTTGAGTTATGAAGCATCAAAGATGAGTCTACAACGTGACCTCCCGAAAGTGCCTCGGGCTATAACTCGGTCACCGTTGGTCGGAGGGGGCTAAGATTCTCACAGGCGTGTTTCTGGCCCAAAACTACCCCGGAGACAAAGTTTCAGATTTTTTCTAGAGATGGTGGTGTCAAATTGAAATATTTTTGGTCGTTTTGTCCTGGAATGCCCCTGCTGTCGCTTTTTGTGTCTCATTAGAGCGTTTTTCCTCTTTGAAAGATATTGTCCGTCGTGCAAAACTTCGTTATTAAGAGTTTGTCGAAAATGGTTGAAAACTACTTAGCGTGCCCAAAAAGGGAAATTCTCATATGTCGATACTCTTGATTGTTGCAAGGGCGTCAAACGCACGACACACATCTACAAAGACCTTAATTTTTCATAGCTGTACGGAAATAAACTAATATATTTATAAAAAAACCACGTGTACACTTAAAACTAACTCCAGTTGATAGGACATTTAGGGTTTACCAAAGAGCAGCAACAAAAACACTACCAAGGAAGGCTTTGCATGGCGAACAAACACCATGTACAATCGATCCACGGATCTTTCACACAGAGCAGGTGGGGGCCGAGCCACGTTTCTTCCGACTCTAAGTGAGGAGCTGGCAATTTGTCTCGCTTCCATGAACCACTTGATTTCCAGTGGAGCGGCGCTAATAGCTGTTCCGGCCTGACCATAAATCGTTGAACTCCACAAGCCTGGACCGTAAACGAAGCCGCTTCTGATGACAAAAGCAATGGACTCTGGGAAGGACTTATTCAAACCAAATTGCCTCTCCAAATAACCTTTGATTAGACTGAAGATGTCCAACGCCACCTGAAGCCCAGTTTATCTGATTGTCGGCTATCGCCTCCGCACGCTTCGGAGCAGCGTAATGGACTTCTCATGATAACTAATTTGGACCGGTTTTATTATGTACAAGAAAAGCGAGCGTCAGCTGAGGACAAAAAACAAGGTAGGCCACTCAAATGAAACAAGCAGATGAGAAAACTACGCCGGAATTGCTTTGCCGCATTCGAATAAAGGATCATGAAACACTCAAAGCGACCAAAAAAGGTAAATCATATGAAATACTTCAGCAAAGCGGTGATCAAAGAAAAAGAAAAGACACTCAAAGAAAAATCAATATCTTATTTTCATTTTTCATGTTTGGACCCTCAGCATCAATGCACGACTCCGCCTGACACCATGCAACATCCCGGTCTGACCTGGGTCAGAGGGCGAGCCAGCGAGATGACGCCGGTCCTGCTCTCGATGCTGAAGTAGCTGGCGTCGGAGGGCCGGCTGGCGTTGATGTAGTACTCGATGGCGCCGTTGGCGTCGCTGTCGGCATCGGTGGCAGAGATGCGCAGCACCACTGATTCCAGCTCCGTGTCCTTCGGGATCGTCTCCTGATAGTTCTGTGCGCCAGCAGGTGAAACGTCGGTCACAAATTGAGGCTGTGGAGGCGAGCGGTTACTCTGATCGGGCATAACCAGTCTGGTCAGCGGTGGTGATCAGCGGTGCACCGGTCCAACGGGCCCGCCGGGGGCGGTAAATTTCACCAGCCCGGCAGCTACAAATAACCATTCGTCTCCTCCGAGTGGCCTATGAAAGTTACAGGCGGCACTAGACTCCACAGCGTGGGAATACGGCGTGTCTCAGAGGTTGGCAGCGCCGACGGCCGGGCGGCAACAGTTGGTCCGTGAACATGCCGGCCGAGCCGCTCACAGCCGCTCGCCGGCATCCCCGCTGCAGCCTCTTATCAATCGTGGCAAAAACACGGGCTTACGCTATTTTTTCTAAAAAAAATGCCACCTGATGCGTTTTTACGAGGTAGTATTCATATAAATGCGTAACCACATCCATCCCGGTAAGTGGAAATTTATGACCCTCGATGTGGTAGATTGACCTTATTCGGAGAATTTTCACGCGCCTTCCTGCTCTCACCAGATTGAAAATGATGTGAGAGACGTAGTCAAGTGAAATCTACGGCAATTTAGGAGTGATTTCTGGACACCACATACCACGCATTGTACACGGTATCGCAGTGACCCCGAATTCACAGCAATCACAGGATCTGAGTCCCACCCACGCGACGGTCCGACTTATTTTTGTCATTATATTCTGTAACGCGGCATGTCCTGGACTCACGCATAACTAGTTCCACATTTAATAATATAAAGTTTCCTAACGCCGTGTTAGCTTCACTATTCGCACAAAACTCACAGCATAACCAATGGTGCTCGAAAACTACGCATCACCTGTACGAGGTGGCTTATTCGGACTCAGATGTCGCAAAACCAGATTAAGTGGCCAACACGGGTCCCGAACCAACTATCACGTGTAAATTACGTGCTTTGGACTCATGGAATGGAATAGCACTGGCTCGAAGTACGCTCAGCAAGGCAACGAATTAACGCCTTCGGGAAAAAGCTTCCGAATCATTTGGTAATTTCAGATGCATTTCTATTGTTTAAGTATCGTTACCAGCAAAGCACCCCATATATTTGACGGATGAGTAATGTAGAGACGTATCAATCAAACCAGACGCTCCCAATTTCCACCCCGCGTCTACGGGCTGCCGCAGACTTGAAGTCAAACAAAGATGACAAAAATACCAGCAATGATAAGGTTTTCCCCTCATTTCATAAACAGCAGCGGGTCGGCAGCCGGAGCCGGTCGCTAAGTCTAAACTAATGCATTAATTAGGGCGCAGCAGGACTGGGTGCGATGCATTCACGGGCCGTGACGTGATAAATCGGGAGCCGCGGCTCTAATAAACGACACCACGCGCGATCAAGAATGGATGGGCTACTGAGTAGACGCAATGGAAATCCACCGCCTCGTCACGTGCAGCAGCTGGAAAACCCTGACGCCAGGCGCGGCTAAAACTTTAAGCAATCCAACTTATCCCGAGCCCAGATTTATCTGGCAGTGGTCTCATAGGTAGTTTATTGTGGCTAAGGTCAAGTGCTTGGCAATCTCTATCCGCAAAAAAACATTACGGGATACCCTTGGTGATATAATCATATCCTGCGTTGAAATAATCGCAGTGCTCCACAATCGATCTAAGGAACTAACGAGTCATTGAAAAAACCTGGCGTGTTTTTAAACCACAGACATTCTCCAACTCTCTAGACAGCTTACCGACTTGTCGAACATGGGCGCATTGTCGTTGACGTCAAGAACATGCACAACAAAGGCGCACGTGCCCTCCAGCGAAGGGGTTCCCTTGTCGTTGGCTTTGACGATGACCCGCAGCTCCTTCTCATGGTCCGGCTCGTCTCGGTTAAACACCTGCCGCGAAACACCCGACTTAACACCCAACGCCACGACAGCCCCCGTCAAACAACTGGTCCGCCACGACAGTTCAGGTTAAAGAACTACCGCCACCACAACTGCAGTTAAAAATTGCCCACCACAGCAGTACAACTGCCTCACCACGACAACTCAACATCTCCCGACACGGAAGTTCAGATCATTTCCACTTTGCTGCACTCTCCCGTCCAACCCAAAAGGACAAAGAGAACACTCCCGGTCACCGCTGTCTTCATCCCCCCCCGTCCAACTTCCCACTCGACATGGAACAGGCTCAGTCCCTGTTGCCTTCGCCCTGCGTCCAACTCCCAACGTAACTGGGAACAATCCCCGACCATACTTCTCTCTTCTCCGATGTAACTCCCCATAATACAATGAGGATAGGCCGGCTCCTGCGCTCATGCTTCGTTGAACTCATGTTTCCCAATGTGATATGGGATAATGCGGATCAACACACCAATGACGACAAAAATAAATTTGTCGTGCTTTTCAAGAATACATTATCGAGTATGCTCAGCTCCTTGTAAGAGTTGAGTATCTTAACCCGCGCCCCACCGGGGGTTGGCGCCACCTTCGCCCCACGGGGGCCATCGATGGCCCCCTCTAATCCGAAAATATGGGTGTTAGCGCAAATCTGCAAGTGCAATGAAAGCTTGCGTGAATTCAGTGAAATTACTTCGCATGTTTTAGTGTGGGTATGGTTTGACCTCCGGGTAATTAGGTCAAGATCGGCTATTTTCACTCAAATATGCAATGATTAAGCAAACTGGGCATAACTCTTATGTATTAGGCTATTGGGCCTGGTAAAGTACATTTGATAGCAAATTGCCAGTACTTTTTGCTATGTAGAACGTAAAGACCTCCCGCCAGTGGTTTGACCGCCAGGGTCACCTCATGACCTAATATGACCTGAGGTCACGAAGGTAAAAGTGACCTTGTCGTATATCAAATGAAGCCGCGACAAGACAAACACGATGGTGTTTGTTTCACCGCTCTAGCTCATTAGGTAAGTTATTGTCAAATACTGTTTTTGACCTCTGGTGACTTGGATGACCTTGGAAAAGTCAAGGGCAAATATGACCCCTGGGATCCGTGAAGGGTGTCCAAAAACGTTGTTCTGGCAGTCTGAGTATTTGAATCATTTTTGTGGCTTTTATATCATGAAATAGCTTTTCCCATGCTTTTCCAATGGGAGAGGTCGCCTCGTGACCTGACCTCGGGCACGAAATCGAAAATCCCGGATATACACCTTGTAGACCCTGGAGGGGTCATGGTGTGGGTTTCAATCGATCGACTTTGAAATGTAGCTCTTACGAGCTCTAAGGTGAAGTGAGGTGACCTTGGTTGACCTCGTCTGGTGACCTGACCTTGGGTGACCCGGGGTAAAATTTCAGGGATGATGGGAAAATGATGCGTGGAGGTGGCCCTACGGGTGTGCGCCTGTCTTTTTTGCTATCCCGAAAACCTTGGGGGCTCGTGCCGGTTAAGAAACGCATTTCGCTCACAGGGCGCGTCCTCATGTCTTCGTTTGCCACCCACATGATTGAACTGAAGCTATCGAAACCTTGGCACAAAATGACGATGTCACAACTAGTGGGTAACGCCTCTACCGCCCAGACCCGGTCACTGTGAACGCAGACGCGAGTTACTTCAAACTGAGCTGCCTAGGCCAGTGGTTGCAAACCTAGATCCCAGATCCCGTGGCCGCAAAATGGGCTACAGTCACAGCAAACTGAGTCAATCGGAAACGCAGGCCCGTGGTATTACAAACTGGCCCATCTCAGGTCACATCTGCGTAGATATCGAGTCAACGTGAATCACAAAGGCAGTTAATACTGAATCAGGCTAAGCGGGCCCGTCAGAATTATGTACCATACAGCTGCACACAAAAACGGCAACGACAGGCTGAAATTACAGCGCAGCGACAGGCGTGACGTGGCCGAGCACAATCGAAGGCCACATTCATGAATCACTAGTCTACAATTTCTTCTGCTTGATTCATTGCCCCACAGCTGCCTTCCAGTTGACACATCGACGGCCGACGGAGGAGAGAGCGGACGGAGGAGCACCAGCAGAGGTGGGCTCCTTGGCTGCCGGGCGGCGTCCGGCCGGCTGCACCGGCACAGGGCGTATATCGCAGCGCTGGTGACAATGGCCGGAACAGGCCCGCTGGGACGCGCAGGTGACTGGCTGGGGAGCGGCCTGCGACAATGGCGAAGACGACGCCGAACCTCCGGGGATGCGGCGCACACGGAGGTAACGAGCCCGCCCAGGAATGCTGCCTCTCCATTGTGCGCTGATTACTAAACATACCCGGCGTATGAGCTTCCCGTATTCCCAACAATCCAGCGAATCCTCATAACAGCACAGTAAAAAATAGCATCAAAACAAAGGCTCCATCTTCGCACAGATATGTCATCAGCTTCAACGTACGCACTACACCACCGATGCCATTCTTTAACACAGCTCATTGAACAAACTTCGGAGTGTCGTAACTACTCCTCCTGTACTTATAGACCAGGTTTTACAGTTCATACGTTCTGCAAGACGTTTCCTTTGAACTGTTTTGAATACCTTCAGGCTTAAACGACGGGTATATTCAGTCACGAGCAGACTTGATTAATCTGCCGTGTATGCGTTCGTATAGGACGGCATGACCGCCGACGGGCCACCACTCGACAGGCGCCTCAGGCGGTCTAAACAGCAGCGGCCGGTCGGCTGGTCGCAAACGCTTCAAAAGAAGCGCGGCTGTATTCACGAGGAAAGCGTGAATGATAAATACTATCGAGCCACCCTCAGTGATCGCCATTAACAAGTGAAGAGTAAATGAAGCTAGAAAAGATGCAGCACACTCGCTGGAGCTTCTTAACGCGCGCAGTAGACGGGTCTGGCGTCAACGTGCAGTGGAGGGGAACCTAAAGTGCCCCCCCGCCAGAGCTCCAAACCAAGCGGGTTGGAACATCACCTGTTTGGGGTTGGATGAAAGCTATGGTGATCTACATCAACGCGCATTTTCATTGACCTAGGTCAATATCTTCACGGTCCAACGAGGTCGTAAAGGTCAAATCTGGGCCGTGCTGGAGACCTATTGGAAAATCCCGTGAACTTGCAAAAAAACCGGGAATACACTGACAGTGGTCTACGTTCATAAGGGAAGGTGCCACACAATGTTCTTTGGAATCTTAAAGTCAAGTCCATTTAAGGTCGCTGACCTATGGCATAACAATATGGCATATTGCCAATAATGTACAAGATAACTGGCATTATACTCTATAGCATCCTTTGGGCGGGAAATGAGGATTTGAATTTAACAAAAGACCTAGACTTTGACTTAGGCAATCAGTAACCTGAACTATGAAGTCATAGCATAACATACGTCATACTGTAGAATTCCATCTGAACAGAATACTGGTGTTAATGACCTTGACCTGACCTTGTCCTCATGAGATCTGACCTTGACATACGAGTCTGATTATGTTACGTTATTACGTCACCACTCGGTCTACAGTGCAGGCGAACTGGTGCGGCTGCGCGATCGCGACGATCTCAAAATATAGGTCTGATTTTCAAAGTCGTAAGTCAAATATTCAAAAGTCAAAAACAAGAAAGCCTATTAGTTCAAAATTATTTAACCGATTTCTAAAACTACTTTAGCAATTGACGCGCTTATAAACTCTCCAAAATCTAAAAAATAGCCAAGAAAGATTTTCCGGCTGCGAATGGTTCTCCGGCCACCTTGGAAAAATAAGTGGTGGGGGCGCTTTAAGACCCCCTCCACTGCTCGTGTTAAGCTACCAGGGGCTTTCTACAGCTGGGTATGTTTTCGGCAGCGGGAGCCACAACTAAGAGAAGAACAATGAATCGCGCTAATTAAGCCGTCTCACGCTGCAATATTATCTCGGCTCGGGAAATGGGAGACTCCCAGTCGAGATAACTTATGAGGAGCGGCCGAGGTAAAGTATGGTGGGCTACTGCGGAACTCAGAATGTAGCAGGCATATTTTTAGGAGTAGCTTGCGCCGAACTCATGCGGCAGCTAAAGCCTGTTTACATCGGAAAAAATCGCTGCATCCGGGAAGTCTGACGACCTCAGGCAATGTAAATAGACGATGAAGTGCAAACACAGAAGAGAAACGCATTTGAAAACATCAAAGAGCTTCTCCACCATGTCTTTGATTCGACAGAGTCGGTTCAGACAGAAACAACAAGTTTTCTTCTGCCTTTAGGTAAATTTTATTCTCGATTGACGTGATCACTTTATAACATTTAAACCCGAAAGCGAGTCAGACGGACCGCTTTCATCTTGACGAGTTGACTGGTTTGGCACGCGAATATTTCCAACATCTCGTCTGCCTCCGGCTGGACAACAGACATCGGTAAAAGATCAAGCTGATGCAGCTGAAAAACGGGCTGTAGCTCCACGGGTGTTGGAGAAGCGCGGCATATCATCTACCCGCATAACGTATCCAGTGACGAGGACTCCTCAGCTGTGTCTTATCTCTCCTCAGAACCAGGGCCTCCTCTCAGACCGCCCTGGATGGCGCTGAAGACGCCGTAGGTGTAGCTTCGGCAAACTGATGCGGGGACACTACAATTCGGCGGGGAGCGGAACGGCGGGGGATGGGACTTTCTCTGAAAATGTGAAAGGGAAAAAGGAATCAGACAGAACGAAATCACTTGCTGGATACATGATCTGATGTCCATCATATTGCATAATGAGGCCCAACAAGGACTAAAAGTTACGGCTGCGGGATTTTCGACCTATGACCTAGGCTCGGGTACGGGTCATGACCTCTCCACTGGAAATGCATGGGGAAAACGGGAATTGGCCGCAAAACGACTCCTTTCTGTAGATAAGGACGTTAATTTCTTACTTTCAAATGCATGTTATCTTAGCCCACTCGCCACTTCATTGCTTATTGTTTATTATGGTTTTATGAGCAACAGGTGTGCATACCCAATGTCAGCTTAAGTCATTACAGATGATGAAACAGTGCCTGTTGTATCTGTTGTATCTGTATTAAATCACCAACAGGTCTTTAAAAACCCAATAACAGGTGAAGTCAGTAGAATTAAAAACACATGGAGGCCTAAATACAACATAAATACTCACATCACACCAGTACTGGCTCGGCTGCTGCAAACACAGCTATATTTTTCTTCAGTACCCCGAGCAGATCACAGAATATATCACTGAGGGTTGACACGTTTAAAAAGCTGTTCACCAGACGAGGTAAGAGATTAAAAGCTCCGGAAGCAACAGTGTTCACTCTAGCCGGCGGTACACTAAACAAAGTAGAACGTGAAATCCTAGTGGTTCTGACCGGCACATGTACCGTAAAACCTTGTAAAATATGCGATGATGAGATGAGGCCTCTAAAAACTTTACATAAAACAAGATATCACTTTGGTGGCGCCTAGCCTGAAGGGATTGCACATCGTACAAACTAAGGAGGGACTTGTAGTCCAGCACAGCACTGGCAGGCTCAGTATGGTTGGCTAGCCACATGAGGAATTTATGCTGAACCCTCT
Source organism: Lepas anatifera (assembly GCA_034440635.1). Classification (NCBI taxonomy): domain Eukaryota; kingdom Metazoa; phylum Arthropoda; class Thecostraca; family Lepadidae; genus Lepas; species Lepas anatifera. Next base: position 1,162,570 of record JAOTON010002176.1, read on the forward strand.
CCACGCGAATGAGATGACATTTTGCTGCTCCGCCCCAAATGACGGAGCATTATTCAAGAATTGATCGAAAATTTGCGTTGAATACGGACACGGTCACACGCTTGTCCAGTTTGTGTCTGGGGGAGGCTGACTGGAAGGCTCGAATGAGAAGGCCTAATGCCCTATTGGCTTTTAGTACTATTCTTTTAATACTATATAGCCGGGACAATATACACGATTATATACACAATACATTAATACAACACAAAATAAATTGAAGCAAAACATTAGAGCTATAAAAATGTGTGCAAAAACGGCACATTTAAAAACTCCAGTAATTTCTCAGTGCAAGGGCAGCTCCATAATGTATTGACGACTCTGTGATCTGAACTGCTCAAAAGAGCAGCTAAAAGGGTCAGACTCGGGGCACGCTGCCACATAAGAATTAGAATGAGTAGCCGAACGGCAAAAAAATCCCACGCTTCAGAGTATCTAAAAGTCCGAAGGGCACATGCTACGTGACATTGCCCCCATGTTTCTAAACGGGACGTGTAGTGGGAAGCTTCCGAGCAGGAGGGCGGAGTCTATCTTGCCTGACAAAATTTTGTGCGCGAATAGGATATCATTTTGTATTTTTCTGCTTGCCAAACCGGTAATTTTGAAAAATGCAAGATCATTATACGCGAGTGACGATTAATTTCTGGTCGAAACTGATCCATAAGAAACTTATGTTGATTTTTTCAAGCCTGTCTAGGCGTGTCTTGGAAGCACCTCCCTAAATCGCACAGCCCAACTCAATAATGGAGAGAACGTTCCCGGGATAAGCTACCAAGAGAGGTTCCGGATTCAATTTCCGCCCACCTCCCCCGCTGCGAGACCTGCTTGAAGGGATTGAACCCTCATCCCGAGTGTTCTGCTCTCCTTGCTGACTATATTATTGACGTGCATGTTGCATGTTTGGATCTGCGACCTATGGGAGGTTATCTGGGACTAAACAGGTTTTCGGACCTGGTTGAATAACTGGGGCAAAGGTGAGCCGAAGGCCCACTGGGAGTGTGTTAAAAGAACATCGAGCACCCCTGTCCAGAAGCGGCCAGTCCTTGAAATATATAGGTGGGTCCAAACCCCGCGCCGGCGCGTCATCAGCCCCGAGTCTCCGTCACACCAAAATCAGTTTAACATAATTGGTTTTCAGGAGGTGGTGTGGGGAGGCCGGTACTATACACCAGCGGTAGTTGACGTCAGAAACAGGACAAGACGGCCTGGCCCGTGGCGGCCGCAGTTAACCACTGCGTCTTTCTGCCCGGCTAGGAGTGGAGCTGCCTCGGAGCTGCGCTTTTTGCCGGCCGCCAGGTCGGTATTGTTCCATCATGCGACGCCAGTGCACTCGGACGTGGGGAGACCAGCAAAAACCGACAGCCCCGGCCCACGGCGAATCAGCTTACCGGATGAAGCGCCAATCAATCATGGAAGGCAGAGCGGCCGTCACTGCAAAAACCCCGACCAATGTCTGAATGCGGTGTTTTTGATAGGCCACTCTGTCTCTTTCCGCCTCGTCCGCGGTGTCTTCTTTCGCGGAGCGTCTCTACCGAGCAACAGGCTGCCGTACCTTGAGCGTCGTCAGTTGACCAGACACGGGATCGATACTGAAGAATGACTCCGGAGCGCTGGGAGAGGTCACCAGAGAGTACACCAGCTCGGCATTCTCGCCCTTGTCAGCATCGGTCGCCTCCACCTGCAAAAAAACCAGGCAAGTGGAATATGTCGTGTATGATACCGTTTTACCACTGGTGTCAGTGTGGTGCATCCAGAACTGAAGGAGAACGAGAATCACTGTCATGTTCATGTGATTCGGAGATATGAAGAATATAACTGAAAGGTAAAACCACTCGTTATGTGAAATTCGCATGGGACAGTCTACTAAGCAAATCTTCTTCGTTGCTAGAGATAGACAGCATTCAAAACACGATCATTTTACCGGAGAAACATAACGATGATGCATCATTTCGGCAGTCGCTGAGCTAAATCAATCAACGATAAAGCTTCTGACGACAGCTTTCTAGAAACATAAAATTATCGTTGACCCAAACGTTCTTTAACAATGCTGAAACCGTCCGAAGTGTCTCGAGACAGCCGGCTGAAATGATGTTAACGTTGACATCAAAGACTAGATCAGGTCAACCGGACAAAATCGAAGGTGACACCTTGCCTGCTAATGGGGGATCAACGGGAGCGTGTGGTAGGTTTTTGCGGAAATCAGACCAGGTGCCGAGCCAGACAGGTGATGGGTGTTATCAAGAAGCATATGGGTGTCAGGTAGCACGGCGAACCTTTTGAACTGTGTTGCCGTCAAAACGGCGTTATTTGTGAAACAATCACAATCGCATTAGCCACAAAATCAATACCACCAGACGTACAAAGCACAACAAGCAATCGACATGTTGATCTAATATTTTTAGCTTGTTGCTCGTGCAGCAACAATAATGCTGCTATTTGCGTTTTGAACCCAAACTATAAGCTCTGAGCCCCAGCATTTGTAACGTGTCCGTCCTGTGTTGGCCTCAATGCAAATTCACTTAACAGCTGGGGAGGCAGTTTTATCGAAATGGTTCTGAAACGAGCATGGCAAGGTACAGGGCTAACAACTGAATCGAAACGTTAAGCTCGTTGCCACGTCCAGCAAACTCGGAAAAATGTGCCATGATGCGAAAAGGTCCAAAAAATCCATTGAAGCCATCCGAAGACAACCACAGAGTATGTTCTGGGAAGAGAGTGGTGACGAATATACCTTATTAATGGCGAAATTGAGACGAACTGCTAACAGTCTGCGGTCCCCAGAGTCGGGCTGAACACCTCGCTTCAGCCCACGTCCAAACCCGTCAACCCTCCCACTGTGCGCATCGCCCTTCGTCGCTACCGGTCCCACCGACATTGATCATCCCCTGATTAAACTTCTCCATCCGAGGCAGGTGTGCAGGTGGCACTACCCACGATCTGCCGTCCATTTCTCCCGGCGAAGGCTAATGACAACCAACGTCGATGATCGACGATCAGGCTTTTTACATGGGAAGGAAGGAATGCTTGCACTACTTTTCATCCGTTTGGCCAAAGAACCTGGAATACATGAGCAGCCTCGGTACCAAGGCCCCTCGGTACGTCGTACTCGAGCCAGACGAAATGTGGCGCAACCCAGACGAATCATGGCAACGCAGAACCGATCTTTGGAAAACAAATCAACAATAATTAGTTTTATTTCAATAAAACATTTACTTCGCTCATCAAACCCCTTTTCGTTTTTTTCACCTTTTATAGTTAGATAACTGATATTCGAGGAAAATAGTATTTTACACCCAAACATTATCAAAGAATGTTATTCTACAATTACTTTGCTCATATACAGGTACGAACTAAGCCCAATATCCTACTAAGACCGAGTGGCAAACACGTACCAGAAACCCCGCGGAGTGCGCCGATTGGTCCACTCCCGCGGTCGGGGCAGGAATAGTGCGTACTGAGGCTGCTCATGTATCTGGGGGTAAGTAACTCCAATTCTGATAGTGCTTATCAGAAAATGATTTTCGAATACGGAGGTTACGTGTTTCTTATGAAACACACCATGGCAGATTGCAAGGGCGGGCGAGACAGTTCAACGCACAAACGACGGAGAGAAGAGGACGAGAGGACGAGAGAGCAGCGCCAGTCACTGGAACGGAGCCCGCCTCCAGTTGAGTGGAGCGCGTCAGTCGTGAATCTACCCCCGCCCACCCAGCGCGCTCCCCCGGGACGCCTCTCAGCACCCGATTGATAGAAACCGTGCAATCACAGCGATACACGTTCTACACTGGCTCCAGAGTACCTGCTATCAGAGGTCCGCACAAAACAGGTTCGATGCGTTACTCGATTCGCACTATATATAATTGTTGCAGATTAAGACTATAATTTATTTTTCTGACGATGGGCAAAACAAAATATAAATTTGGTATCCACTCTCCACAAAAGCACTCGTTCAGCACACCAGGGCAGTATTGAGCACATTGTTCTGTGTCTTATACCTACCCACATTGTCATCACAATCGCCCTCAAATCCTCAGTGCCGACCACCTTGTTCTCCCGCACCTCGGCCTGTAGTCGGTACTTACCGTGAGGACAGCGGTGCCGGCCACCTTGTTCTCCCGCACCTCGGGCCTGTAGTCGGCGCAGGACGTGAACACGGGCCGGTTGTTGTTGACATCTGCCAAAAACAGTGCCCGGGTGTCAAGGATAAGGTCAGATTGCAACGCATTTCACAATGCCTGTTGTTTTCCAAGCATTTGAAATCCACTGAGAAGACGCCACTGCCGTTTGAAAACGTCCGGCTCGGTAGCGTATCCTTCACGCTAAATTCACTCGCAGCGGTTGGCAGGCATATTACAGTGGTGGGCAGGAGCGTAGCCAGGATTTCGCTCAGTGAGGCGGTGCCCCGAAAAGGGCCCCTGCGACAGCGTCAAAAGGGCCCTGATGGATAAAAAGGGCCCTGCTTGTTACAGAATAGAGTGCTGAAGAGGGCTTAGGAGGGCCCTGTCTGGTATGAAATTTCAAATTTGGCCACAGAGCATAGTGCGGGTTAGCCGCGCTTCTCGCGGCCCGTGTCCTCAGGGGGTCCTTCGGGCCCTCAGGGGGGGGTGGCTGTCCCTGCCGCCCCCCCTTGGCTACGCCCCTGGTGGCGGGCAAGTAACGGCGAAGGCATTCGGGCCCCGAACCGAAAGCGTCTGCTCTGTACTAGCGGCTCACGGTCACTCTACTGCCTGCCCCCCCTTGGTCGTCCTGTCAAAACTGGCGACACTGTCCTGACAGTCTCATCAGTCAAAACTGGCAACACTGTCCTGACAGTTTTATAAGCAGGGATGGCAGTCCACATACGTGGAATGGATCATAATCTACGAGATACTGCACTACCAAAACCAGCAATATTTTGCGCTTATATATTTCTCAGAATAGTGAAGCCCGTAACATTCCCGGCGGTGCTTTGATTAACAGCGGTACACAGGGGCTATCACAAAGCCTAGTTCTATCCATGCCACCCAACTTCCATTCCTATTTGTGATAGCTGAGCTTGGAAAAAGGATTCATCTCGCCGCGCTCATCCGGCTTCAAAGCTGTCCACAGCCTAAATCAATTGGTTACAGAAAGCTGTGACATAGGCGGATCCAGGATCACCGATCAGGGGGGGCTCGGGGTGGCCATCCGGACCAAGGGGCACCACTTTTGGGCACCAAATCCTATCGTGGGGACGCCGCTACTTGTATCCGGGGGAGACGTTTCAAGGCGTTTTCAAGTGCCCCCACTTGCCCCCTGGATCCACCTATGATCTAAAGTCACCAACCCCCACGGCAGCCTGAAGACTGTCGGTTGGAGATGCATAAATCACGAAAACGTCACATACCACTGTTATTTAGTCATGAATAATTGGTGAGGTTTTACGACGCACCAACTATGCCAAGGTTATACAGCGGCGTTTATACAGTGCGTGGCGGTTATCGTGTTGGTAATATATGTTGGGTTGCTTTGGGAAATGGCTTATCCCAACTTAGAAGCAGCATGACTGAAAGGAAACTTAGCCACTCATCCTGGATGGTGATACTTGTGTTACCTGAATGGTTTGTAGCAAAACAACCAAAATGCAACAGTGCCACCTCAGTTTTCCTCCTTAAACGGACAATACTGAAATACGCTGACGCTGATAGGTCTGTGATCCCGCTGGAGCGAATTTCCACCCTACGAAAAAACAACCTTTGAACATTCCCTTACACACACCAACAGCAAATGCAACCAAACAAATTACTATTCCATTTTCTTATCAGCAAACCAGTGTACGCCGTCATAAAAATACAGAACAGCCTTAGGATATCTGTATTTTGAGATGCCATCTGAATGATATGAATATTTTGATTCGCCCGTCTGATGTTGGCCCGGCGCGAAATGCCTGAGGGAGTTTTCAGAACCGCCGGCACCAGGCGCAAAACCAACATCCTACTGGGTAACACACGGTAGTCGGCATATTGCCTCTTCGGCGCGGAGGGCCCGGGCACCAGAGAGAAGGGGGATCGCAAACGGTCGATACAGGTGCCCAGACAGAAATCCGCCGCTGCCCGCTCCCAGAAACGTCAGACCTGCACAGGCGGCGAGCACAAGTTCGGTATCGCCACGCCACCGTTGGCGCTACTTGCAAACGCACTTCCGTTAGATTTAGTTCACTAACGCGAATTTCAGGTGCGTCGCATTTCTTTTAGCCATATTTTTCGACTGGACGCTAGAAAAAACGTGCGTGGATTTCTGCTCAGCAGCGTTGATAACGTAGCATGATATAACATCCAATACATCAGAGGTTTCTAAACCTACGAGTGCGCGTAGGTATGCATAGCCTGCTGCAGAAGTACCGTTGGTGTCCTCGAGTCTGGTAGGTTTGAGAGCTCCACGCCTGGGCACAAATTCAATAATAATCACTACTTTGTCTTAAAACCCCAGTGATGATTAGGGACGGGCTTAAAAAATCCTCTATTCTGAACTGTTCAACACCATCTGATTGGAACCTCATTGACGCAGCAGACTATACCTACATACCTGGGTCTTCACATATCAAATATCACGGCGTCCTCAGAACAACTCAAACAGAAAGCCACAGTAAGGTTTTGCCATGTCATGTTTTCCCTCTCTTTTGGAAAGGGAAAATCACTAACTAATTCCTTTAAATTTAACAAAAATCGACTATCCCAATTCCCAATGCAGGAGGTGGGGCGGGCAGCGCTGAGCGAATCAGCCAAGGGCGTGTCGTGCGGGTTCAACAAAGGTGACCCGGAGCCATTGACTGATGACAGACGTGCATTAATCATGGCCGGGCCGGCGTTGTGTTGAGCGGGGGGTACGGGGTGCCAAGGCGCGGTGCCGTCCACGCTGGCATAGCGCTCCATTATTGATGCCCACTAATGGGCGGCGACAGGTTGCGGAGAAGGCGGCCGGTACTGGCCGAGTCCGGCGCGGAGCCCCGTGCCGAGATACCCATTCTACCGGCGCTCACACCGGTAGATGTGGTGCTGTTGACTCGACAACAATGCTATGCTGCTGGTTTTAGAATGCCTTCGTAGCCAGAGGCATAACTTAGAATAGCAAAAGGGGAGTTCGGGAGTCAGAAGACAGTTGAGCTTTGCCATTAAGGCGAGAAGAAGGAAACAGAATGTCGGCAGAGACAAGCCATTGCTAACTGTGGTGTAATTAGCATAGGCGGATCCAATATTTCTGATGGGGAGGCACCTTCGCGGAGGCGCCATCCAGACCAGGGGGCACCGTTTTCGGCCGGAAAACCTATCAGGTGGGTGCCAAATCCTAGAGGAGGAAACAACATTTCAGAGGCGCTATCGACCATTCAGGAGACGAATAAATATGACACGTGTTATGATAATATGCACTTGTAAAGAACGTACACAATCTTGTGGTAGCACTGATCAAGCGTTTCGCAGCTTGCAGCTGCATGCGGGTTAGGGATAAGTAAACGCAGGGGGCTGCAAGGTTGTCAAACAGATTCCGTATAAAACGATAAATCCACAGATTAAGTGCCCCTGAGAACTGGTTCACACCGTAAAAATCGAAGTGATTTAGTGGGTTTTATCAATCAGCATGGTGTCGACATTGCCAACAACAGTGACACTGATCTGGCATGCTGGTACAAATAGAAGTAGTCTTTCCAGGAAACGCACATTTTTCCGTCCGAGGAAATACTTTCAAAGTCTCGCAAAAGGTGGCTCCAGAGGGCAAGAGGTCACTTGCCCCCTCGCCCCCGATAAAACCTCGTCGCCCCTAAAATACCGATATCGCCCCCTGAAGTGTTTTCCATCGCCCTCCCACAGTGCGAGTATCGGCGCCACCACGATAGGCTTTTATCGTCCAAATGTGGTGCCCCCTGGTCCCGATGGCGCCCTTAACATGTGCTCCTTTATCGATTGGCAATTCTGGATCCGCTTATGCGTCTCGGAATTGAAACTGCGAAAAATCGAATTATAGAGCACTAACACCCATTAATAAACATGATAATAGCATAAATGAGTCTTGGTTAATACCTAGGTTAGGTTAGGTTAAGTCAGGTTAGGTTAGGTTAGGTTAGGTACATACATTTCAGGCACACTGGGGTACATTTCAGGGAAATTTTTAGCTTTTCTCCACGGAAATGTTGAGTTCCAAGACTAATTATATTTTGAGTAACGTGTTTTCCAACATGCTTTACAACTTGGCTATCTCAGTTAAAATCACGTTATAAGGGTGCCATATTCCCTTTAACTTCCGTTCCTCTCTCGGTAGTGCGAGCTCATGTGATGCAAAGTTCACGCTCGCACCCAAACTTTCGCAGAAACCATAGAAATCCATACGAGTCTGCATGGGGGGGGCATTACACTGACCTATCACGTGCACGTGAACGGCGGCGGTATCGTTGTGGTCGTGAGTGTCACGTGCCACCACAGAGAAGGAGTAGTCCTCCTCGTCGAACTGGAACGGCCGCGTCACCAGTCGGATAACACCAGTCTGACGGTTGATCGTGAACTGCCGCACACAGAAGAGAGCCGACTCAATGTCGACGGTGTTGACTCCCGCGCGCCTGAGGGCTTATCGCCAGCCGCCGCAGACACTGCGCTGGCGTTTACATAAGATGAAGAGTTCACAAACGCCATCCGAAAACTCGACAAACAGTTCGTAGCCGGGCGATACTGGTGTTTTTTATATCTAACGTCGGCGCGGCATTGCTAGGCGCTACTGATTAAGTTTCATTTTATTCGCCATAATTACTGCTTAATATAAAGTATAAATTATTACATAAACATAAAAGCCGACAAAAATAAAACCAAACGCACTTGCGCTCCAGGCAAAAACATCCACCCAACTTCACAAGTCTCAGCATACAGGCGCATAAAGCAATAAAAGAAACATCGCGCGGGCTCCACAAAAAAACATCTTGGGACTATAAACTTTTTTCTGTCTCCTTGCAAAACACCCTTAGGCACAGTCACCGTGATAAGACAGCGTGAAAACACCTTTTGTTAATGGTCTATCATAGCTATCTGTTGTGACACCATTCATCTTTATAAAAACCTGGTGCAAACAGCCCTCACTCCTGAGGCAACGGGTTGATGAAAAACTGTGGGCGCTTAAAATAAGCACGATGTAAAGTAACACAAGCACGAAGTCGTTAATGTGCCGTACGCCAGACATGCATCGATGTTCACAACCAGTAATTCACTTCTCGAAATCTAATCAGTGCACTCACCATCCTGTACTCCTCAGCATCCAGGAGGCTGTTCGGTGATCGGATGAAGTAGCTGATGGGGTCTGTGTCAGGATCCTGAGCTACCACCGCTCGCACCAGAGAACCTGTCGCGCCGACACAGACAGGGTCAAACACGGGTCACAACTCGGCGCACTACACAACTCTCCGGGGCCAGAGGTCAGCCTCTGCTGGTGGGTGGTCACTGGTCAGGCTACATATCAAAACACCATCTCAAAAGGTCCTCTGACAGGATCCCAGGACAAAAATAAAGAGAGGCCAGAATGCATCAAATCGTTCCAATACTTGCAATATATAGAATATTCAGGTTGGAGCCAGCTTTGTCTTAGGAGAGGTAATGCTTGCTTTCATATACATCCTGCATCAATACCTTTCTATTTGTGAAACAGTTGTAACCAGGACTGCGAGGTCGATTGATAGCACCAAATCGGCTCCGCGATAAAGAAAAGCGAAAAATAGTCACTCGCTTAAAGGGAATATGGCACCTTGGTCGAATCCTGGAATTTAGTGTAACTAGGGGAACTTTTAGCCGAAAACCAAGGAGGCGTCCATGATTTCTCTGAAAAGATGTACAATAAAGTCAACATTTTGATTTTTAAAATGCTCCTCTAGAGAAAGAAATACATATCTGCCTGTGGATGATGTCATGATCTGGCAATCACTTCCATATTCAATACACTTCAAGGGCTTCCATTGGCTGATACTCACAGTGACGTCAGCATATGTCGTCACACCAACAGCCATGACAACTGTGGCCTGCTGCTAAGGGTACATGAGGGGTACATTTCCGATAGGTTTTAGTTTTTTTCTACGGAAATCTCGAGTTCCAAGACACATCATATATTGAGCACCGGGTTTTTCCTTGCTTTACAACTTGGCTATCTCAGTTAAAATCACGTTATGAAGGTGCAACGTTCCCTTTAAGGGGCCATTCATAAATTACGCAACGTAACAGGGGAGGGTGGAGTCAGTCATTACGTTATCAAACCTTACAGATGGGCGTCAAAAAACGTTACATGTGGGGAGGGTTAAAAACATAAAATATGTGTTACGTAGTTCACGTACGGTCCCTGATGGTGGTGCTGAGAATCAGAGTTGTGCGTTTCACAATTTTCTTGAGTCGACTCAACTCAACTCATGTGCTGAGAGTGGTTGACTCAACGCTGACTCAACTCATTGCCAAGAGTTCAGTGAGCCGACTCAACTCCGACTCAATGTTAAATCATTCCGACTCAACTCCGACTCAACTCACGACTCAACTCAAACTTCGACTCAGTTTCAAAATATATAAATAAAGGATAACTAATAAAAATAACGAATAACAAATTGATAAACCACTAAAAGACAAGCTGTACAGAAAGTCATACAGGAAAATTAAGATTTATAGATGATAGATAAATTAATTGAAACATTAAAAATTAATCATAGACAGGAGCCATGGATATATTCTTTATTCTTCCAGACTGTCACTGCCAGATAAAGCTGCCTCACTATGTTGCAATGATTTCTGAAAGAAGCCTTGCATGTTTAACCAGGTGCATGGAATGGAATGGATAAATGAGTTAACGTTACAACAAAATAGGGAAATAATTGCACCTCGATACTAGCAGAAAAAGGACCAGCTAAAAAAACATGATCTAAACTGTATTTTCAGGAATGATAAAGGTAATGCTTTTTGTTTCTGTTAAAGAATGATGCTAGATCATTTTGCTAAATGAAACATTCCTATGCCATGAGCTGAACCAAATTCTAAGCTATAATTACTAGAGTACCTAGTTGCAATTGCAAGTTCTAAGAACTACAGCAAAACCTAGGAAATAGTTTACCATATCAATACCATAGGACAGTAGAAATGGAAATTTTATCATCGTGTTGCATTAAGTACATTCATATTTTTAAAACCAATACAATTTTCAGCTTGAAAAACTTCAATACAGCACGTACCTACCGATCACACTTCAAAATGGGAGCAGTTTGATAATTGCCAATGTATACGGCTTTCCAAATAAAATACGGACGACGATCAGACACAACCAGTAGCAAGAAATAATTCGTCTGATTCGCGCAATAATGGTATTTCAATATTTTGTCAAATCAGCGTTCAAACTTTTCTGTGCTAACGGTAAGAACTACTTTTAATAGGTAAAATTAAAGCAGTAGCTGCAGACGGCGCATTTAAGACAAAAGAAACGATTTCATATGTACTTAAGAAATATTAATATCACTTTGTTAATTATCACGTGACTTCTAAAATGTTTTGCCCTGAAGCAACTTTTGCTTGATCCTATCCTTGACTAAATTTGTTCTTCAAAGACAGCAATGGCGCACTCTATTGCCTGTTGTTATTATTTTATATTGGAGTGGTGGTGGAACGTTTGAGTGTGTAACTGTGAGTGGTGGTTGATGAAAAGAAGTAATACTAGATATTGATGATGAGGAGTTTTGAGATATTTGAAATGCATTTTTCAGTGCATTCCACCTCTTGAAATGTTTAAGACAAGCCAGAGATAGGAGCCTGTTTAATTTTTCGAGTACATGTGTTATTTGTGCATGGGGATTTCTTCAGACCGAATGGGCCTTTAAAATAAGCAATTGAAACGTATAATCAATTTGATATATTGAAACAAATTAAAACTTTGATTGAAAAAATTGAAACACTGGAGGAAAAGGTATTCAAAGGAAGTTTCAAAAAAGTAGGCAAATTCAAACTTATTCAACATATTTACACACTGAGTCAACTTTTGTCTTCAACTCATTTGACTCGCTGTCTTCACAACTCAACTCAACTCAGCTCATTGACGTGGAGTGAACCGACTCAACTCAACTCAACTCACCTGTCTAATTTTTCGACTCGACTCAACTCAACTCTGAGTCGAACGAGTCGGAATTTGAGTTAAACTCCGACTCCGACTCCTGAGTCGCACAACTCTGCTGAGAACATCTAACTTTGACAACGTGATTTACGGAGGAGAAGTTTGAGTTCAGGGAAACTTCTGGCAGAAAGCCCGGAGTCGACGTAGGCATCGGCACTGAGTCGACTCTGAGTCGGCTCTGAATCGACTCCGGACTTTCTGGCAGAAAGCCCAGAGTCGACGCAGACATCGACTCTGAGTCGACTCCGACTGCGGCCTCCGTCTTCGTCATTCGTCTCATCTCATAAATTATCTAAACTATTAACATTGCTGAGAATCATTGCGACGAATTGATAATTGAGAATAAAAAAATCGATGCCGTTGTATTTTCATGAACGCAATTCGTTATTCGGCTGCGTGGATCTTTTTTTGGGGATTTTAGTTATAATTCTCTAGCTAACAAAGTAATAACGAAAGCCCTCGTGAAAATACGTCGCATCGATACTATTACGTTTGGTCAACATCGGATTGATAGTGGTCTGCAGACGCACCCCTAACTTATAAAAAAACGCCGAGAGTAATATTCGGGTAGAAATATGACCGGGAGTCGCACTCGGAGTTGACAACAGCCATGGAAGCACTGGTTGTACGTGATGCAGCCAAGCAACTTCCTAATGACATATTCCCTTTCTAGTGAGACTGCAGACGCCCCAGTACACTTCTTCAAAGCGGAATGAAGCAAGGCGAAAAATACCCAGCACGCGAGAACTGACCGGTAACACACAGAGGCTTTCAATATTGCATAGCTGCAAGACAGTTTCATACAAGTGCACATCTTGCGAAAGGCAAACGCGATTGCATTGAAGCCACCCGTGAATTTCAAACACGAAATTCAAAATCCAATCTCCGTAGCAAGTACATACATGGCATGACCGGTTTCCTTTGAAACCAGAAAAGGCGCTATGAATTATTCAGAAATACTTGCTTGGGACCACTAGTGCAATTTACAGGACTGAATTAGATGATAACCGATAATATGGTCAAGTGGTCGTCCCGGGTTGGACTTTTACCAAGGCAAACTAGAGGTTGACATGGCAGTGGTCCTTTCCAATTAAAAGCCGTTATAATGGTAAGAAATGGCAAAAACTACCAATGTAAAGCAATTTTCAGATAAAATGAGGTACATTCGCCAAAGTCTTCCAATAAAGCGCCAACCTGAGAAACCTCTAAAAGTATCTACTTCCCCTTCACAATACAGAGCTTTCACCGAAGATAACTACATCTTAAAGCCTTCCGTTGCCATGTAATAAGGTAAAAACCTTCCTACGCCATGAACTCCGCGGACTTATGCTCAGCTACGTAGTCGCTTATGGACAAAGCAATAAATATAAACAATCAAAGGAAATGAGCTTAGAATAACACAGTAAACCTTTCAAATACTTGCCAATTCTTGGGCTCCACTCAGCGTTTGCAGCACATCCAAGCTGGGTGATGACCCAAACTTGATCATTTGGAGCTTTACGTACTCCAAACTTAGCATTACCAAAGTGCTGGAGGCGTTCCCTGTCACTGCCGCCTGCGCTGCTGAAGGTACCCAGTGTCATCATGTTCTAAGCATATAGATAGTGTGGATGTTCTGCTGACCTGGCATGCTCCACCTAGACAAGACCAAGTTTTAGAGTTCCGTCATTGGAATGGGGTAAATGTGGAATCAGAACTGATCACTAATGATTTTGGTTGAGGTCAAATAATCATGTCAACTTCAACCGATTTATTCCCTGTAGCCAGTGTGCCCATCGCAATTAAACTGCAGTTGCGCTTGAAACTCCATCACTTATCTGGATCCATGTGTGTCAAAAGTGTGGAGGGGGAGGGGGCGCGTCCTCTCCTGCTCGCGAGTCAGTGGGGACGTCCGTCAAAGCAGTTTTGGACCCCGGCTTTATTTTTTTGCATTTTCACCCTGTTACCTGTGTAAAGCTACGTAAATGTGTCGAAGTGCATCCTCGTTAGTGTGTCATATGCAGCAAAATTCTCAGAATACGCCTCCGAGCCCCATCCCCCCTCGTCGTCCCCAGTCTGGGCTTCATCCCCCACCAGTACTAATTCCGTGGCAGCACCCCTGTCTGGAGGATGTTTTCACTCTGGTGCTCGAAAGCCTGCATGAGATACCCTTCCCCATTGCTGGTCATCACCTTACCTTATTTAAAAATGGTTGCCACCCATCAAATTAGAAAAACATGGAATACAAATGTAAAAAAACTGAAACAGGGAAAAATACTCGCCATTGCAATGATCGGAACTAAATAAGTCTCGGAACTATAATCATAGGCAGGGGTGTGGATTATCATTCGGGCACCCTCAATGATATATGAAAGTACTTAATGTTAAAATATCCTAAATATTGTGTTTTTCATTTTGAGGACTTTTGATCAGCCTGATGCAGTCCAACAGGACTTTGCCAAAGCTAAGATACAAATAATATTTTACCGGTAAACACCACCTTTTCATGAGGTGGTTATAGGCATTGTTTCAAATTTGGGCACCCCCAATCATTCTCGAAAATGCACGCTCCCGATCATAGGAGCATGCTTCTTGTGTATCTGTTTGCTTCGATAATACCTTGGGCTTGATAGCTAAGACTTGGGAGTCATTACTTACTGGGGCACATAGGCTTTATTTTTTATTTCGTCGAAGAAAAGCTTCACTAGCGTTCTAAGATCATGGAATAAACCGCCCGAGAATCTGAATTTAAACTTAGATAAACATTCAGCGATCGCAGAATCCCGGTCACGGGGTTTTCGACGGCAGAATACAGATAGGAGTTTTATATATATTTTTATTATATATATATATATATATATATATATTAATACAGTGCTGGTTGAACGTCACCGCAGCTTTGGCTTTTTGTAGTTTTCTTTCTAGGGTTTCAATGTTCCTGATAAGTTTTCGGTTTTCTATGGTATGTTCGTGTAAAATTGTTCCGATATTCATGTCATATTAAAGAAAATTGAAGTAAAAAACGCACCTAAAGTCGACCGGTTTCATTTACCTCACATAAACATTTTCAAGACTGAGGTACGTTGAATAGTAGTTACAAAATTTAAGGTTTGAATTTTTGATGTCTCGCACAAGATCCCATGCATATGAGCAGTAATCACTTCACATTGCGGCAAATAAACATGCAACACGATTAAGACCACAGAGATTGATTAGACGCAGTAATATATTATTATATATATATATATATATATATATATATATATATATATATATATATATATGTTACAGGCAGGGTAAACAACCAGGCATTCTGCAGAATGCCTAGGCATTCTGCAGATTGCCCAGCCAGTTTGGCATTCTGCAGAATGCCTAGGCAATCTGCAAAATGCCTAGGCAATCTGCAGATTGCCAAAGCGTCTGGGCATTCTGCAGAATGCCTGGTTCTTCACCCTGCCTGTGACTGACACACACACACACACACACACACACACACACACACACACACACACACAATATAATATATATATATATATATATATATATATATATATATATATATATATATATATATTACAGGACGAGCGCCAGTAAAAGACCTTGATCTGCACGAGATCTAGACCACTAGACGAGCCGAAAGCGAGTGGAACAATACATATTTTACTCACGAAATGATTGCTTGGAGAGTTTCTGGAGCATGATTTAAAAATGATATCGAATATGGGAGAGCATATTCACCTGGTGCTCATAGTACATCTAAAACTATTACAAATAAAGAGTAAATATATTTCGTAACTGGGAAATGATCACAACTGAACACTGTTCAATTTTATCTTGTTTCTCCTAGTTTACAAGCAGTTCTGTGATGATTTCATCGGATGCCGTTCGCCAGAAAAACGGATGGTCGGTGATAGAACACAGATCATGAGAAATCGTAGCACATTTTCAAGACCGGAACAAACCGACAAGCTCAAGCCCGAAATAGTCATTGGATTCTAGAAATTTATATCATTGCTTCAGCACAGAAAGACCAGTAACACCCTTTCTTATTGGTCCAAAATATCTTAACACGTGCTCTATGAGTACTGAACTTCTCGGCATCCGATAACTTCTATTTTTGGATCGCGTGACAAGCACAGCGTTTTAAATTTTGTTTTATGTGATAGCCATCCAAGTTTTCGAGTTCCCGTCATCTAAGCTGCCGTCCTCGACGAAGGTTACTGAGTTATGGTCATGGACGTCTGGATAATATTATTGAGTCCGAATACATTATCGAGACATTATAGTTCAGAAGAGATGTCGCAAATCACAAGAGTGGAAATCAAAAGTGTACAACTGCCATTTCAAATCCGATAGCGACCACATTATGAACCTAGCTCACACAAATCCGAGTGGATAAATTTGTGCAACGTCACATCATGTCACACAATTCCTCAGGACACATTTTCTTACAAGACCACACATGTTATACGTCACACATTAGAAGACCTTCTAGTGTGTGATGTATAACATGCGTGTATAACAGCGTAGCACCTGTGCTATGCGCACACCTTTCACCAGTACTCCGGCACACTTGGCCAATACTCAGTGTTAACGGCCAAGATAGGCCCTGCACAGAGGAAGAACATGCTGAAATCCGACGTCCGGAAAAAACTTAAAGTAAATATGCCAATGACCACAAGTGTACGTCTTTCTTTGAATACTGGTATCTGAAAGTACGTGCTACATGAGGACCTTCCTTGGTATCGTCGATCAGCAGGCGTTGTTGGACGGGCACGGGTCTCCATTTATCTATAGGTCGGCTGTCAGTCACAGGCATGCCACGTTTTTGTTTTGTTTTCACAAGCGTGCAGCCCAAACCCATTGCGTCTCGGACCTCGGACTTACTACTACCTGTTCTGGTAGTGCATGCTTGAGGTCTGAGGATGGGAAAAGGCCAAATTTAGTTCCACTGGTGCTCACCATTTTAGCGCGGCACATGCGATTTGTCCCATTGCTTTATCATACGGAGAGTAGATTTCAGCGTTGGGGCGCGGTGAAGCCTCACTAAGCACGCAAAACCCCCTACAACTTGGCAGCCCAAGGCAGTGCAGCTTAATTCTGTTACTTCAAACTTGTACAATGCACGGTCCTCAACGAGAGCAATGGTGGATCTCAACCCAAAATGTAAACGTGTGCATCGTTCTTGACCGTTCTGGAACGGCAAATGAATGAAAGCAGATGGCGCAATGAGCTTATGCGGAAGAATGTAGCCATGCAAGAATGCGACGCATTTTTAACCAGGGCCGCAGAGTCGGGCTAACACACTGCATCCACAGCAGGAAAAATAAGAAGAACATGAAACATTTTTTAAAGATGAGTTCAGTGTTTAAAAGACACATTTACTTGAACATTGGGGATATTTTTGGAGCTCGGAGTTTTCTGGCATAAGTTTTGCCCGAGTTGATATCATCTTTACCACTCAGACGGTTCCGGCTCCGAGGTTAATTTTTGTCATTTAGCTCACCACAAAAACAACTGTTTAAAACATTGATCTGGAGCCGTAAATATCCTTTGAACAAACTTAGACCTATTTAATAAAAAGGACACCGGGCGTGTCTTGCATGTAGAAAACTCACCCGGAGTAGGTCCCGGAGTCGGCACCCGACTCCGTAGCCCCGCTTTTAACTGCCAAGCCGAGGCACATCATTGCATTTGCCGAGAGATGCACTGACACAAGGGCTGGCAAGGGACAAATGACCATCTTTAATATTCCTGGCCACCAATGTTTGCGTTACTCGGTTTGTATGACTACTGTTCGTACGCCGCAATGTTCTTATTTGAAAGGATTTCCGGCTTAAAAGCTCATTCAAGCACCCCTGTCAGCATCTAATGCACAAAGTCATATAAGATGCAAGGAGCGCACTAACAAAAGCGTCCACTTTGTACTCGGTCACATGAGCAGTTCAGCCCGGAACAATTTGCCGTATTATCATTTCCAGAGACATGAATTATTAAAAGCCAACGGACACCCAGTGCCCAGATCCATGGAAGTGTTCGAAAGTCCCGCAGCTACGGCATGCAGTTAGTTATGCAACAGTGCACCTTGCAGGAGCGAGTCTAACAACTCTAAAACGGGACTCGGCACCACCAGGACCAGCCTGTGCGCCAGTGGTAATGCTCAGAGCAATGGTCCAGATTTATCGCCGAGATACAGGAACGGCCCCAGGAAATTCGAGGGCAAAAAATTCTACGTGGAAGTCGGACAGCTTTAACATTGTTGCTTAAGGAAGTCCGTCCACTATATAAGCCAGCGTCTGAATTTTTCTCTTCTTCATTTCTGCTTAAACTTACTCCGGGGTTCAAAATGGACTTATCTATATTTGTGTACAACCAGGGTCTGTGACAATGGCAGAGCTTTGGTTAGACGGCTAGCAATCAATATACAACCTCACAGAAACGAAGCGTGCACTGTAGGGCGCTGACTCGTAACCGAATAAAATGTTTCCCATTCGTGCAGGCAACGACGCCATTCGGCGCCCTATCCTACCATTGAATAGGACTCTTCATACAGCACAATTAAATGCCATTCCAGGACGCCAGTGAGCCTTTACAAACGTAAATTAATAGTTCGGTAACACAATCAGAATACCTGGCCAGGAAGCCTTGCAAAGTTTAATCTGCCGTGGGTTCGGTGACCCAGAAAGCAGAGCTAGGATCAAAGAGTTGTCAAGTACGTTCCTGCCGCACGGCGTAACTTCATACTGCGTGATTGACCTTGTTTCAGGGGGGGAAGGGGTATAACCAAGAACTGCGGATGAAGACGGACTGAAGGAACACGGGCCGAATTTCAGCTCAGTGGGTCAACGAGTGCGACGCATGCACCCGGCAAATGTCAGGTAGGTCGGACAGACCCATGAGGGGAGGGGTGAAGGTCCGTAAAAGCGCCCAGGTACTCGCCGCGTTTCCATGTGAAGTACCCCACACGGGCACGCCACCTTCCAACCAGACATCGACGCTCTATGGCACACTTAGATGCACTACTTTCCCATAAGTCTTTTAAAACCCCTAAAGGCTCCTAAAAGCAAAAAATTGGCGTCGAAAGTGCACCCTTCGTAAAGCACTCCCAATAGTGTATTGGTGCCACCTTAGTCTTTGCCACTCACCCCCCCCCCCCACCCATTCCAAAATCCTGGACCAGTCACTGTAGGTACGCACCCGGCAAGTGGCACGGACTGATTTTCCATAAAAAAGATTGGGGCTTGCCGCCCTTTCCTTTCCTTCCGGTTTCAGCCAAGGCTGTGCTCCATAGCAGAAAAATCAACTTTCATGCGAGGATTGAAAATTTAGGTATTTATTCACTACAGCCATTAATTAAGAGCTCACTAAGTTGGCGATTCTCCGCCCAGTGTAGCCACCCCAGGCACTGTTTAGCGAGTACCGGACAACCATCCGGACAACAATCCGCCGGACAACCGACTAATCACCAATCAACGTCACTACAAATCACCATTGAACCATCTTTCCACCTTCGCCAACTTTTCAAGTGACATTTATTGCGCGTTAGCCTACCACTCGCATTTTTCACCCAAGTACGCGTGCAAATATGTGGCCACGTCGGTGAGTACATTATTCATTGCCGACAATACGAGCCGTCTCTTACAATCACGAAACTGCTCCATCTCTATTCACTAGGGGCAGCAATATTTTACGACGCAAATTCCAGGCGTCGGACGCCAGCCGCCGAGCCAGGAGCCGGCAATCGACGCCGGCGGCTATAGTCGTGCGCGTCGCGTGTCCGGCGGCCATGGAAGTCGCATTACACTGAGCAGGGGGGACGGCAGGCAGGCACGCGCTCGCCACATTTGTCGCAGCGTCGTGCCGTGGCCACGTTTGCCGTACACAATCTGCACGGCCGCAAATAACCACCCATGTCGGCACGATGCCACTGACGATGCCAGCTCTATCATCGTCCGCCTGGTAACGACCCCACAACACTCGCCGCAGTCGCTAGATACCGGCAGCGGGGCGCCCGGTCACCCGTCCGCGCGCCACTGTCGCCCGCTGTCAACACTCAGCTGGCGGTCCCTGTGAGGATGCGCTGCTCCGATGAAGATTTATTGGGTGCAGCAGCCGTAAGTGTGGCAAAGTAGTCACGGTGCCGCCTCCGGATCAGCGCTGGAAGAAACGGCACGATCTCGGCGTAATATGACGTCATTCGGACCGTTATGTAGACTGGAACATGACAATGTTGACCCCAGGGAGCAATGTACCCTACATCCATCCCGTGGCCGAGTCAGCAGAGCACGAGGAACTTTGCCGTAGTGTAACGCCGAATGCTGGAATTTCGGCCCTTGGGTTTGACTCTAAGCCCGCGCCGCGCCGAAGCCTGAATACTGAGCCTCGCGCTCTGAGCACGCCCGGGGGTATGCAGCCGTAATGTGGTGGTCAGAACCACACTGTCCGCCTGACAACTAGAGTAACGACCCCATTCTCAAAAATTAACGCCAAAGTGCCGCTTCAGAATGGCTTCCCACACTGCTCTATTAAATATTGACAGGTAATTTCTCGGTTTATTTGATTTGCTGGGACGTTTTCTTCGTGGTAATTTGTACGGGCATTTTTCTGGTTCACTGGGGTATCTCTCCAGCTACCACCAGGGACACACTAAATGGATGCTCTGGCACCATCCAACACACGTGTTCCAATGATCTCTTCGTGTTTTCCGGAGGCCCTCCCGTGAAGTGCGTTATGCAGCCATTGTGAAGTGCGTTATGCAGCCCCTCCCACTTGACGAACAAAACATAATGTTTTCACATCCCTTCCTCACCTATCAAGCTGATGTACCAACCTCGATTTACCTTTGCCATCATAAGCATCGCCACAGGCAAAAAAGTGAGAGGGCCAGTCAATCTTCAGCCAGCTAAGTGAAGACCAAATTATGTTGAAATTGTCATATATTACTTTAACCATTTGATCACTAATTTCAGTAAAAAGTAATAATTCTAATAAGCCACTTACTCGTTTCTAAATATATTCCAGCCCAACCTCTTCAGCGTGTTGTTGACATATTTTTTCTTTGATCTATAGAACAAAAACTATTCGTCAGATTTGGACTCATTGTTACCTTCCGCATTGGCTAGCTACAAAATGTTCTGATTTCCTCCCAATCTGACAAAAAGCGGGAAATCGGAGGCGGCGCGAGGGAAAGTGAGAAAGGAGGGGGTTGCAGGTCCTTGACCCCCATTCCGACACGTATGTTTGTTATTTTAGAACATTTTCTCTGTCACAACGGGCGCCATTACACCAATGATGGCGGCATTTAATAGCCACGTCTCATCCAGCGATACCCGGAGCACGCCTCCATTGCTGTTTACTAGAACCCTACACGGAGCATTTAGGGACAACAAATCAGATGAGCTTGGACTGGTAAAATACAACAGAAAACAGGAAATACTTTACTGATTTTCTCCCACCAGTACAAAACGGTTTTTGCCTGACGTGACAAACGTACGCCCTGTAGGTAAGTCTCACCGTTGGTCATGCCAAATTATAGTCTGAAGGGCGTTTAACCCTATGACGGCCGGGAAATGTGTATACCTAGCACGACCACACCGGTCAATTGACCGGTCCCAGCTGGGCACACTAATGTGTTCACCCAGGATCCGCAAACACGCGAAAAGATCAAAGATTCTCACGCTTTCACATCTGACGGAGGATTCATACCCCCGATGTGCACCTGCGCGTGTCTGACACGTGACTTTCTCCAACAACGAAGGCAACTTTTAGTTGCTCAATCTGACGTGCAGCAGGTCGGTACGCTGTTAATCCAGATCAGTATGGTTAGTAAGTGCCTGGCTGCTGCAAAATATAATGGGGGATCGGATCGACTTATTCAGAGGCTCCACCGGGACTTGAACCCGGGACCGGAGGCCAAGGAGATTTTGATGCTATCCACTAAGCCATCCATCCCCTAAAAATTGGGGGACCGAGAATTGCGACACTTCGTTACTCTTTTCCGTTAATTTCTGGGGCAATTTCCTCATTCTCGGGCCCCATTATTCAGCTGCCTCCACACAGACGTTCCTGCTAAAAAGGCATTCCCCAAAATTTGTTACCATGCCAACTTGACAGCACATTCTTATTTACCCCTCTGTAATGTGTCATGTCCACTAGAAGCATTTCCATATTCCGAAAAAGGCTCAATCTCAGTGACGAACCCCTTTTCCAGACATCCACATTTCCTATGGCTAAAAGGAGATACGCGAAAAAATTTATTGGCTAGATCAAAAGGTACCAAACAGTTGTTTCAGGAGTCCTTTTCTCATTTTTGCGAATTCAGCATCCAAATGCCTTAAAATCGCTCTCAAAGTCAACATTTCTAGACGACTTCTCGAGAATTAACACTATCCCACCCACCCACTATCCCAACCGCCTCCCACCCAGGAGATAGCCGTACACTGGGGAGTGCGCGCCGCAGCAGTGGAATCAACGTCGTGCCAGTCGGCGTCCCTGTTTGTGGGTGCACGGGCCTGATCGGATGATCCGCCGGTCCGGTCTCTCGCCCGCGGCCCTCATGTGAGGGCTCGGCCTGTGCCCGGCGCTGCGGCTTGGGGAGACTGGAGCAGTCTATGGCCCGCCAAGTGCGGTGCCGCTGTCCCGTAAGGGTGCCGGCAAATGGAAACTTCTGTTCTGTACATAGTGTGAGTGCGTTGTATGAATGACCTAGCAACTAACACAAAATGTTCCCCGGAAAGGGAACGCAAACATATTGAAAAAAAAACTATCAATCAAATGACGCTGGCTCGGCTCTGACCCTCAATTAATCTAAGAAATGGGTCATACCTATCTGTCCTAAACAGTGGTGTAAAACCTCAAACAATCACAGAAAAAATTACTTAAACGACATTCCAAAACTCTTGTGAAACAGAAATATAGGACTTTAAAGAAATCCTAATTGACCAATCAGAGTCCTACAAATGCTCATCACGAAGTCACGTGACCTATCTGAAGAAAAATTCGTCATCCTGGGAGTTTTGTAGAAAATGAGTAAGGACCCGAGGTAGGAAACGACTAAAGACTCGAGTAATTATCTTATGATCCATTTCTATCGCAAACTGATTCATTTTGGTAGTTTTTGAAGGCTATGTTCAATTAATTAAGATATAAATACAGGAGAACAAATACAGATGAACAGGTTCCAGGCTTTTACCGGTACCGTTAGCATATTTCAATAATAGGAGAGTGGCCTCCAAAAATTTTGCCGAAGATACAAAAATAATTGACAGTGTCGTAATCAAGATGCTTCAAAAAGCAGGAAACCACAATAACTTTTGCGCATGTCTCCCTTTAAGGTAGATTAGCCTCATAATTTCTCGTCTTCCTATATTTCATATTTTTCCAAGCGTTACCGGTCAGTTGACCGGCGCGGCCGTCCAAAGGTTAAGACTACCAAAACAAATCGCCAGTCCAATATCCCAACTGAACACAGGCCACCGACAACTGTTATCTCAACAAAGAGTCAACATCCAGCGTGCCGGTGCATCACTATGTCACATCGGGACCTCGGAACGGCGGCACCGCGGCGCACCGCTCCGGACGCCGCCGGGCGGGGAGCCGTTCCGTTCGACTGCGCCGCATTGTCCAGTTCAGACAGGACAAAGTGGAGCCTTTCATAGAGTCAATACCCGCGCTGGTCACAGCAATCGACGCTATTCACGATACAGACCGCAACTGGGGTCACGTGTTCCACAAAGCCATCCAGCCCAGATGCTGGAACAGAGGTAACAAAACAATCGCTCAGATCGGAGCCGGATCGAGTACGATGAGAAGCCAGTTCTGGGTCGGTACGGGGCGGAAACAGAGAATGGATTGTGTGAATCCACGGTAAGTGGTGATCTTGATTTGACTTGGAGATACCCCTGCATGCATTCGTTGCAGATTGGACAGGTCCACTATCAGTGGTCTGGAAAAACGCACCGGCGACGCTCGCCTTTAACGGAAACATTAATTGGATATTTATCAGCCCTCCTCTTGAAAATTGCACTGGGGTATCGATGTCCAATAGCAGCGGATGTATGATGAAACGTACACGCAGCTCCATGATTCGCTGTAATTCTTAGTCAAAGCATCCCATCAAAGCTTGCGAGTGGGGTGGTGGCTGGCATGACATTTGAAGCAAACGTTCCTGCACGCGACATTTGCATGCCGGTGCCTACTCAGGCCGCTATTTACAGACAAGAATAGGCTGTCCAACCAAACCCAACAACCAAACCAACTAGGCAGTTTTATACACGATGAAAGAAGCATGAGTGATTAAACAGGAAGCAGCTACCATTGAATGGGAAAAACTAAACGGCGGGATGGCCTGAACGTTCACGGCCCACGGCAAAGCAGAATAGCTTTATTCAAGCGCGTAATTAATTCATATTCCATTGCATGAAAACAATTGGCGGGGACAGTATAATCAATGACGTTGGCTGGTTGAAAATGTGTTGGTGGTTTATGACCAAGGTCCCACACCTTTTCTCCCACCCATCGAGGCGGGTGGGAAATAGCTCCGTGGATCAGACATTTTCAATGTTGTTCTGCACTAATCACGACAGAGTGCAGTATCGAGGAGCGACGCCCCAGCTGCTCTAATCGGACTGCAATTTGGACTACCAGAATGCTCAGAAATCACACCCGCTGCTCTCACCGAGCGAGCACGTGGGCTATAGTCCGGGCGTCACCGACGCTGGAGTCACTAAATCATTTTGGAATGTAATTTGCGAATGTCTAAGCCATTCGGTACGCTCAGCATGCAATCTAAACAGTCTAATGCGCGTCTGTACCCCGTAAATGTCAAACAATAATGTCAACTGCAGCTGTGGCATGTATATTTAATGCCAGGTGACAATAAGTGTCCAGTTTCCTTGAGCTCGAAGCTCTTGGATTGAGCTTCAAAGCTCGGCACCCATGATGCTTCAAATTCCACCGACTTCGGATTCCAGGTTTCACCCAGGATCCCCAATCTTTTGATACGTTTTTAGTGTGATTTTACGAAACCCACCTGATACCTTGTACTGTCAAATCTTCTGGCGCCTGGGAGTCTTTGGCGAATCGAGTAAAATATTGGGAAGTGCACACCACCACATTAAATTCAAGCCAGTGTAGGCTGGGGTTATCTAGGATTGTGGGACTCTTCTGTGGCTTACGTGTAAGCTCGTTCCGGCCATTTCTAACTTTCACCGTTAACCTATCGAAATCCAGCACTCTACGGACACTTAACGAACCCAGCGGTACCAACACAAAATCTGCACTCCGGCAAAAGCAGAGCGTCTGGGGCAGTTGCATTGGATATTCTAAAGCAACAACGTTGGCGACTAACATGGAATGCACATCGCGTATGTCCGCACTCTTTAATTACAAGTTGGGCGCCACTGGCTCTCGGGAGCCGAGCCGTGGCTCCAATGACAATATATCGACTGCTGCAGTACCCAGGCTGGGGCGACAGGAGTTAAATACACGCGACTGGGCTAAGGAGGGGAACACGTCTGGGGCATAGACATCTCTTAACCGAAAAGACCCTTACCTGACCGGACCAGACTAAAATATAACTTTTTAATGGCAAATTGTGCGTTCACCCACAACAAAATGTGCCGGTTCAATTGCTTACATTAAAAATAACAGTTTTGATAGATTGCGTTTGTAATGATTGATTTATACCGTTTCTTTTGACAGAGCCCTAGACCGGAAGAAAATCATTTCTGTTCCAACAACTGAACCGTCACTTGTCGTATGATGAGAGGTGGGCACAGCACGACGACGGGCCGCGTTCACACCCTCTGCTGCTGGCTGGAACGAGGTGCTGAGCCACGCTCGGCGGTCCATCCAAACAGAACCGCGCTCAGGCTCATACTGGCGTCTGCACCGTATATGGTGACCAGAGGATACGGCTCAGCAGCACCAGCTGTTCCCACCATCTCTCAATAACGACGCCGTGGGCTTCACAGCCACAGGCTCTCCAGCTGCCGCCCACGATGGTACGACTGTACGGAGTGTAGCACAGTGTTTTCTGCCACCACACCCCCATCTGAAATGTCATGGAATGGGAATCCGAATGATTCCCACACTCGCTGGCCGATTGGACGGACTAGGTAAATCGAGTGGCTTCGGATCTGGACATGGCTCTGGGTTTCCACTTTTGTCGATCTGGTCGTAATTTCGGATACCGATTGAGTTCGTTTTGATAATCATGGCGCTCAAACACATTGAGCTGGATTCGTCCGGAAAACATCGGATCTGGATCGAATTTGTCCTGGATTCTATCGGCCGTGACACACTCTTCCCTCTGCGCAGCTGCAGGGCATGCCCTGGGGGCAGGGCTGCAGTTCACTTACCGCCTGCGGCGTTTTCGTACACGTTGGCGGCGTAGGTGCGGTCGGAGAACTGCGGCGGCTGGTTTCCTGATACGATCACAGTGGCCGACGCCATCCGGTGTGAGTGCTCTGCGAACAAACGCGACGTTAGGCCACCGGGGATCCATATCTATGTCTCCGTGAAATGCATAACATTCGCCGTATATTTAGTGACAAAAACGTATGCAAGCAGCAGAAGCGGTCGCGAGAACTGGAAACTTATATATGTATGTATGTATATAGGTATGTATGTATGCATGCATGTAAGTGTACATATGCATATATTATACATAACAGTATCCTGTGAACACGGTGTGGAAGCCAGAGGGCGTATAAAGACTATGGCACCGACCGGGGGCGCCAAGGGCGACATTAAACTTCCTATGATTCTGAGGCGCAGAGGGCATGCAACTCTACATCACTCACTCCAAAACGGACACTTTCAAGCAAAATACAAGAAACCACGCTTTGGAAGCGTTAGAGTGCCTTATTCTGTTAAAGCCATTACATGGACTAAAGGGAACATATGTACGGCAAAAGGAAGCCCTCTCCCTCATAGGTAATCAGAGCCGGGGGTATAGAAGTGTGAATAGGTTTGCCTAGGGCTGCTTTACAGGACTGACCGGAAAATCACTGAGTGGGGAGGGAGGGGGTCGGGGCTTGCAACAGCGCAGATGCAGACATGTCCATAAAACTGATAGTCTTCACAGGAACCATTGGTCTAAGATATACCAGGTATTAGAGGCGTCGCCACAGATTCTTTCTTCGAAAGGGGGACCCTGATCTCTCCATGACCAGAGAGGGTGGAGGTGGTGGGGGGGTGGGGGGCGCTGGGAAAAAAACCAGAATTGCACAGCTGTTTTGGAGAGCGGTATCAATACAGTTCAATCAAAATGAAGGTGGGACCATTTTTGTCGGTCCGCAACAGCAAGATGGAACGACTTAAAGCCTAGGTCGAGTCTCACGATTTTAGGGAGACATCCCCTAGCTTACAATTTGAGGGGACGCGAACGCTTTTCCCCCTTCTTCCTCCAAAGTACACGCACGTGTAAAATCTCATCGTTTGCTTTAGGTTTAGAGTTTTGACTAGTTTCAGCAAGCGCATTTAGTAGCCATATTTTACTTTGCTGAACTTGAATCGGGATGGAAGTTGCCTCGGTTTACCTCCCAAACACTGAATGTTTTCTCCTTCCGTTGCCGTGCCGGGTTCCAATGTAAAACATGTATGCATAGGCGGCGGGACGCGTCGTGTCAGCGATGGGGGCACTCTTTATACCCCATTCCCCACTCTCGTCCTCACCCTCCTTCCGAGTTGTTCTTAGCTGCTCTAGCAGGATCATCACTACCAGTCGGTCACTATGCTTTAGATCATTACGCTCCAATAGTGTTCTGAACAGTAGTAGCAATGTCTCAAGGCTCTGACACGGTTTCAAATCTGGTCAGCGTTTTGAAAGCAACTGAATGCCATTTACAAACGTTCTCTTCGTCACAGCATTGCTCATTAACGTCCGCGGAATGATCCAATGTGGTGCAATACCGTTCAGCTACCGTTTCAGCAGACATGTACCATTCCAACTCTAACTATAAACAATTTTGCAATGAACTTATGCGTAAATAGCACCCTGATATTGATTTTAGATATATTAGCGTTTTCGTATTCGTCCCGCAAGGATTTGCAGAAGTAATAAAGGCAAAGCACATATCCTGACGATTGTTGCAATGTATTTAGCCTCATCTGCACCAGACAGTGAACTACATGTCTGGGAATGGGAAACGTGGGGAGTCAGTTAAAGGAACGCTCTTCTTCTTTTGACCCCCTGGACGCACCTTTGGTCTTCTCCATGTTCTGAAGAGTTTGTAGCAGTGTTGATTAACAATAAGATATAAGGTGTTGTGATATGGATGCGTTGTAGACCACACAATCAATAAGAATTAAAGACGGTCGGTAGGGCCAGGAACCGGAAATCTGTGCAGATAGTACTGGAACATTCCAAACATTATCAGATGCAGTTGGAGAGGTGACGGGACGTTCCAAGAACGCTATAGAAACAGCATAGATCGCTAAGAGGACATAAGTACGCACAAAGACGTTACAAAATCTGTATGAGAACGGTAGAAACCGGCATGGAAACGCTTCCGCAAAGAAGCGAATTTGATGGCCTTTGAATTCCAAGCCTAGCGTTGTGTTGTCATTGTTTAAGTTCCGATCCTTTAATTCAACTGCGGTTGTGTTGAGGCTATTTTACATTCCATTTGAAATTGGAGGGGCACCGCATTTGAACATGCTAAAAGAGACGTGACCATCTAAAAAATTCCCATTATTCGAAAGAGTTTCGATAAGGTTGATCGATGTTTCTTTAGTGTCATCTCCTGACTTCGTACCAATCCTTGGCCGGTGTGGGAAATTTTGGCCTGAAAAATCAGAGCCGACAAAAATGTATCTATTTTCTGTAATTCATCATTCCCAATATTTAACCTGCCTTGAGACGTCACTTACGGCCCAAGTTCCACTAAACTGGGTACCATTCGAAGCCTGAGTGCTGAAAGTCTTGATATAATGACAAAAATGCAACTATTAATTACTAATAAGGGACATCACGTCACCCAGCTCACGAGATTATAGCAGCAAAATTGATGCTCACAAAGCGATTTGTCAGCCGAAAAACCAAAAGATTAGAAAATCTCCAACGTGTAGGCACTCAGATGTCGCAAAAACAGTTTGACGCCCTCCCTCGCTCAGGCCTAGCTTAATACATTTCCACTTTAAGCGCCATATAACCTCCGGAATTGGTGCATCGTTAAACGCAAAATTTTTCATTCTCGTACACCCTCCCACCCACCCTCCCTCAAGCCGACAGCAGACACTTATAAAGCACAATCAACATAGTCACCACCACACAAAAAAGGTTTTTAATCGGATCGGGACCACTTCCCACCGGCTTCTTCTAACCCGCCAGGGTGACCTTTCTCACCTCTGTGCCTCGAGGGCTTGCGGCTGACGGCGAATGGCGGCCGCTAATTGGTGGATACGCGTTTACTTGCATTGCGAGAAATTCAGCGGAAATTTATCAACAAAAATGATAGTATCTTTAAAGTATGCACCAGGAAATTCATTTACAGTCACATTTTAGACATTCCTAATCATAGGGGAGGGTGGGGTGGGTTGTATCAGTTTTTACTCCAGGTTCATTAATTTCGTAACTACTTGGGATGGCCCCGTGATTTCAATACCATCTCGTAGCTGCATCCTTTGGCTTCCTTTTACCGATATATATTTTTCTTAATCTTAACTGGTTTGTCTCCTACTGCTCAGCGAATGGACCTTTTCACTTGATACAACTTACCCCACCGGTTGGATGAGTTGTATCACATGGTGGGTTAATGTGCCACGTTTTGGAGACTGTGCCTGCTACCGATCATGGCCGTGGGAACAACCTACAACGAATTTAGAATTTAATTATAAACTTAACTTGCATTTTATTGAACCTAACTATGGCCAATACAGTACGAAATTCATGGCGACAAAAAACGCAAACGAAACATCAACCGTCCATGTGTAAAAGTGACCCGTTTGGAAAAAGGAAGCCAACACAATGCGTCGAAACGGGCAAATTCTTGACTAGGTACCAGCAGACTTAAGCCAGGGCTAATGTCTGTTCAATCTGCAACTGTTCAATCTGAAAAGCCTAACGTATTAGTTATGGACTTACTAAGTAATCATCTCACAATAGTTACGGGAAGGGTTGTATCAGGGATACGGATGAATTGCATGGACGTGGGAAGTAGGAGGCGGGGGGAGGGGCGAGCAGGGGTGTCCTCGAATTTGTGAAGCGAAGGTGGGATGTGCCCATAACTTCTCGGGACTTGTTAGGCTTTAATTTTTGTTTTCGTCTCATTCCATCAGCGCAGCCTGTCTTGTACTTATCCTGGCCCGCACTTCTTGCAGCAAATATATTTTTACCTAATTTTTCGTTGTGGCTACCTGTGATGATATAGTGTTTTTGGAAAAAATGAATCTGTGGCGACATCCCTAATGAGCTGTATAGGCAGCGTGGGGTGCCTACCCATTTAAACGGGTCCTAAATAAGCTCAGGGGCCAAAACTAGCCCAGGGGCCAACCTTCAACTCATGGGGCCTAGACACGCTGAGGGGGCCCAAAGCAGCTCAGGAGGCCCATACAAACTAAGATGGCCAGACTAGCTGGGTGTCTCGACGAACTCATGGGGCCCAGATACGCACAACGGGTCCCATACAAGCTGAAGGGGTCTATATCAGTTAAACGAACACGATACCAACCCAGGGGGACCCTTGCCAGCTCAGGGAGACTAATCCAGCTAGGGGCCCTATGATCAAACCAGAGGCCCCTTAAGTAAATCCTATCACGGGCCCTAGACCAGCTCATGGCTGCCACAATAATTTCACCTACAGGGTTATTTTTTAGCTTCGAGGGCCCAAAGCAGCCAAGGATCTAAGGCCAAGCCAGTAAGCTCCTGTGCAATACTCTTTCACGGTCCCAGAACAGCCCAGGGGGCAACCTGAAAACTCGCTCTCAGATAGCTAACAATTAATTCAGAGGGCCCAGGATCTGTTGAGGGGGCCTACACCAATTAAGGGACCCCGAAAAGCTCAGAAGGCTCCAGTGGCGACACATTCAAGTTCAGTGTGAGGGCCTGGTTATCTAAAGCGGTCCCAGATCAACTGAGGGACTCAATATCAGCTCAGAGCAGCCACCAAAAACTCAGAGGCCCAGGCCCGCAGAGGCTCTGCGGCCTCTGATGCTTAGGTTAGCGTCAATCGGAGATTTCAGTAGGGACTCAGCGTTAGTCAAAACAACTGTGATATGTGGAGGTGGTCGATACGGCACCTTAGCTTTCGCCATGACTTAAGTTCAACAAAGTTCACTGTATTCATTGTTAATTGCGCTGATTGTAGCGTCAATCGGGGTTTCTGTAGGGACCCAGCGTTAGCCAAGACAACTATGATATGTGGATGTGGTCGTTACGACACCTCAGTTTTCTTCCAGATCGAAGTTAGCTGTATTCTTTGCTCATGGTGCTTCAGTTAGCATCAGTGGGGGCGTCCAGCTTCTTCTACCAATGTACCAGTCATTACGTTCTGGGCGAAACCTTGCCGGCCCGAAATATGCTTGATGGTAAACGTGAACATGTTTCACTGAAAGGTAGCTTTCATGAAAATAAACATTTACAAATACGTTTTTTAAACGCATTTTTTCTTCGACACTGGCCGCCTATTGGGTGGTAAATTGGCGCCCTCAGATTCCGCGCCCCCAGGTTCGGCGCCCCCTCAGAGCCTGCCCCTAACGAAATCCTAGATTCGCCACTGGACTTGTTAGAATTTAATTTTTGCTTTTGCTTTCATTCCATCAGCGTGGTCCGTCTTGCACTTATCCTGACCCGCACTGTTTGCATCAAAAATATTTTACCTAATTTTTCGTTGTGGCTAGATGTGACAATATAGTGTTTTTGGCAAAAACGAATCTGTGGCGACACCCCTAATGAGCTGCATGAACATTGGGGTGAGTTGTATCACTGTTACAACATACCCCACCTGGCCTTGATACAACATGTACCACATTCCCACATTGGAAAAAACGTCCTCGTGCTCAACAACCAGTGGCCAGCCGAGAAAATCCTGCTCACGCACGAAGCCTTAGAATCTACCCTTACCACTGCTACAGCGATCCTTCCAATTTGTGATCATCTGAATGACAAAAACACACCTTACGATGAAATTTTACAGATGAAATTTTACAGATGAAATGAAATCCTTACGATGAAATTTTACAGAATGACACCCCGAACACACATTTTCTGCACTCACCGCGAAACGCGCCAAGCCAAGCAGACGGCAGTATAAAGAAAGATGGCGGACCGGTTTCCGCATCATCTGGTCGTGTCGGGAGTGCTATCTCTTGGATATTTTTGGAAAAAATCGCTCTGATACAACTTGTCCATGATACAACTCTCCCCGCTCTCCCCTACTTTTTTCTGCTTGGTTATCTGCTAACTACTTTTCGACCCAGGCGAGACGGCGGCGGAGTCGGCACAGGTCAGCCAGCGGCCAATGTCGCTGAAATGAGAAGGTTCGAGTTGGGTTTCTGCTGAGTGGAGAGGAATGGGGACCATGCTCGAAAGTAACCGAGTGGGGGAGGGCGTTTGCGACAACTCTTATTAATAACCGTCAGACGAACTAAAGTGACAAATAAAAAAGCCCTACCGGATATCTACCGGGCGATATATCCAATGTAAGGGGCATGCAGTGCATTGCTGCGTTGAGCGAGTGCAAATGAATGAAACTTCAGCCGGGACCCCGAACCTAAGTATAAAACGATATTGCCGATGATCATGATGATGATGATGGTGGTGGTGGTGATGATGATGATGATAACGATGAAGATGAAGATAAAGATGATGATGATGATCAGAATTTTAGGAAATGTCAGCTGCAGAGTCTATATGTGCCCGTAAAAAGCGATATCGCCAACATGGTGCAAATAACGAGAGACCAGAAAATTGATATTTGTTTCCTTGACAGCTGTGACGGGCATCCACTGAAGTGCGAAGCAATTTGCAATTCTACAATGGAAAGTTTCAGTGAAGATGAAATCTGACAAAAAACAATTCCATCAGAAGCCGATGACGAATGAAGTAAGTTTTTTTTGCTCAGTCTATTACGAGTCGGAGAGACAAACGACCGAAATGATTATAATCTGAGCATAAGTTAGTTGTACGGTACAACGGTCAGTCAACTTCGACTCTGTCTGACAACACATCTCAGCTACAACAAAGCTAATCGTATTGCAACTGAGACCCAGACATATAAAGTGAACTATGGAAACCTTGCACAGCGCACATCATCTTGGAAACGTTGGAAACAGCGTACATAAGAACACATCAATTCAGAAGTTCCCCACTGACACAGCCGGTGGCAGCACGTGGCTGACGTCGTTAGCGCAACCGCAAACAACCAACGCATATGATTTAGATCGATGTCATGCTCTTACTTGTCGAACATTAGTTTGAATTCGGGGCTCCGGCCTAATGGTCTTTTCGCCGTTCGCCGTGCTTCCCACGAGATGCTGCGGGCCCCAGAGCTGACAGCTGGGGGTCCCGGTGGGAATCCACACCACTAACGGATGGGCCAGACTCCGGGCGGCCAACTTTTTCCTACCATCTAAAAGCATCTGAAAGCATCGGCCAGTGTAGAGGATGAGACTCTTAGGACGGCCTAAAAACACCACCCGGAAAGTGGGCGTAGAAGCGATGGAAGAACCTTTCGGAGAAAGTTTAACGGCACGCGGATATGACAATCAGGGCTCACGCTGTTTGCTGCCCGCGTGCATTTTCCACACCCCCAGCTGTTTTTGAATGAGTGTCAATATTTTTCTTGGGGTTGCTTAATTCAGCTTTAAAAGTGCACGCACAACTTCTCTCCAAGCCACAAAGTGCAATACTCTGTTTCATTTTGAACTTGATTTAGGAAATCAAACACTACCCTCGCTTCGGGTTTTTGTGCCAATTCGGAATAGGAAAGCCGCTATTGCAGCAACTTTGTGCCAAGGGTGGTGCAAACACCGCTTTCTTGAGCATAGTGTATAACCAAATATTTTAAAAAATCTTGAGATATCAACTTGGTATGCTATCACATCTTATCCAAAAAGCTTTATAGATCACCAAAATGTCTGATTATATTACTTGGCACAATATAGCAATATGTTGTCATTGATTAGCTGATAAGAATGCCAAAATAAGTTGTAAAGACAATCTAGCTCTTCTTAGGGCTTTTCAGCTTTTACATGCTCTTCTACAACGGTTAACTATGTTCTAACTGAGCCTTTCAACATTCCAGGTGAAAAAAACGAAGCTATGCTTACGTCGTTTACCCGTTGTCGTCGTCTTCGTTGACAGCACTGTTTACGTAATGGTGAGGCGCCACTAAGCCCCCCACAAAAAGTTTGTAAAATAAAAATATGCAAAGAAAACATATCCCCTTCGTTCTCATTTTGGCCGCAGCTTTGCAGTGCTGGTCACGTCACTTTCAGGAGCTGCACAAAAGGAACAAAACGAGGCCGGACACATCATCTGGCACCAACCACACTCCCTCTCTGCCTGCATCTCCACATAAGACACGTGCGCGTTTCCAGCCCCGCCAGCACATCTATCGGCCCTAGACTTAATAAGAGCTCCTGTCTTGACAGCTGAGGCTGCTTGCAGGCCACAGCTCGGGCTAACACATTTGTCCCACCCGAAAGGAGGCATCAATCCCGACTTCAGGCTGCGGCCAGAGGTCACGCACTGCCCACCCCCTCTTCCACGCACCCTCGAGTTTTACCCACCAGGATTGACGGCAAAGACGGTGAAGTTGAAGCCGCCGCCGGCCACCAGGCGGCGTCCGTTGGCGTTGCTGAAGATGTTGCCGTTGTTGTCGATACGGAAGAGCCGCTTGTTGTCCAGTGAGTACATGACGTTGTCTGCGCCGCGAGCTGCCACCTGGTGAAGGGTGTCGTCATCAGACTGGGCTCCAGAGGATCAAGTGCAGACAAAAACATGATCTAAAGTCAGTTTACTCTGCACCCACTGCCAGGTTCGGGACCTGAATTTAGGGGGATATTGAGTCGAGATTCTGGCATGCGGTGGCGGAAGGATAGGGCGAGACCTCATCGAGAAAGAAGGACCTCGAGACCTCGAGACCTCGAGACCTCGAGAAAGAAGGACATGACCTCATCGAGCATAAACCCCTGTGGACAGTGGATGGGCGCAGGGGAACGGGAAATGTGCAAGCGCAATCAGGGACTGTTAAAAAATAGTGACGTCTCCCTCTTCTGTAAATCTCACCCTTATAGGACATTGAAGGAGAAAGTCGTTTGAACCTTTGGAAGTTTGCACTGCTTCTCTTAAATTCAATCAATGGCTGAACCATTAGGGGGGGGGCAGGTGGAAAATGACCCTTCTCAGCAGGGATGCGGAGCCGATAAAATTTTGGACGGCTCCGGCTCTGGCTCCGGTCCGGGGTTATGATTTCGGCTCCGGCTGCGGCTCCGGCTCCGGGTTCAAGTGTCCTAACGGCTCCAGCTCCGGGCAAAATAGTCGGCTCCGACCGGCTCCGGCTCCGGCTCCGGCTCCGGCTCCGGCAATGTACCTGTATCCACACGTGTATGTGATTCACACGTTCTCAAGGGCGTGAAAGTCCATCAGATACAAAGTGATTATGTATTTGTACGAATGAAAAATGGCAACTTGATGAACGAACGCTCTTGACCAGATGCCAAAGGCCAGTGAACCTCAAAACTGGACCAACCTACACTGCAGTGTATTCGCATGGCAAACTGCACTGCACTGTTATGGCAAACAGAAATATGGGTCAGACACGCCCGCAAACCCACATAAAAATTAAAGATACAACGATCAAGTAAATCTGGGACGCCCCGCAAAGAAAAATTTCGATGAGCTAACAGTGTTCAACATCGAAAAACACATCAGATAGGCTGATGGCATAATTCCTTTTCGAGAAAAATCGAAACCAACCACCCTACTGCCCAGGGCCCAGCAGCTGGTTCACTCACTACACCACCCAATCGTGGTTGGAGCGGAGCAGCAATATTGCCTCCAATATGTCTGCTCTTAGTCTGGACCTGAGATTAATAAGCAGTAGCTTCATCGCGGAGAACAACCCCTCCACGGACACCTGAGTAACTGGTAGCGCGGCCATTACCAGGCTAGCCGGCTGGATGATGGCTGGATATCCATCCAAGATGTCCCATACAGTCGCCCCCTTTAGGCGACCCAGGTTTTTGAAGTAGGCTAGTGCCGCATCGAGTGACGAGGATGCTGTTTTCTGCGCCTTTTGCCCTCGTTTCTCGACAGACCTAGTATAAACTACTTCTCCGAGTACATGATAGCTCTCCGGGGGGGGAGGGTGGGAGCAAATATTTTATTGCTCGACAGACCTAGTGTAAACACTTTTTTCAAAAAATTTATTCGGCCTTTGAGGGGCTAAAAGATAGTCTGCCCCCCTTCCAGGGCTTTGGGGGGCCATGACTGGAATGGACTCCTCCCTGCGTCTGCCAACAGGGGTGGATGCAGGCCGACGGTATGGGGCAAAGCATGAAAAACATATAGTTTTTAAGAAAATCGGCAAAAATCGCCAAAAATTGGGCAGGTTGGGGGGCAAATGCCTTGTTTGCCCCCCCCACGAATCCACCAGTGTACATCAATGCTTTCATTTGTTGCCAATTTCTGTCCATACTAAATGGCCGGAGCGCAACCCCTGCCCGAGAGTGAGACCGTCTACGGAACACCCTAGTTGCAATATTTCACTAATCTCGATATACATAACATATTGAGAAAATGTAATAATTCAGGTGAATAAATGTGTTGCCATGCGACATCTCACGAGGTAAAATGTGACCATTTCACGTTTGATTTTTGGTGATTTTAGAGCTATTTGGGAGCCGGAGCCGGACCCTTTCTGACGGCTCCAGCTCCGGCTCTGATCAAAAGTGTTTCGGCGGCTCCGGATCTGGCTCCGGCTCCAGGAAGAATGGTCGGCTCCGACCAGCTCCGGCTCCGGCTCCGGCTCCACATCCCTGCTTCTCAGCCTCTGGGGACGTGGCCCTTTGCTTCCCGTACTCGATATGATAGTGGCCGCACCACCTCCCACAAATAGGTAAACCTGTAATTGGTGTAAAACCATAGCTCTGCAGCTCTCAAAAGCGGTCTGTAGTGCACTAGTGTCAAAGTATCTATCTATCGTTAAGTGATGCGTGCCCATGTCGGGCAGGGCTGGTATGCCCAAGTGCCCATTCACCAAACAATTACCGAGAAGCTCCAATTATACCGGAGCGTCAAGTACACGTTCGAGGTTTCTAGGATGCCTCACTTCAAGAAGAAACTGCTTGATTCGTGTTAAGTGTCGATTAAGCTATTAAGGAAGTTCATGCTGTTTACAACTTCTTTCCTGAGCAGTCATTAGATCAGGTAGCCACTCGGCTCTAATGAATGCTGTGCTTCTTGTCGAGGGAAATTTAGAGAAAGGTGGATAAAAGCCAAAGGCACAACTGCATCCACGTTCTCCCAAAAATATCGCAAGCAACACTTCACTCATTCAGGATTTCAGCCCCTCATTGCTGATGACAGACAGAAACTTCATTACTGACGTTGCAAATGTTTGAAAAATTCCAATTCCATGCCCGTTATATTATACCCATTAGGCGCTGACCCAGGGGGTGGTGGCAGGGCCCGTCAGCCCCCGTTCGTTCTTCCGAAATAGAGAGCCTGGAGCTGCTGCGCCGGAGTAGTAGCAGTAGGATTTTGCACTACACAGAAGCGAGGCAATTTTAGGGGAAGCAGTGCTCCATAAGCGACAAAATGAAAAGGACACAATTTTAGACAATCAGGCATTCCAGCAGTCTGAGATGGCATTGCTGGATACAAATTGCGTCAAAAAACAAACCAAACTTAATGAAAAAAAAACATCTCGTGGAACTCTGGCGCCACTCCTTGTCCCCAAAAGCTACGCATCCGGTGGCACTTTTCATCTAGATTACTCTGGAAAAGCCTGGAACGGCACCTGGTCAAAAATCATGTCTGCCGCAATCTAAACGACATGTCCGGTCTTAAAATTCGAGTTTAAAATTCGCCTTTATGCAACACTGCAAATCACGGCGGCCACGTTTCACCATTGTGCCCCTGCGGTGAATACCGTCGCCGTGTGCAATCCACCAGGCTCCGCTCAGAGCATTGTGATACCAGAGCGGCATTGTTGGGGGCAGCGGCGGGCCGGATGCCAGGGCACGTGGAGGGCCGCGGTTACATCCGGCGTCGCCTGACCGTGCAACCCACACTGCTGCAAATGTGACAGGGCAAATAACGCCCCGAGGGCACGTCCCATCTGCACTCCGCATTGTGGGCGATCCCTAATGGCCCAACATCCACCTTCGAAATAAGTGTTTAACTTACAAATCTAATTTGTCCAGGCCGGGATAGGATGCGAAAGATTAGGAGAAACTCTGCCAGTTAAATGGTCCTGATGCTCCTTTTGAAGCAAAAATATCCTCCGACTTAAGCTCTTTGTTGGTTGACGCCAACTCGCCTGCTGTTATTTCTCCTGCTTTGGCTGCGACAGGAAAGCACAGGCTAAGAGGAGAAACTCCCTTCTTCAAAGCTTACAGAGCCGATGGCCCTAATGCGACGATGAGTAACAACCGCAAAATTTATTGGGCCTGAATATTCCATCCCAACAAACTGTTTGTTTATTATACGAGGCAGGTAACTTTGTAAAAATATTTCTTAAGGGTTAGACCTGACATAAATACGCCAAAGCCGAAAGAAAGGTAGCCAAGCAAACGCAGGAGATACTCATCCCTCTCGAAAGTCCATGTTTATGAAAAATATAGATTTCGGAGTGCGGAGCCGAGGAGCATGATTATACGTTAACAAGATGTTTAATGGTCTGCGTCTTCCAATCCTGGAGGCAGAATATTGCTAATACACTGGGATTATATATTCCGGCACAGCCCTTCCTCAGAATCAGTGTAATACAATAGGTAGAATCACAAATTATTGGGCATAGTGTAGCAAGACCTGGAATAAATACGCAAGTTTATTGCATACTTATTGGATTTTATTTCAGTTTATTGGATCCGAGGTCTTGCTACACAATGACCAAGCATCTGTCTTTTTATCTACTGTATATTATGCTGACTCTGATGAAGGCCTGTGCCCGAATATATAATCTCAGTGTATTAGCTCAATTTGCAACCTTGCAACCAGCATTCGTGGAGGCAAGTCGTGAAACATATTGTCACAGCAGAATTGTAATGGGTGTTTCAGATCAAAACCAAACTACTATATCAATAAGGGTCCCTCTGTAGTTAAACGTGCAACAAGTACAGATAAAGACAGACCGAAACAGGAAGTAAACGGGGAGGAGGGCCAAAAGCGTGAAAGTAACTCTGTGCTAGAAAATTAACTAGTTTAAGAAGGACCTGTTGCTAATTTCACACTAACATAAGTGCGCCAGTGGTCACCGATATTAGGTATACTGGTCCTTAAATTGTAGATTCCAACTCGACAATGTTCGGGTCACTGCAGAGTATCTCATCAGCTTCTTTAGGGCCAGATTTTAGCATTCTTCAAATTTTGTAGACATCTGTCTGGTATTTTTACCTGTGAGCACCGGCATTGTTATTTTGATTTAAGGAAAAATGTTGTCATTGGAGGGTATGCTAGTGAATCGTTATAGATGAAAGAGTTGCTCTAGCTATTCAATGGCCATCTTCGAAAACGGACTGTCTTCGGGACCCCGACTAGGGGATTAAACGGTTTGGAGTGCCAACTCCTGTTGAAGCACGTACTTTCGGGCCACGTCCAGAGCCGGAACCAAACTCTCGCATCACCACGTTATATGCCTTGGGAAACTACGGACTGTCTACATATAATTTGTCAGAGCTGAGAATTGTATGACTTGCGATGCAGACCATTTTTTATACATTTGATGGGTTCTTGCCTGAATCACATAACATTTAGCCTGCGACATTTTACGGCTTTATATTCGGTTGTATCTGTATTAAATCACAAACAGGTCTTCAAAAACCCAATAACCGGTGAAGTCAGTAGAATTAAAAACACATGGAGGCCTAAATACATCATAAATACTCACATCAGACCAGTACTGGCTCGGCGCCCGCAAACACAGCTATATTTTTCTTCAGTACCCCGAGCGGACCACAGAATATATCGCTGGGCGGTGACACATTTAAAAAGCTGTTCACCACACGAGGTAAACGATTAAAAACTCCTGAAGCAACAGCCTTCACTCTAGCCGGCGGTACACTAAACAAAGTAGAACGTGAAATCCTAGTGGTTCTGACCTGGTTCTGACCGGCACATGTACCGTAAAACCTTGTAAAATATGTGATGATTAGATATTACACATTACATATACATCTATTACATATACATATACTATATATATATATACATATATATATATATATATATATATATATATATATATTACATATATCATATATATTACACATTACATATAAAACAGTTTGTAGCGATTACAGATGGCAAATCATTCACGTAGAGAAGGAACAGCAAAGGTGAGATATGTCCGCCTTCAGGCTTCCCCGAGACAGCCGGAGTTCACTCGGACATCTTGCCATTTAACACCACTCTTTGCTTCCGCCTCCCGAGGTACGATGTGAGCCATTTCCAAGCTTTTCCGTCCAGGCCATACATACATCGAAGTTTATAGAGCAGTAGGCGATGATTGACGCTTTGGAAGGCACTGGAGAAATCTGTGTAAACCACATCGAGCTGAGATTTATCTTGAATGGTCGCCCATCCATGTGTAAGGAAAGATGCCAGATTTGAAGCGCAAGATCGACGCTGTATACACCCGTGTTGAGTTTCCGAAAGGAGAGGTCTGATGTGTTGACAAATCTGATCGC
This sequence comes from Lepas anatifera, assembly GCA_034440635.1. Classification (NCBI taxonomy): domain Eukaryota; kingdom Metazoa; phylum Arthropoda; class Thecostraca; family Lepadidae; genus Lepas; species Lepas anatifera. Next base: position 1,203,565 of record JAOTON010002176.1, read on the forward strand.
TGACAATTTTCTCAAACACTTTTGCACACAAGGGGAATAATGAAAACGAACGATAGTTTTCTGGATTTTTTCTAGAGCCTTTTTTAAATGGGGACAATATTTGCCTCTGCCCACTATACCATTCGCCAGTGATAAGCGGAAAACCTTGCATAGAGGAACGGCCAATTCCACCGCACGCTCCCTAAGAATGCGAGCGCTTAGGCCGTCTGGGCCGCAAGCTTTACTCACTACCAGATCTTTGAGTAAACGGCACACAGCTTCCTCTGTCAAGTGGAAGTCCGATAATGTTTCATCGGTCGAGAAAGGTAGGTTTGGAAAATGAGTAACGTTTGGGGAAGAAAATGTATTTGCAAATGTTCGATTCAGCAAATTTGCTCTACCAACGTCGTCGGATATCCATGTACCGTTTGACTCTAACACCGAAATCCCCTTCACCTGCTTAAAACACTTTAGAAAAGACCAAAATCGTTTCGGATTCGAGACAAAATCACCCATGATGCCCTATGCTCAGAACTTATGCTTCCAACAAAATCCAAACAATATTCCCGCCTCACTGCTCATTGAGGCAATTGAGGAGCTGCTGACAGTCAATTCTTTGATCGCCTATGGACATCCGCCCAGCCTCCGATGCACGTAATCTCCAGGCACCTCTGAGCGAGACCGTCCCATTAACTCCGGTCGTTCTCATCGCTTTACCCGCCTATAAACGTCGCTTCGATGTCGCGGAACGACAGAAGCACCGGCGCCACTGTCGCAGCCGGCGGGCGTGACCAGCACCGTCCTCTCCTATACACACCCGCCGATGGAGGCAGCGCAGCAGCAGTAACGCCGCCGCGTGACGAGCTCCGTCACACCGTGACTCGGCGCGTGACGCGCCGCCGCGTGAGGTCACGGCACAGGTGGTGTGTCGTCGATACGGCTGGCGCCGGCCGGACGGCAGCGACAGCGGCGGTCGGTCAGGCGCAGTCCGGCACGTGAGCCACGTTATGACTGCATCACACCCGCCGCTCCGGTCGGCGTTGCCGCGTACGCCGCGCCGTCGTGTACAAAAACCGGCGGCGTGCGGCGGTGGAGCGGAACCCTGCGCCACCGAACAATACCGACGGGCCGAGCCGGCCGGCCGGCCCCTCTGTAGGCTTCAGGTGGGAATGGGAGCACGGCCCCTTGCCCGCCGGTGGCCGCGTGGGGCTTCCCGCACGTGCTAGCACCTGGGGAAGCGAAAGGGGAGGGGAAGGGGGAACACGCGTGACGTGCTGCCGTGGGGCCCAGCCCGTTGGGTCGATACAGAGTTCCGGAGAGTTAACGGTAGCCGGCGACGATGGCCGGCGGGCAGCGGAGCGGTGATTGACAGCAGCATCGACGCAGCTCCCGTCGTCGATACCGCTCGATGTTGTGCGTGAGCGTTGCGGCGGCGTGGGGCGGACGGCGTTCTGGCGGCGCCCCTGAGCACGCCCGGCGGGCTGCGGCGCCGGCCTGACGCGTCGACGGGGCGACAGGACGACAGCGACAGGTCCGCTTCCTTGAACCGCAGTCGCACTGCCAGCGCTGATGCTTCCGACGACGCTTCCGACGACCCCCGCACCTCGTTCTAAAGTGGCACTGGTGCCCTGTGTAACGCCTAATGGTCAAGAAATGAGTTAGTTCCGGGAAATGAGACAAACTATCGTCGTTCACCGCTGCATAGCCAATTGCGCGGCACGACAAAATCTATTGATGCATGTGACAGTTCTTCGAACATTTGTATTGAGCCCCTGGTGGCAATCAACCAGTAACCGTTAATAGTTTGTCAATGTCGTAAGCGCGGCCATATTGGACACTCGTTTTCCTATCAACAGCAGAAGGTCTTACTTCTCATCCACGACCCCAGGGTCGAAGGCGAACACACGTTCCGTCCATCATCATTAATGGAGCCGCCTTTTACTGTGCCGTAACGATCAGCAGAGCACCTGCTTATGTCTGTAAATGGCGAATCTGGAATTTGCCCAGCGGGTTTATGGGCCATGTCACTTTCATTACCGGCTTAACGTCACGAACGCAGTCACGACAAACAAACTTCGGTATCAGGTCACGAACATTCCCAGAAGCATCACCCCACCCCGTTCAAGCGAAGACTTTGCCGGGCCAGTGCGCACTCCTTGGTGGACAGCCATTCGGGCGACGTTCTAATCGCCCGAACGTGCAACTCGCAACCGCTCAATGACCTTTGCAATGGGCCGCCCATTCGCTGGAGCCGCGCGGTCATGCAATTTGAATCGCCAGCGGTAATAGAGTCATGACGCCGGCCGCGGTTGAAATTTAGTGCTGCTGTTAAATACGAGCTCAAGCCGCGCGGGCGCCTGCTCAGAAGTAAGTAGATGATTGTAAATCACTGTCTAAACGGATTTTTATCGACATTTAACGGTAAGACCCCTTTCTTTACGACATATTTCCTTGGCTGCTGAGCGACACGATAAAACCACGAACTGTCTATTGAATGACGAGCAAGTCACGTCGGTAAATGGCATTTATCCCGCTGGAAAGCAGGGCGGTGATTGGCTGTACGTTATTCAGGAGGCTGGTCCAGCCAAACCACGACCAGTGCGCCGACAGCCCACGTGCCCCCAACAGGATGGATAACCACTGGCGGACACAGAGGGGGCCAACAGGCCTTGGCCCTCTCACCAAAATTGTGAATTTGAGGCTGATTTTCTAAAAAAAAGCACTATGTTTTTACGATTTCTCCCGAGTTGCCCCCAAACAGCACTCCTGCGTCCGCCCCTGTGGATAATTGATACATAAGACCGATTACAGACACACTAAACTGCAGGTGCCATTGGTATTCCCCAACGGAGCTGGGGATTGCACTTAGAAACGTTATAAGGCCGAGTTATGTTTCAGTGAACGCCAAGCGGTGCTCGTGTCCTCGCGTCCCAATCACCACCGGCGCCCGTAACTAGTGGTGATGAAAGGTCGTGGAAGACCAGATGCCATCTGAGAACCCGCTGAGCAGGAACATCGCACTAACAATTCTTGCAAATCCGACTTGATTGGTATTTTCCCAAGTGTTCTAACAATAGTAGCATGAAGGCAAAAAGACACTGCCCGCGGTATTTAATCGCATTACAGACATTGGCGTCATTGTATTTAAAGTAAATTATGTTTTCCAGACTTCCCTGAGAAAAAAAACTCCCTCCACGTTCGATTTCTTGAGCCCTTGTTCATTTAGAGTTCCACCGCAATCGTTGGAGCCTATTCAACCAACCTACCATAGAACGGGAAATGATGCATCTGATGTTTTTTTATAACATAAATATTCCTGCAAGCCGTACCTAATCAACGCATGGTTCACCAATGCCACAACAAGTAAACGCGACCAGAAAACCCCGGAATTTGTCAAGGCTTCTTTTCGCAGTTGGGGGCCGCGTTTCTACAGCAGGCTTCGTCAACATCTCCGTTGACAGGGTTGGCAGCAGCCGGCAGAAAGTGGTTTAAAACACTGGTTTAAACCGGTTTAAACCGGCTGGCATAAACCCGGTGGCAAAAAGTGGCAAAAACTATGAAATACTAAATATTAACTGATATTCGCGTTGTATATGAATGTAAGGGCATTTTCTGGGGTGAAAACGTATATTAGTGTGTATTGGGAGGCTTCAGCACTCTCTTCTTCCATTTCATCACACAACTTCAATAATCTGTTCAAACCGAATGGTCTTTTATGGCTGGAACCAATCCATTGGCAGATTGAGGGGGAGGGAAGAGGGAAGTGTTTTTGCCCCCCCCCCCCACGGCCGGCAGCAAGAAATTTTTAGAAGCAGTCAGCTTTCATGTAGGCTGTGTGACATTTTGTGTTCATCGGCTTTTTTATTTATTTATTTAGGGCCACTCCCAACAGGCACACTTGCCCAATTACAGGGAGTATTGGCGTGGGTGTTCAAGGATCCTCTCCACCGGGTCAGATCAGACACGGAAGGCGGTTTCCCGCCTTGGGGATTGAACCCACGTTAATCCATACTATCCGATCCGAAGACTGGCAACGAAGCCACTAGGCCATCCGGCCCCAAGTGATCAGTTTTTTTGCCGATCAGTTTGCCCCGCCCCCAAACGGACCGCCTGGATCCCCAAGTGACCTCACCTTTCTGATATGAAGGGTTTTTACAATGGATGAAGTGTCGTTGCTTCTATTGTTAGTTAGGAACCGGTACATACATTTTAGATGACGCCACAATTGAAATACCACATCAGAAATGTAGGTATGTCAATATAAAGATTCGTTCTCTAATCGCAAGAAATCGTATGCATATTATTAAATAACAGTTTGGTCCATTCAACCTTATCTTATTTTATATCATTTATTTCAGATATTTTATTCGAAGAGACAGTAGCCCACCCAAGGGGGAGAGGCAGACGCAGGCACCCATGGAGGGAATGAGCCTGATCTGGCTTTTAGTGCCAGTTCTACTCTCACCTTGCTGTCCCTGCCCCTAGCGTGCCGCCCCTGGGTTGAAGCATTCGCCAAATATGTGATTCAAGCCGCCCCTGTTCTGAAACTGCCGCCTCCTCACCAGGGAAAGAAATCCTGCGCGTGACATGCCGCCCCCTATCAGCCTGCTGCCCCCCAAACGAAAATCCTGGGTGTGCGTCTGCCAAGAGTTAAATGTATGGTATAGTCGACCACTGGGGGTACAAGCCACTAGGTTTGAGAGCTTATGATTAGAAGAGACGAACAAAGTAGCTCGAGGAGACAACATGTTTGAAAAAGGTGAATGTTTTAACCAGAACAGGTCAGTCAATGCTGATCTTCACTTGATAAGTATAGCTTACAGAAGCTCAAAAGTATTGCTAATAATGCAGTTTCCATGCATTCAGGCTGAAATAATGTCCTTCGCCATAAAAGATCCAGTATACCAGTCACTCGGAGGGGCTTGGAAATCCCCAGCTTGTACCCTTTCTAATGTTCGCCACTGTTCGGCGTTGAAGAAGACTTAAAATTTTCACCAAATACTACACATAAAATAACAACGGTCTTCGCAGTAATATGTCGTACACCTAAAAGGCACTTGCCTTGACTCCGATGGAGAACTGCATCGGAGACCCCAACGCATGGGCTGGATTCTTACTGAGCTCGAGCGGCTTGACTTTCTAGTCAGGAGAGCCGTCTTATTTCATCTTGACTGCCACCAGACATCCGAATTAGCCCCTGTTTGATGCAGCTGATAATATTATCGATGATTAACAATTGAACTGATTAAAATGTGGATAGCATGCGATCCTATCTGCGTTTGCTGCACTAAGGCTTAAGACTAAGACTGGAAATATATAATGCTGAATAAGATTATCAGAATACCGGAAATACAGCGTAATTATCAGCACGATGTTGGTAACAACTTTTGGAAAACGCTTAAAGTTCAGTTCCCATAAATAAGGGCAAATTTGGCCTCCCCGAGTTTTTTTCCACTTTCTGCCACTTTTTGCCGGTTTAAACCGGTAAAAACCGGCTGGCGGTAGAAACCCCTCTCAACTGGCAAAAATGCCAACCTTGTCCGTTGTCATTCGAAATATTATCTATTGGCTCATCCTTTTTATTTATTGGTTTAATTCGAATCTTTTTATTTATTGCTTTAATTCGAATATTAAAATACCACTTTACCCCAACACCGTTTTGGATTTGAAGCAGCCTCTTGGTACTGACTTTCGTTGACGTAGTTTGATTATTCTTGGTCGTCTCAATTTATTGGTGAGGAGGTTAACGTTTTATCTGATTAGCATAAAGGGATTATAAACTTCCAATTTATAGGTCTGCCTAGATATGCTAGATAATTTATATTCTAATTTTAGCCTTTAGAGTAGCCTTTCTGGTTAGATCTCTTTTATTATCTTTACCAACTTTATTGTAAAAAAGAGGCTTCTGGATCAAGAGAAGATATCTCCTTTTGAATGTGGATATCAAAAGGAGATCAAATCCCCTAACCTAACGAGAAGCACAGGACCAGATTCCAGAGGCCTTCAACCCGTCCAATGCAGTTCTCAATATCCAGTGAATCCAGAGGTAGTCCCCGATGGTCGCTCCTCGGATGCTCGTTACTGGCGGGAGACTTTCAGCACATTGAACCCAGTGAAACAACTGTGAAGACGGGTCTTCCCCGGCTTCAAGCTTAAAGGGAATGTGGCACCTTGGTCGAATCCTGGAATTTAGTGTAATTAGGCGTACTTTTAGTCAAAAATAATGAAACCACTCATGATTTCTCTGAAAAATGTACAATAAGCTCAATATTTGGTTTTTAAAAATACTCTTCTAGAAAAAGAAATAAATATCAGACTGTGGATGATGTCACGATCTGGCAACCACTAACCATACTTGAAACGCTTCAAGGGCTTCGATTAGCTGATGCTCATCGTGACGTCAGCATATGTCGTCACACCAGTAGCTCACAACAATGGCCGCCGACGACGGGGGGCTGAGGGGGGCTGGTGTCAGGTAGGTTTTAGCTTTTTTCTACGGAAATAGCGAGTTCCAAGTCAAATGAAATATGGAGTACCGGGTTTTCCGACCTGCTTTACAACTTGGCTATCTCAGTTAAAATCACGTTGTGAAGGTGCCACATTCCCTTTAAGCCTTCCACAGCACCAGGGGCGGATCAAGAGGTGGCGACTGAGGCGGCTACTGCACCCCCCCTCCTTTGAGGTAGAAAAGGTGGCTCCCCTGCGCAGGAGGTGTGATTACATCGATTTGTATTTTTCGCCCACAGCACGGGACAATTTCCTGGGAAAGGCAAAACTGATAGCAATGGTTTAACGTTGTACACAGCATTGAGGATGCACAATTTGAAAGGCGTCACGTTTTGACCAGTTAGAGAGCTCAGAATGTTTCCTGGGGGTGTCCCTACCCGGATCCAGGAGAGGGAGAAGGAACGAAAAGGCGCCGCGAGCGTTTCAGGGGGGAGTGTATCATGGAATATTGGGGATGCAAACAAACTCAGTGGGAAGCAAAGCATAACATTGGAGATGCACTCCCAAAAAGGTACAAAGTCACGCTCATATAGCTCAGTTGCCGCCCTGCTCCGGCCCGCTGCTCAGAAGCATGCAGTGGCAGTGCATGTCCAGGCTTGGGATCGGTTCCCCTGAGACGCTCCGGCGCTCAATAGTTTGCCCGACGTAGGTCGGCTGGCAACCGACTGGTGAGAGGGTGACCTGAGCGGGGCGGCCGTCCCTGTGCCTTGTGGGACGTTAAACTTTGGCTTCTCAATTATCCCTTCATTGTGGGAGTTGCTCGTTCGGGTGGTGGGGTCGGGGTCTCCGTGACAAGTCCCTTAAGGACTTTAGTGAGACTCAGACTCCAGCAGCCGTACTGGGAACAAGTTAGACAAAATTTATAAAAAAATATTATAAGTTACGCTGCCCTAATAGCCGGTAAGGTATCTATGAAGTCTCAGGTGGTACGTTACTGTATACAAAAATGCCGGGAGCAAATCAAGAAAAAAGGCGCCCTTCTGAGGCTGTGATACTCTCTATCTTCCCTGAAAAATGCACCACCACAATAGCAGCTCCATCCTGAGAGCGTCCGCACTCAGCAGTCTAGGGAATGTAGCCGGCTCAAACATGTTTTCTGTCGCCTGGTATCCTGGGTAGTATTGTAGTATCCTGTATAGTATCGCGGGTGATATTGTAGAGAAGCGTCTCGGTCCGCTGAGTCCCACGCACTAACAACAGACTTTCTCCAATTGCTGTAAGAGGACCGGGTATTCAAAACTTTCTTTTCTTGATCCTCGGCGATATCTGACCGTTAGCTTTAGCGCATTAAGCTTTTCGGATATTTTACTTCATACAATTTTGAATTTTATAGCTTTGAACACATCTGCATTCCCAACTGTTGTTAGTACAGCAATATTTTTACTCGCCTAACCGCAGAAATTCAAGCGTCCTCCCTTTCATAATCTTTGTTCATGGTGTACAGAAAAGCATCTGCAGAACGAGATCCGTTCAACAAAAACACATTAAAAGGGCACTTATAATTTGACAAGACTTTGAAGCAGTTAAGAGGCCAACGTTTGGGAACAGGTAGCACGAGCTAGTTTTATTCCCGGGTTAACTGTCATTGTCAATTCGATCGTTTTAAAAGGAGTAGACCACTTTGTGAAAATCCTAAAAAGAACATTTTAAGAACAAGAGAGGTCTGAAAAAACAAGAAACATAATTTTTCCTCACTTTCATGCGCTAAAAACAGAAATATATCCTTTTCTAACAATATGTGACGTCATCAAAATAACACTGTTGATAATCAGTGAAATCCCAAACGTTGATCATAGACTCGCTATTAGCTCCATTCAGAGCATTTCTGCACGGCGAAAGTAGCATGCAGTACAAGAAGAAGCACTGGTGCAAGAACTGCACGTAAGGTGTCACTACGATAGCCGAGTTTATTCAGTAGCAGAAAGATTATGCATATGTCTGATGTAAGGAAACAGTTTCAGAGTTGGATTTTGAAAAAAAAACAAATTTAGCTCTTGTTTTCACAAATACGGGGGGAGGGAGGATATTATGTGTATTGCAGTTATTGGCCTAATTTTAACCCAATAACGAACGCCATAAACTGCACAACTTTTTGCCTAACATGCCGGTGGACAAGCAGTTGCATGCTGGTCCACTCGCTAGCATAGTATTTTCAGCGTGTGGATGAGACGTAGGGATTACGACCAATCAGATTACTGCAACCATATTGAAGGTATTCTTTCAGGGTTTTAAATAAGCCAATAGGCCCCTTTACTTTGAACTTTAAAGCCGGCGGAAATTTTATACCGAGAGATCTGGGTGAAATTAAACATGCCGATAGTGGTTTCTCAATACGCTCCACAAAACTGCTATCTCAGTTAAAACCCCATTATAAAAGTGGGACACTCCCTTTAAGGGCAGACTATCCAGATATCGTAGGTTAGGAAATTTTAGCCTCCATGAAGGAAAGCAAGCAATAGTTTCATTAAAGGGAATTTCTAGAAATGCACGGAAATTATTACTTCAGACCGATATATTTCTGGGTTGGTTATGCACAATTTTAAGCCCATTTTGTTCATTCAGACCGATTTATTTCTGGATGGATGATACACGATTTTACTCCATTTTCTTCAGGTTAACATTCCATTTGTTATATTTGCTTTGATGTGCTATTTTGTGTCCCAGCTGTTCTACTCATTACTGTGTGTGTTCGGGGCACTTTAGCCACACCACTTCTCACCCACACCATTCATATACAAACTTTCTATACGATGTGCCGTTCACACCCACAATTAAGCACGCATCCTTTACCGATTTTGCATTCATCACATCGCCATTCTGCCCCTAATTGACCTCTCACGCCGTCAGTAAGGCGGATAAGTTATCTTGGAAATGATAAACTTTGTTCTTTGTTGACGGCCGGGGCGGACCCTGCAGCACCGGTGCGCGAGGGAGGATTACCCCAGCAGACCCCAGGTCCCAGTCCATCGCAGCGACACGCCGAGGGGCTTAGTGGGGCTGAGATCGAGCCGACACAATGAAGCGATCAGGATCCGAGTGGCGCGCGCCGTAGCGCAGCAGTAATCCGCAGCGCTCCCGCGCCGATCCACGCTGCTTCCAGAGAAAACAGGACGCCAGGACGGCTGTCAAACAACTGAAAACTGTTTCAACTTCCGACCGCCGGTGCCGCTCCGGCTCATAACATGACAGCCTGCCTCCGTCCGCTGTCATATTGCGGTGAGAACATGTGAGGATGCCAGTTCCATCAGTTGGCGAGTAAATAGAAAATCAGGCTCTGTGATGGACGTTTTTGGGCCACCGTCTGATTGCTCAGGGACGAACGTGCTTCAGAATCTCGGCACAGAAATACAATCAAAACGATCCGTGAGATCCACCTGCGGCGGCAGACAAAGTGCCGTGATAGACAGCGGGTGGCACTTCAATTGCACCGCTGTTTGTATTTAACACATGTACCATTCATTGATAGAGATCCCGGGAGACCGGAGAGGGGGTCAGGTCATCCCCCTCTGGATTTTGGGTCTCCCATAGGGTTTGTATGGGGCTTGTTTGCCGTGCCAGCGTTCATCCATCTAGGACCCCCCAGCAATCTCCAGTTTTGGTACCTTTAGTTTCAGTTTAATCAGAAATGTCGTTCAAAACATGCATACTCAGGCGCCGGTTAGATTCAAAACAAACCAACCACACCACGATCACACTGTGCTACTCCGGAGTAGAACTGCAGAGCTGACAGCTCCAGCGCCAGTCAGCTGCGCCACTGAAATACTTCGCGCCGCAAATGACCCAAAATCACCGTCGTCCCACTTCCATTTGTTTGTTCCAAAACACAGCGGCTGAAAATAGCAAATAATTCGGCGCCTGCCACCGGGCGGTTTGTGGCAGGCACACACGGTAAAAAATAGCGTACTGCCCGTTCTAAAAGTGCGCGATGTTTTGGGTCGGATCCTCCGTTCCGCAGTAACCGGTAATTGGAGTCCAATGGCCAGCTCAACTAGGGAACAACACACTCCGCTGCACAGAATATCATGGCGACAAAAACGCCTGATGGCAACATTCAGCCAGCAGGAGGATTTTTAATGACAGTGTTTGGGAAGCGCCAACACAGTTTTGTAGCATACGTCACCTTGGAAATGATTGCCAACTGAAAGCCTGAGGCGCTGTTTGCGACTCCAAGAAGCACGGCCCAACCGTATGTTTGTGATCGCAGGCGGCGGGCTGCGCAATTATACCCCATCGACCAGATCGATGAATTGATGCGCACTGGCAAGGGAGGCCTTGTTTGGCATTCTTGGCAGTTAACGCTTTCCAACAGCACACACCAATTGCCTAAAAAAAAACAGAATTGAAATGACATTGACAATTGCACTTTAAGTTCACAGACGTTATGCATTCGGTAAACAAAGTTGAAAATGGTAGGAAAAAGTGGGTGAGGGATCGTGAATTTATCTTATCAAAGAGCAAAACCACCAGCAAATTATGAGACATCAGCTTATAAGTACCACTTACCCCAGCCCCCCCCTGAAAGAGAAATTTACTCGATAACCACATCGCAGTTTGTCCATGCATTTTCAGCGCGGGGTCACATCTGTCGCTCGGTGCTGCCCCGACAGTTTCCCTCCAGTGTCCCGAGCGGCGTTGTTTGGCCGCTGGAACTGATAGCCGAGTGGAGCGGCGTCGACAGCCAGGGACCGCCGCCGGCGCCCAGCAGAGCAAAAAGCCGCCGGCGCCCAGCAGTGGCGCACCAGCGCGCGTCGCCGCCGGCGTGCCCGTTCCCAGACGGCGCTGTCGCCAACGACCAGCGCTCCCAAACCGGCGCACCAACCGCAGGAACCACTGAGGACGCGCGCTCAAACCGGGATCTCCTGCTTTCTTTTAAGCTGTGAGAGTGATCGATTTTGACCATAGAGAAAGCTGTAACGCTTTAAAGGAATCCTCATCGTCAAGCGGTTCTGATAGCGACAATTTATGTAGCCATTTGAGCCCCATGAACTGCATCCACGTTAAAACATCGCTATAGTTTACCCTGTGTATAAACACAGAGCCAGGAAGCAGCCCACACTTTTGAAATGTGTGCGCCTGCGTTCGAAGACTCCATTTCAATGCAGCCCTGGACACAGAGTTGGCCGGCGGGGCGTAACGAGATGGCTGCGTGAGAGCGCTACTGTACACCCCGGGGTGCGGTGCACCGCCGCTGCAGGATCAAACACCAGCGGTCGACATCTAAAGCTGCAGTCACCGATCCCGGCTGAGACTGCAGGAACGGCGCCTGAGGGCGAAACTAGAGGGAAACTTTTGCCAACTACACCTCCTAGTTGCAGAGTTGGGCATTTCAGAATTTTCTTGTGTCGACTCAACTCAACTCAAGTGCTGAGAGTGGTTGACTCAACTCCGAATCAACTCATGACCAAGAGTTCAGTGAGTCGACTGAACTTCGACTCGAGGCTAAATTCATCCGACTCAACTCTGACACAATTCACGATTCAACTCAACTCGAACTTCGACTCGTTTTCGAAATAAAATAAATAGATGATAAATACATTAACAATAACAAAAAATAAGAAACACATCAATAGACCAGCAAAATACAAGGCATTGAGAAAGTCCTATAGGAAATTGAAGATTACTTAATAGAAGCAAAATTTATTAATTGACATTCAAACATTGGTTAACAATTAGCCTGCAACTATGGATAACTTTTTTAATTAGACTTTCACTGCCCAAAAAAGCTCCAACATGTTGCAATGATTTCTAAAAGGAGCATTGCTTGTTAAGCTAGGTATGTACATGGAATCAAAAGGAACCTAAAAGGGCCAAGGTTACACCAATATAGGCAAATAATTGAACCTCCATACTGTCAGAAAAGGTAGGTACAAACTAAAAAACATTATCTAAACTGTAGGGGAAAGTGGGGGCCACGGACACCGTGATGTTGGTGTGAATTCTCGATGACTTAACGAGCTTGTTTCGTTCCTATTTTGGCTGTAGAGATAGGTACTTCAGGCATTTATCTACCACTGAGCAAGCAGCAATGTGTCTGTAATTATCAGATTAAAATTTGCGTAAAGTTTAGAAAAAAGTAGCAAAAGTCCATTTCGCCCCACCTAATGGGGTAACATGGTCACCCAATGGGGAAAGATGGACAAGATGAACAAAGTGATCGAACCAGGCCTTGAAGATTTCCATCTGCATGCACCCAATAGGCGACTGTCGTCCGCCGCAGGGAAGGGGTCATTTTCTTACTTTTCCGTTAATGGGTCAAAGGGGTTATACCTTTTCTGAATTTTGTAACGACGGAGGATTAGAGTATCAAGGGCTGTCGTGGAACTGTGCGTAGGTTGATCCACGATCGCCGATCAGTGGTGCCGGGCACTTTACTGGGGGTGCCATCCGGATCAGGAGGCGGGCGCGCACCCAGGGGGAGGGGGCAGCGCGCCCGGGCCTCCTCAAAAGCTTTGGCTCAAAGTGCCGTCCCCATCCATGTGGAGCGCCGAAGGCGCCCATCGAGGGGAAGGATGAGCCTTCATCTGACTTTTAGAGGCAGTGCTACAATGACTGCCGCCCCTGCACCCAACATGCCGCGCCCCTGCACTGAATTTGCTGCCCCTGCACCCAACACGCCGCCCCCTAAAAAATTTACACTATGTCTGTGGAACACACAATTCACCGCTCTCACCCCCCCAGGATGCGAAAATTGGCCGCCCTTTGGGTGACCAAGTGCGCCCCCTGAGACAAAATCCCACCCCCTCTACTGGCCTGCTGCCTCCTCTCGTCAGCGCCCCCCCAAATAAAAATATAAAAATCCTATGTGCACGCTTGCCATGGAGTGCCACTTTTGGAACGCAAAACCTATCAGGTGGGCGCCAAATCCTCTCGCAGGGCTAAGAGCGCCCCTCCCCCGCTCCTGAGGGGAGGGTTTGGAAGCGACACATTAGGGGGCCCATCAATATCTCAGGGGGGCACCGTGATCATTTCAGGGGACGCTGAGGGGTCGAGGGGTACACCTGCCCCTGGATGACCCCCAAATTTAATTATATGTTCTCCAGCATTTCGGGCCAAGTGTCCCCCTCCCCCAAACCATCAGCCTTTATTTATTTAAGCTTATATTATATAAAATTAAATACATATACTCTTGTGCCGGGTAACATAGGCACCATGTCCATCTTGCCCCACACGTGGTGTCCGTCTTACTCCACTTTGATCTTCCTAGACAAACTTGGATATGAATCGGACGTCATTGCGATTACACAGTCAGCGACTGCGATGAACCAAATGTAACATCTTGAGGAGCCATATTACGTAACGCCAATAAAGTATCTATAGAAATATCCATGCAATGACTTTACGAATTCGATTGTGAAAAAAACACATGAGCTGCAGTTTTTACTATTATGAAAATTGTATAAAACCTAGAGAGCTTACCGGACCCAACGTTGCTCTGCGACCAACGCGCGCTAAAAGGAAGCGTATTACACGCTTTTCCCGGTCGTGACACTGTCAGTTCGTCCCAAACAGGGGGTGTCCGTCTTACCCACGGTGTCCGTGACCCCCACTTTCCCCAATTGTAGGAATGGTACAGGTATTGCTTTTTCTATTAAAGAATGATGCTAGGTAATTTTTCCAAATGAAACATTCCTATGCCGTGAGCTTCATCAAAATTTAAGCAATCATTACTAGAGTACCTAGTTGCAATTGCAAATTCTAAGAACTACAGCAAACCCTACGGAATAGTATGCCATATATGACAAAGGACAATAAAAATGGTAATTTTATCAACGTGTTGGATTTTGATACATTCATATTTTAAACCCAATCAAATTTTCACCTTGAGAACCTCCTACACAGTACATACCTATCGCTCTTAAAAATGGGACCACGGTTTCATATAAATTGCCAATTTACAGACTTCCAAATAAAATACGGACGCCAAGCAAGGGTCTTTCATCAGAAAAAAACCAGTAACATGAAATAATTCCTCTCATTCTTGCAATAAAGGCGTCTCAACATTTTTGTCTAATCGGAGGTCCAACTTTTCTATGCTAATAGCAATATCTGCTTTTAACAGGCAAAATTAAAAAAGCAGTTGCAGACGGCGCATCTAAGACAAAAAAGCAATGTCATATGGAGTTATACAAATATTTGCGTCACTTTATGAATTATCACGTGATATTCATACTTTTTGCCCTGGATCTACCTAAGCTTGAGCCTATACTTGGTTGAATTTGTTCTTCAAATACAGCAATGGCGCACACTACACTCAGACGACAAATGACGACAACCAGCGACGATGGGTGGTGTTGCAGTGGTTGAAGTAAAGAAGTAATGTTAAATATTAAAGATGAAACGTTTTTAAGAGATTTGAAATGTATTTTGTAGCCCGTTCCATCACTTCAAATGTTAAAGACAGTAATAGGAGCCTTGTTAATATTTTTGAGTACCTGTATTATTTGTGCCTAGGGATTTCTTCTGACCGGATAGGCCTTTAAAATGAGCAAATGAAACCGTAGAAGTGCATTGATATATTGAAAAAATTGACACTTAGATTTAAACAATTGAAACGCTGGAGGAAAAAGGTATCTAAAGGAGGTTAAAGGAGGTTTGCAAAAGGTAGGCAAATTCAAACATTTTTCCTTAACATTATGTTTACCTGTTGAGCCAACTTTTTTCATCAACTCATTTGACTCACTGTTTTCACACCTCAACTCAACTCAACTCATTGATGTGGTGTGAACCGACTCAACACAACTCAACTCAATTGCCACTTTTTACTCAACTCAACTCAACTCAGAGTTGAATGAGTCAGAATTGAGTTAAACCCCGACGTGAGAAACGTGAGCCGCACAACTCTGCCTGGTTGTCACACGCTAACCGCTCTCAGTCGTTTCCACGTCCTACAGTTAACCCCAGTGACTTCTAGCGTGTGCTCAAAAGGTGCATTGCAGTATTCTCGGGTGAAAACGACTGAAGAAATTTTAGGAAGCAAGCATATTTATAATTTTCCAGAGAATGTAACATGAAAACAAAGAAGCAGTAAAACACGACAAATACCAGAAAAATAGAGGTGTATCACGACAGCCTGTGAAATAGTATTTGTCGAATATTAATAATAATTTTTGGGGCTTATCGACGCACCAACTGCCAGGGTCATATGGCGTCGCCAACTCTTTCCTGTTGGAAGGGTTTCTGAGCCAGTTGCCGAATATTACGAGAAATAGGTACTGCGCTGTAAACTGGAGTGGTCATTTTCCAGTGTAATTAAATGAAAACAAATGTATGAAACTTTGCGTCGGCTTGTAACAATTCTGAGAGGTTACAGGTTCACTCGAGAGCTGACATTAAAAGTTTATGAAATGCTGGCATGAGTTCGGGCGGCTTGTCTGGACTTGCGCCGTAACTTCTAAACAAACGATGGATGACCAAAACTCCGTAGATGCAGCGAATTCATAAGCGACGACGTGTGCAAGAGAATTTTCCAACAGGATCATAATTCCATAGTCTCACGACGGCAGTAGATCCGCTCCCGGGACTCAAACATCCTTACCTATCCAAACTAAAATAGTTCATCATCTAAGTAATATTTTGTATGATTAAAAACAGAGACGGTACTCGTTGAAGTTTATAAGCTGCAAGTGGTACTAGTTGGTGGTACTGGTGGTACTGCAAGTGGTCCTAGAGAGGTCCAGGCTGGCTCAGTTCCAGACAGATGGCAAAATATCACACTCTCACCCTTGCCCACAACATCATCGGAAATAAACAACCGATAGCGCTATCCTTATCCCTTCAACACAACACTGACATCCATACTCGACAAACACGTAAATCTCAACAGTTGCACTTGCCGATGATATGGACAGAGGCTGGCCGGCGGCAGTTCATATACAGGGCCCCCATGTTGTATAATGCTCTGCCGCCGAATCTCCCTGAACTGCGGATAGCTGGCTTAAAAAAACCACTCGCCCACTGGTTAAAGAGTTAGTTCCACCGGATCCGAACTGCACGATGTGTTTTTGTTTTTTAACCATAGTGTATCTTAATCTTTAATAGTGTCTATTATGCTGGTCTTTTGTACATGGAATTTGTTATGAAATTAGTGATGCCAGGCTAAGAATAGCTACATGTCTATTGTGGAGTGTCCCGAAGAAGCAAAATAAATAAATAAATAAATAGTTCGAAGAGTAAACAATGATTCAGGGAAGAAAAGAGCTTGAACATGGGAGCTTTTGAATGTCTCGCTCTATCATCGTTCGGCTATACTGAAGGTAAATGATGAGGAACGGGAGGAAACCAGCAGACATCTCACGCCCCGGCGGCTTATATCCAACAGCTCGCGGCATTTCGGCACGCTCTCACGTCGCACCTGACCGCCAGTGTCCATTATCAGCCGCGCCGGCGCAGCATCTCTGGTTGCCGGGTGTGGCAGTGCCGCGGCCGACAGCTCGCTGTGTCCAGACTCCGGAAGTGGGCGGTTCCGGCGGCGCCAGGTGAGCGGCTGCGGACCGGAAGTGGCGCGCTAACTGCGACACGGACGGCCGCGGAGGCGGCGGCCGTCTCAGCAGCACCGTCAGGCACCGCCGCCCGCCTCCCTGCTACCGCCGACGTCCGGCCGCCGCGTTTAAACGTTCAAACACAGCGGCTGATGACCAGACGCCGGAGGACAGGTGGGGCCCGCGCCGTGCTGCAGGGGGGGGGCCACCTGGTGGCGGGGTCAGCGGCAACGGACGCGCCTGAGTCACTGCCGCCGGACACGGTGGCGGCAGGTGGGGTCATCAGACCCGTCAACCGCCGCCTATTTGGTAGATGGTTATCAGGGGGCCCATCTCGAGCCACGCCAGATTACCAGGTTATTGCCTAGCGCCATTGTGCTGTGGCGGTGTATTTTCCGCGGGGAGCCTTACAAATGGGGCCTGTAAAATGATTTTCAGCGCCACAATGGACCTGGTGAGACCGTTTCCATCTGCTGGCTCCTGGTTCTCTATTTCAGCGTGTTTCATCCACAGCAACAAATCGCCTGCTATATTCGGAGTTGGCAGTCGCCCGGAGGAGCCCCGGCTGAAAGCCCAGCACTCAGACAAATGACGGACCGGTATCCCATGTGAAAGCTAGATTTGTGCCTGCGGGACTCAGCCGGGCCGGATGTTTTTACCCGGCAAAAGGCAGGCCCATGTTGCATTAGAGTACCGCAACAAATAAGAGCCGAAATTAAGCACGTGCACTGCAGAACGGGGACGGCGATGTCCTCTGAGCTCCTGTCGCAACCTGTAAAACAATGATTAATTTTACTCGCAAAATAACGCGACGTTGCCTTTCCAGCGATCTGTTGGGCACGATGTCCTTATTCTTAAAGTGAGTTTCGGCCAGTCTTATGTTCGCTTTCTCCACACAAAAAAATCGGACCCGTGCTGGTTTCCGGTGTCATCTCAACAGACCACTACAGGCCACACAGGAGATTCTAACATCGATATCCACGGACTTCGAACCATGCCGAGTTTTAAACAGTCAGTACCCCGCCCCTGCCCGGCGCCGCAGGGTGTGACGGCGGCGTCGGTACAATGGTGACGTCACAAGAGCACACCTGTCGGCCACAGCGCCGGCGCCGACTGGGGGGCACGCCAGTTGCCGGTAATTGACGGCGGAACACCTCGCAAACAGCTGGCGCGCACGGTCGCGGCTGGTGCCGGGAGCTGCTGCTGTAGCCTGGAGCGGTGCCGGCGTGGGCGGCCGAGACGCCAAAAACGTGATGATAGCATGGTAATGGCTTCTTAATAGCTGTATCGCACGCTGGGAGTTTTTACTGCGTTTGAAGATGCCAGCCGGACTGGAAACCATTTGCCAATAAAGCCACGTCAATCTACCCGACATAAATCAAGCGGGTTAAATAATAACCAGCCTCAATTTAGCCCCCCAAAAAACTAGCATCAATAACCATCAAGCAGAGCGGACGCCAGCGACCTCAAAAGAAAGTGGGCAGCGTTGGCGCGGCATAAATCACGCCAAAAACACCACCACGCGCCATCCACCTCCCTCCATTCTTTATAGCTCTCTGTCATCGCACGAGAGGGCAGGCGGAGGGGGAAGGCAGAGGTCACCAGCAACACTGCCGAGGCCGACCATCCCCTTCACCAACCAGACACGTCAACCGTAGCCTATCATCACCCCGTCGAATTCGACGCGGAGACTCGGCCGGAACGACGCCGCCGTCGACGCGACGACAGGCGGCTCCCACGGCTGGCTGGCTGGCTGTAACGGTCGACGGGGAGGGAAAACAGTCACTCCCCAATCGCAGCGTCGCTCCGGCCACCAGGTGCGACGCCCCGAAGCCGATGGAAGCACCGGCGGCGGTCCGCTTTCGCTGGCCAGTAACCAGCACGGCCCCTCCCTGGTCAAAAATTGCCGAAACCCTATTGTGCCGGACAGGTTCAAACTGGCTGCAGCATGGATGTGGCCCACAATAGTGTCGCTGCAGTACTGCCGAACCGGATGTAGACAAGGACAAATTTGCAAATTCTAACAACAGGGGAGAGAGCGCGAGAGCGAGAGAGAGAGAGATTGCTTTTGCAGTGTTTTGGAAACATGCACGCACGGCCTACCCCTTCACAAAAAACAACGTCGGAAGATAATCTCGTGTGATATTTCCATAGCGGCGCTATTACGGCTGGGACGCGGAAGTGGAGCTGGTACGGCACACACCGTCCGCACGGTCCTCGCCCGCCGGCACACAGCCCAGCCCATGAGGCACGATTCACCGGAAAGCATTATGTTCGCTATCGACGTGAAATAGAGACAAATCGACCAGACAACGGTGTCGGCGCGGTGGCCGGCGGCGTGGCAGGCGGCAGCTGACGGCGGCGCACACCGCGAGCCACCGGACAGCTGGGTCAGCAGAAGCGGAACAAGCCACACCGCTCTGTAGGACGATACAGACGGCCACGAACGCACCCGGCTGGCGAGCTTGGTAGGATTTTTAAAAAAGCGATAATGAAAAACGGTGTTTAAAGGGAGATACGCGAAAAAATTATTATTGTGGTTTCTTGCAATTTGAAAAATCCTGATAACGAAACTATCAATTATTTTTGTATCTTCGGCAAAATTTTGGGAGGCCACTCACTTATTATCGAAATCAGTTAACAGTTTCAATAAAATGCCAATCACTTACCCATGCCCATACCCATCACTTACTTTTCGAAAACTATTTAAAGTTGAAAAGCAATGTTTTTTTATAATACAAATGTTTGTGCTCCTGTATTTGTATTTGAATTAATTTTAGAAAGTTTATAAAAACTACAAAATGAATTAGTTTGCCCTAAAAACGGATAAAACATAATTACTCAAGTCTTCAGCGGTTTCGAACCTCGGGTCTTGAGCCATTTTCTGCTTCCACCCCAGGATGACAAAACTTTTGCGTCAGATAGGTCACGTGACCCCGGTTTGCGAATTCCCAGGCTTCTGATTGGTTAATTGTGATTTCTTTTAAGCCCTATATTTCTTTTTCAAAAGAGTTTTTGTATGTTTTTTTTCTAAAGTAATTTTTTTCTGCAGTAGTCAAAAGTTCTGCATCACTGTTTAGGATAGATATGACCTAATTCTTAGAGAAATTGATAGCCTTAGTCGTGTGTACGTCATATACATCGATATGAGGTGGACCGGTAAAGTCGTCTAGAAATGTTGACTTTGAGAGCAATTTTAAGGCATTTGCAGGCCGAATTCGCAAAAATGAGAATAGGACTTCTGAAACAACTTTTTGTAACCTTTTGATATAGCCAATAAAATTTTTTCGCGTATCTCCCTTTAACAATCACGTGATGAATGGATGACGGCAATTGCTGCTCAGGGACACAATCGAAGACTGAGACGTCGCAACTTCCCCCTCACTGATCGTACAAAACAGAGATGCCCGGTTTAGTGCCGATCACCTGGGACTTAACTTTTCCGCCTCCGGTTGAAGTCGCCACCGATGCTGGCTCTTACCCCGCATTAGCCGGGTAAGCGTCCTCCATCGACAACGGCACCGCCTGATGGCGGAGCTTCCGGGCAGACTTGCCCTCCGGCAAACACTTCCCGACAGTTTTAAACAAGCCCGCCGCCGCCGCACGAACAAAGGTGGCCCGCGAGCCAACATCATTGTTTGGTGGTACGGCCTGGTGCCAGTGCAAAGCCAGCACGAGTGTGTTTGAAACGGGGGGGCTGAGCCAAGGGGTATGGAACAGGCAGAAGACACGAAACACACAAAACATGACAGGGAATGTGATTAACACCTCGATAGATGTAATTAACCTCTCACATTCGTCTCGTCACAATGACTTTGCCCCGGGGAGCTGCCCAAACACCCCACTGGGTGCTGGAGTCTGGGTGGGCGCGTGAGGAGCGCCAGCCAACATCCTGTGCCGCGCTCACCGACACCGCTCAATGGTAATCAATGATGCAGCCCGCCCAGCGGCGCCCTTTCGGCGCCCACACCGCCGCCCGAATTCTTGCGAGGCTCACCGATCATCAGCGCTGCTTGAAGAGCCCCCTAATGGACACGCCCGACCGAAAGGGTGGCTATTGGCACGGCGCCGTATTCGCTGATGCGCGGTGCACACAACCAGCGCCGCGCAGAGCGGCAGCGGTTTGCATGACAAAGCATCAACGCCGGGCGGCAACATCAGTGGCGGTGTCAGTCCTCGGCCGCGTGACTCAGCGATCGCTCCGACATCGCAGGCCTCAAAACACGGGCCGATCCTCCCCGACACCCCTCACTTCTCAATTATGGCCACTAAGCTGATATTGCGCTGATCTCGAGCGACACAAAGGCCTCTGATTGAGACTGCCGCTGCAAAAACCGTGGCTATTGTGAGTCGAGTGCTGCTATTTGAGCCCCATCTCTCGTGTCCGACACGATTTCTCAGACGCATGACTAAACGGCCTCAAAGCATCCCTCTGCGCCGACGAATCGGGTTCACTTCGAAGACATTAAATTCGTATAAAGAAGAATAAGTAAAACGCTAGACAGTCATCAGACTGAGAGATTTTCAACCTCCGCTGGCTGGCACAAATGACACACTTTAGACCGAATTCTACTAAAACGATCGGTGGGTAAAACCCGCTGGTTGCGCTTACATTACATTAATAATTCTAAAGCAATTGCAAATTGGGGTTACTCTGCTGCAACAGTACAACAAGCACAGCACGGGGAATGGATCCCTACCCTTTATCTGGTAAGTTTTCAGCGGGGGATCGTAGGCCCACGCACGAGCCGCTGGCCGTGGTGACGTCACGCCTAAGCCAAAGTAATGGATCAGAAACTGATTAATGGCTCAGTGATGGCAATGGCTCAGAAACCATTTCTAGCGAGCCTGTAGTGGGCTTTCTTCAGCTAGTTAGGTTTGTTCTGCATCTACTTAACAATATATCAGCATCTGAGAGGTTCCAATATATTTCCACGTGGACATTTATAATTGATACTCCAGCGGCGAAATGGTTTACAGGAGGCTTTTAGCGCAAAATATAGACACTGAAAAGGGAAGCTGGAGAGCAAGAGATAACTTTGTAGGCAGGTTTAGCAATAATCCGGAATCCTAGAATACGTTTTCACCGACTTTGTGCCTGTGCAAAGCATGAGTCTCAGTAAAAGGGGAAAATAATTAATTCAAACGTAATTTAAGCTCGACAAACGGGGTTCACTGACTAACCCAAAGCCTCGTCCTCAGTTACAGCCGTGCAACGGGGAGCAATCCCTCCAGCTGTCTCGAACACCACACTGTCAGCACCTGGCTTTAGAGTCCGGCAGTTTTACGCCAAGCGGCGGCGAGCACTCACCCTGATGAGAAAGGTGTTGTTCCGAGTATCTGCGGTGACCCTCCGGATGGTGTAGAGCCGCTGGTCGAAGGTAGGGATGTTTTCATTGCGTCGCCGCCGCCGGCGTACCTCAGCACCTGCCAACAACACAGCCATCAGCGGTGTCACAGGAGCGAGCCGGCTCCCGGCAGCTCTCACAACTCTCAGCGGGCAGCGGCGGCGGCCGCGCTTACCCCCCAGTCCAGGCCTAATCAATGGCAACGCTAGCGCGGCGGTCGTCCCATGGGCGACGATGAGCCGTTTAGCGTCAGCACGTTTTACGAGCCTGGCCGCGCGGCTTCGACGGCCACTGGCTCGTAAAACGACTCTGAACCGCTCTCATCAGCCGGCGGTGAGGGAATCGACGCCCGCAGCGGTGCTCTCTTCAGGTCAGTGGAGCTGTGAGAGGAGAGGGGCCTTGGAGGTAGATCGGCCGATCACGATGCCAGTTGGCAAGCTGTAGAGGCTCTGGCCAAAAGGTAGTCAGGGTGAGAATAGACGAACGCATAGCAACGGTGCCGCTTATCAGGCTGATGCATTTAATAAATAATAATAATAATAATTGTTGGGGCTTATCGACACATCAACTGCCAGGGTCAAATGGCGTCGCAAACTCTTTCCCTGTAGGAAGGGTTGCTCGGGAGCCAGCTTGCTCCTTGTTCAGGGAAGCCGCCGGGCCTTGAACCCGGGTCGGCTGCGTGGAAGCCAACTACGCTGTAACAATTCTGAGGAGATCAGTGTCTGATAGTTCCAATTGCCTTATTCAGTCTAGACTTTTCTAAACTAACAGATGTATTAGCCCCACTCTTCCAGGTATCGGACGGGAGCAGATGTGCCGACTCAGGCTTGAGCGAAGCCCTCAGGAAGGAATGCGACACCTGAATACTAATGATTTCTAGGTCGCAAACTCGGGGATACACTATTTCCAACCCTGTGCAAAATAACCGATTATACAACTGCAATCCCTCTTCCGCGGAAGCAATTGTATCGTCTGTCCCAGCTTGGACACAAATAGCCCTGACATTTGGACTGGGACAAAGCCCAAACGCCCGAAACCAGCCTAGCTTAGTTCCTTTCGAAATATTCAGTTGATGCAACTGCAGCCAGCCGTCTCATTCAGCAGATCGAGGGCCCAAATCCCCGTGGCACGCACACAAATAACCTGGCCGGCGCTCGTGACCAACCAACTTTAATATATTCTTTCCACGACGAAATAGCCTCGCTGTCAACGGGGAGCAGCAATGCCTTTGAAGCTGAAGTTTGTTCATCACAACGCCTGCGTGGGGATTTACGGGCTGCAAGCGCACTTTAACTCATTACCACTCAGGGTTATTTTCAGGATGTCAGCAGATTAAACGACAGCACAAAAGGACGCAACATGCTCTGGCGCGCACAAAGCTAGAACAGTGGCAGCAGCGAACCTCAAGAGTCCTGGCGGCACAGTGCAGCCACGCAGGGGCTCCGTCTGCATGGCACTACCGTTGCGATACCCGTTCGCCGTTAAGCGAGTCCAGTAACATAGCCTGGAGTCCAGCAGTGGTATTTACCGCGGAGCAGTTCTGGCCACCGCCGCTCCTATCATGCAGTCTTCAGTCACGCAGCACGCAGCATTGACTGGCCTCAGTCGTCGCTGTGTTCGGCCATTGAGCGGCTGTGCTGCAGACACCCAACCCCGGCTGTGCTGCAGACACCCTACCCCGTCTGTGCGCAGACACCAAGCCCCGGCTGTGCTGCAGACATACCGGCTGTGCTGCAGACATAGTGCAGATACCCGGCCGCGGCTGTGTTGCAGACATACCGGCTGTGTTGCAGACATACCGGCTGTGCTGCAGACACCCGACCCCGACTGTGCTGCAGACATACCGGCTGTGCTGCAGACATCCGACTCCGACTGTGCTGCAGACATACCGGCTGTGCTGCAGACACCCGGCCGCGGCTTAGCTGCAGACACCCGGCCCCGGTTGTTCTGCAGACAGCCGGCCGCTCGGCGTCGGACCCCGCGCACCCGGCCCCATCTCTTCCACGCCGACGCACTCCAATAGCTGAAACGCGATATTAGCTGGCTTCTCATGACAAAAAGTACCGCTCGCCTCATTCATCCATTCAACTACCGGCCATTGAGCACGCTTTGAGCGTGACAGGCTCTTGAAATTTGCGTTTTTTCTCTCCACGGTAAGGAAGAAATGCAGACAGCTAAGCCGAGGGCTACTGCTGTTCACAAGCACAGCCCAATGAATGGACATTTACACCTGAAAACATTCAGTGAGTCGGACGGGAGCTCGGGTGATGGTAGTGAGACGATGGGACAGAGGTGCAGCCTTGTACCCCCGCCGTCAGAGTCGCAGCGGCCAGCTACAGCGTGAGAGGCACACAGAGGCGAGGCTTTCTTCAGACGGGAGCGGCCGGCGCTCCACAAAGAGCCGAGGCCGACGCGGCGTCTCCAACAGCCGCCATCACAAGCAGAGCACACTTCACACACAATGGAAACGCCCGCCGGTCATATCGAGCTCGAGACCGGCAGGCGTGGAATTTTCACAGGTAAGGACGGCACGGAAGCCACTGGAATTTGGGGTAACTCACATACAAGAAGATATGGCGATGAAAGGGCATTTGTGGACTGGGAATGCATCACATAATATTACTAGGTTTTAGAAACCAGCAGTTCCAGTTTTCGCCAGAATCCGGCACATTGTTCTGCCAGAACGGTTAGCAAATGGGTCCAATTCATGAAGACATGAAATTCATTCATTCATTGGAAGAAACATGAAACATGACAGACTGCAGAAACGGATCCAGGGGGGGGCAAAATGCATTTCCCAAACTTCCCGATTTTTTCAATTTTCCTTAAAAAAACACATTTTTCACGATTTTGGACCCCGTTGCCCTACCCCAAGTCATTGGCCTGGATCCAGCTCTGACAGACAGAGATATTCATAAAAATGCAAGCATCTACTGCTAAGATCCAAGGACGCACCGAGGGGGAAGGGCGGTAGATAGGTCTGTCAAGGTGTACATAAGGCCTCCACTGACACAGTGGCATAATCACCAGAGACGGATCCAGGGAAATAGGGGGAGGTAGCCCCGATAGAAAATCTCACGGCCAGCCGGCGCCTCCCTATCCGAAGTGGCCAATGGCACCGAAAACCCTGGATCCGCCTATCCGCCACATGTCCAGCACGTGGAGCGGCGAAGTGTCAAACTCGGGCGTGCTGGGAAGGCTAGCTCCGCAAGTTTCTGAGGCGGTATTATTGAAATTCGCCTCCACAATTCTTTGCGCGCCGCCATTGTTGCCTTTTTTTAATACATAGATGCCCCATGCGAAATAACTAATTGACCAATCCACACATGTCAATTCTTTGTTCTTTGAGCGAAGTTTCCCATCTAATTTAGTATCAGCACGAATTGCTCTACGTTTGACCATTCACATTCTCAATTCTGGTTGGGACACTACCTAGTCAAGCTGAGTGTCTAAAAAGTCTCCCTGCACCACGCCTAATATTTATTTCATCAGCCCTCAATATATTTCAGAAGACCTCTCTGTGGCCGCGGACACTAGACTCCATCACAGAGGGACACAAGAAAACGAGTGCCAGGACACGGACGAGGGACAGGGGCCCCGCCTCATCGCCGGGCGCTCGTCCCTCCGACCGCAAACACAGCAGCAGTACAGCGCGGCTAATTCATCCGGCCCGTTTCCGCTGCCACTGTGCTACCTGCCGCTCCTGGTCTGACGTCACACATCAGGGGCGGATCCAGGAACGAGGGGCGGGGTGGGGGAGGTGGCGCCCCGCCCCCGATCGAACATCAGAGCCCTTACGCTAATCTCAAGCGCCCCATGAAACCTCCGCGGCACCACCTGAAACGTCATTTCCCACCCATACCCCTCCAAATCCAGAATACGAGCATCGGCGACCCCACGATGATATCTAACGCCCTCTTGATAGGTTACGCCGCCCCAAAAATGATACCTAACTATTGGGCACATGCGCCTCCCCCGCTTGGCCGTGCCCTTCCCTCCGATTGGAATCATTCATCCACCTCTGTCGCACAGCGCTCTCCTCCTGTTGTACTGGCCTGACAATCTGTGCTGGCCGGAAAATTCCTCCCGTTGTGCTGCCCCCCCCGCGTGCTACCTACCACCGCTGTTGAACTGACGTCTCCACCCTCATTCCCTCCCGCACTGACACAAAGTTCACATGTGACAGGCACAGAGGTGTGTACGTTATCCAGCCTGCCTGTCACCGGGTCACACAGTCGGGTCAAGGGTATTTTCGCGAGCGCGCCCGCCCGCGGGGTCACAGGTCACGACCTCGCCATTACGCCGCAGCACGTGCACGTGCGAGCGACGGTGCGGCGGCAGCTATAATGCTGTTCCGCTCCCAGCGCCGGCATGCGAGTCCAGGGCCGATCGGCTTACACGGCTGTGTCCGAGCCCTGCGTGTCAGGGGCGACATATCAGACCCGCAATTACCCAGCAGACATGCCAGGAATTCCGGTGGTCCGTGTCGGTGGCTCAATGCAGAAATGTGGCCAAAATAAATAATTCAGGCACAAAGAGTGCTGGCACTGGCACTAGCAGTACAGGTGTTTCAGTCTGCAATGACGGTAAAGGCTAAGTGTCGTAAAACTCATCGGACTGGGGCTCACGTTGGCTTCGGCACTGGCTGCTTACAAGAGTTTCCCATTTCTTCTAAATTTGGTTGAAATCGGAAAAGTTTTGAACAAAGAGTGGGGGCAACCCCCCCCCTTCAGTCCCCCTTTTCCAAACCGTATGGGTAAGGGTGTCTCGGTTGCATTTTGATCACATTAATTTTGCTAGTGATGAGGAACCGGCGGTGTCGTACTTGCCAGCCGATGGTGTCCCGTGTCCTTGCCATTATGTTAATGAACAAAAACATCTCGATAAAAACAAAGACAAAAGCCATTTTCTGCAGGAAAGCACATCAACTTTAATGAATGCGATCCAAACTCATGGTGTCGATATCGCCACGAGCAGTATTAAAACCAAGGGGGCGCGTTGCAACGAGGAAAATGGGAAATGGACTGATCTTCGTTTCAAATCATGAACAATTAACGCCATCATATTTAGTGCATGATGCCATTCGACCTAAAAATACCAACCGGGCTCGCATTGTAGTCATCCTTTCGCTTATGACACAGCACCTACGAACACATCCATTTCATCTTGAAAGCAAGCCGCCCTGCGGTCGTCCGGAAATTGAGTCGACTGAAACGTGCCATTCCCCAGAGGCATCTCGCCGGCTGAGGCGCTAGCAACAGGGTCATCCCGGCACCTCAGAAACGGCCGGGCGGCGTCTGGGGCTGGTCCTGACAGAAGCCTTACCGGCGCATCGACCCATCACCACCTGCAGAGGCGCCGCCACCCGGCGCCCCGGGACGCGCGCTACACCCACGCCACCTTCGTAGCATCTCCTTTGTTCACTTGCCAGGTGGATTTTCGAGTAGTAAGAGCATAAGGAGTAGCAAGAGCATAACAATAAGTTCATGTTTCGAGGAACAATCTGGCAGCAGCACATCGTGAGGAGCCGCCGACACAACATGTTTGCTTGAGTCAGTGGAAGATATACATGCAGGGGCGTAGCCAAGGGGGGGTGGCAGGGACAGCCGCCCCTCCCTGAGGGGCCCGAAGGGCCCCTGAGGGCACGAGCCGCGCGAAGCGCAGCTCGCCCGCACTCTGCTCTGTGGCCAAATTTGGCATTTTATACCAGACTGGGCCCTCTTAAGCCCTCTTCAGCACTCTATTCTGTAACAAGCAAGGCCCTTTTTACCCATCAGGGCCCTTTTGGCGCTGTCGCAGGGGCCCTTTTCGGGGCGCCGCCCCTCCCTGAGCGAAATCCTGGCTACGCACCTGTATACATGACAACCAAATGGGGAAATCCCCATTAACGAGTTTTCAAAATAATTCTTTCACATTTTAGGCCTTTATCCTCCAAAACTACGACGAACTATCTTGGCTGCATACGTCACTGTCGGGGTTGGCATGACATATTTCCGCCTGCACAATGCATTATTCGATATCATGGAGCATTTAACATGTCACCAAACGACTTCATATGTCCACTGTGTGTGGCTAACATGTCGGCGCCCAGCTGCTTCTGACAGCAGTGAGTCAGCACGACAAGAGACAGGCCACGTCTTAATTGTCAGCTGCTTCAATTCCCGATCAGTCGCAAGTACTAGGGGCAGGTGTTCAGCCTGCGGACTTGTGTTCGCGAATCTGGACTCCATTTCTACCGCATCACATTGCGTGCTCGCCAGTCCACACGCCACGCAACCTGCAGCAAGGCTGAACAAATTAGACGGGCGGATGTCCTAATTACGAACGAAAAACTTGTCGACTGCGCCGGCACCTGCCACAGCGCGGCTAAATCAAAACGACACGCACTGACGCTGGCCCCATTCTCAAGCTGGGCTCAAACCGACAGCCCACGAAAACAGTGTTGCTTGTGATAAAGAAAGCCTCGTCCTTACCTGCGATATGTCTGGCTTCGTAAGCGCAGCCAGAGGATTCACTTTTTCCGACCAGTATTGACGCGGCGTCTGCCCAGAAGTAGCCCAGAGCAAAGTTTAAGCACAGCGCCCGCCTGCGTGCGTCGCGAGCTCGGGGGCAAACGCGTCGCGATAACTCGGCCCTGCGTCGGCAGCGGTGCTGTTTTTGCGTGGCGTTAGGTACGGATTCAATCGAGGCCTATTCAGACAGCGTGACTGCGGCGATTTACGTTCGCCCGCCGCGACAGGGCCGACAACAGGACCGGGGCCGCCAGCGCAGCAGCCCGGCGTCAAAGGCCGCGCGGCGCCCATTCACCGCCACACCGATATACTGCAGACAGGGGCACCGGGATGCGCGCGGCTGGAATGCGAACATTGTGCTGCCGAGTGCCCGTTCAACGGCCGTGAAAATGCCGCGTGAATACCGGCGAAATTGACGAAAATACATCTGACTGTGTCTGGCGGCGGCAGTCACTCCAGCGGCGGCGAATTCGAGCGCGATCCCATCAGCCGTCTATGGCGGCGAGCAACGGCGCTGCCGCCGCCGAAGGCCGTTCGTGCGGACACCGCCCCACAACAGGGTGGGATTCGCCGGCCAGAGTCGGCAGAACAGACCCCGCGACTGTCGACAACAGGAACAGCGCGGAATAGACAACGGTATCGCCCAACAGCGGGGAAGTGCAACTGGAGTCGAAAGATACTCACAAACGTGTCGAAATCAAATGCATT
Organism: Lepas anatifera; assembly: GCA_034440635.1. Lineage (NCBI taxonomy): Eukaryota > Metazoa > Arthropoda > Thecostraca > Lepadidae > Lepas > Lepas anatifera. The sequence goes on from JAOTON010002176.1 coordinate 1,233,097, forward strand.
TCAACGAAAAGGGAGAAAAGAAAATACAAGATTATTTTTTAAATATAATACAACACACATCTTATCTATCAAAAATAAAACATTGATGTCATTCCATTTTTTCATGCCTGGGTATTGCCTCCTTCATTCCAAATCTGAAGAAAACCATTCAATTATTGAATGCTCACACCTGGAATAAGAATAGCAAGCACAGGAAAAAAACTCATTGAGGTCAATTCAAAACATTTTGCTCGCTCAACAACACATTAACTGTCTCCAAAATATGACTGGAGCCCATATTTCCGTGACTTTTCATCAGACCACCAAATCCGGCCCTGTCGCACCAGCCTTTCAGACGCTCCTCGCCTGCCAGGCGGCGGAGATACAGCTTCCAGCGGTGTGAATCCCGGCGCGGTCTGTTTCGACAGGTCATTCAGCTGGATCCATCCTTCATGCCCCCTTCCTCCGTCCAGAGAAAAACATCGACTTGGCGCAGCTTACGCCGGCTCACAGCGTCAAAGGCCCAGGTGCTGATTCTAAAGCGGCGGCCGGCGAATGGCGCGCCACTGAATGGCGAGAGCGCGACACCAGAGTCGTGGCTAACCAGTCGTAAACTTCGCAGCTATAAAGTCACGATGCTGGCGACACGATGCCACGGCTCATCACCAGACCCTCAAAGAGTCGGGTAACGTCGCGGAGAGTAATCAATTCCGGATTGCTGCTGGCTCTCTTTGACTCGCGGCGCCGTCCGGTTGAATTCATTCTCGGCGGCGGGCCAACGTCGGCGCTGACGCTGGCCGGCTTTAATGAGACTGAGATCTGGCCAGCAATCATCCCAGACGTTTGAAGGCAGCTGCGTGTGCGGCAGAGCCATCGGGCGAGTTATCAGGCGTTGCAAAACGTACCGTTTTACAGTGAGGTACCGCAGCCGGTGCTGGATGAGCTGTGAAGTGCAAGAGCGCCCTGCCACGGTGGACACATCAAGCACGAGCAAACATCCTTGGCCCACACATAATGATTAAACATGGTAATAAAATTGAGTGCCATGGTGTTGAGATAACAGGCCCAATATTGCCGGAATGTTACAAGACCTAATTTCGATAACAGGGAATGAAAAGTCTCGGTAGATAAGAGGATACGCGACTTCATCCGAAATTTACTCATCTCGAAGTAAGTGTGTCAAAATTTTACTGCACCCATAGGAGTTAAAAGCGGGGGAGGGGGACGCATGTCCCAACTTGTGAGTCAAGGAGGACGCAGGCTCCTAAGCCCAAGTTTGAGGGCTCGACCTCGGTTTTTTAATGTTTTCACTTTCCCGATTTTAGTGTTAGCTTTCAAACTTGTGAACGTTCCCCAAGACGACAACTAGCTTCAGGTTGGCCTCTGTGAGATAATGTGTCCCATTCACCCCGCAGTGTCGTAAATTCAGATTCCGCAAATTATAATCTTATGGACCAATCCTAACCAAACTGTAAGATTACGTGGTGATTATTTGATGGTGCAAAATGTAGTAGTAAAATTTAGTAAGATTGAGTGATGGTGATTAAGATTATGTTCTCACATAAAAGTTAAGAACTAGGTAACTTACATTGGACTCACCCTATCGAGTCGGAGAGCCAAAGTTTACTCCCATTTGGTGGGTTAAACCTGAGTGGCGCACTGCCCTGGCTCACAGCCATTTTGGCTACCTTGATTGCACTGGCAGATTAAAGGGGAGGGCCCAAGTGGCCGTGGCCCCCACCAATGTCTAAAATAATATACTTTTCCCCCAAAGGAGCCAAATTTTGGTCGTTTTAGATACTATATTTTTGCGATTTTTTCTCTGTTTAGCCCACCCAAAACGTTGGTTTAGCCCCCTCCAAAATATGTGCCTGAATCCGCCGTTGCTTGTGACAATTGCTTTCCTCGCAGCTGACTGCCTGCCTGGCTGGGTTCGATATATCCTATGATAACATTTGATATGATGTATGATATGTGATAAAAATATATGATGTGACATGCCTTCTGAGACAACACAATATCCTGATGAGGCAGCATTTGATACTCAGTCCCCGTCACTGGCGGATCCAGGGGGAACACCCTAAATCCCTCGATTTATGCCGATTCTTAGAAAAACATTCATGTTTCACCATGTTTAATCCCATAGCCCCTCCCTCCTCAACTCTGGCTCTGAGGGCCATGTTTCCTGAGCTCTGGGTAGTAAGTCGGCATCCCTCAGGGCAGAGGGAGGGGGCACAGGTGAGCAGCACAAGTGTGTTGCCAGGTGGGTCCGGTACACGCACGGCTCGGCGCCCGGCGCTGGTGCTGCGCGGAGACAGAGGGCAGGCCGGCTGCCGGCTCACAGCCTGATGCCGACGCGGAAGCTGTCGCGGCAGATTGCTTTGATTGATTATCTCAGGCTGACTTCACAGGTGCGCATCGCCAGGCTTGAACTCCACGCCGAAGCATTTACAGGCGCCTCCTTCCACCAAAAGATCTCTTCCAACGAATTACTTCGGGACAAAAACGCATACATGCATGTCCCGTACCTGTTTAAGCATATCTTCAAACCATTAAGAAATTCCTATTTCACGTAAAATATCACTAAATAAATTGTTTGATGGCAATTATGGCACTAAGTCCTCGAAAGTATCATTATTTTTACGCACTGAAGATTGCATCCATGCTGGTATTGATTTGCCATTAGGCGATGTGTTGCCACAGTAAGTTCAATAGGGTGTAACGCGACGGCAATGTCCCCGAAAGACTGTTCCCAGTAAACATTTCCAGGTTCATGGTTTATCGCCATATGTGGGCTAGTTCAGTGGCCCCTTCCCAACCCAGCTCCACAGGCGGACTCAGGATTTCCGATAGGGGGGGGCACATAGTCATGGGGGCCACCATTCAAATCAGGAGGTACCACTTTTGGAAGGCAAAACCTGCCAGTTTGGAGCCAAATCCTATCGTGGGTGTGCCGATACCCACATCCTGGGACGGGGAAGGGGTGGGAAGCGGCTTTTCAAAGGGCGACATCGACCCATAGGTGGCACCGTGGCCATTTAAGGGGGCACCGAGGGTCGGACGTGGGAAGGTAAGTGTCCGCTTTTCCCCTGGACCCGCCTATGCCCAGCTCAGCAAATTTCATCTAGTGGTCCGGAGAAGCACCTCCAAATTGTTCACCTTTCAAATGGTTGTCCACTATGAATTTATGTATTGCACCTCTGGCTTTGGAATGTGGTTATGGTCATGTCAAGGGGGAGACATGATAATGGCAAACTGAAACGCCCTGTGGTTCCCTGCAGTCTCATTAAAGCGCACGCAAAGTCTACCCCCTCCCCTTCCGAGAACGCGGGTTAATTGAGAGGTTCAAAACCCGGAAGCAGTCGGTGAACCCCGGGGCAACTGTCGTTTGATTCATGCCGTATATGACGACTTCCTCTTCGGTGGGTATAATGTCAGAAGTTAGAAGTGCATACATACAAAACACTAAATAAAAAATGGACAAAACATCACCAGTCTTCTCTTAAAGGGGGACTATGGTTATACCATGTTTAAATCCAGTTATAAAGGTGCCGCATTACCTTTAGATCACGTTATAAAGATGCCAGGTTCCCAATGAGTGAGGTGCCGTAACACTGAGCAGAAATACGCATAGGCATGTCCCATTTAAAATAATAGACCCGCACTGAGCCATCCAAGGGCAGACTAGTGAGACTGCGATTTACTGCATAGCGAAAATCCGCCGCCCCGCTCCATCAGCTTGAAGTGAGGGTGGACCTCACAGGAGAGTCGGGGATCAGGACCACCGGATTCCCACCGAGTTTGTATTATCTCTATATATTACCAAACCATTTAAGACCACCACTCCTTCCACTAAATGTATCAAGAACAGACCTCAGCCACTGGCATATCTAGAGGCAGGGGAAGCGTATTTGTCCTCAAACCCTCGGATTTTTGCCAGCTTTCGTAGAAGAACATTTTTTTGCCATGGTTTGCTTTCTATCACCCTCCCCAAGCCATCGGGCTGGAACCGCCACTGTATCCAGCCATCGACCTGCAGGTAGGTTTCAAAATTGATATGTTTGGTAATGCATTTTTCAACCCTCATCCTATTTTGGAAAACGCGACGACATTTGATCTGCCCTGATCTGATATAAGTTTAAAACTCTACAAGAAAAAGTTTGAAGAAACATATACATAACTCTATTATCTGCTCTAATGTTGCAATAGATGCCTACTTGTTAAAAAACAGTCTGCACGGGATTCATACAGGTGGAGAAACTGCTTCCTTTGGCATTGTCAATCGCCCAAAATCAACAAGCTTAACGCTGCAGCGACCCTCTACATGTGTTAAGAAAAATCAGACTAAGTCCAGTGAAAATTAATAGGTATATTAAGTTGCTGAAACCACGGTCAGATGTTATTTTCTAGAAGAGCAGGAGAAATGTGCAAACAATGTTTTTCCATTTCATTTTTTACTGGAGACAAAACCAGGAAAAGAGAAACTCTTTGAGACATCAAAAGGGTACATTTCAACACATATAAGGTTTTGTTCTCCTTCTTAGGCAGTATCATTTCCCGTTTATCATATTAGATAATAGGCTTGTGAGGGTGCACACGGGCATAAGTGCCCACAGCACCATGCATGGTAGCACTTTTCCAACGAATGACGCTATTTTACGTTATTGTGTATATACATACGGCACATGATGCGCCAAACAACTACAAAAGGTACAGATAATTTAACTTTTTCACGAGTCATATCTGGCAACGAACGATTCGAACACATCGCAGAAAATGAGGCGACTTTTTCAGATAATAGGTTTTTTATCAGGTTCTTTATCTGCCAATAAGCTTGCCGAATAACATCAATTACGTCTGGCAAAAAGTGTGCTAAGCACGGCTCAGTCCGCAGCCCTACGAGCAATGTTTCGTTTGAATGACCAAGACTACCTGGTAAGTCAGCCCGAGCACCTGCCCCCGCCCAGAAGCGGCCGCTGGGATCATAAGCGGATCCAGGATTTCCGATCGGGGGGGGGCACCGTCCCAGATGGGTGGGGCACCATCCGGTCCGGGGGCGCCACTTTTGACCGGGAAATCTGATAGGCGCAAAATCCTATCGGTGGACGCCGATTTTCTTATTTTCAAGGGGCGCCATGGACCTTCCAGGGGGCTCCGTGACTATTTCAGGGGGCGCCGAGGGTCGATGGGAGGACGTGCCCGCCCCCCTGCCCCCTGGATCCGCCTATGGTTGGGAAGCTGAGACGGACGTTTAGAGCAGGGTGGCAGCGGTGCCTGATACCTGGAACACGTACACACATACCTCGAAAATTACCCAATGAAAAATAGCAGAACTCGATATCACTTTGGTTTCTAATCACAGCCTCTCTTAGCTAAACACGTTTCAATTGTATTCGCATTTATTTGAGGCGCAAATAAAAGAGGCTCAACTTGGCACACATTATTGCAAAATCGGCATAGGAAGTTGAAGAGGCCCAAGCCAGAAATATTGGGCCGCGCAACGGGCCTGAGCATCATGTCACGTTCGAAGTCCAACTCATACCACATGACCACCGGGGGAGGCAGGATCCGACCACACCATATAAACCTATCGAATAATGGACGACAGTCCAACATGTTTGTGCAATGCGCATCTCACCACAGAAGGGGGCGAGTTGGCGCAGCCCAACGAGCTAAGCATGTGTTTGAAGTTTAATGCGGTCACGTGGGCAGGATATGCCTTGGTTTCAGAAGTTTCAGAACGTTGAGGCTAATACTGTGAATACAAGAAATGTATTTCCAAGACTGGATGGGGCTTAATATAACAAACTGAATACTTTGAAACATTTCATTTGGTCACGCCTGAGGATATTGGGGAGGGGGCAGCTCCATGGACTGCCCCCCTCCAGTCAGTATATTTGGGGTGAGGGGGCATAGCCCCTTGGCTCACCCTGTTGCTACGCCTATGCACGGGAAAGCCAGCTGTGAAAGCTCTGTCATCTCTGCAACTCTGATCGCAGGATATGAGGGCACGAGTGAATTTCAGGAGAACCGAATGAAGAGTGGGGCCGAGGAAAGTGACCGGGGGGCAGTGATGGCTCTCCCATAGTCTTGTAAAGCTGCCACCCGTGTATTTAAAATGAAACATCCAACGATTGACATTTCAGTTGACCCACCGGCCCATGACCTGAATCCGCCGAGCAGGCCGGCTGTTAAGCGTTGCGAAGAGGAGCCCGTAAAGCTCGGAATCGGCACGGCGATCTCTCCAGCAGCTCCGAGGCGCTGGATGCAGCTCCATCGGTGGCTGCTCGGCAGCTTTACAGTCGCGCGAGAGGCACCTCCCAACGGCCTGCAGCGCCTTATCGCCGCCGGCAATCGCGCTGAGTACCGGCGTCGCCGGCGGCGGCTGCGGGCAGGAGGCGTCTCCGAGGGACAGGATTGCGGAGGCGGGAGGCGCCACGGAAGGTGACAACTCGCTGATGTGGAAGCGCAAAATCTGTGTCACGCAAATTTTTGGTGATGGCAGACAGGGGGTAAAAGAGAAAATAATGCAGGTGAACGATTTGAATGCAATACTTATTCCAAAGAATCAGAAACGTTTCACATATGTTTATTTTGAACTACGCACCAGTTATTTTAGGTTTCCCTTCTTTCGACTCAACGTCCATGCGCACCATCAACAGTCACAACAGTCGTAACGTTGAACCTGGGTGCCATCAAAGCCCATAATGATTCGTCTCCATATTGCTTGATATCAGCATGGGTGCCTCTTCAAAGTGCAAGGAGTACGCAAAGAGGAGATTTTTGGAAGCAAAACAAATGGATCTACAGCAGCGTTAGCACTAGAAAAGGTATGTGTTATGTATTCTTTAGTTGCAGAATGACAACCTACATCATTCTACGGAGTGTAGAGCGTGGGATCTGCTCCAAACACTGGATCCCAAAATAATAATATTAATTCATTTTTAGTTCAACGACACATCAATTGCCAAGGCTATACGGCGTCACCAATTCCATTCAACCTCACCTATCTCACAAAACTACCAGCCAGTGGACTCGCCGATTCTGTCTGAGGAAATTTTAAGGTGCCGATTCCAGAATAGTTTGCAAAATATATATCCTCTCAAGGCAAATTCCCGAAGCCGCCCATTAACTGACTGGTAATGAACAAATTCACACGTCTTTCCTGGGTCTCTGCAGCTGGGATTCCTATTTGAACACAGCGCGGCACGGGGTGCGAATTGAGTTTGCTAATCAGCGACAGCGGCAGCTGCAGCTGTCGACACCGCTGACGTCGACGGCGACGCAGCTGCCGGCGAGACGACGACGCACCTCCAGCAACATGGCCGACAGTGAGAGGAACATCCGCCGCCCTCGCTGCACGGGCGCTGAAACAACTTTCGGGGGGAGGGGGTCACCTACACCCGGATACAGAGGCGTCGGCGCCCGGGCAAAAACGGCAACCATGTCCGACTGTCTGAAAGGCGCAGCTTCCCAGGCTGAAACGGTGAGAATTCGACACCTGGCGGGGATTTCTGTCTTGCCAAAGAAGTGCTGAACAGCTCGCCAATGTTTTATTGCATCTCAAAGGTGCCTTGCGCTGAATTAAGCCGCGGCAATACTTGTCTATTCCACAGACGAGGAAGCCCCAGTTTCGACTACAGACGCCTGCGACTATCCGTGAGAATGCAGGACACGGCGGTGGCGGCGGCGTCAACACGAGGGTGTTTGTTTGCGCCGAGTCGGAACCACGCCACCGCCGCCGCCTCGCCTCGGCCGTGTCACGCGTGACGTTCACGCCGCGGCCGGAGTGTGAGCACGTGTCCACGCAAGTGGCGCGGCGTTACGTGTCGGCCGAGTGTTTGTGTGCCGTTCGGCCCGGCTCTGAAGTGTTGGTCGGGTGCGCGCGCCGCGCGCTGTCGCCGTCTCGAGTGTGGCACGGTCAACTACCCCAACTGAGTGGGAACAACAACAGTCGAGAGGGGGGACCATTGTCGCGAGAGGACAACAGCCGAACGGAAACGCCGGTGGTCAAGGATATGGGAAAGAGTGGCTGCTCCTCAGAAGAACATGGAAACTTTTCTGTCACGCAGGTTGTCGAGGTGGTCAAAATCCAGACATGCTCAACACTGACGTAGTCAGAATATAATCGAAATATACGAGCAACATGTTAACCGGAGTCTATGAGTAGGGTCTTTTTATATAACTTAACGCTTCTCTGAAGTCAGTCAGCTCGTACAAAGGTCGTGCCATCCCTCGAGACATTTACTTAAACTTGATATTCCAAAATGTCATCAACGCTAATTTGTGAGCAGACTGCCCCATCGCTGCAAACGATTGGGGTAAATAATTTTCCACGTTTGCTAGTCTGAATAGCAGGTACATACTACATTATTGGGAAAATACAGAATCAAACCGAAAGAAAAATAAAAACCGAATGCGTCTACAACTACAAAATATAAACCGAGGTAATCAGAATCGGTTTGGCACTCAAGAACACATATGGTACTAAATGGAAATTGCTTGACCTCAATCGACTCTAATGCCTCAAACGAGCTTCAACACAAAGGAACGTGTTTTATGTAGCACCAGCACGCCTCAATCAACTAGAGGAAGTGTGCTGCGAACGGCATATACGCTTGAACCATCCAGAGCGTACAATATTTGTCTCCGAGCCCGGAAGAAGGAAAGGCAGTGTTTGCTCCCACAGGAACTGGCCACCCCGGATATCCGCCAGTCCCCTAGCGGCCGTTAAACTCGGCACGTACAACACCGCGCGGCAGGGGACCTTTGTCCCTCAGCCGATACCCGCAACGGCAGCGCTTTGCAGACAACCCTACCAGGTTCACTGTCAGAGTTTTTGTTCCCCAATCCGTTGATTTCCCTGGTTGGCGCACGCGCGCGGCGGGCAGGGGTACTGTCTACACACCCCTGACAGCGAGACGGGGCCGCACGTGGCGTCGGTTTTTGCCGCAGCGCCCGCCCCTGGCTCAGGTGTGGGGTCGCTGCAGCGACGCTAGCGACGCGACGGTGCCCCGGAGCGGCGCGTGGCGCACCGTTACCGGCTTCTGAGCACCGTTTCGTCGGTGGTGCCAAGCACGGCTGGTACCTACCGCATACCAGGTCTCTGAAGGCCGGAAAATGAGCAAAACAGTGCAGTGACATTCTCAATAATATCAGCCAAACCCAACTTTATATACACAGGTGTCCAAGTGAATTCCCGTGAAGAATATCAGGTCTCTTTGGGCCGACACCTGCGACCCGGTTCGACGTCACCTGCTCCACCCACGGCGCCGGCTCAGGCGTGGCATTACCGGTGCCGGGGCGGCGCGACGCCGCTACCATGCCGATATTCAATCATGAATTTGTAGTGAGCAGTTCCCACGGGTGTGGGCCGACAGATTGCCGGACGGGGACGCGCCATTGATTGATCGCCCCGGCGCCAGCTGAGCCCGTCCGTGACCGGCCGGGGAGAGGGGAGGGGGGGGGCGGTCATCACCGTGGCACGTGACCGTAGTCCGGGACAGGTGCGGTCGGCAGCAGCGGTAGCCGCCCGCCTCGCCACCCTGAGCCCCGTTCATCTCAGCCGGCTACGGCTCCCTCGGGCTGAGGGAGAAATGTCACACCCGGCCGCAATCTTGAGCAGCGGAAATTGAGACGGCAGCTTTCGGGCGGTGAGGGTTGAGTGAAAGAAACTGGCTGAACCGAAAATGGGAGGCTGTTATCCATTTAGAAATAACTACGACCACTGCGGAACTGAAAGTTAGCATCAAGAAGAAACATTAGTTCGACTATAACTATCGTATTTCTCATGGACAGAATACCGTCACAGGTAAGTATTTTAAATGTCAATGTTAGAATTCAGTTCAACAGCTTTCGAAGCTCCATCGATCAAACCTTCTCCAATATCCTGAACTAAACTGCGCGAATTAGAAGCAACAGCTTATGTCCCCTTAACCCTTTATGATGCCTGAAGACGGCGGACCTCCGCAGCGAGCTCCTTCCTGGAGCGCCCCATGGCGCGATAAGGGATCATTCATCACAGCGTATAGTGGCGCTGCAACCGACCGTCAGTTCAAACAATGGTTATTCAAAGCGACGTGATAGCGCCGGAAAATTGAACCGAATCGAGTGGAAGTAACGTAATGAAGCCAGCTGAGCCGCGATAGTATCGGCGGGCTGTGCATGGGAGCGGGTTTATCAGCGCTCTGCAGCGAACACAGCTGTGGGTCCGACCTGGTGAGAGCCGGCCCCGACAGAGCCTTGGACCAGGGGTGTGGATTTTTACAAATGATTGGGCGTGTCTAAATTCGAAACATCGTTAATAACGACCATACAAAAAGCGATCGTATAATATAAAGCGCGTTTTAGCCTCACCCCAGGCCTCTTATTAATTTATAAGGGCCTGGCTTAAGCCAATTCAAAGTGCTTAAAATAAAGACTTAGACAATTTAACGGAACTTAAGCACTATTTTGTCATTTTATTGTGGGTGCCAGGGCACCCTCAAAAAGATATATGCCCACATCCATGCCATGGACTGGTTATGAACCATGAACGGCGGACGTGCCGGTATGACAAAGGAGAGCTCTCAAGCATTGACTTACTTAAGGACTTTATATAAGGCGTTCTATTGCAACACTTGCGAGGGAATGGTCGTGGCTACGGCAGGAAGGCCGATCCAAGGATGTTGGATTATAGCTGGGGATTCACGGGGTGGGTGAAGAATGCTGCCACCGCCAAGGTTGAGGAAGTTGAAGTCTTGCATTCTGAATTTTGCTGCATGATACCGAGTGTCCGCTTTGCTTACAATACTCGAGTTCCTCCATTTAAGCAGTAATTTTCTGTTATTTAAAAATTGCCTATCTCGTTTGCTGGTCACTGACTGGTCACTGGTAAGTGCTACCGTGGTGCACACGCGCACTGAGAGGATAATTCAAGATTAGGACTCCTTGCGAAGAGAATTGGTAGTTACACCGACAATTAGCAGATTACACCAGGAATTCAGCGAAACCATGATTCAATTATGCACCGTATATACTAACGCAATATGCAAGACAGATGGGTAGTCTTTGCCTTTTATGAGCTCTTAGTTCTTGTACAATATACCGGACGTTTCTATATTCTTACAGAACAAAGACGCGATCTTGACAGAATATCGTCCTCCGATTACTTGGCATTAAAAGAATGTAATAATTTTGTCTGGTTGCATGTTGCACAATTAGCCTCCGACGAAATGATTTCACGAATGTACGTCACGACATTGGTTTCTGGCATAAATATATAACTCTCCATGAACGCGTCGTTTTATTATATCCAATCGATTTAATGCATTAAATGATGATACGAAGAACGTGCCAACTTAAAAATGGATTTAAATTGAGAAGGCCATGTTACCTTGTATACCGATAAAACTCCGGGTTTGACATTCTTATTGTCCCAGATCTGTTGCTGGAGGAATAGCTTCCATTTAAAAACGCGTTTCGACTCCACCGAGGCCAAACTCCCCCGCCTCGCAGACTATGGCATCCGCTGCCAGTCGTTAGGTCCCAAGTGAGACGAGGCTTAGAAGAATGTATCGGTGCGCTCAAAAAGTAGTACGCTTATGAAGCCTTTTTTGTAAAAGGTGAGTTCTAAGAAACAAACTATGAAGCCAAGAGTTTACTATATGCTCTACGCGGAATAATACCTCAGCTCAACTCTCACGAACGTTTTCCTTGAACGCGATCAGACCAGTGTCTGTACCTACGTTCTAAATAGGTAAGTTAGCGCCCGTACCCGATATAAGCGGTAGCCCATACATACGTCAGCGGTTTTCAACACCTTGACAACTAATGGCAGCGTGGGGAGGCTATTTTGCCAGGGTGATAAGTGAGTGACCCGGTGGTGGCAGACTGACCCTGACCTGACCCTGTGGCCGACCGACACGTGGTGTTCTGACCACAGGCTGGCACTGGAGCGGAGAAGACAAAATGGACATGAACACTAGTCTACTGGTGCAATGAACAAAGAGCATGTCAGCGTCAGCATTCCAACTAAACTTTGAAACGGAATTGGAAACTTTGTATGCCTTAAGATTGTTTGACGAATCCCTGGCGTGGATTTAGCGTTATAAAATAATATTTTGAAGAAACCTTAAACGAAACATCAGATCTAAGAACAAATTTATTAGACAATTCGAACTATACCAAACGTGACCCAGTGACTGTTTCGAAGCAATGGAGACTCGAACCCCTTATAGCCCCCCCCCAACCTAAATGAAGTCCTGGATCCGGAACTGTCTTAAATATTCCCGGAGTAGACAGAACCTAGGTTTTTGTGTCTGTACTTATTCAGGCCTTATGAGCAGTATGATACACTTACATGATTCCCACTTACAGCTCGAATTTGGAAAGTGGAGCACCCTATCGCTCCAGTGCATCTGTGTCAGTGCGACAGAATGCTGGAATGGAGCACGGCTCCACGAAGAGCAGTGCCGGCCCAGAGAAAACGGGACACTGCACCATTACCGGCTCGTTGCCGCCACGGCTGCGGATAGGTTTCCCAGGCGGCCGGCCGCTGCCGTGCGAGGGCGACCATGGCGGGACGCTAGCCCCGTGAATTGCCACCGCCCAAAAACGAAACGGCGCTTGCGCGTGGCTCGCGGTGGCACCGCCGCGGTACGGACTGCGAGCTCGTAGGCCTGGGCGTCATGATCATCCCACAGAGGACGAGACGGAGGGTGGAGCGTCGATGCTGGTGTTGGAGAAGCAGATGGAAGACCGATTGCAACAGAAAACTGATGAGAGCAGCATAGGGTGGCTAGAATACGCTTCTATATTTCTAGGAAATGTGATTATTTCCGTTTAAGGGGCAGTTCATAAATGACGTCACCCGCTGAGAGGGGGAGGGGGCGAAGGGCTGAAAAGTGAAGTGCCATGACGCGCTCATAGGCGGAGGTGGGTTGGTCGAAAAGTGAAGAGCCATGGGGTGGAAAGCCTTCCAAAAAGACGTCATATTTATGAACAGCTCCCTACATGGTCAGCCAACATTATTGTCAGAGCCACTATTCCAATCTGATGAACAATTTTCGGGTGGTCCTCGGCGGCAACCAAGAATGAAGCATTTGCAGACTGATAAGCCGATTAAAAAACCTAACGTGACCGCTGATAAATCCAAACTTAAACCAATGCCTGGGATACGAGCCATTATTTCTCCTAATCTCTTCCTTAATCATCCATTTAGATACGTTTCCACAGTACTATAACTATTCAGTTTGTAATGAAATAAGCCGAACAAGAATTTCAGGAGCTCCCGCTTTCCCAAAGTTCGAGCTCGCGCCGGCACCATCGCAAACTTGGATGGCTTCAGCAATCTAGCATCCTCGCCGGTCATAATGAAAGCGATCAATCATCCGCACTAGATCTATATGAATTCGGGCACAAGAGCCATTCACTGAGTGAAATAAATATTCCAAAGAATCCGGAGTAATTCATCCTCTGCGCCAAGCTCTAATGGAGAGATCAGAGAGAGCCACATGCCCACAGCTGGTACCCAGGGGAAGGCAGCGTCGCAGAGCGGCAGGGCCGCCGGACCGGCCGGCCGGCCGGCCCAGAACTCCCATTAGAACATGAACTGTCAGACACAGTTAGCCAGCAAACCTATTGTGGTCGCACCGGACTCATTACCGCAATGACTGCTCCGCCGCGACGCGCCAGCGCCGACGCAGCCCCCGGAAGGCGGCCTGGAAGAGCCTTTAGCGATTCCACTGCTGATTCTGGCGAAAAGCCGGCACTGCATCTTGTCTCCGGGGGCTGGGCACTGACCGCGCGCAAGCCTGCGGCGAAGTTAGGGAAGTGTGGGTAGCTCACGTTCACGCGCACCGCATTGCGACAGAAAGAATGCGGGGAGAGGAGGGCAAACAAGTATTTTCTGTTCCAAGGTCGAATTGTAGTTAATTCAGATTAATCCGCCGATAAAACGCCGAGGTAGTTTAAAATATTCTTTACATTTCCGTATTCTTTCATTCCAATGATTTTTAATAGTTGCTGTGCTCTGATCAGCTCTGTGAGGATGCTAAAACATACCTTGTGTTACGCTATTATCTTTCATAAAGACATTTTTTTAACATCGTTTCGAATTTGGGCATCCTACATTTTTTAATGCTGGCGTGATTATTAAAAAAATCACGGCATTGTTTTTTAAACAATTAAACCCTAAAACGAAGAAGTGAAATATTGAATGTAGGTACCCGTTTCTCCCCGTTCGAACGCCGGAGCGGCCTGCGTCAGATGCAGTCACGTGACAGTTGTTGCGGCGTGACTTTTGTGGTGACGCGACAGTGCGGCGGGCGGCGCGGCTGCAGCCAACGGCCGGGGCTGCGGGGCACCTGCCGCTGACACACGCCAAATTGGCCTCACTCAGGCGCGCCGGGTCAGGGGCGATTAACCCAGCGGCCGGACCGGCCGGCGTCGCACGGCGGCACCGTCGGCTCCAGCAGCCGAAAGGTGAACTCTCGAGCTGGTTCCACGCATGTTAGCACCCAATCAACCTGTCGTATCCTCCCTGGGAATGGAAAACCGCTTTGTGCGCATGGCTGGAATGTTAGTCGGCAGTGACTGAGCGGCGACACCCGAGAGGCGGGGTCACGCCGCAGGGCACCGCCGCAGGCATGCCCGCTGGCATCCGGTTACCGACCAGCGGTGACGGCCGGGCGGACGCGCGTGACCCGACTCCGGGCTCAAACGGCTGAGGGGCGGAGTTACATACGCCTGACAGGTCCCGCAAATACTCAAGCCATGCGTCACTATAGGACCCAAAAGGAACCCACATACTGCAGCGGTCATGTTGCAGTGAGGGCCGACAACACCCCATGAGGCTCGATAGAACCCCACAGACTGCCCTGTGGGTCGCGACAGGACCCCACAGGTGGTCATGTTCCAGTGAGTCCCGACACCCAAACGTGGCCATGTCCCAGCGAGTCCCGACAGGACCGCACAGGTAGTCATGTCCCAGTAAGTCCCGATATCCACGGGCCGTGTATCCCAGTAAGTCCCGACACCCACACGTCCACGCGAGTTAGCAGTGCCCTAGAGTCACGTCTCCATACGAGTTAGCAGTGCCCCACAGCCGCGGCTCTGCGTGGGTTAACAGGGCCCCACATGTAAGCACGGCTCCATGGACAGCAGCAGCGACCAGCAGGCCTGGACGAGGCCCGCACCTGTTCCCTAAACACCGCGCAGAGAGGCACTGCGGTCTGGCGCGTCCACCGCGGCGCGGTCCGGCCGCGGTGATTCACCGCTACCGTCGTGACGCTGCACTCGGTGGAAGCGCTGTGCGGTTAGCGAGCGACCGTCACGGTGGCGCGACCGTCCGTGACGCTGGTCGGCCGCCGCAGCGGTGGCAGATGTGCCCGGGCAGCTGCCGCCGGCTCAAAGCCGCACGCGCGCCCCGCGCTGACGACAGTAAATACGGCACCGTTCAAAGACTGCGCTTGTGACGAACGGGATGGCACTCCAGAGTCAATGTTATCGCCCAGATCAGGCTGCCGCTTTGTCGGCGGTTGGCCGCCCGCTTCATTAATGCGCCCGGTGAACAGCTGGACCATGAGAGGGGACAAAACCGGCAGTAAGATTGCATCGGTCTGCAGACCGTTCCCGCGAGGCGGCGTTTGTGCGCCGCAGCACAGGGCGGCGGCGCGGCGTCCTGGACGGTTCCGGCGCGGCGCAGACTGCCGGCGGCAATGTCGGCGCTAGTTAGCGCAGCGCCGCTGGCCGCCGCACAGGAAGTGGGCGAGCGTGGGAGTGGGCGCGGAAGGCCGCTCTCCGGGCCTCTCCCATCGGCACGGTAACGCGGACCCAACGCTACCGTTCCCGGTCCAACGACTCCGCGGCCTCCCGCCAGGCGCACCTCACCCAATAATGCTTGTCAGGCGGTGGAAGTGGGTCTTCGAGTGAAGCCCAACTTTCGGGTGACGCAACAAATATGCACTTTCCGGCGCGGAATTTCCAAAACTGGGTCAAGTTGAAGGTTTCA
Source organism: Lepas anatifera (assembly GCA_034440635.1). Classification (NCBI taxonomy): domain Eukaryota; kingdom Metazoa; phylum Arthropoda; class Thecostraca; family Lepadidae; genus Lepas; species Lepas anatifera. The sequence goes on from JAOTON010002176.1 coordinate 1,249,067, forward strand.
TGGTCGCCTGGCACACAGTCGGCGCCCTCATCAGTGCTTCTGCGCTGCACGCTCGGTATAGTTGAGTGCGGCACGCTTGGCCGCTGGTGCGCAGTGGCAGCGCCGCTCGCCACCTGGCAATGGGACCGGAACACGGCGGGGAAACGACCGGACGCCGCGACGCAGCCGCAATCAAACGGAGACCATTGGGCGGGCCTGACGACGGTGTAAACGACTCATCGCCGACTCCGAAGCGTCGTTTCGTCGTCGAATTAGAGGTGCTAAACAAAAAAGATGCCGGTCGGCAGTTGGAGGCGATAGACACCGCGCTGCCTTTCACACCCGGTTTGAAAAACAACTGCCTGAGTTGCGAGGACATAATCAAATTCGAACATCGAAATGGCGGCCATGCTTTCTTCTCGATGTTCATGTTTTCAGCACAGTTCACTATGGAAAACAGGCAGCATGTCAAACATATGCAAGGGTTGTAGGCACTAAATAATATACCTAGTCTAAAGAGGGGTCCAACTAAAGGGGATCAAGGCGAGGATCCACTACAGCCGCTGTCTGCCTCAGAAACAGAAAAGGTCTTCATACTGAACACATCTCAAAATTGAAGCCGCCGCTGTGAATAGCGGGTGAATAGCGGCCACCCCCCTCCCCTCCATGGTCCCACCGTCTCACACAGGAGGGGGTTGGTTAAGTCATCGCAGCTTCCACCACCAGGCCACCTTCACTGCTCCATTAACACAGGGGAATTAGTGTGACCCCATGAATAAGCTTACTGCTCAGTCGATTTCGTTCCAGCAAACGCGACGTTTCGCCCAAGGCCCCAGTTAAGGCAAATTTAGGACTAAAAAACAGATCCTCCTTACAAAAAGAAACTCATCCTATGGGGAAGAACTTCAGGTCTGGAAATCAGTTGCAGCTTCCACTTAAAGGGAATGTGGCACCTTCACAACGTGATTTTAACTGAGATAGCCAAGTTGTAAAGCAGGTCGAAAAACCCGGTACTCCATATTTCATTTGTCTTGGAACTCGATATTTCCGTAGAAAAAAGCTAGAACCTACCTGACACCAGCCCCCCTCAGCCCCCGTCGCCGGCGGCCATTGTTGTGAGCTACTGGTGTGACGACATATGCTGACGTCACGATGAGCATCAGCCAATCGAAGCCCTTGAAGCGTTTCAAGTATGGTAGTGCTTGCCAGATCGTGACATCATCCACAGGCTGATATTTATTTCTTTTTCCAGAGGAGTATTTTTAAAAACCAAATATTGAGCTTATTGTACATTTTTTCAGAGAAATCATGAGTGGTTTCATTATTTTTCACTAAAAGTACGCCTAATTACACTAAATTTCAGGATTCGACCAAGGTGCCACATTCCCTTTAAATTATCCTCTTTCTGATTGCTCCTCTGTTATTTAAATTCTGCTCTGCTCTGATTTTAATATGGGCATGAGATGCTAAACACATCGACGGCTTCTAACGCATTTGTTTATCATGTTTTGCCGCACCAAAAAAAGAGAATCCCGGTTTGGCGACTAACCCTAGCATTAGCTCCCAAAGAGAAACATTAGCGCATTGGTGACTACATTATCCTCCGCTGGTAAAAGCAGTCTCTGCGCACAGGGCCACGGGGCGGCTGGCATTCCGTACCAATTCCAACGCCACCGAACTCGGCTGTGGATTGGGTCAGACTGGTGCACGACCCGAGGCTATGAATAACGAGAAATTCTCAAATGGAATCTGGAGGTATGTGGCGTTTCTGCTCCGGGAACTGGAGAAAACGACGCTTATCAAAGGAATTTCCATTATTACCAAATGCTCACAAAGAATGACTTTCGCGACCAGTGGTCAGATGAGGTTTCTCCGATCCACAGGGCATATGTGTAACCCATAATCTAGTATTTAGACGAGTGACGCAACACTAAAATTTTAATTCAAGTTGATTCCTGCCAGGAAACCCCTTTGGTGAAATAGAGTGAAAGCTATATTCGCAGCTTCCACAAATCCATCGCTGGCCATTTAGGGCGTCACCAAAGGTACTTTAGTATGAAAGCAGGGGGAGGTAGCCGGAAGTCTATGTCAAATATGTTCCTGTTCATCACGTCACATAGGATAGTTGAAAGGTTTTGCCGCATTTAACAGGGCTACAGCCACATCAAAATATCGAGCGGAAATATTACCTTCGAAGTACCTGAAGTTTTCACCGAATTTCGTGCAAACCGTTTCCGGCAAAAGATGGGTAAAGGAGAAAACTGAGGGGCGGACTTTTTCACTTCTCCAGCACAGTGCAGAGAGTGCCTACATGTTCCGGCCCATAACATAGAGCACAATAAAATACATATGTACCTACTTTGGTCAATATGTGAAGTTTAGCAAAAAATCTTGGCCAATCCCGTGACACACAACGATCAGCAATCAAAATCCCATAATTATCCGGAAAACAGGACTGCAATCCAAAAACCATACAAATCCCAAAACACCAAAATAACTGGCAAACCTAAACCAATCCCCGGATGGAAAGGATTGGATTGGATGCCAATTTCGCTATCTAATCCATGACTTTCTCCACCTTCCATCCCCCTTTCCTCAGGCGATGCTTCCGTTAACTACATCTTCAGGGCAAAGTGACCCCCACCAGGCCCCTCTGATGGTAAGCAGCGCCAGCGCGCCATCGAACGTCGTCACTGTGTCATGACGCAGTTCCTGGACCGAACCAGCCAGATATCCAGTCCACTAGACACCACCATGCGGCCCAATTCCAGGTAAAGCGATGCGACTGAACAATACCAGCGGTTGTCTCCTGGGTACCTCCAAACAGGTCATCCCACGTAACGGCACACGGAGAGAAAACGGACGCACCAGACCGCGCCCGGCGTGACGTGACGCCGCCTCGTCCGGTAACGCTCTGTGACGGCCAGTGACGCTCCCGTGACGCGTGGCGTGATGTTCGTCACGCCTGCGTCTCTGATGTCCTCGGCACCGGCGGCGCAGGTCGTCAGCCAGCGTCAGTGACCGGTGATGGCGTACAACCATCACGTGGTGATGGCGCTGACGGACGCGATTACTGCCGCAGCTGGACACGGGCCATAACCGCGACCTCTATCGACCTCGCCCTAGTCCAAGCCTCGGCGGTTTGCGATACTCCATGGACTGAGGCCATTCCGAGGAGCCTTTAACAACAATCGTTCCGAACCCAGTTCAGTGCGTCAGCGGCACTAAAGCTCAAATAGCCTAGTGATACTTACACAGCTCCATTGATTGGTTTGACACGGCTATTTGAGTACAACTAGGCGATCTCAGCTGAGTGCTAGTGTGGCTGACCGAACTGGGCCTTGCTATTATGCGTTTTGTTCGCTTCATGCACGCCTAGCTTCAGTTAATGCAGAAAAGGTGCATTGACAAGCTTTCAACGTCGCCTGTTCAAATACGTCCCTGGCTGCAATAAAAACAAACAGCCGTAATAAAAACAAACAACTGGCCAACAGGTAAAGAACACTACGAAAGCCCGCTGAATTATTCCAATAAGCAAAACGCACTGACCATTCTCTATTTCGGTAGCCAAAAACTAGCTACCAAACATCAACTCTACCACAGTAAGGGCTGTGGCTTTCTATGCAACTGACATCAATGTTTACCGACTATGATATTGCGGTTTAATGTGCAGCGTTCCACAGCATGACACAAAACGGCACCAGCAGGGCCGGCGGAACAGCTGAACCACACAGAGAGGCGGCTGACGAAGGGGAGGCACCTGAACACCGGCACCGCAATCAGGTCAGAAGAAACGTCCGGCCAGCGAAGCCGGAGAGCCCCGGCGGCGGCCTCCACCGCCACCGATCCTTCCCTAATGAACGGCACTGTGCCCGATGGCTCGATCAATGACAGGTATCACCGCCCGATTCCAGAGCCCTGACCACCGGCTATTACCGTCATACTGACGAGCGCCTCACTGTAAGTGTTGGTATGCCGACAAGTTGGAGAAAACACGACCCCTTTCTCTCCTGATGGTTGGTTTAAGACCGGCGGATTCGACGCAGCCGACATCAAATTGTGTAGCTTTAAGGCGGAAACATACAGCAAGCAAGTTATTCGAGGGGAAACGTGCAAGCAGACTTGTTGATAACAATTTGTTTGGTCGACTCAGTTTTGACTCACAGCTTAGTTGCTGGCTCTGATTCTGACTCAACTAACCGGGTTGAATCGTTGAGTCGATTCAGACTCAGTCAAAATCCAGAAGTGAGTCGACTCAACTCCGACTCAAACAAGCATTGAGTCGGTACTGACTCCCACTCAAAATGATGGCAAAGTATTCACACACTACCTGCACATTTCCTTCAATAATATGCAAATTACAATAAATTTATCTGTAACTTCAGCTTTTTGCTTCTTAGGAATGAAGAATGGCATTAACTGCTACCGAGTGGGTGGTTAATGTGAGCTCAAGGGCCCGAGTGCTTTTCATTTTGAATACATGTCCTTCATGGGCAAAATCATAATAAAAGCAATAAAAACAGTTTCAAATGCAAAACAGGAACAGACCAATGTTTCAGATGCATGAAATGTTGAGTGGCCATTCCTGCTTCAATATAATCTGAACAGTCCTGTGTGGATTTGAGCTTAGAGACCCATACTACACAACGCAGCTCAAAAACAAAACGATGAAATATCTCATCGTCCTCCGAAAGAAAGCGCTTGGACAGCGATTTTCGAAAGAAGAACAACTCCAACGCAGCCAAGTTCAGGTCTGATCCAGCGAAATCAGCATCTGCATTTTTACCTCTAGTTAGCTTAGTTCTGGCATATTTGTTTAACAAATAAACAGTAGGAATTAGCACTGCTACTCGCAAAATTTCCGTCACAGAGCAGGGTGGCCGGGGAAGCAGAAGACGGCGCTTTGACGACAAAGGGAATCTAACCTCCGATGAGATTAAGAATGACAATGCATGAAAATTTAAAAGTCATGTGACTTAAAAGACAGTAAGAAAAAATACGTTTAGTATCATCAGGCTCATGCAACATAATCTTAACCTCAAGCTACCGAAGCCTAAGCCACTAGTATATTTGTTGCGCACCACGATGGTTGATGGCTGGCGTGGCACGCTCCGGTGTAGCGAGTGTAAATACCTAATGATTATCATTGTGTCAGTCCAACAGCTTGAAGTTCTGTAGCCAATGCACACTAAAACACTGGAATTTATTTTTCGTGTGTGTGTACGAATAGCTGAAATTTTTTATGAGTTTCGACCGGTTTCAGAGCCTAAGTGCAAAATTAAATATTTTTGGCACCCTCTATTTGGTGGTTATATTACCTAGTTGTCAAGCCGGTGACGACAAGTGACGTCTTTTGGTTGTCTGTTGTTAAGTGTTGTGAGCTTAAGAGTATTGTGTGCACCCTCTAAGTTAAAAAAGTATGATTCTGGGCCAAATCCCATATTTTGCAAAATAATTTTTACCTACTTTTCCCAAGATTAAACTCGAAATAGCTAGCAAATAAGTGTGGTTTTGAAACTGCATATTCTGGTCCCAGCATGGGTTCTGGATATGAAAATTACAAATTACCCATGATCACCAAATAACAATATGAAATTCTTCAAAATAATTAGTTCGGAAAAGTTAAAAATGTTAGCTGTTTGAGAAAATATGTTACGAAAATGATCGACCCAAATCCAGAAGTGAGTCGACTCAACTCTGACTCAAACAAAACTCAAACCAACTCAACAGCGTCTAAAGGTCTTATAGACCTAGTACATACAGCTGCTGACCTACTGAGCCACGTCGGGGCAGGACTAAAGCACCCATTTTGTAACCTTTGATGAAATTCGTTACGCTGGTACCTTAGGTCCTCGCAGAAAACAATGGTGGGTCTACGCTCGACAGCTAAAATTGTTAAATCATTTATAAACAGCTAAATCAGCACCACTTAATAATAAGTGAGTAGTCCTTACTAAATGTTTGCGCCTTGGCAGGGAGTAGCATGGGAAGAATGCCAGCATTTGGCTGAAATTAAGCTTCGCTTTTTGGTGGTTGGCAAATACTTCAGTCGTACTCTTCGTAGTGCATCATGAAACAGAACATTTTTGCGTATGAACTGGGTAGGTACCATTTTTGGTCCCCTGTCCCTATCAACTGGGGCCAATGCCCTTCAACTGGGGACCAGTGCCCTTCTAGTCCTAGATAAATGAAGCCCTGTTCCTTTTTCACAACAGCGATCGAGCCCTTCACGCTCCCTTTAACAAGGAGAAACTGTACGGCGCAGGCGGCTTCAAGTTTACTTTAGGTGACCCTGGTAGAAGCAAATTGTTTTCTGGCGTGTTTCATTGTTTGCCGCCGTCGACTGCCAGTTAGACTTCTATTCAACTATTTTTCCACCTCTCTTCAGACAATTGCAACTCTGCCCAATTTTGTTCCATTACTTCCCGGTAAGACTTTTGAAATACCCCCTCCCTTTTAATGAGAACGCGGAGCCTTCATTCGATCTGAACTGAGCTGTCAGTCGCACAGAGTCCCATAGTCTCACAAAACTCAAAACTCATCGCATCAGTCTCACAAAACACATACCTCGTCTCATATTTCGTTTGTTGCACAGCTCACCTTTTACGAGACGCCTCATGAGCGTACGTTTTGAATCGCACGGATGCCCCTACGAGTTAGTTAGTTAAGGGCTTTTTATAAGGCGTTCTGTGCAAAGCACCTTTGCCCGCCTCTAAAGTGTGGAGGAGAATTTTCCGGGAGGGGTGTTTACTTTAATGTCGCAGAACAAAACGCCTATTTGTGTAATTTGTTACCCCATAGGCGGATCCAGGATCTGCGATCGGCGGGGAGGGGGGCACATGGCCGGGGAACGCTATTTGGCCCAGGGGGTCATTTTTGGGCAGCAAAATATGGTAGGACAGGTGGGCGCCAAATCCTATCGCGGGGCACCATTAATCGCATCCTGGAAGGGGAGTGGAAAGACACTTTTTAGCGGGGACATCATCATTTCAAGGAGACACTTTGACGCTTTAAAGGGGATCCGAGGGTCGATGGGGAGGGGGATTAGGGTAGGTCCCCTCCTAGTCCCCTAGGGCTACGCCAACGCGTTACACACTCCCAGGTACCAATTTATCACATCCGAGTGTAACGTTTGATAAGGCCCTGACCAGTTGCGTACTCATAACTTCATTTCGGGGTGGGGTTAAGGCGGGGCTAGAGGCTCGAGCCTATCCTACCATTGCCTCGGATCAGCCTCCGCCTATACATTAACTTTTAGCACTCAAATATTTCGGGGGTGGGCTTGAGTCCCCTGGCCCCCTGGTATCGGCCGCTGGCTCTGACAGACTCCCACACACCCTTTGCGTCACGCAATTTATAGACGACCCCTAAAAGCTGGGGCGACGGCGGGAAACCATGCAGGGCCGCTGCCTGCTCTTCACACACGCTATTTCAATTAAGCTGCAAACGATGAGTTCAAAGACACATGCAATATCAGACCGAGGATTTACTGGCATGCTCAATCTCATGGGTTGTAGCTTCACTGCAAAGGGTGTTACGTTCAGTTAGAAAATTCAGCAACTGCGTCGGGAAGCAGCCCCAGGTGGAACAGGCTTGCGGCACCATAGGCCTCCCCTTACCAAATTCCTGGATCTGCCACTGATTGGGTTCATGTAGTCAGGAATGCTTCCGTAAAGGTGAAAACAAAGCATAATGATGATCTAGTGATTATTGGCAGTTTTTTCTAGGCTATTCCCGATTATTTTTGAGGAACCACAGCCCTGGAGGGAAGGCTGGAACATCCTATCAACTAGGTAGGTAGGAGCTAACAATTAGGTAGGTCATGTATCTCTGGGTCTTACCTGCAAAGTGTCCAACAACAAGAAGGATGGCAAACATCCAGACTTCATACTTGGTCGAGTTTGATCTCATTTTCGTCGTGCAGTTTATGACTAAAAAACTTGCGAGCACAAGTTACCTGAGCTACACGATTCTATCCACTCCTTCCTCACGTCTGCTTATCATCCCTGTTGTATCGCAGTTCCATACAGTCCACACAAGGCATCCTAGAAATCCATCCTAGCAAGCCGCGTGGGAAACAACTCGATGTAACCGCAGAAACCACGGATAGAGTTCGCCAACAAACGTTCCTATTTACTCGAAAAACAAGCACGTGGTTCGAGTTTTGAACGCTTCACGCCTCGCTCACTTCACTGCACTCTGAAACCGTCTATTTGCCGCCACGCCGAAACGGTGTTTGCAGAAAATCCACAAAGATCACAGACCTGCCATCGCCGTTCCCGAGCAACCACGTGACTAGGAACCGCTGATCACGCGAGTGGAGCCTCCCTCCTCACACCGGATCGGCCGGCCGACTGACGCCGTCGCGCGCTGCGCTATTCACCTGGGAGGGGAGGCGGCGGCCGGGCGGCGTCGCAGCGAAACCGCCCATATTCCGCCGCATCGCTAGCGCCACCTTTCGCGCAAACAGACGCGCGTGGAGGACGGATAAATCGACGACAGGTTTGCTTCCGATACGCCATAAACCGACCTCTCGGTACATCGGCGAAACCGCAGACGGCGGAACGGGGGAGGGTGGCCATCGAGGCGCTGTGCCCCGTTGGATGGACCAGGGGCACCACCATTGACGTGCCCCCCTCCCCCTTAAAGTGGCGCAAATAGTGGGCGGAGGTGAAGCGACGCTTCGTCTGGGCTTTCGGAAAGAAACTGAGTTTGCAAGATTTTTCACAAACCTGCAGAGTGTGAAAGCAAATCCATTCAGTTGGTTTTCCTAAGATATGTCTTGCACAAAGAACCTTCAATCTCATTCTGTAACCTCTGCCATGACCTAAGGTGGACCGGGACGTGATCAAAATTATAGGCGTTCAGGATTGGCCATCATTGATGAGACATGTGGTGTTAAGTAAATAATTGCCCGGTGTAAATATCAGAGACACTATCTTTAAACTGCTTCCAATTTAAGGTGACCGTAAAACGGGTAAAGGAAAACCCGTTTTTAGAAAGAAACTTTTTTGGCCTTGAACGAAAAGCAGCAAAGAACATTCTGAAATGTACGAATATTTTCCCAGAATGTTTCGGCTAAAAGACTACCTACTCGACTATCGAGTAGGTTTAGTTGCTAAATAATATCACCGGCAGCAATTTTTCTAGAAATCCGTTTCTTAAAAAAATGACATTCTATAACACTTTCTTTTTGTGCAAACGGTTTCCCGTTATGAAAATGCTCCCGGGTTAGGAGTGTGGATTTCTATTTCTTTGGGTGTGCTCCTGCACCGCCAATGATGAGCTCGGCACCCCAATGGTGATTTGGGCACCCCCAACCAAAACGTTTAGCAGTCCTAATCAAGTGCTTAACACCCGCACTGGAAGGGGGTCTGGCACTAACGCGCACTGGAGGGGGCCTGGTAGGCCCCCCAAGATCTCAGAAACTAATAGGCATAGAAAAACAAAACGAAATTTGAGAGGTGGGTGGGGGTTATGGTGATCTACATCATGACTAATTTTTATTGACCTAGGTCAATATCTTAAAGGTCAAACAAGGTCATAAAGGTCAAAACTTGGCCATGCTGGGGACCGACTGGTAAATGCCGTGATTATGCGGGAAAATGGCGGGAATAAGTTAAAGGCGGACCAGGGTCATATAGAGAAGGTCTCAAAGAGCCTTCCCTTCAATTTTGGGGTCAATGTCATACAAGGTCATTGACATGTAAGGTCACAATATAGTATACTACTTATAATATACTCTTTGACTAACAATATAACCACTGTTTGGCGGGAAATGAGGATTGACCTTTGCAAATGACCTTTGACCATGCCCTTTGACCTTGACCTTGGTATTGGGGTACCTTATCGATGACGTCATAGCATAATGGACGTCAGACCGGGTAATGTCATTTGACCGGAAGCACTGTAGTCAGTGACCTTGAAAGTGCAGATATGGCCTTGACATGTGACCTTTGACCTTGTTGTTTGTTTGTTATTTGAGTTTAAGGGGCCAACCTGTGCCTATGGCCCGACCTTTGACCTTGACTTTGACCTTAATGTGAGGTGACCTTGACATATAATCCCGGTTATATGGTGTTATGACTTCACCACTCGGTCTCCAATGCAAGCTGACTGGTCCGACCGCGCGATTACGGCGATCTCAAAATGCAGGTCTGGCTTTAAAAGCTTATAAGTAAAAAATTTCGACTGATTTTCAAAAAATCTTCACAAATCGAGACGCTATTAAATTCTGTTTAATGTGGCAAAGTATCGTGTTTCGGTAACGAGCGGTTCTCCGGCCACCTCGGAAAAACAGGTGGGGGAGCCTCCGAGGCCCCCCTCCAGTGCGCGTGTTAAAGGAGAGGAAATTTTCAACAAATACATGTTACAGTGTTATAACAACATTCTGCATTTGACCTATAACCTTATACTTTTTCAAGCAACGGAAATCCTCAGGCATGATAGACAGTGGCGGATCTAGCCGGTAGGTTTGGGGGGACAAGCCAAAAACGATAAAAACGTCACTGCGATGAAAGTATGCCACAATTTAACTATACGGTAGGCTTTGGGGCATAGGCGGATCCAGGGGGGGCAAGGGGGGACACGTGCCCCCCGATCGACCCTCGGCGCCCCTGAAAGGTCGATGGCGCCCCCTGAAATGTCGCTTCCCCCCACCCAGGATGCGGAAGTCGGCGCTCACCGATAGGATTTGGCGCCCACCTGATAGCTTTTGCCGGTCATAAGTGGCGCCCCCTGGTCCGGATGGCGCCCCCGGTCCGGATAGCGCCCCCCGGGAAGGTGCCCCCCGATCGGCAATCCTGGATCCGCCTATGCTTTGGGGGTAAGCCGAAAGGTCGATAAGCAAAAAAACCGTCGCGGGGTCAAACATGTGGCCAAAATTTCTTTGTTTTTCTATTCAAGGCCCATGCTTACACTGAAGTTGACTGGTTTGATTTGAAGTTGAAAGTTCAGGCACCAAAACCTTGCTCATAAACTAAAAAGGAGTCGGGGCAAAAAGGAGGTCGAAACCTGGGGGGTGGGGGCAAAAACATAGTTTTGCCCCGAGCTTTACCGTTGGGGAGGGCGAAAATGCCTTTTTGCCCCTCATGTATCCACCACTGATAAGGGAAAATTAGCAAGGTATGTACAGGTATTAGCAAAATTAGCAAAATTAACAAGGTATTAGCAAGATATCTTTCCTTGCACGTAGATGGACGGTCATTCAAGATAAATATCAGCTCGATGTGGTTTACACAGATTTCTCCAGTGCCTTCCAAAGCGTCAATCATCGCCTACTGCTCAATAAACTTCGATGTATGTACGTATGGCCTGGACGGACAAGCTTTGAAATGGCCCACATCGTGCCTCGGGAGGTGAAAGCAAGGAGTGGTGTTAAATGGTATGATGTTCGAATGGACTCCGGCTGTCTATTGTGGGACGCCGGAAGGAGGGCATATCTCGCCTTTGTTGTTCCTTCTCTACGTGAATGGTTTGCCATTTGTAACCTCTACAAACTGTTTGATGTTTGCCGATGACGTGAAAATTTTCGGTCAAATTGACACCCAAAATGACGTCATCAGGCTTCAAAATGACTTGGATATGGTTGCGCGCTGGGCAGCGGACTCGCAGATGAAGCTTCGAGTACAACAAAAATGTGAAACATTCAAAATCACTCTAAACCACAATTTCATCCCTTCGTCTTACAAAATCAACGGCGAAATTCTAGAAAATGTCGACAACATCCGTGATCTAGGCGTCATTCTGGACCAAAAACTCACTTTTCAGGCGCAAATAAATTCCATTGTACTAAAGCCAATAGGGCATTAGGCCTTCTCATTCGAGCCTTCCAGTCAGCTTCCCCCAGACACAAACTGGACAAGCGTACGGCCGTATTCGTATTCAACGCAAATGTTCGATCAATTCTTGAATACTGTTCCGTCATTTGGGGCGGAGCAGCGAAATGTCACCTCATTCGCGTGGAGAGGGTTCAGCATAAATTCCTCATGTGGCTAGCCAACCATACTGAGCCTGCCAGTGCTGTGCTGGACTACAAGTCCCTCCTTAGTTTGTACAATGTGCAATCGCTTCAGGCTAGGTGCCCCCAAAGTGATATCTTGTTGTTATGTAAAGTTTTTAGAGGCCTCATCTCATCATCACATATTTTACCAGGTTTTACGGTAGGTACATGCGCCGGTCAGAACCAAAATACCTTTACTTAAAGGTACGTTCAAGAGGGATTCCTCCACGCCCGAGTGACGTCACATGGGCGTGGAGGAACTCCTTCACCATTGAGCCGTGTGCCAAACTGCTGCTAATGGCACTTCCTGCTGACGAATTTGTGAGAATACACAGTAATCAAGTTTATCCTAAATGCAATGAATAAGCATTTCATTTTCGATTCTGGACCTCTTTTTGCAAAAATTTGGATATTTAATTATTTAATTTTCCCATGTAATATGCTACGAGGTGTGACGTCGCATCCGGTGGTCTGTGCTTGCTGTTGGAGGGGGGCTAGTTTTTAATCGTTTACCTCGTGTGGTGAACAGCTTTTTAAACGTGTCACCCCTCAGCGATATATTCTGTGATCCGCTCAGGGTAGGTACTGAAGAAAAATATAGCTGTGTTTGCGGCCGCCGAGCCAGTACTGGTCTGATGTGAGTATTTATATTGTGTTTAGGCCTCCATGTGTTTTTAATTCTACTGACTTCACCTGTTATTGGGTTTTTAAAGACCTGTTGGTGATTTGATACAGATACAACAGATACAACATACCTGCAAGAGAACTTATTACATACTCCATCTTTAAGTAGTCATACAGTCCATAAGATACAGCAAAGTAGAAGATATTGACAATAGGCGAGACCGGGGCTAGTCGCAGCCAGGGGCATGTTGAGCCACTCGCGATAACTCCACTGTTTCTGGAGAGATAACGGTGTAATCACAGCAGTACATGTGCGCAACCGCTTTCCATCTTTCAGCCAGAAACCGTCGTGGTATCTGGTCGGTAGCGGTTTGGAGACAGAAAAACCTGTTTCTTCATAGCAAAAGTGAATTTTAATTTTTCCAAACATTTTGCAATAACACCGTTGATATTAGAGAGAAAGGTTAGTCTTACTAAATGAGTTGAATGCAGGCATTTACGCCTTATTTAGGCCGAAAGCTATGAGAACTGATCACTCACTTTCTGCGTCAGCTGCCTCCGGAGTGGCAGCGGGGTCTCGGGGTAAGTTGAACCACGAGGGTGTTGGGGTATGTTGAGCCATGATCAACGCGCCCCGGAGGAAAAGAACAAGGGATGCCTTAACTTGCTCCCGAAACTAAAGGGGCACGATGGTGTAGTGGATAGCACGCACACTTTCCATGCGGCTGACCCGTGATCAAGACCGGGCAGCTTCCCTGATCAAAGAGCAAGCTGGCTACCGAGAAACCTTCCAACAGGGAAATAGTTGGCGACGCTATATGGCCCTGACAGTTGTCACGTAAAATTTCTGCTATCGGGTCAACTCAGTGGCCAGGGGAGAAGGGTATTACCACCAGTTTCTGATTTTCCCGCTTATTTTCAAAACATTAAAGCGATTTAATGTCTCATTACCTACCCCTGACCTGCTACTGGGCCCACAAATTATGGAGTAGAGCTTCCAGCGCTGGTGTTTGGGCCCTCTTCTTCCATTAAAGCCCCTTCAACTCTAGGAGATGCAGGGGCTTTGGCCTTTCCCCAAAACGTTCAAATTGTACCCACTTTTGGCCAATTTTTTCCTTTTCTCAAATAAACACTGTTCCGTGATTCCGCCCAGAATTCCAGCAGGACCCAGCCACTAGTGGACGCAGGAGCACCGTTTGGGGTCGGGGGCCAACTCGGGAAAATCGTAAAAGCCGTATTTTTTTAAAGAAAATCGGCCAAAATTTCGCCATTTGGTGGGCAAGGCCCCTTGCCCCCTCTTGATCGGCTAGTGAGCCCAGCATGCCTGGGACGTCAGGTGGTCCCTCTGGGCCTATACCCGATCCCCAGCGGGCACCGGCCCAACTGACAGATCGACTTGCGCAGAGCCCTCAGGAGGTTCTTGAAATGTCAGGTAGTCTGCTGAACATCTCAGTGCCTGAAAATCCATCAGGCTCCAGCATGCCTGGATCGCCAACGAGAGCACTTAGTCCTGGACCGGATCTTCAGCAGAGCCTTCCTGCACCATCGGTAGCAGAGCTGGACCTCCTCGCAGATGGTCTGAGCCGTACACTCAGCAGAATCTCCCCGGACTATCCATGAGCAGCAGTCTGCCCTGATCCTGACGGTGATGCTGATCCTGCCCTGATCCTGCCCTACCATCCTGATACGTTCTCGCCTGTAGCAGTCTGCCCGTTGCCTAAAGTGTTGAGGCATAGGAAGAGAGCCTCGAGTCAGAGGAAAGCAGCAGTGTTGACGGATACACAAAAAACAGCTTCGGGAGAGAAGCGGAAAAGAAGTAAAAAAGAAAACCAGCACAAAAAGAGGTACAGTAGATGACAAAGGCGGGAAGCAAGGAAAGACGGATACAAAAACAACACAAGGAAACAAAGAAATGCTAAGAGGAAGCTTTACAAAGATGTCGAGGAGTCCAGCGATGAAAATGGAACAATATGCCTGGTGTGCTGCGACAATTTCTAAAACAGCCGCCCGGGTGAGGGCAGCATACAGTACCAGGAGTGCCGTGGATGGGCCCACCGTTTTTGAACGGGTGATTCCCCAACGTTTGTGTGTAAAAACCGTGACAGTGATTGAAATTTAGAAATATTTTGGGTGTTTGGGTAATACACATGGAAAATGAGGACATACTCTGGTTAAGCGGCTCAACGTACCCCGGAGCGCGGCTCAACTTACCCCGACACGGGGCGAGTTGAGCCATTTGACTTGGACCTATTCATAATCAAATATCTCACACAGCGAGAAAATTTAACCATTGGCACACATATCACTTGGAAGCCAAAAGAATAGGCTTTCCAGCAATGGCAGAACGAAGTCTATACCTTTAGCAATCTCTGAGATATGCGACCAAAACAAAAATCATGTTCAACTGGCCCCGGTCTTCCCTAGCTGAATTATGTGCATATTTTTCACTACACAATTCATGCACACACTGAAAAAATTAACACCAACAAAAGGCGTATTATCATGGAGGCCTTTGGTCTGTGGCGCTACGTATTTCAAACATTTGTACAAATTTGTAAATATTTGTATGCATCGACATATCACTTACTGTCTTATATTGAGTACAAGCGCCTCTTCTGTTGCGTTTCTGCTGACTGATATCATACCATGATGAGACAGTCCGAGGGCCTACTTTATCTTTTATTAGGATTCAATAGTGTTCAGTGGCGGATCTAGCCGGTCAGTTTGGGGGGCAACCCAAATTCGAAAATAAAAAAACGTCACGCAGTGAAAAATTGTTCTACAATATGACTTGCCCGTAGAATTTTGGGTATTTGAGGCAAAAAGCAGGGTAAAACAACTCACGGGGGTGAAAAATAGAGGCTCAAGATCCTTTTTCCTATCCAAGGCCTAATATTTACACTGAACTTAACTGGTTCTGTTTGAAGTTGAGAGTTGAAGCACCAAAATCTTGCTCATAAACTAAAAAGGAGTCGGGGAAAAAGGAGGTCGATCGTTTTTTTTTGGGTGGGGGGGCAAAAACGTTCTTCCCTGCGCTTTTCTGTTTGAGGGGGAAATACCTTCCCCCAGATCCGCCACTGAATCAAAGTGAGAAGCTGGTTGCACGACTACTCGTTGTACAAATAATCAAGTACAAATCTACATCCTGGACGGCATCGTTCCCAATATAAGAAACTGGTTCTTTACTACTCCTATTCTGATCCCACCTGCACCAGAAAAATCCCATGAATCAACCAACAAACTCCCTTTGAAGTCTTTGGGTAAGATAATTCAGACATCACCAAAAAATCTGTTGTAACCTTCACACAAGTCATATCATCTTTTCGCCTGATGTTCCAGAATCATTTTTTCCTGTCGCTTTGTCGATTGCTTTCCCCACCAAACATAAGTAAAAAATAAAACAGGGTGAGGAAAATTAGGCAATACCACAAGAATTTACATTAAGAAACTATACAAGAAATATATCTATATTTGATGTTGTTTCGCCGTGAGTCCTAAGAATTGTTATGAATACATCTAAATGTTCCTGGCGAGCATGTTTTGATATTTTGTAAATATGGTTATACGGCTATTATTGATGCACAGGGTTAAATGGTAGCATTTATGAGGCACTTAATAACGAAAAATGCAGCACCTCAGGTGCGACTAAACAGAACTCAGTTCTGTGTGTGTGGTATGAGGGTCTTTGTTTCAATTAAAAATGCGTTTGTTTTTACCACCTACCCTTGTTAACACCCGCACTGGAGGGGGTCTGGCACTAACGCGCACTGGAGGGGGGCCTGGTAGGCCCCCCTAAGATCTCGGAAACTAAGAGGGTTAGAAAAACACCACTTGGTAGGTGGGTGGGGGCTGTGGTGATCTACATGATGACCAATTTTCATTGACCTAGGTCAATATCTTCAAGGTCAAACAAGGTCGTAAAGGTCAAATATTGGCCATGCTGGGATCGATTGGTAAATGCTGTGATTATGCAGGAAAATGGCGGGAATAAGCTAAAGGCGGCCAAGATTCATAGAGAAGAGGTCTCAAAGAGGCTTCCCCACAACTTTTGGGTCAAGGTCATTCAAGGTCATTGACCTTTAAGGTCACCATATGGTATACTACTTATTATTTACACTTTGACTAACACTGTAGCCACTGTTTGGCGGGAAATGAGGATTGACCTTTCCCAATGACCTTTGACCTTGACATTTGACCTTGACCTTTGTATTGGGGTACCCTACCGATGACGTCATAGCATAGTATATGTCAGATGGGGTAATGTCATTTGGCCGGACGCACAGTGGTCAGTGACCTTGAAAATGCAGATATGACATTGACCTGTGACCTTTGACCTTGACCTTGACTTTCATGTGAAGTGACCTTGACATATAGTCCCGCTTATATGACGTTATGACGTCACCACTCGGTCTTCAATGCAAGCTAACGGGTCCGACCGCGCGTTTACGGCGATCTCAAAATGTAGGTCTGACTTTGAAAGCCTATAAGTCAAAAAAATTTTCGGCCGATTTTCAAAAAATATTCACCAATCGACGCGCTATTGAATTCTGTTAAATGTGGCCACGTTTTGTTTTTCGGCTACAAGCGGTTCTCCGGCCACCTCGGAAAAACAGGTGGGGGGCCTCCGAGGCCACCCCTCCAGTGCGCGTGTTAAATCATGGCGGCTCATAGAAATTATAAATCCAAATTTATTTGAAACAATTTTCGGGGCATATGTGGAGAAATCATATTTGTGAGATAAGGCTGTCCGGGGGACATCACAGTTTGTTTCGCACGATTAGCTAGCCTCTCTGGCGCTCAGGGGTCGAAAAAGTTGCCATTTTGCCATTCTAAATGGTGACAGATGGAGTTCCACCGGGTGACAAAAGTCACAAGTCGATTTACAAAAATGGCACCTCTAATTCTCATACACTGCAAAATCTGCAAAATCTCGGATTGACCCATTTTAACCGTCTTCGCCATAAGCTTTGTTCGACTAACTGTATTTGGTAAATGTGGTGAATTATTCGAGCCATATTCGATCCTAGGGGTCGAAAAAGTTCAGGCCCTCGCCTATCTCTCAGCATGGGCTGGTGACACGAATGGTGATAAAGTGCCATTGTCACCATTGCCCCCAGGCTATGTCACCAGCCGTATTCACTTCTCCCCCGTGGTCGAACGCATCACTGCTATTGACGGTTCAAGTAGACGGTGGCGCCGCTGCGGCGACGGGATGAACTACAACGCTCTGTAGGAAAGAATAGAGACAGTTCTGGCGCACACTTCCACATACTGTATTGCTGCGTATTTTGCCCCTCAATTTCGGAAGAAGTGGTGTTGTAAATGAGTGCAGGGTGTGTAAATTATGTGTTGTGGAGTTGTGTGCAGTTTCTGAATCGAATGCAGTCGTACCTGGAGTTCTGTTTCTACATACTTGTGCTGAAAAGTAACCGTCCGCTTCCTCTGCTTACTCCGATTGTGACTAGCCAGGAATGAGTCCACATAACATGATCCCTGGCTTAGGTTTTGCTTTCTTTACTCGTATTCAGCTGGGAGTGTCATAGGTGTCGCTTTTGTTCAGATAATAACGCTCTTTAAATCAAAACGGGCAAACGTTTACAGTTTTTGTTAACACCAAGCCACTTATGAGCTAGTGCCGTCATTATTTGTTGAGAAGTGTCCCTTCTGCCTGTGGTGCCTCAGGTGTGGGTAATTAAGATCGCTTCGGCTAGAATGTGCACAAATACACAATTTTCCGGTGAAAAAATTGCAGTGCAGGGGTGTGTCCCGAACACTAGATTCTCGGTGGCTCCGGGTTCTTGATTTTGCGGGGACGCAACACTTATCTGGTGGGACAATGAGGGGCCACGTGTGCTATATCAGTCCATACATGTATTTCACAGCCACAAAAAAATGCTATATTGTGGCATATGTGTTAGGAGACATGGGAAAGTGATCTGATTCTGATGTATGTTATGCGATCTGATGTGTATGGGGGAAAGGGAGGAATAGGGAGCTGGGGCCACTGATGAGGTGCCCATAGGAGGATGGATGTGGTTATCTTTATGTGCATTGAGATGCTCATTGTACTGGTGCTTTGTTAATAAATAAATAAATGTTGAAAAAAATATGTTCTGAAAAAGTGCAAGAAATCCTGCAGCCATGGAGCTCAAGTACAGCCTACGAGATCTTCATGATCACACGAAACAATTTCCATTTGTCCATTTTCAACCCACCCAGCCCATCCCCTGGGTCGGGAAGATAACTTGAGCATTGCCTGTGGTTCTATCATCATCGCCATCAATTTTTATGTCATTTTTACATGAAGATGGGATAGAAGTAAAGGTAGAGAACAGCAAAAGAAGACATGGGTAAGGCAAAGCAATAAAGAGCAACATAATAGAAGTCACTCCATAGGCATATAGTATAGAGCAAAAAGAAGTAGGCGAGTCATGTTATCAGATAAGAGCATATGGTCAACATAGGTAGAAGGAGCAAAAACGGAACAAAGTGACACAACACAGTGAGATGACAGGAAATAACAAAACAAGATGGGCCCAACAGAACAAACTGAGCAGAAATATAATGCCAAAACAATTAAACAGCAAATAAAATTAAGAACAAGCAAACAGTTAACAGCAAGGTGTTCATAATGCAAATAATGATTTGCAGCCAATCCTACCAATTTATTGCTACATACATGGATGTTAATGTATTCCTCAAGATCCAATCAAGGTAAAAATAATTTTGAACATACAATTTTTGAAAATGTTTATTTCTTTGTATACAATGATTTGTAAATAGGTGCAAGCATCACATTAGTATCACTGTGTGGATAGTCCTATTCAACATCAAATTGGCATATTTCCTGTTTTGCATTCCCAAAACCATCATGTGGTATCATTCGCATTGGGTTGGGGTTTTATTATGACCATTATTACAGGTATGTTGTAGGCTAAAATATCTTTGAAAATATAAAAAATTGGCATGCACAACCAGGTCAAGAGGTTTAAGTTGGCCCAAATTCTCAAACATGGTCTACATGCTGAACCTAACCAGCTGCCCTTAACATGTTAGTATGGACAAAGTTAGGTGTTCTTTTCTTTCTTTCGTTTTTGGTTTGATTCAATTAGTGTCATAATTTGGCCTCTCTGAACATGTCTTTTTCTGTTTGTTTCTTTATATTTGTTTTTGCTTTTGGCCAGCCAAATTCTGGGTGTCATTAGGAGATCTTTCGTTCACATAGATCAGCAGGTGCTCCCACTTTTGTACAAGGCCCTAGTGCGTCCACACTTGGAGTATGCTAACATGGTGTGGGGTCCGTTCAATAAGGCCGACCAGCTCCTGGTAGAGAGAGTGCAGCGCTGCACAACAAAATTGGTGCCCTCTCTACAGAACCTTGACTACGAGCAGAGACTCAGTGCCCTGAAGCTTCCATCCCTCTGGTATAGATGCAAGAGAGGTAACATGTTGTTTGTGTACAAACTTATGAACGGCCTGCTGGGGTGACAAGAGAGGAGTTCTTCCTGGACACTCCTGAAGTCTCCACTCAGGGCACCATTTCAAAGTGGGGAAGCCTCAAGCAGACTCAAGAGTAAGAGGAACCACTTCAGAGCATGCACAATCTCGGACTGGAACAGCCTCCCGGCATGGGTGGTGGAGTCACCGTCGACAAACTCCTTCAAGAACAGTATCGATAAGTTCTGGGGAGAGCTTATGAACTGTACATATTCCCAACTAACTGTACATATTCAGAAACTGTACATATTCCCAACTTAGCCTTCTGTAATGAAACACATCCTGAGCTCGATGAGAAGGGGCAAGACAGGCACCTGGCATACCTTATAAAGTCCCAACCATCTAAGGTAAGGCTTTGGATTGTGTTTGTGTTGTTTTTTAGTTTTGGTTTGATTCCATTATCGGGTGTCCATTAGTTACTGATTAGTTGCTGATCAGGCTTGTTTTGCATGTCCCCATCTGTTTTTTTTCTCGTTCCATGATTGCTGTTTATTTGCTGGCGGCTGATGTTCTGTTCCTTCTACCTAGGTTGTCATCATTTGCTCTAAGCTGATAACTGGTCGCCTACTTCCTTTCATTCTACACTGTGTGCCTGTGAAGTTCTATTCTGTAGCTCCTTATTGCTTTGCCTTGCTGATCTCTTCTTTTGCTGTTCCCTTCCTATGCTTGTTTTTGCTGTCTATGTGAAAAATGAAATAGAAAGTTGATGATGATTTCATAGGCATATGGTACAGTACAGAACAAAAGGAAGTAGGCGAGCATGTTATCAGATTGAGATTGGGGCAAATAATAACGTAGGTAGAAGGAAAATATGAACGCCAGAAAATAACCGGCGACCATGGAGCAAAAACCGGACTAAAAACAAATGGAACAAAAACCAAGTGAGTGTGAAACTTTATAAGAAAAATACAAACTGAACCTTCCTGCCTCTTTCTTCCACCCCCGCACCACCAAATCAAGCAATACATAAACCGTTTACTGCATTCCAAGTCGCTTGTCTCAAATGCGCCGTTACTCGCCATATTTCTGTCCTACAGAGATGACAAACACTAGTGACATCTATCGGACGGTTGAAACGCCAATAATCAGCTGAGCGGCTCGGCCTTCACCGCACTGCGCCAGCCGCCGCATTAGGCGCTGTAAATATGTATTTATAGATTAGGCGCTGTAAAAATATAGAGAGCGGAGAGGCAGGGAAGAGGAAGGAAAATATCTGTTGCTATCTTTGTTCCGCATGTGGTGGCAAGGTGGCGAGAGTAAGTATAGGTGTTCATCAGTCAGTTTCGTACTTAGTATGATATAGAAATACTGCTTAAAGCTGATATAAGTGCTGCAGTGAAGGCAGACTTTTGCCGCTGTGCTTACTGGTATGCCGAGTCGGGGACTCAAGTGGGGCACTTGTAACTGGGTACCTAGGTACCTATCTCTCTAAGCCCGTGCGTGGAAATCCTTGGGGGTCGGACCCCTCATTGGCGGAACCAGGAGAAACTTTTGGAGAAACGAAATCAATGTTTTGGAGGGGGCTCCATCAAGAAATCCCGAAATATAGTATTTTAAAGGGCCTAAATTTGGATCTTTTGGTAGGCAAAAGACGCTATTTTAGGCTTCGGCAGGGGTAACAGCCCCTTTGGCCCCCTTGGATCAACCCTCGGACCCCTGAATTTGGGTCTCCCATAGACTTTATATAGGGCTTGTAGTGCTGTGCCAGCATCAACTCACAGACACCTCCAGGCCTGCCTCATGCAGTGCCTATTTGAAGCAAAAATATTTTTTGTTTCATCTTTGGAGTGTGTTGCGCATCAATATCTAGATTTAATAACTGCAAAACATCCTACTTCTAGTCTGCAAAAAGTTGTTTATTGCCACAATGACAAGAATAAGAACTTGTAGTTTGAGTCGTTTAGGAGGTAGCTTTTGGGGGTGGCTATGACTAGTAGGGATGGGGGCCAAGACCAGTATGGGGCAGTCTATGGGGAAGAACAGTAGGTAAGCAGATTGTGTCAGGTTTCAACATCTTATTAGGGTGGTTGTTGGGCATAGTGAGCAGTTTTAGTACCTGCTTAGCTCATGCCTATATAATAAATCATGTGAAGCATTGATGTTCATATATGGATTCAGACCTACCATCTTCTGTCTGTGGGGCACCACTAGCACACTCTGGGTGGTGAGCGCCACCACGAACTCATGCAAGCATCACAAATTTAAAATCATTTAAATGTGGTAATGATGATTTTTGAGGTATTTCCATGGTAAAGTTATGTATATGGAAATATTTGTGCCATGAGTGTAAAATTTCAGCAGTCTTAAGAAGCCTGCCAAATTTTTCAGATTGGGGTCAGCAAAAGAAACTGCAGGGCACAAACATACTTGGGGGCAGAAATTGTAGTGCTGGGGCAAGCAGGGATGAACCACCCGATGCATATTTTAACATGGTGGATAGGTGAAGTATGTTGGTGGTTGTGGGCATTTGAGGACAGAATATGTGATTTTTGTGGCTTTTCATTTGCAGGTAAACAGCAAATGTGTATTACTCCATATAGGAAAAAAGGAAGGAGTGCCACTGCTTCAGTTTTAAAAAGCATTTGCCTCTTCAATGTCCCTTGGCTAGATAATGCTAGTGAATAAAAAGTGATAGAAGTCTGGTTTGAAGAAGTGTTTTGGGAGATTAGGCAATGATTAGCATGATGTGCTTTTCTCTAGCAATGATGCAAAATGTTTCACAAATGTGAATGAAATATTGAATAAAATGTTTAAAGCCAACATAATGGTAACTGTTGCAATTTTTGCTGTGTTCAATGATCAACACCCTGCAAAATGTATCTTGATATTAGTATTTATATTATTTTAAGCATTTAGAAAGAGAAAATTGATCTTGGCAAGCCAAGGGTAGGGACCTAAAAATGTTTGACAAATCAAAGAGCTGTCATAACAATACTTTATCTAGGCAAGCCATGTTCTTTCTGCCTGTGTCATACACAGACATGATTGCATGGAACTGTAGTGCATTCATCTGATCATAAGTTAAAACAGAGTCAGTGTAACTGGCTGATAAATGACCAAAAATATTTTCATTCAGCACGACTTTACAATCATGCAACAAATCCTCTTAATGTGGCTCCTGCCTTGTCTGTGAAACATTGTAGGTGTTATTAGTTTTTGCTGAAGCAGCAGGTGTATAGGTTTGGAATGGGCTTTAGGCATTTGGGACTGTGGGAGAGGGGATAAGGGAAGTCACTAAAACATGCAAATTCATGCAAATTTTTATGACAGCTTTAAGAAAGTTGTCTAGATAGAAATATGAAGGGAATATTCATGATTGGATGGAAAGTAAGC